>OY728126.1:298308631-299575479 GCA_963277665.1 Viscum album
AAAATACAGAAGCTTAAGGAAAATATAATCATATTATATATCATATATAAATATAGTGACATCTTAATAGCCACCTTTGAAGGTGTTATAAGAATATTGAATAATCATCGTTTCGTGAGCCATAAATTCGACATCCACGGAAACAGTACGCTCTTTAACCATAGATGTAGGTGTGTGTAAGTGTAGCTATAATACTTATTATAACAACAACCTAGTATATTTAAGATACTGGTGTTGTTACCAAAGAAATAAATAAAAAGATTTTAGGGGGTTGGAGAAGAAAAATAAACCAAAAAAACCATAGAGAAAACTTTACCTTTAAATCGGGTAACTCCTCTTGGTTTGTAACAAAAGGGTTTCTTGAAGAGATTTATGCCTAAGGTAATTCTTCTAAGATGAAGAGAGGGATGTGGAGAGATAAAATGGGTAGATAGTGGAAGATCCAATGGCTTGAGAGTTTTGGGTAAGGAGGTAAAGGCGGGGGCATTTTATAAGAGGGAGGAGGGGCACTCTTGGAAATTCATGAAATGTTACTTTATATTAAAATGAGTTTCAGATTTTAAAGGTAATAAATTAATATATTTCGAGTATAAGGTGATAAGGGTTCGAAATATACTAATAATATAGTTTTTTAACAAGTTTATGTCTTATATTTTACATTATGTTTTCATTTTATTTAAATTGTTCATTAATTAGATAATTGTTGCATCATCATGATGTCATAAATATATTAATTTATTCAATGTCTAACAATTATAAAAAAAATACTATGATGTATAAAATATTTTTATTTTTCCAATGAATATTTATAGTCTAAGTGATCGTTTACATAAACTAAACCAAAAATATTTTACTCGGGTTAAACATTCTCTAGTGATATTCTCCATTCTTTAAAAATAGAATGATAATGTGTCACATTCACCCAAAAGTGATTCCATGGGGTCCCAAAGTTTGGCACAAGGAATAGAATGGTCTTCCATGACACAACCACTATAATTAAGAAAAATTTTGGGGTCATTTTTTATTATTATGATATTATTTTATTATCCATAACTACACAATTACTAATTAATCATGATAATTAAAGATAATTACTGTCATTACAATTCATAATGTCCAAAAACAAAAGATTATTAATTATGTAATATGGACCTTCTGATTCCAAATATGGAATCAATTTTACCAAATTCCAAACATTGAAATTTCAATTATTATTTTAAAAGTAATTCTTGTTTTCAAAATATATAGCGAGTTTTTTTGAAACAATATCTATAAAAATCTTGGCACTTGTTTATGACCAGTTACAAAGTGAAATTAATTATAATGACCAAAATTGGATTAAATGTAAAAAATATATTCTAGTTACACTTTTAAACCAATTAAAAATATAATCTAAACAAATAATTAAATTATATGAAAACGTAGTTTTGATGTAAATGAAGTATTTTTCACTATTCATTAAAAAATGAACTTTGTCATAAAAATTCCAAAATTTTATCCAAAGTAAATTTCAATGACCCAATCATAAAGAATAAGTTTATTTTGAAAAATAGAGATTATGAAATTGTCAAATAATTTATTTAAAAATGGTTTTCCATCAAAATGATGTAAAAAAATCTTTTAAAAATATTAGAGAAGTATATTTTTATGATTGGATTTATTCTCATTTTAAACCATTAAAACACTTTATAATTCATAAATACAGATAGATATGAAAATTAATAATTCTTTACATATTAGGATGTTACATCCTTCCCCCCTTTTGAAAATTGTTTCCCCACAATTTATTTACTTATTGAATAAGTGGGGGTATTTATCCCACATTGCATTTTCAGATTCCCATGTTGCCTCTTCACTCATGTGGTTTTTTAAAAAATCCTTTACTTGATGAATCATCTTATTCCACAACACTTTCTCCCTGTGGTCAAGAATCTAGACTGGTTTTTCCTCATAAGAAAGATTCTCTTCTAGCTGAACTACCTCTGGACTCAAAGCATGATATGGATCTAGCATGTACTTCTTTATCATTGAAACATGATTTACATTATGTACCAGATATAAACTCGTAGGTAAAGCCACTCGGTATGCAATAGATCCAACTCTCTCCAGAATTTCATATGTTCCAATGAACCTTGGACTCAGCTTTCCTTTCTTACCAAATCACATCACACTTTTCAATGGTGATACATTAAGAAAAACATGATCGCCTACCTCAAAAGAGAGATCCTTCCTCTTGTTGTCCGCATAACTTTTTTTCCTACTCCGAGCTATTCTCATGTGTTTCTATATTAGTGGAACGTTTTCTACCAACTCTTCTACCAATTCCCATCCTATCAAGTTCCTTTCACCTATTTCATCCCAAAAAGTTGGAGTTTGACATCTCTTCCCATATAATGCCTCAAATGGTGCCCTATGTATACTAGAATGAAAACTGTCATTATAAGAAAACTCAACCAAAGAAAGATGTTGGTCCAAATTCCCTGATCATCCATTGAACAAGCACGTAGCATATCCTCCAATGTCTGAATTGTTCGTTCTGACTGCCCATCTGATTGAGGATGAAAAGATGTACTAAAATTCAATTTAGTATCCAAAGACTTCTGAAGGGCTTTACAAAATTTAGAAGTAATCCTGGTATCACTATCATATACAATGGAGAGGGGAACACCATGTAACCTGACTATCTTTTTAAGATACAAACGGGAAAATAGATGTCAGGAAAAAGGATCACGTATAGAAAGGAAATGAGCAGATTTAGTCAAGCGATCAAAAATAACCCAGATTGCATTATTTCCTCGAGTTGTCTTTGGAAATCCCACAACAAAGTCCATGGATATATTCTCCCATTTCCACTCTGGCACTGGTAATGGCTAAAGAATCCCATTCGGTAACTTCCACTCTGCTTTAACCTGTGGATAAGTCAAACACTTCACCATAAAATCAGAAATATCTCTTCTCATTCTGCCCCACCAGTAATACTCCTGACGATTTTTATATATCATAGTACTACATGGATGAACTGAAAACGGAGAACTATGAGCTTCACATAACAACTCTCTCTTCAACTGTGAATCACACATCACACACATTCTCTTCCCAAATCTCAAAATACAATCATTATCAATGTTGAATTAAGGAAACATACCGTTCTGAAATAGATCTACCATTTTCTACAACTCAGTGTCTTGCTTCTGTGCTTTCTTAATTCTGTCTAATAGAGAATATTTCTCTAATACCTGAAACAACACAGAAGGACTTCCTGCAGCAACAAATTCTATGACAATTTTCATCAAATCCTTAACCAGACGATCATGTTCCAAACACATCATTATTAAGGAACCATTATTTTTACGACTCAAAGCATCAACCACTTTATTTTATTTTCCTACATTGTAATGAATTGTACAATCATAATCCTTGACTAATTCCATCCATCTCCTCTGTCTCATTTTTAATTCATTCTGAGTGAAATATACATTAAATTTTTTTGATCAGTATATATTTCACACTTTACAGCATACAAATGGTGCCTCGAAAATTTTAAAGTGAAAACAACAACAACTAATTCCAATTCATATGTAGGGTAATTTACCTCATGTGTTTTCAACTGACGTGAAGCATAAGCAATTACTTGATCATTCTGCATTAGGATGCAACCATGTCCTTTCAATGAAGCATCACTGTAGATAGCAAACTCCCCATTCATGGAAGGTAGTTCCAAAACTGGAGAATTCACCAATCTTATTTTCATTTCCTGATAACAATCATCACATTCTTTTGTCCATATAATCTTAACACCCTTCTGATTTAGATTAGTCATTGGACTAGATAACCAGGAAAAATTTCTAACAATCCTCCGATAGTAGCCTGAAAAACCATGAAAACTACGAATCTCAGTTACATTTTTGGGTCTTGTCCATTCATTCACTACCTTAGTTTTTGCAGGATCAATAGTAATCCCATATTTTGAAACAATATGACCGAGGAAAGAAAATTTTTGCAACCAAAACTCACACTTTTTGAATTTCCCATACAATTTCTTTTCTTTTAAGGTTTCCAAAATAACCCTTAAATGTCATTCATGCTCCTATTTACTTTTATAAAACACCAAAATATCATCAATGAAAACAACCAAAAACCTATCCATGAACTCATGGAAAATTATATTCATAAGGTCCATGAATACATCACGTGTGTTAGTTAGCCCCAAATTCATAACTAAAAATTCATAATGGCCATATCACGTATGAAACGCGGACTTTGGAATATCTGCTTTCTTTACCTTCAACTGATGGTACCCCGATCTCAGGTCAATCTTTAAAAAATACTATGCTCCCTCGAGCTGATCAAACAAGTCATCGATATGAGGGAAATCATACTTTTTTTAACAGTGATGTTATTAAAAGCTCTATAATCAATGCAAATTCTCATTGCACCATATTTCTTTTTGAAAAATAAAATAATATCACCCCATGGTGATGTGATAGATCGAATGAAACCTTTCCCTAATAAATATTGCAATTTCTCCTTCAACTCTAAAACTTCAATTTGAGCCATTCGATAAGGAGGTTTTGAATTTGTCTTAGCATCAGGAACTAATTCAACAATAAATTCAACATCCCTATCTAGTATTATTCCAGGAAACTCATCAAGAAAAACATCAGGAAAATCATTTACCATTGCCACATCATAAATCTGAACTGTTCCTTTTTTCAACAATATGTGCAAGATAATATTCATTTCCATCATTTACAAGTTTCTAAGCCTCTTGATATGTTATCAACAGTGAGGGTTCATTCTTGTACAAAAACATAAATTATTTCTGAAAATAAACTTTTTTAGATCTACAATCAATCGTAGAATGGTAAACAGATATCCAATCCATACCCAGGATAACATAAACTCTACTATAGGTAAATCAATAAGGTTTTCAAGTAGGTTCTTTCCACAGATAATTATAAGAAGATTATTATAAATTCTTTTTGCCTCAACATTTCCCCCAAGTGTTTTTACCACAAGTTCAGGATTCATTTCTTGAGATGGAATTCCCAATTTACTTGAAATGTTTTCTGAGATGAAAGAATGTGTAGACCCGGAATCAAAAAAAAACATTACAATAATCTGAGAAAACAAACAAAGTACCTGATACTACTTCATTTGATGGACCAACAACTTCTAAAGTAGTTTCAAAGGATTTCACCACACCTTTCCGCTTTTAGTCTGACTGCTTCATATCATTTGAGCTCTTTTTCGAACACTCGTTTGCAAAATGACCCATCTCATTGCACTTAAAACATTTCACTTACTCTAAATCAAATTTGGTCTTACCATGAACTTAGTCTTTTCAGTGCAATGATGAGCCTTATGTTCCATATTACCACATCGGTAGCACATTCCATAATTCATAAGACATTCCCCATCATGCCTTTTACCACATTTATCAAAAACTGGAAACTTAGTTTTCTTACCATCATAGCTTTTTGAAGAATTCTTCCATTTCTCATGCCACCTTGGTGTCTTCTTATGTTGGTTGTTATAGAACACTTGATCATTGGAAAACTCCATTTCCACATTCTCATCACATCACATTAGGTTTTATTAACTATTGAACTCGCGAGAAGATAAACCCCTTTGATATTTTGGCTTTAATCCTACGTAAAAATTATTGATTTTACTGTCAAGGTCTCGGATAAAATTTGGAGCATACCTTGCCAATCGAGTGAACCTTTCTTCATAAGCTGCCAGTGATTCATCCACTTGCCTCAATTCCAAGAATTGGTTTTCCATCCTATATCAAAAATCCATAGGAAAATACTTCTCAAGAAACATACCTTTGAATTCATCCCAGTCAAGAGCATCAATCTCATCAGTAAACCTGATATTTTTAACCATCGACCACCACTGATCTACTTCACCCTCCAAACTGTAAATTGAAAGACTAACTTTTTTATAGTCTGAACACCCCATGACATAGAAAATCTTCTCCAGTAATTTAATCAACGCTTCAGCTAGCACAGGGTCAGATGATCCACTAAATGATGGGGGATGTTTCCTTATGAAATATTCCACCACTGACATGTTCCTCGGTGGTTGATCTTGTTGATCTCGTGCATGGATACCACCACCATTTATCACTTGAGTCAACTGCGCCATTACTGCAACAAACTATTCAGTTCCAATCCCGACCATCTTAGGATGCTGATTTGTAATGTCATTTCCTTTTGTATGCCTTCCTAGCACTGCTTCCCAGTTTCCACTTCGGAAAACCATTCTTAACAAACATGTCTTTGATGAAGAGACATGGTAATCTTCAATTGCTATATCATTTCAATTTGAACACAAATTTTTATTTTGGATAATCATTTAATATAATTCTAACTCCTAAAGTTATCAAAACTGACCTTTGATACCAACTATAAGGCCCCATCCTTAAACATTACTTAATCTTCAGTTATTTCAAGATTACACATTCAAGATCTTTTCAGGTTATGAGTTTTAGAGGATTAGATCCTAAATCATGCATTACATTCCACATTAAAGAAAAGTGGTTACATTAAAGATAGTACTCATTTTTTCCATCAACAGAAACATATTTAAAATAAAACATGGATTATTTCTTGACACTTACTTGACACTATCATCACATCACTTCCTTTCCCGTGACCTATGAAAACATTTCAAAAACATGGGATGAGCATAAAAAGCTCAGTATGGGATATAAAATTACAAAATGAAAACATTAGTCCAGGTTTGAAATCATACTTTACTCATAAAACATAAGCACGTTAACATACCTCATGAAATCATATGATTTATGAATAACTCATAGAAATATAAGACATAATGGTAACTTGAGGCATTCATAACATTCTTACGCAGGGAGTAACCCTCGTGGTTACATTTGGAATACCCATTAAAGTATATTCCTGAAATCTCGTCAGATAAACCATAACGTTTAACCCATTCGTGTTACCCAATGAATTGAAGAGCTATATCGGGCTCACCCACCCTAAGATTATCACGGAACCACCCATCTTAATAAGAATGCCCAAAAACCATAACATAATCGTATCACATAAAAAATACATAAAGGAAACATAACATTGCGACATTTCAATCACAAGATATCAATAAAATACATTGATATAATAAGAACATTATGAAAAAAAAATTCAATACCAAAATAAAAGAAAACTAAAACATTGTATTTATTTTTCATTTTTTAAAAAAATTATGGCTTGTAGAGGAATTTGAAACTCAAATAATTGTCATGATGGCGGAGAAGTCATTGTCGCCGCTTATTTATGACAAAAACATTCTCTTTTGTCGTTTAGTAAAATGTTTCGTATAAATTTTTTCCTTTTTAATAAAATTCAATTTCAAAGAGGATTATACACCGTATAAAATAAAGTTTTGTATAAAAATAAATGTGCCTCAATAAATGGAGATTGAGACGAAATCTCATACCTCTGGTCCAACTTGACCTGATAGTTCTTTAACCTCCTAAATAATAAACAAAAGATAATTTATACTTGCTTAATAACTTTTTTCAAGTTCATTATTCCTTTTATATCACTTATTACCATGTTATGAACACTATGTAATTATTTAAGTTAATAATGGTCGTTTTGTCGATCATTGGTACTTGAGTCAAAAATAAACTCTTTATAATTAAAAGTTGTTCATGAATCCATTACATGAAGAATTATATTCATTATTTATATATCATATATATCATATATATCCAGTAAATACATGAATTTATAATATTACATAACATTTATAGGTATGAAATGAAATGCACCCTTCATGGAGACGGTAAGCCGTACGTACGCATGAACACTACTTTCATTCCTATTTCGTATTTTATGAAATGGAATCATAATGATATAAATGTATATTATAATTATAATATAATATCATATATAATATCAATAACTCCATACATTATACATCCCACATATGGTATTAACGAATCAAATCACTTTGAGGGGGTGGTAGTCCCCACTTCCTAAAATGAAGGTATCAAGTGTACCCATAATGGAAACCATAAAGGTATGCCATTAATTAAAAATACAGAATCTTATGGAAAACATAAACATATTATATATCATATACAAATATAGTGACATATTAATTTCCACCTTTGAAGGTGTTAGAAAATTATTGAACACTCATCGTTTCGTGAGGCAGAAATTCATCATCCACTGAAACAGTTTTCTCTTTAACCATTAGATGTAGGTGTGTATAAGTGTAGCTCGAATAATTATTATAAAAAAAATCCTAGTATATTTTAGACAATGGTGTTGTTACAAAATTAATTATTAAAATGAGTTTTGGGGGTTGTAGAAGAAAAATAAACCAAAAGAACATTAGAGAATACTTTACCTTTAAATCAGGTAACTACTCTTGGTTTGTACCAAAAGGGTTTCTTGAAGAGATTTATGCCTAAGGCAAGGATTCAAAGATGAAGAGTGGGATGTGGAGAGATAAAATGAGCATATCATGGCCGATCCAATGGCTTGAGAGGTGTGGGTAAGGAGGTATAGGTGGGGGCCTTTTATAAGAGGGAGGAGGGGAACTCTTGGAAATTCAAGAAATGTTACTTTATATTAAAATGAGATTCAGATTTTAAAGGTCCCAAATTGATATATTTGTTGGATAAGGTGATAATGGTTATAAATATAATCATCCAATAGGTTTTTGACAAGTGTATGTTTTATATTTTAGATTATATTTTTATTTTATTTAAATTGTTCATTAATGAGATAATCGATGCATCGTCATGATGTCATAAATAAATTAATTTATGTAATGTATAAAAATTATAAAAAAATACTATGATGTATGAAATTTTTTTATCATTAAAATGAATATTTATATTCTAAGATATCATATTCATAGACAAAACTAAAAATGTTTTACTCGGGTGATACATTCTTTAGTGATATTCTCCTTTCTTTAAAAATAAAATGATAAAGTGTCACTTTCACCCAAAAGTGATTCCATGGTGTCCCAATGTTTGGCACAAGGAATACCATGGTCGTCCATGACACAACCATTAGAATTAGGACTCATGTTGTGGTAATTTTTTATTATTATGATATTATTTTCTTATCCTTAACTACCTGATTACTAATTAATCACGATAATTAAAGATAATTAACGTCATTACTATTCATAATGCTGAAAAAAAGAGTCGTAATTGCATAATTTGGACCTTCTTATTCCAAATATTTAATCCATTTTACCAAATTCCAAACATATAAATTGCAATAATTAATTTAAAAATAAATCTCCTTGTAAAAAACAAATAGCAGATTTTTTTGAAACAATATCTATGAAAAGATTGGCACTTGTTTATGCCCAATTCCAAAGTGATATTAATTATAATTACCACCATTGGATTAAATGGTAAAAATATTTTCTAATTACACTTTAAAATCAATTAAAAATATAATCTAACTATATAATTAAATTAGATGAAAAAGCATTTTTTATGTAAAATGCAGTATTTTTCACTATTCATTTAAAAATGAACGTGGTCCGAAAAATACCAAAAATTTATCCAATGTATATTTCAATGTCCCAATCATAATTAATAAGTTTATTTTGACATTAATAGCTTATAAAATTTTCAAAAGTTTTATTTAAAATATTTTTCCATCAAAAGGTGGTAAAACAATCGTTTAAAAATATTACAGAAATCTATGCTTACGATTTGATTTATTCTCATTTTAAGCCTTTAAAACACTTTATAATTCATAAATATACATAGATATGAAAATCCATAATTCTTTACTTACATGGGGTGTTAAAATTTCCATGTCTTCATTAATTCATATCTCAAACTTCTAAAGAATTTTAATAACTGGATATCCTCATTTGAACCTTGGGTGCTGGGGGTGAAATATATAATTTCATGGTTGATTCAGACAAGATATTATAAGAGGGATTCCAATGTCAATTCTACCCAATATCATATTTTATATGATTGTTCCATATATTTAATAAATTATTTGTCATCGAATAGAGATATTTCCTCTTAAGAGTGTATTAAGGAGGAAATATCTAGTTGGGATCCTCCCATTGAAGGATTTATCAAGGTTAATATTGATGTTATTGTCTCTTTAGGATCTAGGGTTCGTTTTGGGATCATTATTCACCAATGTAATGTGTTGATTATGGAAGCTCAATTTTTTTTACTTGGGATTATTAGGATCCCTTTTGGGAAGAGGGTTCTATGATACCTCTTGGTCCTTTCCCCGAATGTTCCAATATGTGGGATAAATAAATGGTTGAATATGATAAATTTTTTTATTAACTCCACATATAAACATGGAGAGGGATTTCATCCTTGTGGATTTATTTTCCAGATTATCTTTTCCTTATAGGATTCCTTATCTTTTTTTATGTTTTCATTCATTAGATAATGAGGAAATCAAGTGGCCCACTATTTATTTAGGTTTAGGATATATTAGGGCCATATATTTGTTATTATCATTTTCTGGATTTTCTTTTGTATTCTATTTTTATTGGTTCTTAATTAATTACTGTATTTTTCTATATCAATCTATATTATAGCACCCTATATATTATTAGATTTCTTTTAATATAATTCAGCTACACCTCACATATTTTGATGAATTTAGTATTATGGATGTTTTGGTGGGGGATTGAGGTAATTTCATTGTAATGGAAAGTGTTCCAATACACCTTTCCTGATTAAAAAATCCCTCACACTATTATAGTCACACATTATTCATTTTTGTCCATTATCAGTTCAAATATCCATTGGAAAAGGGGATCCATTTTTCTTTATTGGACAAATAACCTGATAAATATATCATTTATCCACACTAGAAAATCTTTAATAAGGGGTGATAATTTATAAGTAATTATTTAGTGCTGAAAAAGTAGCTATTTTTTAGATCTTTAACTATTGTAGATAAAAGTTTCCCCCTTAATAGTGCTAATAAAAATCTAATAAAGGACACAATGAATAATTTATTTTATTTATAAAAAATTATATATTTTTACATTTGATTTATTTAAAAACCATAATATAAATAAATTATATATATAAATATGATTTATATAACTATAATATAAAAATTTAAAATCAATCTTTTTCTCAAAATTATATATATATATATATACAAATTTATGATAATTAATAAAATTGTTTAATAATATTTTTTTAGTCATTAAATAATATATATATATATATATAATGATATTTTATTTAAAAAAATATATAAACTTATAAATGAATATATATTTACTTAACCATAACTCATATTTATGTTTCATTATTTGTTTTCATATTAAATTATTTTGAAAAAAAATGTATATTATTATGTATGTGTATGCATGTGCATGAATGTTTATATATTTGGATGCATCTTTACATCTGTATGTTCATGTATATATGTGTATGTGTGTATATTTTAGTTAATGTATTTGTATGTATGTTTTGTATGTGTATATAAGAGTTTTATGTGCATGAGATTATTTATGTGTATGTAAATAGATGTTTGCGTTATGTATGAGGATGTGTATATATCAATTTTTGTGTGTGTCTAGGTATGTGTATTTATGTGTATGTATGTATGTATATGTTTATGTGTATGTCAATATGTGTATATTTAGGTGCCGATGTGTATTTGTATGTGTATGTGTGTATGCAGGTATATTTTTATGTTTATGTGTATGTTTATTTATATGTGTATGAGTATGTGAATGTGTATGTTTATCTGTATGTGTAAATGTATTTTTATGTTAATTTGTATGTGATTGTGTATGTGTATGTGTATGTGTATGTATGTGGATGTGCGTGTTTCATTCTTTACATAGTATGTATATGTTTATATAGAATGTGTATGTATGTGTATGTAATTGTATATATGTGTTTGTGTATATGCTTTCGAACATGTATATGTGTGTATATATATGTATACATGTGTATATATAGGTATATGCATGTATATGTATTTGTGTGTGTGTGTGTATGTATGTGTATTGTATATTTAATTCTATGTGCGTGTATGTGTATGTCTTTTTGTATGTAGACGTGTATATATATGAATGTAATGTGTTGGTCTGTGTATATGGATATGAATATATCATCATATTACAAGAAAATTCATTTTTCAATTTGAAAAATCTCGATATGATAGATGTGTATATATACATATACATACACACATTCACATAAAAATTCATTTTTTTCAGATGTAATTAAATCAATTCAATATAATTTTAAATATAAATAAATTTAATATTTTTTGCAATTTATACAATTTTATATATTTATTAATAAATATTTAATTCTTAAATTTTAATATTTTTAATATAACATGTAATTTATATAATTAATATTTATTTTTTCTTATTTTAATTACATTTGAATTTAAATCTTCACACAACTATAATTTATTCATTTTTAGTTATAAATTTATTATGAATCATTGGTATTTATTTGTATTTTTTATGATTATTTATTATGATTTTAATACTTATACATTTATAATATTTTTGAAATTGTTTTATTTAATATTTTTCATTCATTTAAAAAATTATAAGTATTTTAAATTAATTTATATTACAATAAGTTATTCACTTTTTACATTTATTCATTTAGTATTATTTATTGATTTTTTTAATTTATTAATTTTTCAAATTTTCTATAATTTATTCATTTTAATATATTTTCATTTAATATGTTTATAATGTTTTCATTTTTATATTAATTTATAAATTTCAAATTATTAATATTCGTTACCTTTAATATGTATGTAATTTATATAAATTATATTTATTCATTTCAATTATAAAGTATTTATAATTAAATGTGTATATAATTATTATTTATTCGATAATTTGAGTACATAATTATCAATCACATATTTTAAAATTTATATTTTAATTTTTTTTTAATTTTTTAATATTTATTCATTTAAATATTTCTTTAATTTCTATTAATAATAATCATAAATAATTTTTAAAATGGTTTTTCAGTTGATCTATTTTCAGTGATTAAATACTATTTTTTAATATTTATTCATTTATTATTATCTATTAATTTTTAATACTTATTCAATTTTATAATATTAAAAATTAATTCAATTATTATATGTATTTGGGGGGGGGAGATTGGTACGAGACGAGAGGCTCTCTGTGAAACCTTCAATAATGATTATGGATTTGATCCCATGGAATCCTCATTTGCGCTACCTTTGGCCAAATATTTTATATTCAATGAAATATTCAATTGTTTCAAGTCATTTTTTGCGGATAGTGTAATCAAGAAGTTCATTTGTAGTGGGATATGAGGAAATGATTCACACATTGAGAATAGATCTATAATTACTTTCTCTCTCTTCAAGGATTCAATCAGAGGAGGTCCTCGAAGATGTGGGAATTTTTCACATGAAAATATCAACCCTGATGCAATCTATAATAAACTGGAGATAGGTAAGTAACTATCATTTCTCGTTTTATCCAACATGGAAATCCAAACCATGAAAAGTGGTGAATTTGATACACACAACACAAAAATCTAGGCTTTTTTGAATCAGAAAATCAGCTCTTTAGGTTATGGTTTCGTCCACATTCTGTTCCCCTTAAATGATTTAAACATTTTTTTAAAACACTAGATCTGAAACTTCATTTTATTATAAAATCAATGAAAAGACTTCTTTTAACTGGGTAGAGGTAGACCCATTATATAGCCCGAGGCCCATTGGGCATGTAGCCCATTACATAGCTCATAGGACCAAATTTTTTTCCCAAAGCCCATTCTTTGAGTAGTAATGCTACAGTACCCGCCAGCTATAGTACCCACACAGTGGGTCAATTAACAGGATCTTGATTGAATACTTTGTCACACATGATTCCTATTTGAAAATGGAATGGCTCTCAAAATTCAAATAAATATGGACAACAAGACTGAATTGGATAGTATCTAGAAATACACTATTTCTCTAGTAATAGTGGATTTGGGTTCATCTCATTTTCATAAAGATATCTTTTCAACCTAAGATTACGAATTCAATTTGGAGGCTTAGTATGAAAAAAAATTCATTAGTGATAATTGAACTCTATATTTACTTGCCATGACATGTTGAATTTTAGAATGTCTAAAATTTTCCCCTTCTTCAATAGAGGACATAATGAGGGACATTATTTAAAAAATCCAATATATTAAAATCCAATAGGGTAGTTCAAAAAAATTTATAGAAATGACATTCTAGTTGAGGAGTCCTTACAACTAGTTTTATTTATGGAAGGGATAATTATCCTCAAACAGATAGTTTCTTGAGGTGTACTAGTCGATCCAATGATGATGCAGTAATCGAAGGGGATCTTTCTAGGAATATAGAAAAACATTTTCTGAACTAGATTCTGAGACTAATTATAAAAATGTATTTCTAGTCACTTTGTATGATCATTTTATTACACATTATGTAGATGTGGATTTCGATAAGCTTCCCTCATGCAAAAGAAATTCCTGGGAATAAATTGTTGTAGAAGTGGACTCTAATCATCTGCAGTCTTCTTATAGACATGATATGGGGATACAGCTTCTTGCATTGTGGATCTGAAAATCTCTATGAATATTATCAGTGGTGTTCTCTTAACAACTATTCACAGTAGATATGAAAATGATGAGTAATTAATATATGAAGAACCACTTAAAGAATTTGGTGTTATAGAATTGTTAACTAATAGTTATAGTAGGAGAAGATAATTCCATCAATGGGTCACAAAGGAAAACAAAAAATTAATGTTGAATCACCAATGAAAACTAAAAATATGATTGGTAAAATTTTTCTTTTGGATAATTTTAGAAAAACATATCTTATCCCATGAGGTTTTGATTTCTCTAGGATTCGATAACTACAGTTCATGTCTTGGTCCTTAGATTACAAAATGGTAAAGCTCTACTTTCTATAAAGGTCTCTGGTTTATTTTTTCCAAAATCATTGACATCAATCCCTATGGATGTTAGTGCTTCAGAAAAAAATTCGCAAGCATTTAATGGAAATTTAATAACACATTTGATTACACACACTTGTTACAGAGTGCTTGATTTTCTTAATATAATGTTGGAAAATTGAGTGCACGTTGGATGTGAGGCATGCTATTCTATTGTCCGGGAAACTATTTATAAATTATAGTTACAAGAAATTTAGGATCATCCCATCTTATGGAATGATAATGAGATAAACGTATTTTTCCCCATCACATAAGGGGAGGTTCAGAAAGATATTGGTGGTTCTAACTCGAATGTTTGTTGCTTTAAGGTCTTCAAAAATAGGTGAAAACATGCAAGAGAGGCCTTCATCCTAGAATTTGAGGATTTGGGCATATAAAATATAATTTGAAAGCTTTGTTTGATGAGGAAAATAGTATAGAGGATAAGATCAAGAAAAACATGTGCCTATGAATTTTTTATTGATGAGGGAAGCATTGCTATGTTTGACTCCATCTTTTTCCTTTTAATTTTTTTTCATGTTAATAAAATGGCTTTGAACTAAAATTTTTTAAAAAATTATTATTTTAATATTTCAATATATTTTGTTTTTTAGTATTATTGAATACATTTTTCTTTATTACTAAATAATAATATTCATTTGTTTTTAATTTAATTATTTACTAATTACTCAAGTTTATATAGATATTTTTTATATATAGATCATTGTACAATTATTTACTATTATTTTTTAATTAGAAAACAAATTTTTATTATTTATATTCAAATCAAATATTATATATTTATTTAATTTTATTTTAATACTTTTCCATTTTTAATATTTTTTAACATATATAATTTATTAGATTTTAATATTTTTCTAGCATACATAATATTATTTATTCATATTTCATTATATTAATACATTTATTATAATATAATACATTTAACATACTATCATCACATTTAGTCATGCATTTAATATAAATTATATTTTTTATTTAATTTCATCATTTTTCGAATTTTTCAATTTTTAAAATCTATTATTATTTATTAAAAAGTAATTTTTATATTCATTTTAATATAACTAGTTATTTTAAAAAAAATTAATTTAAATTTATTTCTAATTTTCGATAACAAATTATATGTTCTTTGGTATGGGAGGATAAAAAAATAAATTTACCACTTCTTGTTGATTATCTCAGATTATGGTATGATTTATCAGTGCATTTTTAGCACTCACTAATCCTTCCCTTTATCAATGATAAAATGTGATGATAAATTAATCATTCCTTTATTAGAGCATTCTATTTTATAAGAGATAAATTTATATTTTATTAGTTCTTTTTTACTAGTGTTGGTAAATCCAAATCCCCAATGATAAAAGAACCCAATCCATGATCACCCCTACAAGACCCATAATGACTTAAGTCTTTTAAAACTATTTTAAATTTTTTCTTTCTAGAAATAATACAAATATTATGGAAAAAACAATATTATTACACTTTTATTTTTCATTAGTATTTATAAAGTTAGATACTAATTAATTAGTCATGACCTGATAATATTATATTATTAAAATAAATTATTAGTGAATGTTTAACCCTAAATAATGATTAATTATAGGCGAAAATTTTAATAAAAATAATTATAAATTTCATAATAACTCTAGAAGGTAAATAAATTATAAGATAATATATGTATTATGAAATATAAAATTTTTAATTCGATTAAATATGTATATTTAAATATAATTTGAGAAATTTAAATAATATTACAAATATAATTTAGTTGAAAATAAATAGATATAGGATACTTATAGGATATTCAAAAAAATAGTAAACTAATGTGTAAATAATCTGTTACATAAGATGTAAAAATTATACCTTAAATATTATAAGGTTTTATTATAATATTTATATTGTAATAAATGTATTAGATATATAAAGTCATTGTGTTAATTTAAAATCAGCATATTGAGATGTTATAAATTAAAATTAAAAAATTATTAATGTTGTAATAATTATTATGAACTTATTTTTGAATAAATAATTAATATAAAAATTAAATGAATATTTCAGAAGTTTAAAATATTTTATCATTGAATGACAGTATATTTATACATGCAAATATATATATGTGTGTGTGTGTGTGTTTGAAAAATACAATATAATAATATGTTGTTAAAATTGTGTTAATGTAAAAATATGTATATATGCTTCAAATTAAATTTATAAAATTATTTCATTAATAAAATGAAATTTAATATATATATACATATACATATATACATATACATATATATATATAAATAGATATATAAGTAATCATTTTTAATAATAATAATAATAAAATGAATGATCAAAACCGAAATAAAAATGGGGGTTCGTCTTATCCTACATCCTGAACACCCCTCGTCACCACCTCTAGATACCCAAACATAAAATAACACTACAAGATACTCACTCCTTCAGCCTTGACATCGTCGGTAACCACCCTTACTCTTCATTATTATTTTACTCCCCCGATAAATGTTTCAATATAATACATTTTTACCCTTAATTTGTAACCATATTGGATATTATTTTTAGATATATTATTATGGGTTGTTGTTTTCAAGGTGGTATACACACATAGCCACCATTCACATGGAATTTTTGAATCTTGTATGTACTTTTTATCCATACTCATTAGCGCTCAAGGATATAGACTATTGGTCATGGAAGATTCAATGGTCGTTTTTGCTTCCTATTTTGTTTTGTTTCTTTATGCTTGATCTATGTCACTCCATTTGCACCATTATTACTCTTAGACATGACCAAAAAGTTGTTCTTACTTCTATTAGTTGAATTGGCAATGGAATCTTGGCCATCCATTCAGCATTCATCTAATTTTTTTGACTGCGGAACAAGATAGTCTAATGGAATTCCATTATTTCTCTATTGTTCCATGATTCGAGGTGATCAATTAATTTCTGATTTTGGTTTTGGTTTTCCTTTGCAACTTATCCTTGAAAGATCCTAGAGATTTATTATATTTTTATATAGTGAGGATCTCAAAGATGAAGAGATAAATAGATGATTTATGAACTTTTACACTTCCCTTGGTGTTTTTCATTTCACCTCATCTAACCATAGTACTGATCTGATTGAGATTCTGTATAGATTGGTGTGACCTTGGGTTTAGGATGAAAACACACTAGAATGTTTTTTAGATCATATCTTCAATTCAATTTAACCAGGTTTTAGTTTATGATTCTTGTCATTATAAGTGATTTATCTTTTTTTCATGATTCCAAATGTATCCTTCTTCGATGCATGCATGAGTATTTTCTATATTTGATGGAATTGACTAAAAATGGAAAAATGCATAACCAAAACCATTTTCAAAATGCTTGTCCACCTAGGATAGTTTCTATGTATATCTTATGTTCATTTTGGGTACGTATTTTTAGGTTATATTTTCACATTAATAAAACAATTGGCACAGGTCGTGTTCTTTCCATGCACATCAGATCACTCACATCTGAAGCATGTTATATCTTTGTTTTCTCAGTAGTTTTATTCTGTTTCCCTTTTTGTTTTTTTTTGTTTTTAGTTTATATTTTCGTAATAAAATTATTTCATTTTCTCTTAATAAATATTTTAAATTGATTATACCAAATTTGTATCCCGATTATATGGTTAAGTGGTTCTTGGATATTCTTTGGGATATCTGGTTATGCCAAAAATTGCTATCAGATCACATTGAAATGTAGATAATGGGCTCTAGAGTGGCGGATCTTGATAAATTTAATGTTTATAATGATTTTATCAGGTATATGATTAAAATGGCCAATCTTTTATATCACTATGAATTAATAAATTCCAGTTCTTACAAGAAAAAAAGTGGACACCATTACCATAGATGGGAATACTACTATCACCTATGATGATGTTAGAAAAGAAACACATTGGAAATCCTATAGTTTAATTGTTTTATCATTAGGATATAAACTACTTATAAATGTTTCATATGAGTTGTATAATACTAGTTTATTTTTTAAACATGTATATCTTTATATGACCAAGTTACTTTTTGGTAGGTTATAAAAAATTATATTATATAATTTCAATGTGAATCTTAGAACTCCAGTATGGTTACACATTGATTAATTTACTAAAATCTAATTGGATATATCCAACAAGATCAATATATTATAAGATGGTTATAATGCTATAAAACAATTAAATTTTTTATATAATACCTTTAATTATGTTAAAGAATCTATGATTTTTGAAAAAGTAACACTTAATATCAAAGAAGATAAATATTCTTTTCTCTCTAGTTAACATCAAATGATGGGTAGTGTTAAGGCCCATGATGTGGGTCGAAACATCAAAGGAAGAGGGTATCATGGGGTTGGAAAAACGAAATATATAATTCTAAGAATAAAATATTTAACTCCAAGATAAGTCAGTTATGTTCATTAAATGTAAGAAAACTGGTCATATTAATAGGAATATCCCAAATAAGAGAGGTGGATAAAGAGATAATGGTAATGGATATTATTTATTTTTTATGTAGGATTCGGACACTAACAAGTTATTAAATTTTTCTGATTTTTTCATCTCTGATAAATGGATATTTGATTATGGGTTTTCATTCCACTTGTTTCCAATGATGGATTACATAATTGAGCTACAGAAAATTAAATCTTTGGAGGTGTTTCTAGTGAATAATAGGGGTTTTCATATAATGAGTATATGGTCAGATTCATTACATCTTCATGATAGTCTATCATAACTATTGAGGAGGTTAAATTTCTACTCGAACATAAAACTAACATCCATTACATAGGATTCATTGATTTTAAATTAAATAACTATAGCATAGACTATGTGTGTCTCAATATTTCCCGAGGATCTCTCACTGTCATGAAATTAAAGCATCATAATATAATTCATGTGTCATATGGTAAGGTTTATATAACTCATTTGAATCCCTCTTATAACTTAGAGTTAGATAGAGACATCATTTGGAAGAGTAGGGTTGATAACATTAGAGTCAATGCTATTGAAGAACATAAAAATGTTTCTTTTGAGTAATGTCACTCATAGTAGTCAGGATTTCTATAAATATTTCATATATCGAAAATCTATAAGAGCTGGTCTTAGTATGTTAATTTATAACGGAACATAGATCCTTGATTTTTTCCACTCTAATCATCGTAGTCAATCTAGGGTCACCTACCCTGGGGTTGGATTGAATCATGTATCCTTTATTAATGAATACTATAGGAAATTATTGAATACTAAACTAAAACATTAGTCTAATACCTTTCCAAATATTAGAAAATGGAAATATTTGGAGGAAAGTGAACTAGGAATGAATGATAAATCATTCGTAACATATAATAGTTTAGAGTAAATGTCCAATTGATTCATATAATTTTGTGAATTTTAGGGAATAAAAATATACTAAACTATTTTGGAAACAACAGAATACAATGGATGAGTATAAATAATGATTTTTATTGTCCATGAAATGGTAAGATGTTTGTTGTCTTATTCTAAACTCCATAGGTCATCTTTAGGTGAGTATTCCTATTAGGATGTCTACCTGATTAAATTCTACCCATATTACAACGATTATTTTAAATCATATGAAGATCAATAAATAGGTTCACACTTATTCTTGCACACAATAGGATATTTGGTTTAATATATAATTCTCATACACGAATTAGTAAGCTATATCCTAGATCCATGATCTGTATATTCATGGGATAACCAAAGGGAGTTAAGGGGTATTGTCTTTGTATAGATAAACCATGTTATAAAATGTTTATATTTATTGATATGTTTTCTTTCATGATTTTGGTATCTTGAATGATAAAAGAATAAATTATATAAATTCTTCAAATAAGGATAGATAGACCTTTATATCTCATATACCAATAAGTGTTTAAATTATTATATAACATAAAGACCAGTCCCAATCTGGGACTGATTATTCCCCTTATATTCATTATACTCAATGTGAAGTCCATTCTGATTCAAATTATGAACCCAAAATAGAAATTTTAACTAATATTTTAGATTATAAACTCCCTAATATAGAGAGATAATAGTGATTATCCTTCCTAAAAATTTTAATTTTGCAGATATACTGAAATATACTTTTAAGTTTTCCTCAGAATTTTTTAGTGATGAATTTCATTCCTATTGAAAAGATCATAAGTCTATAGAATCCATTGGGTGGATAGAAGTTATGATATAAGAGTGTACTTCACTACATAAAAAATAATACTTCTGTTGTTGTATCCATTTTTAATAAAATGTATTATAGGTTATAAGAGGAAATATAAGATGAAGGGGAATAATGTTGGAGAAACTAAAATAAATCTTATTGTTGGAATGGTTTATAAAATTTTACAACAATTTGTAGGTATTGATCATTGTGATATTTTCTATATAGTTGTAAAACATTCATATAAAAGGATAGTTTTTTCTTTTGATTCCATGTGCAATTTTCATCTTTAAAAATTAGATGAAAAAATAATTTTTTTACACAGTAACCATGATGATACAATTTATATGAGACCTCTAGATATATTTTCTAATCTATTAACATTTAATTATGTTCTCCTTTATAAATGGTCTTTATAAGAACTTATAATATATTCTAGGTAATGGTATAAATTTTTTAACTCTTTTATGGTTGAGTGTATTTTTTAGAAGTATTTTTCTTGCATGTTTATACTTTAAATCTGTTAAACCATAATTTGTTATCTGTTATTGTAAGTGGATTACTTTATTTTATTCTGTGAAAAATAAGGATATTAAATTATATCAATATCAGTTTGAACATTCTATTTGAAATGAAAAACATAAAGCAAGCTAATCAAATCACGAGCATTGACATAATTAGGCATAGGCGGTCTAAAGTCATGCAATTATCTCAGTATTTTAATTCTATGAAGGTTTTAAAAATATATTAACTCAGTCAAATTAAACCTATGAATATTATTTTACAAAAATAATTTCAATTTTCATTAGAATAGTTCCCAAAAAATTATATGAGTTTTCTTTTATGAATAAGATTCCATTTTCTATTATGGTATGAACTCTTATGTATTATATGGTTTTTTCTAGGACAAATATAATGTTTTTTTGTATGTAGGGATGTTTTTTATTGAAAAATAGTAAGCCTAACTTCCACATTTTGAATTATATTTGAAGTTATATACCTATGTATTCTAAATTTGGCATTCGATCTAGATTAAGTGATAGTTTTATTGATGACATTGTGGTATTTTTTATTCATATGATATTTTAAATATTAACACACCACAATCACTTACTTTTTTCTATTAAATTCCTATGGTGGACTGGTATCCTATAAGTGAAACATTAAATTAGTGGTTTCCCTCACCACATCTGAGGAAGGGTATATTTCCATGACAGAATCCATCAAAGAGGATACATGACTGAAATTTTTTTTTTCTAATTTTCCTATGTATTTTGATAGTATACTACTTTATAGTGATAACCAATTTTCATTCCACTTATCTAAGAATAATATACACCATGGTATTTCAAATAACAATGAAAATGGACTTCATTTATTGAGGAAATTATATATTATGGGATATTGAGTGTAATAAAGATTACCATGGGGGATAATCAAAACAATAGTTTGACTATGGCCATACCATTATCTATGTTCATACACAACAATATATTAATGACTTTGTTCCCAATTTTATAATATAGGTTATGATAAAACATGATTAATTTCATTTAATTGTGAGGTGGATAATTTTTGTTTTATTCCACCCCATATATGTCTCAATTTAATTACTTTTTTTTCAATTATGTTGTAGTAATAAATGATTTTTTATAGATATATTTTATTGTGGGTTGTTTTTTAAATGAGTGTATTGAATGGATTTATACCCAAATATCCACTGTCAATGTGGAATTACATTAGCTCATGTATAGTTTTTATCCCTTTATTGTATTTCTATTCAATCTGGACCATTGATTGTAACTAATTCAATGATCATTGCAATTATTCTTAGTTTTTTTCCATGTCCTTGATCTGTTCCAATAATTTTTCACCAATGTTACAATGACAATTGTCCCACCTATAATGAAACGTTTTGTTATGTGAACAAACTATAGATTCTCAGTCTCTGACACAAGTTTCATCTCACTGTTCTGACTGCACCACCTAAAGATCTCCTAGAACACAATTTTTTATCTATTTCACCATTATTTTAGGTTCCTAATTAATTTATATTTTTGGTTTTTGGTTTTCATCTAGATATTTTCATTTGGATCTCCCAGAGAGATCTTTCCTTGCATTTAAGAAAGGATCTCAATGAATCGGATCATAATAGAGGTTTTTCTTCTATACTCACTCCCCCTCAATCTTGTTCTTGCCACATCCTATATCAATATAATTGATCTCGTTGAGATCCAGTAGAGATCGAATTTACCTTGGGTCTTGGATGACAGTGTACCAGTGGGGGTTTTATATGCAAGATTCTATTTAATTTTTCCAGGTTATGGTTTATGATCCTTGGATTTATAATCAGTTAATATTTTTATCATGATTAGAATTATATGCTTATTGTGTGTGTGCATGATTCATTCTATGAGTGGTTGGTGTTGACTCTACATGACATATTTCATCACTAACACCATGTTCAATAAGGTCGGACTCAACATATAGTTTCTCTAATTATCTAATTTTTATTTTGGTTATATAATTCTTTTTATTATTTTCATAGTAATAGATAAACTGGCCAGGGAGGTGTTATATCTATTCAAATAAGATCATGTTGATCTAGGGCATGTTATATCTTCGTGCTCTCTATTTTTCATTTATTCATTGCTTTTTTCCATGTGTTTTCAAAGGATTATAGGAAACAAATCATGTTATGAATTGGAGAACAAACACATACCCACACAAAATTATTCGAGAAAACAAAATTTGAAAATGAAAAAATGTGGTGGAAAATGCTTTCACCATCAATGGAAATATAGATAAAAAACTAAAAAAACAACATAATATATTTAAAGGTTATATAATATCACCAATATTAATAGAAGACAATTCTAAAGAGTCATATTATTATGTTTTTGAAGAGAAACCAACTGATATCCTCTGCAACATGCATTCTTATGTAATACCAAATTTTAGGTGATAATTTATGTGCTAGATGAAAGCATTAAATAATTGAAAACATAAACTGCATCATATGAAGTCCCTACTTGGTGGTCATCCTAGAATAGAAACAACACCTACTCAAATCAAAGAGAAACTCTAGACATACTAGCAATTGATACTCAACAAATAGATCATATAATATTTCACACAATAATAGATCATGGGAACAACTGACTTTTAGACATCAGAGACAAGAAGCTCAAAAAAGCAACTAGTAGAAACTTGTAAAAAATCCTTTTTAACCAACATTGTACATCAATGTAACATAGGGATAGTAACTTGTGTCAATAGTACTAGGCTTAAGGAAGGATTATAGCGTCATGAAATTATACATGAAGAGTTAATAAGAAAAAACAGAAAAAAAAATCTAATCATTCTAACCAACATCAATATTCCTTATTCAAATTGCACAATCCACCTCTCATAAGGAGTTCTGACTACCTAATGGATCAAACTGTGGATAAAATCTCTAAAAAAATCATAAACAACCATAAAAAGAGAGAGAACATTTCATAACACACTATCAAATATATTAAACATGGTAATTAATATTAAATTGTTTATGATCAGCATATTACAACATTAACTGAAAGTAAAACATTCCTCTAAAAATCATAAAAATCCATGATCACCAATTATAGTTCAAAAAAATCCATTAACCACAAGATAACCCCCAAAAAAATATTGACAATAAGAAATTTTAGCATGAAAAATAAAGTCGGAAATAACATGATAATAACATATCAATAAAAGAAATCAGAACCACACATATGGATCAAAATCCATTTAAAGACACATACACATACAATTATTCCTAGGGAAGTTATAGAAAATCAAAATCATGTTCCCTATCATGTTCACGTTCTAATCTATCAAAAATCCACTCTCTAATACCTAGATACCCATCTATCATAATCTCCTTTTCAAGATACCTTCTAATGAAATTCCTCTCCTTTTTCTTATCCCATGAGCAAAATAAGCCCATAATACCCTTATTAATAACATGGGTGAAATTATTGTTCTTAATGAAATCCTCTAACTCCTTTGAATATTTGTATGAAGAGGAATAACCTTCATCAAATAATGAGGAGGGATCCCCAAAAACTCTTTGATAGGGATTGATCATGTATTTTTTTAATTGAATCCCCATGGATCTAGTAGAAATAAGTCTCTCAAACTCAAAGTAATAAATACATTTCTTTGTTATCTTATTGGTGTTGTAAAAAATCCATATGGGTCGACAGTCATCGTATTATATTTTTTAGCATCTGAGTGGAGGTAGACATCCTAAATTATGAGTACTTGATCAAGTTCATTGTTATTGGAATCAGTAGAATGAGGTTGTGTAACATTTTCCTTCTAAAAAGAAGAGGTACCTTCTGAGTTAACAAACATGGGTTGAGCATTATTAATTGAATCATCAAATATAGATAGGACCTCAACAATAAGAATTATATGATAATAATATTTAGAATTTATGGACATAACCATATAGGGTGTGATCCTCATTGAATTCTCTTTGTCCACTTCTTCAGGGTTTGGATGAGCATTACCCATTAGCATGGTCTCTTAGGGAGGTTTGGTATCAACAAATCCATCATGATCTAGTGGTTCCCCTATGATATTGTCTTCATGATCCTTACATTCATCAGGAACGAGATTCTAATTGCCAATTTATACCCATAACGAGTTGTTATAGGTTCGAGGATTTTGGATTATTAACTCAGGAGTACAATATTTATTTGAATGAGAAATCATGAAATAATTGATAAAATAATATGGTTCGGTTTTCAATGGTTATCTCTTGATGAAATCTTGAGTCACTATTATGTATCGAACCAAGAGATGAATGAGGTTGAATGAAGTATTTTTTGTGAAAATACTCACAACTTAGGGTATTGAATGATTTTTGGTATCAAATTACATTTTGAAGATTTCGCCAATTAACTCGGAAATTGGATAAAGGGATGCTCAATTGAATAAGAGAAGAGAAAGGAAAAAATCCTAACCAGTTTGAAATAATTGGTGGTTCAATGTTAGGATCAAATTATGGGATCCATTTAATTAATTTCTTTGGGTAGCCACAAAAATTCCATGAATTCCACATCTAGTAAAGAAAGTATCCATCTGAATATGAAAATTGAAAAAATAAATTAGGAGTTAAAAAATAAAATTTAAAAACGACCAAAACCAATAGCTTAATGTGACTTTATTATGTATTTTATAGATGTCTTATTCTTTAAAACATACCAATAATCATGAATTGATTATCTAAGGAGTGGAAGAGTACCTCTTTAGAAGATAATGATATTGAAAAGTGAAATTCATGTAGAAAAATTTTCAGTTTAATACAAGGATCAGAGTTAGGGTCACCAGGAGGTCCTATAAACACAATAGCTCACCCAATAATGGAATTAAACAAGGATTGAGCACCAACATTAAGGTTTGTTGAGTGGTCACCTGAAGTAACACTCCCCAGATCTCTCGATTCCATTCTTATCCTATTTTTAATGGACATTTTTTATGAAAAACATGTCATTTTCCCCTAATAAATATTTCATATTGTTTATTCCAGACATGTTACCAGATTAAATGAGTTTGTGGTTCTTAGATATTATTGGGGAATATGGTTTTCCAAAAAACTCATCATCAAATATGTACCCACCATACCAATTTTATCACCTACCTTTCAATGATATCCCATGAAATCCAGAACCATAATCCTCTACCCATGAAAAGATCATCATCAATGAATGGAAAAGGAATGTTTAATGGGAAGGACTAAGGAATCCGGGGTCACACTAAAAGTTAGGGTGAGGCTCTAATTATTATCCTAGTATGATAACACAAACCCTTGTTTTATACTCTCTCATACTTCTAGAAATCAATAATATAGAGTGAAAATCTTAGCTAAAAATATAAAGAGAACAAAATTAAATTTTGAAAATAAATATCTTTTTAATGTTCCTTCCAATAGAGGTAAGAAAACAACGAAAAGGGGATTCTGAGATATCCAATGGGTGTGGAAATTAAATTGGATCCTTGTAATAACTTAAAATACATACATAAAATTGGGTATATAAAGGAGGGTATTCACTGATGAAACTCAATTAAGATTTATAAAAAAACACACATATTTCTCTTGTTATAAAAGACAAATGATAGAGATATTTTATTTTAAGGTGTAAAATTTGAGACTGTGATCTATTAATGGTAATTTATATTCATAAGATAACAATAAAACATAAGGGTATTTATTTTTGAAAACTATATTTTCAGTTAATTCATACAATCGCATAGTTTTATTTTGACCACATATTAAAAAAAATGCTATATTTGGAAAACCATATTTTCGTGTAATTATTTTTTTAATTATATTTAATTGAATTGTTGTTTTCAAAATTATATTCCATATAATATTATGTTTTTCATTTTTTAATTTCAGATAAGGGTTCATAGATGAATTAAATATATAAATTTATGTAAAATGGAGTTTTATATTGGATTCAATGTTTCAAAAATATTTTTTATTTAGGTTACTATTTTAAAATGTTTCACTTTATGTGAAACTATGTCTTGATTATTCTGATTTTAAATATAAAACACCAACTCTAGGGAGATACCTTTTAATATATTTTAATTTTCAATCTTAGTTTTGAGAAATATTAAATTATCAATTAAAGTATATAATTTTATGTGAGTAATATGTTTATTAAAATAATATATGTTAAGAATTATTTTCTCCTTCATGAATTAGACTATCTCCTTGAAGTAATCTATATATGTTTATCATATGAACATAGTATATTTAAATTAGTATATCATGTATGTAATACATTCAGGATTTTTTTATCATGATTTTTTGGTTACTACATAATGAATTATATGTATATATAGATCGTTATATTTATATAAATATAGATATATGTATATAAATTTAATATCAATGTTTTAATGATATGATGTAAAAAATTATTAAAATATCAGAATCTTAAAATGTTATATTAAAATTTTGTACATAAACATTGTAAACATGATAATTAATGGTGAGTAAATAAAACTATCAAGGGACTTTGTATAAAAAAATATAAATAATGTATATAGATTTTAATTTTCTAATATTGTAACACCCCAAGCTTATACGGTATGCTTCACTTTGAATAATGTGATAGCGTGTGTTGTACGCAACATCGAGTTCTAACACAACCAATCAAACTAGCCAGTATGAATAGTAATACCTACTTTTTGAAATTATATATATTTTATATTTCAAAGTGGACTTCATTTTTGGTTTCAGAATATCGAAATTATCCTAAGTTGAATTTTAGGTATTTTTCTGAGAACGTCCAGTTTTTATGAATAGTGAAAAATACTTAAAAACATATTTTTTAATAAAAATAATTTATAGTGATAAATTATATTATTGAGTGGTTTTAAAGTATAATTAGAATATATTTTTACAATTTTATCCAATGGTGTTCATTAAATTAATTTCACTTTGAAATTGGACCTAAACAATTGTCAATCTTTTGGTATATATTGTTTCTTAAAACACGCTATTTGTTGTGACAACGGGAATTAATTATAAAATTAATTAATGAAACATATATGTTTGGAATTTTGTAAAATAGACATCATTTTTGAAGTCAGAATATCAATTATTGCTTAGGGTGAAATTTTGGAATTATTCTGAAAAACATCAATTTTTTATGAATAGTGAAACACTAAGTGGTAGTTAAAAAGCTGAATTTTTCATAAAACATAATTTTACTTCTTCTGTGATTTGAATTTATAAAATCCATGAGACACGGTGAATATCAAAGAGTAAAATTTGGTTCAATGAGATGAAAATAATTTTTGGTGAATAGTAACTTTTTACTTTTATTTACCATGGTTAAAAGTAAATAGGGTAATTAAGGGTAAAAATGATATTAATATTAACCTATAACATGTCCTAATTATATTTGACAAGTTTATCTCGACCAAAAACAACCTTAGGAATAAAATATTATCATTTAGGTCCACTTTTATTAGATTAGAACATTTATTATTATTTAATTCAATGAAGAGTTAAAAGAGTTAAAATCAATGTTTATTTACTAAAACATTTTTAATATAGGGTTATACATAAGATAAATTCGATTTTAAATATTCGTTAGAAAGATAAAACGATTTAAAACATAATGATATTTTATTTATAATTTTTAGGCATTAATTAATTTAATTTATTTATGACACAATGATGATGGAAAAATTACCATAATATTGAAAAATAAAAATAATTTATATTATAAATACCCAAATAAATATAATTTGATACATTAAAGGAATTAAACTAATTTTATAGGATAATATTACATATTATGATTTATTTAATTGACTTTTTTCGAAGTAATCATTCTGTTATAAGTTCAACAAAAATCAACTATTAAATAGTGTCAAAATTGACATAAAAGAGTTTTTAAAACAAATATTATATTATTAATTGATATTAAATTCAAAAAAATCTAATGTTCGGTCAAGATACCTATATCATGATAGGTGTATCATTAATTTACCACTTGGGGGTCTCTTGGATATATATAGTATGTTTATTAACTATATAATATAAAAATACAAAGTGACATGGTAAATGTCAAACTAATTAACTAAGAGTTAAAACTAAAAGATAAGGTTAATATAGTAACCCAAACCTGTCTAAATTCTATTGTTTGAATTATTTTCCACCTATACCCACCTTAAACTTTTAAGAATAAACTTTTGATCCATTAGAAACCGAATATTAATTTATTATAAATTAATATTTCTAGATTTTCCAAAGGTGCCCCTCACCGCTCTTATAAAAGGGCACTCCACCTTCTCATTACATCACACCTTCAAAGCCTTTTGGTTCGGAATAAATCTGCCCAAATACTCTCCCAACTTCCCTCACTACAACCTAGAGGCCTTATTTTTATCAGAAAGCCACCCTATGGAGCCCTTTTGATCAAATCAAAAGAAAGAACCCAAAGTAGAGGTAATGATTTCACAACCCTTTTCCAAGTTCCTTTCTTCTTCCACTTCTTATTTCTTTGTTATTACCATTATAAAATAATAACTCCAGTATCATATATATACTGTGATGTTATTATAAATATGGTACAACCATATTCACTATTCTATCCACCCTTTGAATAACATGTCAACATATGTGTGTATGTATGGCTTACCGTCTCCACGCCGTGGTGTAATTGTTATTCAATATATTATTATTTGGATGGGTATAATAATGATGTTTGACTCATGTGAATAATTAATATGACATGATAATGATTCTATATATATGATATACTATCCAACTATATATTATTTTAATAACAAAAGAATGATATTGTCGCTCGTGCATACGTACGGACTACCACCTCCACGAACGCGATGAGATTCATTCTCCATATTATCCATTCAAGTATAATTATCATTTGATGATTTAAAAATAATGTTTAAGTACTTGATATTATTCTGGATATGAATAAAATACAACCTATCCATGACCAACATGGATTACGTAACAAAACATATAAAAGAAAACGAGAATGTTTACCCCCGAAATGACGATAATACTAAGATATTATTAACAAAGAAATGTTAAAAGATCATATATGATATCATATTAATATATATTATTCTTGTATAATTTAATAACAATTATTTCCTTATTATACAAGAGGTTAACCTACCCCAACCATGGAAAAGTACAAGTTAAGGGTTATTTCCCAATCTCTTCATTATCCGAGGTTGTTTATACGTAATAATCTACTGGGATCTCTTTATCATCCACATCCATGTTTCTTAAAAATGCATTTCAAAACATTTTTACTATTTAAAAGAATATGGTTTAAAGTATTTTATACCCTTTTTTGACTTTTTATAAGAGTTTTATAAAGGAATCTTTCCATCGTTTTCCAAACAAGGTGCTTTTTAACCTTTTCGACATAATTAAGGTAAGAATGTTTTTTTAACTTATACGGTGGGTGCAGTTATTTTCCGCCGTTATAAAATCGTCGAAGCTTCCCTTACAATCGTATAAGAATATTTTCAAATAAAATGTTTTATTTTATAAATATATGACTCTTAAATGATTTCAAAATAGAAAGAGATATTTCTCTAAAAAGAGTTCTGATTTCATCTATGTCAACATCCTTTGATGGATTTTACATTTATTTGAAGTTGATTTATTATGAAAAAAAACTTCTATATTGAATTGAAGGTTTTGTGATATGTTTGACTGTGGATGTGATATTTTTATACCATTCATAGTTTATGGTGAATGTATTGACATTTCATATGCTAGTTTTAATACGGATGTTTATGTTATGTTTAAACCTTTTCATATGGGAATGCATTGGTCTTAATATGTGACGGGTGGAGCCTGTTATAGCTCCTCGATGCATCGGTAGGTCGCATTAGACAAACTAGTGTCTTGGAAAAAGGCCTTGACAAAATCTTATTTGTAGTCTTGGCACGAGGCCTTGGCTATGTGGTTATGATAATCTGGAATTATGCATTCCATCATTATGAAAGTGGTTATTGATATTTCATGTGATTATTCGATTAGTATAATATCCATGTGAATAAGTAAGTGCCATTATTCTATTTTATTTTTGCCATACTATGATGACGTTCAAGTTTAAAAGGATTTTGTTTTAGTTATACATTTCCTTAAATGTTTATTCTTATTTAAGAATGTTTCCGCTTTATTGTTATCCTTACTGGGCATTTGAGATCACCTCTTTTCTATGTTTTATTTTTCCCAGGATGTGAAAAGTAAATTATGAATAACATGTAAGGATATTATGAGGGGAAAATAGTGTGGATTATGGAGACAATATGTTGTGTAGTAGTTTATCACTTCATGATGTAATATAAAACTTTATTAATATATCTATTGTTTCCAATGCTACTAAACCAATCGGTCTTTCGGGATTTGATCGTTCTTGTGATCATGCCAATGTTATGTAATAATGCACCGACTCTGGGTAATTGAGGTTGGGCCATTACAAATATTCCTCATGGTTTTGTTTTACATTCTTATAAATAATTTTGTAAAAAATCAATAGACTCATTAAATACGAAATTATTTTAAATTTTTAGTACTGTCATATTTATAATAGATTTCATTCATTTTATTCAAGGATTGGTTTTATGAAAATTAATTTTTTTATTTAAATTTATATATAATTTGTATTCATGGTTTATTTTATTTTTGAAAATAATAAAGGGATTATTTACATGAAAATTTAATTTCATATTTAAATAAGTATTTATTTAATGATTATGTTTCAGTTTTTTAATGAATTATATTTGATGAATAGTTTATAGTATTATCGAAAAATATGTATCTCATTTTTTTAAAACAACCAAATGGGTTGTTTACTCACCCCATTTCTTAAATGTGAATTTCACATATCTTTAGTTGAGTAAGAGTTTCTTAGAATATGTCCATGAAATATGTGGATTAGATACATAATATTCAAGGATTTCTCTAAATTATTTCATTTAAAAAAATTGATTAATTGTGTAATATATTTTTTAATAATTTTTTCATAATATTTAAAAACTATAGACCTAAATGATCCTTGGAATGTTAATTTTTCATGTGATGTTCAATAATTTATTCATAACAAATATAAAGTGTTTTTTTCACTAGATTTGTGAGTGTGGGGTAGGGACATCCCAGTCGGTATTAAAGTAAATGTTTAGAAATCATTTGAGAATAGGACATAAAAGTTAATTTAATGTTTAAAATTTTTATTTTGAGGTTTTGGTGATTATATATTTTTGTATTCGAATAATTAAGATAATATAGATCTCAGATACCACTTTCAATCTAAGTACTGAATTCCAAAAACCTTATATAATAATAGTATATTGGATTTAGGATTCACTTGTGTATTTTTTCTAAATAAGAAAAATTTACAATAGTAATTTCCTATAATTTTATATTGTAATTATTATTTCTATTTTTAAAATTATATAGATAAATCCTATGTAATCTTGAGTATGAAAAAACGAATTCTCTTACCTTAATTAGGATGGAAAAAAATTATCATAGATAATTAATAATTCATAAACACAATTTAATTATATTGGAGGTTGTAATGACTAGGGTCCTTAAAAAATATTTCATTGTTTTTGATTTAAAAAATAATCCAAAAAGTATACATAAAAATATATTATTACATTAATATTTTTAACTACTAATTATTTGTTTTATATATTATGTAATTAATTAGGAACCAAAATGTATTATTTTTGTAAATTTAGTGCTAATAGAATAATTTATTATAAATAAAGTTGAATAATAAAAAATTAGTAATAAACATAAATTTTATAAAATGATTATTCCCAAAAAATATATATAATGGAATATAAGTGTTATGTAATATATAATTATTAATTAGATTGAATATGTTTATTTGAATGATAATTTAATAATGATAAATAATATTATAAATATTATTGGGGATGAAATAAATATATATAGTATTTCCAAAATATATTAAATAATAATAATAATTTTAAACTAATTATTCTATAATTTTTACCTAATATATAAATATTATATATCAAATTATATAAAGCGTTATTATAAAATGTATACTATTATTAATCAATAAGATAACTAAATTTTATTTGGAAATTGAAAAAGGGTAAACATAGCCACTATATATTCAAAGAACATAAAAATAATTATATTAATAATTGTTAGTAATTTATGATTGAATATAAGAATATAAGTAATTAATAACATAAAAATAAATTTAGGGTAATTTAAAATAGATTGGATTTAAATAATATGTATATGTATATTCATTATCAAAGTATAATAATTGGGTGTCATAAAAATTAATGAATATATATATATATGAGAAACCATTTCAAATTATAAAAATACCAATGAATGAAAAAAATTGAAAGAAAATCAATTCTCTTCGTCTCCTTCATTGCGACCACCTACGATTATTTTCTCCTACAAAAATATCACGAAATGATTTTTCCATGTTAGCACCTTCCCTAAAACTACTAAAACATCCTTTTCACCCCCCCATCACCAATGAATCCATTGAACCCAAATTGTCTCATATGTATCGATGTTATACCCTTGTGATCCCATGTCGTCGTCTCTAACGCACTGTTAGGCTGACATCAATGATTGTAAATGGGAAGTTAAATGTGAGTTATCAATGAAATCAAGGCTTCATGAAATGTAACTGTGATGTATATATCATTGGTCCACTAGAGGAACTCAAACCAAATTATTATATTCCAATTACAACTAAAACTCCACAATATGATGAAAAAACCTAGCAGAAAATTAAAATACAAAAAAATTAAATGATAATAATAAATAGTTGGATGTGTTTGCTTCCATTGGTAGTAATGAAACCACATATAGGGTCATTTATAAAATTTTATCAGTATAGATATGAAATAGGGTCTTTGATATCACATATCATAGATACTTATAATTAGTTATATAATAGGGATTATTATTTGATGAATCCAGATGAAGCTTTATAAAAAACACAAGTATTTCAATAGAAATAAAAGATAAATGATGGAGATAAGTGATTTTTTGGTTTTATATTAAAGAGGGAGATAATTAAATAGAAATTTTTATTTTACGCATAACTATACCTGGTAAGGAGGTTTATTTTTGAAAATTTATTTTTTAAATGTTTAAAACACCATTTTATATTTATTTAATCAATGTCTTTAAAACGTTTTTTCAACATTTTTTTGTCAAGGGGAAACAATATTTGAATTTAAAAACATCTTCAACTGATTTAATGATTTTAAATTCTTTTTTCATGAAAGGGGATATGTTTAAAAAAAAATTATCTCTTATATAGGTTCTAAAAAGTTTAAAACTTATCAATTTCTATGAAAATGGAATTTTTTTGTATCAATTTTTAAAAAAAAATTAAATTCGTTACACTTTTAAAACATATGATTTAATATGAAAGTATGCCTTTATTTTTTCAATTTCAAATTGGAAATCCCACTATATAAGGGGTATGTTTTAGTATGTTTTAAATTTCAATGTTTATTCTATAAAATTTAAAATCCCCATTTAATGTATATCAATTTATGTGTGTAATAAATCTTTTAAAATAAGATACCTATAGAATTTATTTCACCTCTATAAATTAAATCCTTACCTTAATCATATCTATTTATTATATATCATATATACATGTTATATCTTAGTTTGTATCCCATGTATGTTCTATTTCCAAGTGTATTATTATCAATATTTTTTTTCATAATGAAATATGTAGATATATAAATATGAACTTATATCTACTATCTATACTAAAAAAGCTTTCCTCCACGCCTATGTGTCACCTTCCCCTTGAGCCATGACACCTTCCAATTACAATCCCTCTGATTTCCCTTCCAACCTCCCGTGACATAGTCAGGCAACACCTCACGTTATCTCCCTTCGAGCCATCGAATTTGGGTTCCTTCGTCGGACATCCTTCCACCCTCTAGCTACCGAACACCTTCGTCCACTCTGTATCAGCAGCTCCGAAAACACCATCTGAGCTTCTCGTGTGCACGCTCAGCCCTATTCCCGCGATGTCGTTCGTTAGGCTGGAGTGCTTTCTACTCTTACATCCATATAAGGGGTTTGTTGTACCGAGATTCTTCTACGAAGGTCGAAGAAATTGTCCTCATCGTCTTCAGTAGGAAGTCGGTCTTACATCGTCCTGGTTCAATTTCTTTCGAGGCGACCTACATTTGTTGAAATTTAGGTACAAATTCCTCCATTACATCATATGATATTAAACTGTTATCTCCCACTGTGTATCTCTACGTCTAATTAGATCCATTTGTGAAACTGTAATCCATATTTGGGTACCATTCACTACATTAGGTGACATTTGAATTGCAGATTTGAATCTATAATTTCAGTATAATTATTATCTCTTTCTTTTTTTGTAATTGCGGTTCATTGAAATCACAGTATAGTGCTTCGTCAGGTTTAGAGAATATTTTTCCCCACTCTTCTATATGACTAATTAATATATGTTTCTATGATGTTGATATTTCGTTGATGTTGCTATTACTTTGGTGTAACTGTCGTTCAATGAATGAATGCTCATTACCGTTATTCCATAAGTCTTCTCGTGCTGCATTCTTTTTAATTGGACATGATAATTTCAGATGATTCATTTCTGTATATTATATAAATAATTATGTCAAGTTAGTATTATTGTCATTTAGAATAATCACAGTACACTACATAACTATGGGTTACATTTACTACATTATGTGACATTCAATTGGGATATTTAACCATATATTTTCAGTGTTATGTATATATGTTTGTTTGATGTTGGTATAACTGTGGTTCTTTACAATCATAGTTCAGTGCTTATTCAGGTTTACAGAATACTTAGTCGACATTCCACCATCTTCACTGCATAAATATTCATCAATATCCATCCAAGGTAATCATTCAAAATGTTTTGTTTCTGTGTTCCTGTACTGCATTATTTTTAATTGAATATGCTATTTTTGAATGTATATTTCTGTATAATATATATATTCATCTTTTGTTTTGGTTTAATTGTCGTTCAGTAAAATCACAGTATGCTGCCTTTTTCTGATAACAAGAAAGATCATACAGAATTAAAACATGAATTCTCTATCAATTGACTTATCAATATATTTTAAATTGAATCTATATACCCATAAACATCTTTTGGTTGAATTAAAAAACTTTACAATTCAACATAAAGTCAAAAAAACAATGATGCAGACACCGACAACATCGAGAGATGCACGGGTGCAAAGGAGAATTCGTATGAGAGAATGAAAAATAGGTACAATAGTTTTGTATTTCCTTGAAAACATTACATGAACTTACTTACTAAATTACAGATTCCTAACTGTACCGGAAAATCACCCATGGACTACCATCAACTTTGCTCTACTGCTTCATTAGATTCAAGGAAACTAAATTCTGACTTGATTAGAGGAGCATGCATACCACTTTCACATAAACTTACCAATGGTTAGTATAATTTTAATTGACCAAAATTTTCATATATACCCAATATATTAATTGTAAATAATGTACTCTACTTTACTCATTCTGCATTTGAATTGAAAGTGGCTCTAGATTCAGGATCTTCTTCAGCAAATAGTGTTATAACAACCATTACAAAAAGATGTAATAACATTATTAACTATTATTCAAGTAAGTATACAATCATTTGACTATTAAATTTCATCTAATCAAAACAACGTATTTCATGTACTGTCTATTCACCGAAGGAGGATAATTCATATCATTGTCACCTTTATCATTTAAGGGTGAGTTATATTACACTGTCAAAGAATAGTGAGTATATATATTTATTTTTATATCTCATATCATTGTATGGTTTGTCAACTACTAAATTTCATTAACAGCTCATCAAGGATGTGGATCTTTATTAACAAAATGTGTGCCCAGTAGTAAGAGAAAGCATATATTTCCATATAATGACGAAAATTATGACCCCTCTTGTAACTACTTCATTAGTGTATTTTTGTCAATACAATCACGTTATCTGTCATATTTATTGAACATTTTAACAAAATATGCATTCCTTTTGCTAGGAGTAACGCCTAATGGAAATATTTCCTCTTACCCTTCATGTAACTTATTTTCAGAGTAAGCACGAATCATTTGTTCAAAAGCTATCATATTGTCACATACTAAAATTTGTTGCATACTTTTTTTAAAACAGATTCTGTTTTACTACATCAACTACTAGTAACAAATCATAATTTCACGACATAGGTGTGATGTGTATTATAATCATGCTCTATTATTCATCTCTATCTATAGATATATATGTCTCTTATTTTGGTATTTCAATGTTATTTGAATGCATAATTTTCACTTGAAATGGTTGTGTCATCTAAACTATGTCATATCATTTCAGAAAGAGATGTATCAACTGGTGAAATCAATGCTAGATTTACTCATCAATAATACTATTCAGGTTTGACCAACAACATAATCATCTGTTACTTTACAGATATTTCATATTCATTTAAATACTAATTAAATCAAAATACTACTACGGAAATAATAAAACTACTACACCTTGTGGAAAATGCAGGTCTTCTTATTTTGTATATATATATATATATATCCATTATTTTGGTATTTAAAATTAATTTAAATGAAGATTTTACACTTAAAAAGGATGTGTCATCTAAATTTAGTCATTTCAGTTCAGAAAAATATGTAATAACTACTGAAATCAATGCTATAATTAGTCATAGAAGATACTGTTCAGGTTTGACCTGCTACATAATCATTTGTTACAGTACATAAATTTCTTATGCATTTTCTTACTAACTAAATGAAAATACTGCTGCAGAAATAATGCAACTACTTCACCTTGCCGAAAATGAAGGTCACTGTATTATATTTATCTTTTACTATAATATTAATCATGTCTTCACAGTTTTATGTAATTTATACCGCAAAGTTTATTTACAACATTCACTTAACCCTTATTCACCTGCAGAATATTTGAATAGTGGAGACACCTCTAATGTCTTCCAATACTGTGGATCAATCTTTTAGTTTGATGAGAGAAATATAAAATGTAGCACCAAAGAAAACCCATGATTTGGTGTATGTTACGCGCTTGATAAAGTCTCTTTTCCATTACTAATGTCCTTTCCTCCATTCCTGCAAACATTATACTTTAATCAAAACTCTGTGGAGGCAAGAGCATTCCAAGAATGTATGCACATTTACACTTCTGATATGTAAAATGGGATTAACGTTTCAGGGATAGTTTCCCATAAAATTACACTGAAAATTGGGGTTCCTATCATGAGGCATCGAAATATAGATCAGTCTGTGGGATTATGTAATGGGAATTGCTTGATTGTTACCCACTTGGGAGATCATGTCATCGCAGCAAGAATTCTATGTGGTTGTAATATAGTATATCTTGCTTTCATTCCAGGATTAAATATGACACACTATGATAGTCAGTGTCCTTTCAAACTATACAAAAGACAATATCCTTTTACTATTTCTTATGCTGTGACTATCAACAATAGTCAAGGACAATCACTGTCTTCCATTGGATTGTATCTTCGAAAACCTATGTTTTTTCATGGTCAATTATATGTTGCTCCATCTAGAGCCGCATCACCATTAGGTTTGAAAATATTAGTTAGTGATAATAATCCCACAACTCTTTAATCAATGAAAAATATTTTCTACAAAGAAATATTCCATAGATTGTGTTAAGTATATGTTAAATTTTTTGTTAAACTATCAATGTTTGGTTCTAATCAATTTATTTATGACTAATTTTATGAATGACAATGTTTTTTATTATGATCACTTTGTAAAAAAATAGCACAGTCATACCAAAATGTCACGATCAATTACACCTTTGAATGATTTCACACCTGATATAGATGAGACATTGAAGATACAATTGGGTATTTTGAATTTGTGGTGAAACACATCATCCAAGTACTCCAATGATGTTGTGGAGATTGATATGATTCTTCGAGATATACAGGTGAAACCATAATAATAATAAACAACATATTATCTTTCTTCTATTTCGTTTCTCTTCTCAATTTAAGTATACCACTTATTTTTCAAGTTGATTTATATGTCTTTCAATTTTTTTCATTGTTATAAATTTGTTTCTGCAGAAAGAGAGGATTCAATGTACTATTACTGGGTGTCATATTCTATCTATGTTTAAAAATATATTTCAGGAAGGGATGTGTTTTTTCATACTGAAAATGAAGATAGCTACAAATCAAGGTACATACTTAGGAACTAGACATGCATGTCTAGTACTATTCACCTCAACAACGCATGTGCGACCATGTGATGCCTTGCTACCACATTTCTGTTTTGATTTTACTTCCTTTGAAAACATAATTCAAAGAAATGTTCCAGAACAAAATTTAATAGGTAAAAGTTTATTGAGTGTTCTGAAACCTTTTATTACTGTTAGTATAACATGTTTGTTGATTAATACAACATTTTATTGGTTACTGTCAACATTTATTGGCTTACAATACATAATATTTTCTTTTTATTAAATGTTTTAGAAATTATTGAATTTTTACGTTGCTCACATCCTCTGGAAGCATTGGGTAATATCAATTTAAAAATGAAATTTTTCTTATGGGATGAAAGGTTAGTCATTAAGTCGTTTTAGTATGTCTGGCCCACTGTTCATATTTAACATTATGTGGTAAATATTTTTCTGCAGTGGGTTATATCTTAAATGCAGTTTATGGGGTGACTATGCTAACCAGATGTCTTCTTACATGGAATAAATCAATGGTTCATCAACTGTTTAAATATTGCAACTCTTCAGTGTTAAGAAATTAAATATTATGCTCTCAAATAACACAATGCCTTAATTCCATTTCATTTATTCATTTCTTTTAAAAGTTTTAAACTAGTAATCCAACTGAAATCGCATTAAAACTACTTTTAGTCTCTATTATCCTGACAACTGCCATAAATGAGACAAAAATCCTCTTCAATATTGATATTGAAGATGTTGAATCATTCCAAAAAAGGTGCTCAGAATAGTTGATTTTATTTTCATTTTTTTATATGTTGTCCAATGTTTAGTATATGATAGATATAGATATTATGTTTCACATTTGAGTTGCATTTTTCAATTTTCAGATGTATGTTTATAATGTCATAGAATATTTGAAGTCCAACAACGACAAACACATCTTCATTCTCTACACCATTTCTATATTGGGAAAATAAAAAAATGATTTCTGAATTGATTAATTGTGATCAGGTATGTAGTATAGGGAAAATTTATAATTTAAATTATGCATTTTAATATTCTGTATATACCCATATTTTACTGTACAATTTCATTATATACATTATTCTCAATGTTGGACAGCCTATAAAGTTCTTAATTTATGTCACTATAATAAAATTCAAACAACTCATAATTGGTTCTATGATTCATCCAATTCTTTCATGAAAAATGTGCATAATGTTGATGGAAAAATTTGGTGCAGTAACTGCAAGAAATCTATAACTTTCACTTTTCCCTGGTTCTTAATTTTTCTTCTTCTAAACAGTTTATCAGTTACTTTATATATCTTTACTAATTAATTCCAATTATCCTAAATCCCCTTGTAGTTATATTTATAAATCAACATATTTCGAGTGCAGCTTCTTATAACTGTTTCCACAGACTCTTTATCGATTGTCCTATTTGATAAACTAGTAATGCAATTTGTGTGAAAAACTGCTTCAGATCTGCAAGATTATTTGATTCAGGTACTACTAGATAGTAAACTATCATTATGAAAAAATATTTCTCTTTATTTAAAATAAAATTTTGTTTATTTTTCTTAAATAAGGCTGATGACGAGCACGGTTTTCCTACTGAATTGACTGTTTTCCAATCAAAACGGGTTCTCCTGTCAATTGAAGTGTCAAAATATAATATTCAAAATCATCACAATTCAGTAGAACAAAACTAATACAAGTTAATATTCATTACCGACAATGAAAACTAGTTCACCTAATTCAATGATAGCATCACAGAATTTCAGGTAGATTCTACTACATATCCTTATAATAATTAATATAGATAGACCACAAATAGTTATTTGTCTTATTATTTATATAAAGCATCATCAGAGTAGAGGTTGTACAAATGTAAGTAGTGTGCATGAACATAGTCAAGTACAATATTATCCATTATCATCATTTTTACATCTCTGTGTGTAAAGAACATGCCACTAGATTAATTCTTTCTTCTTCTGTCATAGAAACATCAAAATGTTGAATCATTTCGACTTAGTGCGAAGGCTGAATCAATATTTGAAACATCGTATGTGGTATCATCAATTATTCAGGTATATATATATTATCACCCTTTGAATTTTCTTTACAAGAATTTATTTTTATCCTATATTGTAATTTATCCTAGACGTGTTACTTCATTCAACTACATTATTTATGCAAAAAAACATACTGACTGATTTTCTAAATGATGATGTTATTGAGAAATCGCATCATATCCAACCTGAAAGTGTAGGAAGAATAGGTCAGGAAAAAAATATTGGAATCCGAATGAAGGATAAATTTGAAGGAAAAAACAGAAAAGAATGACTGATATGCTCTGTAGCTATGAAAGGTAATACGATATCAGGTGATTGTATCTTATAATTTCTTTTCTGTCATCATACATAGTTTATTATTTCTATATTACATATCAACCTTTATTTTATGTATTTTAGTACTAGTGGGAGAAGGTACATGGCAGGGAGGATTGGCCTGGTGGGGGCTTGTGGGAAAGTGGTTGGGCAGGTAGGAGGGCCCTGGTGGTGTTGCTTATGGGAAGGAGGGAGGATGAGTTGGAAGGGGGATGTGCAGGGATGGGGTGGCGGCAGAGGCTGCTAAGGGGGGAGTGGAGGGAAGGTGTTAGGTAGGGGAGGGGGGAAGGGTTCGGTTATAGAGGGAGGGTAGGGGAGGGGGCTATAAATGGGTGGGGTGGTGATTGGAAGGATTGAGGATGAGTTGGAATGGGGGATAGACCTGGTGGGGGTGCTTCTGGGAAGGGGGGAGGCCCTCTATAGTGTTTTTATCATTGATAGTGAAGTATGTACAGTTAGCCATTATTTTTAGGATTACATAATTTTAACTGTTCTGTGCAGGTTCGACAACAAGTTCGGGTGGGGTTGTATTGGGAGGAGCTCTATGCAGGTATTCAAAGTACATGATTATGTAATATTACGCATTACATTTTTATTGTCTCATTGGATGGTTTATATGGATTAAATTATACAACACATGCATGGGTAGCATGTGCTGCACTACTTACTTCTATATTTTTTTTAAATTACTATATATATTTATGATTCCTAATAAAAGCTTTTGTTAATGTTTTACATTGAAATAAAAATGGTCTAGATAATTTTACTATGTTACTTTTAGATGAGTATCTATAATAGATGTTGTGATAATCCATAGTGGAAAGGAATTGTAGGTCCATGATGGAATATATAGTGAGGGATGACAGGAGGGGGAGATCTGGGTAAGGGGGAGGGGGCTGCTGTGGGAAGGGACTGGGCAGGAGGGAGGAGGAGGTGGGAGGGTAAACTGCTGGGAAGGGATGGGAAATCATGAGACTTAGTGGAGAGGAGAGATAAGGAGCTGGGTAGGGGGAGTAGGAGGTGTGAGGACAAGGGGGGAGGAAAGGGTGGGAGGAGATTATGGTTATTGGGGAGGGGGGAGAGGATTTGGGCTGGTTATAGAGGAGATAAGGGTAGGGGAGGAGAAGGTGAGGGTAGGGGGGGAGGGCCTGGTGGGGGAAGATGTTGGCCAGGGGGTTATGGGGGAAGGGGATGGAAAGGGGGGATTGATGGGGGAAGGGGCTGTAAAGGTGAGGAGTGCTTGGGGAAGTGCTGGGGGAAGGGGATGGGAAGGGGGGACTGGTGGGGGGAGGTGATGGGTAGGGGGAAGCTGGGTAGGGGGTACCATGACATACTGGGAAGGGTGGGACAATATTAAGGTTAGTGGGGAGGGGATGGTAGGATCTGGGCTGGTTCCAGAGGAGATGAGTGGTGTGGAGAGGAAGATAAGGGCAGGGGGGAAGAGCCTGGTGTGGGAAGAGTTTGGCCAGGGGGATTATGGGGGAAGGGGCTGGAAAGGGGGGGATTACTAGGGGAGAAGGGTTTGGAATGGGGGGGAGTGCTGGGGGAAGGGGTTGGGTATGGGGGACTGGTGGGGGAAGGTGTTGTGTAGGGGGACGCTAGGTAGGGGGTACTAGGAAATGATGGACTTTTGGGGGGGTTCATGCTGGGCAGGGTGGGGGCAGAAGGGAGGGGCTGGACAGGGGAGGGAGTAAATGTACGAGATTGGGGAGGGGAGGGGGAGAGTTGCGCATGGGGGTTTGAGAATGTGCTAGGAAAGGAGCTGACATGCTCGACATGGGGGAGGGCGAGAGGACCTTCACATGGGGGGAGGGACTGGGTAGGGGGAGAAGAGGGTCTGGGCCAGGGGGAGTAGTGGCAATGGACAAATGACGGATGCAATGCAGAAATGGGCTGGATAAGGGGGCATTAAACTGGGGGGCATGGGAGGGGTAGGGCAGTGACGATGGACTATGCGAGGGAAAAGTGATCCCCTAGGAAGCAGGTTTTGATTATACTTTGAGAGGTAATGCCCAAAAAAGCAGGTGTGGATTATATTTTTTCTCCAGAAATAGTTTTCATTTTTTCAGAAATGTCATGACAGTTTTTTATAGTCTGCCCAGTTACCATTTTCTATTATATACTTCAAATAATGGTGACTTTTCATTTTTAGATTATTTAACTACTTTAATTGAATTTTTGTACATTTTTTTCATAGATGAAAATTGTAAACAAATAATCATTTGATTATGACATGATTTTTTGGACATCACTGGATTAACAAGTCATTTTTTCATAGTAGTATGTCTCATTTACTCCCATTCATTTATAATTATATGTTATAGGGATCAATATAACAGTCAACAAATATGAAAAACTACTACTCTACATTAAAGATGCATGGTGGTACTGGGAGACTTCTGACTGCACATTTTGATGACATGAATTGTAATCTAATCTGCACACCCATTGTTGTTGAAAATTATGGTTCCTGTTTATGTTTTCACATATGTATCTACTACTAAAATAGTATTGATGTTTTCATATCATTTTTAAATTACAATCCATAATCCTATGACAAATGTTAAACTGTATTGATGTTATCTTACCATGATTCTGTTTCACTATTGATCTATTTAAAGTATCTGCAAATTAGAATTTCATACTTTGATTCTATGAATAAATATATAATTTCAGTATATTAATTATTAATTTTCAATATGTTTCACTGTTGGTTCCTTCATTAGTTTTATACAGAAGGCTGCTCAGTATCTAAATTTTGTTCCTCAATTTCTATAACTTTTATTCCTTATTTTCAATGTCAGTTTCTTTTGAAATATAGTCAATATTAATATAAATTATTATCTTTTATAAATAGTAATATATAGTTAATAATAATAATAATTTTATACTGTCATTCATCGCATGGGCGGAGTACTTGTTAATATATAAATATATATTTTTTAATACATTTTAATGGTTTTAAGGATGTAATTGAAAAATCAAATTAAATATGGAAATCCATAAAGGGTTTTTTTGTATTCAATGCATGGACTTGTTTAACGTGATAAGAAATGGAAATTAAATGCAAACCTCACGAGATGATGTACACCAAGATGGGTAGGCCCTATAAAAACATTTATATATCTAGATACCCACATTTTGCTGAGACTGTGAATTGTTTTCTAAAAAATAATAATAATCACTAAATAACTAATTAATTTTAACATTTATTATTATTTTATTTTCAAGATATTTCCATTATCTTATTCAAGAAATATTTTTCAGAAAAATGGTTTTTCATTTTAATGATTCATTAGAAAAATATTGAATGTTTTTTATTGGAAAACAATTAATGGTTTCTATGGTAATTCATAATTATAACTTTGAATAAATTTTTATGTAATTAAATGTTCTCTTTTTTTTAAATGAATTAGTTTCAACAAATGTTTTGGGTATTTTAAAATAATTTTTTTCAAAATCATTTATAAAACCCCTTATTATGCAATTTGTATTCTCTATGATTTAAAAAGTATCAAAAATTTTAGTTGAGTATGATTATCTATGAATATATTAATTGATTATTCAAATTAGATGGGAAAAGTAAGATATCTGTCAGAAGTATTTAATTTTAAAAACGATAATTTGAGTTTGATAGTTTTTTGTTTAATATTTTCCTTATCCTCTAAAATTATAGACATAAACTATCATCAAACTACATATTTTTTGACTGATGTTAATTATTTTGTTTAGATAAAAATATATAGTGTTTTATTCATGAAATATAAAAGTTTTTTCAGGAACTGTCCCTCGGGGCCCATGTCGTGACTACCCCAAGCCTTCCTTCCATAGGCCAGGGGCTAGCGACTAGCACCAAAGGTGTAAATCCCTAAAACTAGGAAGCCATTTCTTTTATAAACATTAATCAACACAACAGAGCACACGACTGGATAAAAAACACTAGGTAAACTGTATAACAAAAGAGTGCAAAAAAAGTGACTAGAAATACAAGCCCAACTGAAAAGTACAAGGAACATGAAGTACACGTATAATTGAAGAAAGGAATAACAGTTTTTTGGACATCCTCCAAGACTCCTACTTAAAGGGTAGGTACATATAGCCTCATCAGCACTCCAATTCCTTTAGTATCCTCCATGTCCCGACTTGTCGTAAGGTCCACCTTCGGGTATCGTCTAGTCCTTGTACTCTCAGGCTCAGTCATCATTGTCTGTCATCTCCATCCAACACAACGAGGTGCGGGCATATCCCGTGCAAGGGTGAGTATAAATATAATCAGTAGGGACCCCGATACCCTCATGGTCTTACAAAATCCAACAAGGATGAACCATAAATATGAAATCAACAGACAACCCCACTTAGGAATATGCCCATACATATACCTAAGTTATCAAGTAATCCATCTCAATCAGGTGTAAAACACAAAACTAACTGACTCAGCTCAACCGGGATTTTATTCTAGGGGTAGTAACATTTTGAACCGTCAACTCCGGGAGAAAAAATACTCTATCAAGTACAGTGGGCATGCCGTGTCACACAGAGGTTTTTTCCACTAAGCTTGGGCTGCAAAGGTACTCCTCCTTTCTAGTATTGTGGGTCTGCTGTGTCATTTAGAGGCACTCCCCACCTATAGATTTGCCACCAAAACTAGGTACTCCCCCTCATAGCCTGCAAAGGTACTCCTCCTTTTGATTACCACAATTCAGCCCCCACAATCAGGCGCTCCTCATCCGTGGGTCTACCATAACAACCAGGTGCTCCCCACTGGGCTATACGAGTCACGCTGACTCAGTCAGTCAGTAGTCGTCATGTCCCAGCAAGCTACTAGGTTCCGGAAAAGATTCTCTTTCATCTTCAGAAGATTCAATCCACAAGCTAGTGGTCAATGCTTCAAATTCCACATAGTCCCACAAATAACTATTCTAGTGATCCTCCACGTCATAGGGGTCTCAACGCAACTGATGGAGCTTCAATCAGACTCCCAGTCTATGAGTTATTATCCTTTTAGTCCCGAGGCCCCAATTGGATTCATGCACTATCCAACCTGACTGTATCTCAACTATACCCAAAACGTCAGTGGGGTATACTCAAATGGACCTCCATGTTCCAAGATAACCAGCACAGCTGGCGGTTGGTCAAACGAAAGTCTGGTGCCAAAGATATGGACAAAAGATATTAAAGGGTTGTAGTGGGCCTGACCCAGTAGGCCTAGAGGGCCGCGAGTAGTGTGTGGGTGTGGAACGAATGCGAGGGAGAGGACCATTCACGGTTTGGAATGAGGGTGGTTCGGCAGGGAGGCATCGCATGGGGTGCAGCTCGTCCCGGGAGGCCAGTTCAGCCAGCATCGTGAGGGGCATGACTCGGGTGGCTCGGGCGGCATAGCCTGGGAGGCCGGGGCCAGTTTGGCCAGGGGTAGGGCGGGTCATGCGGGGCACCCAGGCGGCAGAGCCGCGGGGTGATCGGGGCACAAGGAGGACGGGGTGACGGTGTGGCCGGCAATGCGGCAGGGCTGACGGGGCGATGCGGCCAGCATCGCATGACCGGCGAGGTGGCGCGGCCGGGGGTGTCTGTGGCCAGGGTGTTGGGTGTAGTTCAACCGATGGTCGAAACACTGCGAGGGAGGTGCGGGTTGCGGAGTCCATGGGTAGCGTAGCAGTTTCCTTCATTGCTTTTGTCATCTCATCGCCTTGTCACCTTTCGGAAGAACATCACACACAAGAACGGCAGAGGGTTCGAGCCTTGTTGGTTTGTCCCGCACCCTCCACATTTAGGTTGGTAGAAAGAGGTTCAATCCTTCTTGATTTTCAAAGAATTCTCACGAAATTAAGAGAGAGGGATATCAAATAGTCACACAACATCTTCCCGCAAATGAAGGTTTCCCAACCCGCAATGCAAACATCCATAAGGATTCTGTTTTTTACAAGGGAAGTAATAAAGGAATAATATAATATTAACATAATACACTTACTTGTTCAATGTTCGTCGACGGAGTCGCAGGGAAGAAGATGGAGATGTCATCATTCTTTGTGTCCGCCGAAAACTTCCAATCTCAAGCTCGTGCATCTGTCCGTTGACGACGATGGGGAGGGAAGGTCGGCCGTCAGAGATGTCTCACTTCAGTTTCCTCCCCAAGGTGCTTCTAAGGAGGTAGTTTAAGAGGCTCCTTTTTGTCATTCTTAATTGGAAGAACATGTTCTTCGTTCTTTGTTGGAGAAACTAGTTCTTCATTGGCGAGAGCTTTTATCCATATGCCCTCCTCTACCAAGTTCCAAAATTATGAATATACCATGACAAAATAATTGATCAAGTTTATCTATTATATAATTATTGGAAAAAAATTCAAAATTTTTTAAAAATAATTAATTAATGTTATCAATAATTAATGGGGAGGATTTGGAAAATTAATGAAAAGTGTGTGGTAAGAATTAATTTGGTAGAGGAGGTGAAGAGGCTCCCCCTAATTAATGAGGATAGTTGAGAGGTTTTCCAAAATTAAAATGGAGGTTTAGTCCCAGGTGGTCCCCACCACCATAACCTCTCGCAGGAGGTTAGGTTTGGGTGGGCCCCACCACCATATCCTCTCATTGGAAGTTATGGTCGGGTGTTTCCCACACTTCAAATCCCACAAGGCCATTGAGTTCTGGTGGACCCCACTTCCAACTTCCACATGGTGGCTCAAAAATAAAATTAAGTGTAGTTCATTTTATTTTATTTTTTTACATGAAAACCCAAGAACTATCTTTTATTCTCGACCCACTGCCATCGAGGTGGAAGTCTCCTTAAGCGAATACTGGAGCATCGAGTACAATGGTGCCATCAGATTTCAATCCCGAGCACCAGCTCAAAAGTTATAAAAACCCGCTTGTACGTTTGCTGAACGTATCTGAAAAAACCCTAGAAATTGATTTCGGGCACACTGGGCCTCAGAATCACGCGTCGTCAATTTTCGCGGACTCTTAAATTTCCCATATATTTTTAAGAAAAAGACATTGAAATCCTAGGACATTACATTCTCCCTTCATCATGGCTCTATGTACATGTATGCCACAACTCATAACTATGGGAACAAGTTGGGGTACTGAGTACGCATTTGAGCCTCCCGATCTCATGTGCTCTCCTAGTGGTTCCCATGCTTCCAGAGAATGTGCACCGAAGGAATCAACCGTCCATGAAGGAACCACTCCTATCGATCCTCAATCTCTACTGGAATCTCCATAAAAGTCTCCCAATCATCGATGTCCAGCTCTCTGTGCTTGATGATGTGAGAAAGGTTGTGCACATATCTCTTTAACTGGGATATGTGGATGATGTCATGCAACTGGTGCAGCTGATGTGGAAGAGATAAGAAGTTTCCCACCTTTCCAACTCTGTTGAGGACCTGGAAAGGTCCGATGAATCTCAAAAATAACTTTCCACCTCGGCAGAATCTCCATAAACCTCATCAAGGTGAGACATGTAGAAAGACATAGACACCATCCTAAAACTGCATAGGCCTTCCTCTCCTACCAGAATATGATTTCCTCCTACTCTGTGGAGTTTTTATCCACTCTTGAATGATCATCACCTTCTCTGTGGTAGTCCGTACCATCTCTGGTCCCACAAGTCCTGACTCCCCTAGGACATTCCAGTATAAGGGTGGTCTGATAGGTCACCCATAAAATGCCTAAAAAGGTTCCATACCTATGGTTGAGTGGTAGATATTGTTGTATGAAAACAACACCAATTGTAATTGATCCTCTAATCTATGACTCATGTCGAAGACACAAGTACACAACATGTCCTCGAGGGTTTGAATGGTCTGCTTGGTCTAGCAATTCGTCTGAGGATGGAAGGCGATTCTCACACTAAGCTGTATATTGAAAGCATCCTATAACCCCTTCCATAACCGAAAAGTATATCATGCATCATGATTGGAAACGATCGTCGAGGGTACTCTATATAGACGCACAATCTCTTGCACATAGAGGTGTCCCATTCTTTTTACTCAACCCGACTCTCTGATCGCTAGGAAGTTGGCCGACTTGGTGAGTTGGTCTATGATCACCCATATCGAATCATGCCTCCAAGATGTATGTGGAAGACCCATATATATATCCATGTATATCTCAACCTACTTCTACTCTGAAACCTCTAAAGGCTAAACCAAGCCTACTGGTACCTAATGCTCTACCTTCACGTGCTGACAAGTGAGGCATCGAGAGTCAAACTATGAAACTAATTTATTAATTCCCGGTCACTAGTGCTATCATAGAAGATCCGGATACAACTTCGACACTCTTAGATGTACTACAAGGTTGCCTGTGTGGAACTCCCTCAACACTTCGTCATGATGTGACAATGGTACCATGGTACATCTCTCAAATAGGATGACTTTCTCCCCACCTTTAGAAAATCCATCAGGTGCATGTCCTATGGATATCTGAGCATGTCCTGTCTCGCAGTCAGTGTCCCCATGCAACGCCTCCCTGAGGGTGAGATAATTTAGGAGACTGAAGGATGGTTGTTTGATCTCTATCTACAAAGGATTTCTGTAAAGCGACCAGCTGCTCTGTCGCCCAGCCTAGAAACTATATACCAGTTCTTCTGCTGAGTGCATCTGCTACTGTAACGCCCCGACCCTTGTTGCCCAGAGTTGGTGCATTATTTCGTAACATTGGCATGATCACAAAATATCCAGTCTCGAAAGACCGATTAGTTTAGTAGCATTGGAAACACTAGATACATTCATAAATGTTACATTACATCATAATGTCAAAATCTTCAATAACCAAGTCTCCATAGTCCACACTCATATCCTCTTCAGACTATCCATGCAGGTCATTCATAAAATACTTCTTCACATCCTGGAAAATATTAAAAAATTGAAAGGGGTGAGCTCAGATGCTCATTAAGGATAACAATATCGCAGAAGCTTTCATAAATAAACATTAACATTTAAGGCATTGTATAACTAAAACAAAATCCTTTTTAAACTTGAAATTCAGCATGATATGGAAAAAATAAAATTAAATAATGCCATTTACTTACTCACAACGATATTCTACTAGTTGAATAATCACATGCAATATCAATAACCACTTTCATAATGATGGAATGCATAATGCCAGACTATCATAACCACGTAGCCAGGGCCTCGTGCCAAGACCACAAATAAGATTTTGTCAAGGCCTCGTTCCAAGACACTAGTTTGTCTCATAAGACCTACCGATGCATCGAGGAGCTATAGCGGGCTCCACCCGTCACTTATTAAGTCCAATGCATTCCTCATATGAATAGGTTTAAACATATCATAAACCATAACATAATCGTAACACATAAAACATGCATAAAGGAAGCATAACATCTCCACATTTTAATCACAAGATATCAATACAACACATTGGTATAATAAAAATTCTTTCAAAACCATTTTCAATACCAAAATAAAAGAATGTTAAAACATTGAATTTATTTTTCATTAAAAAAAAGTGATGGCTTGTAGAGGAATCCGAAACTCAAATAATGGTCACAGAGGTGGAGAAGTCGTTGTCGCCACATATGTACGGAAAGAAAAACATTCCTTTTTTTCGTTTAGTAAAATGCTTCGTATAAAAAAGATTCATTTTGAATAAACGTAAAAGTCAATGGGGTTTATACACCGTATAAAAGAAAGTTGTGTATAAATCCAAATATGCCTCAATGAAAGGAGATTGAGACGATGTCCTTAAAAAGATCATTTTTAAAATAAAATAGATCTATTATGTGTATTCACTATAAGTACACATTAATAATGTAAAAATACATGATAGGACATAATAATATCATGACATAATCTGAAAGTAAGCGATTAACCCAAAGAATGGAAATTGGGTTATGAAATTCCCTTACCCTGCGTCCTGTCTTGACTCGACTGTTATTTAACCTCCGGAATAATAAACTAGTGTTAATTTATAATTTCATAAGAACATTTTTCATGTTTTTTATTCCTTTTATATCACTTATTACCATGTTATGAACATTATGTAATTATTTATGTTAATAACGGTCGTTCTGTCGATCTTTGGTACTTGAGTCAAAAACAAACTTCTTATAATTACATGTTGTTCATGTGGTGATATATCCATTATATCCAAAATTATATTCATGATATATATATCATATATATAATATAAATATAGTACATACATTCATTTATAATATTACATAACATTTAGAGGTAAGAAATGAAATGCACCATTCATGGAGACGGTAAGCCGTACGTACGCATGAACGCTACATTCATTTCTATTTCATATTTAGTGGAATGAAAACATAATAGTATAAAGGTGTATTATAATTCCAGTATAATATCATATAAAATATCATTTACTCTATCCTTTATACATTCAACCTATGGCATTAACCATTCAAATCACTTTGAGGGGGCGGTAGTCCGCACTTCCTAAAATGAAATTATCGCGTTTACCCATAATGGAAATCATAGAGTATGCCATAAATGAGAAATACAGAAGAATAAGGAAAACATTAACATAATATATATATCATATATGAAAATATTTTCATCAAAATGGCCACCATTAGAGGTGTTAAAAGAATATTGAACAATCATCATTTTGTGGAGCAGTATTACACCACCCACAGAAATAGCATGTTATTTAACCATTAGACGAAGGTGTGTGTAAGTTTAAACCAAATACTTATCATAAAATCAGCCTAGTATATTTTAGATACTGGTTTTGTTACAAAATAAAGTAATAAAAAGATTTTAAGGGGTTGGAGAAGCAAAATAAAACAAAACCACATTAGAGAAGACATTACCTTAAAATCGGGTAACTCTTTTTGATTTGAGCCAAAGGCTTCCTTGGGAATAATTATGCCCAAAGTGAGGCTTCTAGGAGTAATGGAGGGATGTTGGTAGAGTATTTGGGAAGAGGTTGGCCGACCCAAAAGGCTTTGAAAGTGTGAGTAAGGTGGTAGTGGTGGGGGCCTTTTATAAGTGGAGAGGAGGGGCACTCTTGGAAAGTAATAAAATGTTACTTTATTATACAATGATTTTCGGATTCTAAAGGTCCCACACTTATATAATTCGAGGATAAGGTGATAAGGGCTTGAAATCTACTCATCCAATAGGTTTTTGACAAGTGTAAGCCTTGGATTTTACATTATCTATTCATTTTATTTAAATCCTTAATTAATGAGGTAATCGCTGCATCATCATAGTGTCATAAACAATTTAATTTATTTATTGTCTAAAAATTATAAAAAAAATATCATGATGTAGGAAATCTTTTTATATTTATATTGAATATTTATAGTCATCAATATGACTTGTATAACCCCATTTAATTTTTTTTAGTAAAAAAACTCTTGTTTGTGACATTTTTATTTTAACTTTAAATAAAAAGTTATTTATGTCATTTTCCAACCAATGTGGCTCCATGGGGTCCCCAAGTTGACCCATGTATTGTCTGGGTCGGCCATGACTCATCCAATATTTGTAGGACAAGTGTCAAGGTCATTTCCTATTATTATAACATTATATTTTCCTTAAATTTCACTAATTACCTTTAATCACGATTAATTAAACGTAAAAGTTACTATTCACCAAAAATTTCTTTTAATCCCATTGAACCACATTTTACTTCCTAATGACAACCATGTATGTCGGATTTTTTCAAATCAAATCACAGAAGTGGTAATATTTCATTTAAACAAAAAATCTGTTATTTAACTACCACTTAGTGGTTTCACTATTCATCAAAAATTGAAGTTTTTCAAAACAATGCCAAAATTTCACCCTAAGCTATAATTTAAATTCCGAATTTAAAAATGATGTCTATTTTATGAAATTACAAACATATAAGTTGCATTAATTAATTTCATAATTAATTCCCACTGTCACAACAAATAGCGTGTTTTTAAGAAACAATATATATCAAAAGATTGACAATTGTTTATGTCCAATTTCAAAGTGATATTAATTCTAATGACCACCATTGGATGAAATGGTAAAAATATATTCTAATTATACTTTAAAACCACTCAATAGTATAATTTATCACTATAAATTATTTTGATTAAAAAATTTGTTTTTAAGTATTCTTCACTATTCATAAAAAAATGGAAGTTCTCAGAAAATTCAAGTTGGGATAATTTAAATATTACGAATACAAAAATGAAGTCCATTTTGAAATATAAAATTTCTTTAATTTTAAATAGTGGGTATTACTATTCATAACGGCTACTTTGATTAGTTGTGGTGTGTTAGAACTTGGAGTTGCGTACAATGCAAGCTATTGCATTATTGAATGAGAAGCGTATCATGGAAGCTCGGGGTGTTACATTCTCCCCTCATTCAATAAATTGCATCCTCGCAATTTGAAATTTTTCTTCGAAAATAAAAGGTTGAAAATAGAAAATACCATTGTGGAAAACCCACATCGGAAATAGGGTTAATAATAATATAACATTAAAATAAGGAAAGGGAAGTAAAAAGGTCACCCGAGAAAGCCCATAATAGGATTCTATAAAAATATGGATATGGAAGAAAAACAAACCATCAAGGTCTGATGGAGAGTTGTAGAAAACTGGATTAGGAGAATGTTAACCATAAGAAAATCACAAACATGTGATTGGTTAAACGGTCATTGAATCCCCAGTTGGAAAAGTTAACCGACAACGTTTTTGTTTTAAGTTACCGTTTATAAAGTTGAGGAATTTATTTAAGAGATTTACTAAGAACGTATGGGAATATACATACTGGTCATGTAGACTTTCATTCTTTAATAAATTTTTTACCACAAACCCATCTTTCACTGCAAATGGTAACAGAACTCAAAAATATTCTATTTATCCTAATTGTACAAGGTTATAAATATTAACACATACCATTTAGATTAGTAAAACTATTTTGTAATAACCATGGACTTCTTGTAGGCTAGTGGTTGGTAATAAAGGCCTGTCGCACTATGGTTGTGGGTTCAATTCCTGCAGCTTTGTCCGACGCGACGGGTTATGCCCCACCCTGCAGGTTGTCCTTTTCCTAAAAATATAGTATTATAATATTCCAAAAATAATATTCAGAAATGTTTTAACCTTAAACAATACTATTAAAAGTTCAAATTAATCAATCTCAACCTTTATAGTTATCCAAAATACCTCTATACAGACTTTCTTTAAAAGGTCCTTAAATTCCAAAATCAATTGTAACATTAGATTCCCCAAACAACGTAAAGTTCCTCTTATTTTCACATAATAAAAATATGTTAACCTTCATCATATTAAAATATTAGTGAAAACAACAAGTACTGCAGTATAATACTTATATATCACATTATTATTATAACCAGAATATAATTCCTTGAGTCCAAAAGCACCAATACATTAATTATTCCGCTTCAACTGTAGTCACAGCAAAAGATTGGCCTTAATCCCTTGGCCTTTTCTGAGGTAAGTTTCCTTGACGCTTAGGACATTCATTTGCATAATTCCCCATTTCCCTACAATTGTAGCATTCAACATTGATAGCCTCTTTCTTTCCCTTACAATCACGAGCCTGGTGACCTTTTTCTCCACATTTGTAACAAACTCTCATTCCCTTTAGGCAAGTACCAGGGTGATTCTTCGCACAATTATTGCATAATGGAAAATCCTTCTTTCCCTTTTTCCCTTTATCTGTCTTTTGTTCCACCATTCTCTTCTTCTCTTGCTTTACTTTGTTGTCATAAGACATAGAGAATTCCTTTTCTGTCTTGATAGCACACGAGAATATATCTTCGTATGTTCAGAAAGATTGTGATAATAAAGCTCGGTGGAGAAACGGTTTTAACCCATCAAAGAAACGACCAATCTTAATTCTTGGGTTACATATATAATCTGTAGCATTCCCCACTAACCTTGTAATGTTGGCCTCATACTTTGCGACATTCTCATCCTCCTTTTGTCTCAGACTCAAAAATTTTCTTTCCGTATCTACTCGATGGTCATGTGGGAAGTATTTTTCTAGGAAAAGATCTTTGAACTCTCTCCATTCCATATTTGATACTTCTTCATCTTCCTTTGTGTTTGGAATCAGTGACCACCATTGATCGACGTCTTCAGTGAGGTGGTAGACTGCCATGACAACCTTCTCCCTTTCGCTACTCTCCATGGCATGGAATATTTTCTCTAAGGAGTTTATCCATTGCTCAGATACTAATGGATTTGTACCCCCATTAAATGTTGGTGGTTGTTGCCTCATGAAGCGGTCTAACAATGATCCTCCACGTTGCGGATCAGGGTACTCCATACAAGTATGGTTATTATTTAGAACCAGAGTGAGTTGTCCCAGTATGGTAATAAATTGATCAGCACCAGTTGTATCTCCAGATCCACAATAATTATCTTGAGTAGGAGGGCAATCCCTACACGGAGTGCGTGTATTGATACGGTTTCCATTCCTTCCACTAGGCGTCATTTCAAAACAATGGCATAAACTATATTAGATTATGAATCAAAATACACAATTCCATACTTGTAAAACACTTAACACTAATTGAACTATTTATGGATATAATCCATAATCATAAAAAACGTTTTCTTTGAGAAAGTATATACTCATAACCTTTCATAGTGGTTTTTAAGAAAATTATAATTATCCTAAGCATATCCCCTGGGAGTGTCGTAACCAATGGTGCATCAAGGGCCATTGTCGTGCACCAGTTCTCGTTCGAGTCTAGCTCAAAGCGGTGTTTTCGGGGTTTACCCCAAGGTACATCTGTGCCAGAGCCACCTCTACCTGCTCGTATCCAGATAGGGATGTATTGCTCTGAAAACTCAAAAAATCTCTATAATACCAAAATTTTAGGAAGTTCATCTAAACTAATCCTCAATGTCTATCTTTGGGCTATGTGCTCTAATCAGATTTTATCTAAATCTTGCTTCCAAGGTTAGTACTAAACTGCCTCTGATACCAACTGTAATGCCCCAACCCCAATTGCCTAGAGTCTATGCATTATTTCGTAACATTGGCATGATCACAAAAGATCAAGTCTCGAAAGACCGATTAGTTTAGTATCTTTGGAAACACGAGATTCATTCATAAATGTTACATTACATCATAAAGTGAAAATCTACAATAATAAAATTTCCATGGTCCACACTCATATCCTCTTCAGACTATCCCTACAGGTCATTCATAAAATAATTCTTCACATCCTATAAAATATTAAAACATTGAAAGGGGTGAGCTCAGATGCTCAGTAAGGATAACAATATCGCGGAAGATTTCATAATTAAACATTAACATTTATGGAAATGTATAACTAAAACAAAAGCCTTTTTAAACTTGAACTTCAGCATGATATGGAAAAAATAAAATTAAATAATCACATGCAATATCAATAACCACTTTCATAATAATGGAATGCATAATGTCAGAATATCATAACCGCGTAGCCAAGGCCTCGTGCCAAGACCAAAAATAAGATTTTGTCAACGCCTCGTTCCAAGACACTAGTTTGTCTCATGAGACCTACCGATGCATCGAGGAGCTATAGCAGGCTCCACCTGTCACTTATTAAGTCCAATGCATTCCTCATATGAATAGGTTTAAACATAGAATAAACCATAACATAATCGTTTCACATAAAACATGCATAAAGGAAACATAACATTTCCACATTTCAATCACAAGACATCAATACAACACATTGGTATAATAAAAACACCTTCAAAACCATTTTCAATACCAAAATAAAAGAAAGTTAAAACTTTGTATTTATTTTTCATTAAAAAAAAGTGATGGCTTGTAGAGGAAGCCGAAACTCAAATAATGGTCACGGTGGCGGAGAATTCATTGTCGCCACATATGTACGGAATGAAAAACATTCCCTTTTTCATTTAGTAAAATGCTTCATATAAAAAATATTCCTTTTGAATAAACATAAAAGTCAAAGGGGTTTATACACCGTATAAAAGAAAGTTGTGTATAAATCCAAATATGCCTCAATGAAAGGAGATTGAGACGAAGTCTTTAAAAAGATCTTTTTTCAAATAAAATAGATCTATTATGTGTATTCACTATAATTACAAATAAATAAAGTACAAATACAAGATAGGACATAATAATATCAAGACATAATTTGAAAGTAGGAGATTAACCCAAAGAATGGAAATTGTGTTAAGAAATTCCCTTACCTTGCGCCCTGTCTTGACTTGACCATTCTTTAACTTCCTGAATAATAAACTAGAGTTAATTTATAATTTCATAAAAACTTTTTTCATTTTTTTTATTCATTTTATATCACTTATTACCATGTTATAAACATTTTTTAATTATTTAAGTTAATAACGGTTGTTTTGTCGATCTTTGGTACTTGAGTCAAAAATAAACTTCTTATAATTACAAGTTGTTAATGTGGTGATATATCCATTATATCCAGAATTATATTCATGATATAGATATCATATATATCATATATATACAGTATATACATTCATTTATAATATTACATAACATTTATTGGTAAGAAATGAAATGCATCGTTCATGGAGAAGATAAGTCGTACGTACGCATGAACGCTACTTTCATTTCTATTTCATATTTAATGGAATGAAATCATAATAGTATAAAGGTGTATTATAATTCCAGTATAATATCATATAAAATATCATTTACTCCATCCTTTATACATCCCACATATGGCATTAACGATTCAAATCACTTTGAGGGGTGGTAGTCTGCACTTCGTAAAATGAAATTATCGTGTTTACCCATAATGGAAATCATAATGTATTCCATAAATTAGAAATACAGAATCATAAGGAAAACATAAACATAATATATATATATATATATATCATATATGAAATTAGTGTCATCAAAATGGCCACCATTAGAGGTGTTAATAGAATATTGAACAATCATCATTTCGTGAGGCAGTATTTCGCCACCCACAGAAACAGTATGTTCATTAACCATTAGACGAAGGTGTGTGTAAGTGTAAACCAAATACTAATCATAACAACAGACTATTATATTGTAGATACTGGTTTTGTTACAAAAGAAAGGAATAAAAAGATTTTAAGGCGTTGGAGAAGCAAAATAAAACAAAACAACATTAGATAAGACATTACCTTAAAATCGGGTAACTATTTTTTATTTGAGCCAAAGGCTTCCTTGGGAAGAATTCTGCCCAATGTGAGACTTATAGGTGTAATGGAGGGAAGTTGGGAGAGTATTTGGGCAGAGGTTGGCCGAACCAAAAGGATTTGAAAGTGTGAGTAAGGTGGTAGTGGTGGGGGCCTTTTATAAGTGGAGAGGAGGGGCACTCTTGGAAAGTCATAAAATGTTACTTTATTATTCAATGATTTTCGGATTCTAAAGGTCCCAAACTTATATAATTCGAGGATAAGGTGATAATGGTTCGAAATATACTCATACAATAGGTTTTTTACAAGTGTATTCCTGGGATTTTATATTATCTTTTCATTTTATTTAAATCGTTAATTAATGAGGTAATCGCTGCATCATCATGGTGTCATAAATAATTTAATTTATTTAATGTCTAAAAACTATAAAAAATATCATGATGTAGGAAATCTTTTTATCATTATAATGAATATTTATAGTCAATAATATGACTTGTATATCCCCATTTTTTTTAGTAAAACAACTCTTGTTTGTGACATTGTTATTTTAACTTTAAATAAAAAGTTATTTATGTCATTTTCCTACCAAAGTGGCTCCATGGGGTCCCCAAGTTGTCCCATGTATTGTCTTGGTCGGACATGACTCATCAAATAGGGGTGGACAATTTTCAAGGTCATTTCCCATTATTATAACATTATATTTACCTTAAATTTAACTAATTACCTTTAATCACGATTAATTAAAATTAAAAGGTACTATTCACCAAAAAAAATTTAATCCCATTGAACCACATTTTACTTCCTAATGAAAACCATGTATGTCAGATTTTTAATTATCAAATCACAGAAGTGGTAATATTTCATTCAAACGAAAAATCTGTTATTTAACTACCACTTAGTGGTTTCACTATTCATCAAAAATTGATGTTTTTCATAACAATGCCAAAATTTCACCCTAAGCTATAATTGAAATTCCGAATTCAAAAATGATGTATATTTTATGAAATTAAAACATATAAGATGAATTAATTAATTTCATAATTAATTCCCGTTGTCACAACAAATAGCGTGTTTTTAAGAAATAATATATATCAAAAGATCGACAATTGTTTATGTCCAATTTCAAAGTGAAATTAATTCTAATGACCACCATTGGATAAAATGGTAAAAATATATTCTAATTATACTTTAAAACAACTCAATAGTATAATTTATCACTATAAATTATTTTGATTAAAAATTTGTTTTTAAGTATTCTTCACTATTCATAAAAAAATGGAAGTTCTCAGAAAATTCAACTTAGGATAATTTCAATATTACGAATACAAAAATAAAGTCCATTTTGAAATATAAAATTTCTATAATTTTAAAAAGTGGGTATTACTATTCATAACAGCTACTTTGATTAGTTGCAGTGTGTTAGAACTCGAAGTTGCGTACAATGCAAGCTATTGCATTATTGAATGAGAAGCGTATCATGGAAGCTCGGGGTGTTACAGCTGCAACATTCCACTTCCCAGGAGTATAGACTATCTCGAAGTCATAGTCATTGAGGAACTCAATCAAACATCATTGTCTTAGGTTGAGGTCCTTCTAAGAGAAGATATACCTATGCCTCTAGTGAACAGAGTACACGGTAAAACATTCGCCCATCAGAAAGTGTTGACACATCTTCAAGGAGAAGACCAATGCTGCTAACTCTAGGTCATAGGTAGCATAGTTCTGATCAGGTTGTCTCAGCTTCCATGAACCACACACAATCACTACTCTCTCCTACATCAGGACACATCTGAGTCTGGTCCTTGATGCGTCGCATTAGACTATGTACCCTTCGCCTTCCTCTGGAAGCCTCAATATGGGCGCACTAGTCAGACTCTACCTCTGCTCCTAAAAGCACTGCTGGCATCTATTCTCCCACAAAAAGGGTTTCCACTTCTTCGTCATGGCTAATAGTTGTGCTGCAAATCTAGTGAAATCAGGCACACATCTCTAATAGTATCCATCCAAACCCAGGATACTTTGTAACTCCCTCACACTCCTAGGTGGCTCCAAAGCAAGTATCGCCTCAATCTTTGCTGGATCCACTACAACACCAACCTCCAATATGATGTGTCCTAGGAAGTGAACCTCTCATATCCATAAATAGAACTTTGAGAGCTTACTATAATGATGGTGCTCTTGGAGTGTGTCTAGTACTAGCTGAAAATGGTAGGTATGCTCCTCCTCGATAGTCTAGTAGACCATAATGACATCGATGATGACTATGACAATGTGATCCAGGTATGGCTGAAATATCATATTCATGAGTCACATGAACATTGCTGGAGCATTTGTTATGCCAAATGGAATAACCAAGCACTCATAGTGGTCGTACCAACATTTGAATGTCATCTTCTGCACATCATTTTCTCGAACTCTGAGCTCATGATATCCTGATCTAAGGACTATCTTCAGGAACCATCGGGCTCCATTCAATTGGTCACATAGGTCATCAATCCCCATGAGTGTGTAATTGTAATTCACGGTCACCTAGTGTAGGTGCTGATAGTCGACACAAATCCTAAAGCTCTCATCTGCCTTCTTGGTGAATAGAATCGCGGCTCCCTAGGGGGAAACAATGGGATGGATGAATCCCTTCCCCTACAAGCCTTATAGCTGTACCCGCAGCTCATGAAGCTCCGCAGGAGCCATTCGATATGTTGGTGTATATATTTGTGTCATCCCAGGGTATAAGTCAATATAATAGTCTACCACTCTGCGAGAAGGTAGTCCTAGAACATCCTAGGGGAAAACATCTGCATATCGGTCCACCACTACAGGATAGCTCAGAATCTCCACATCAATAGCTCTGAGGGTAGGGTTAGCCAACTGATGTGTAATCGGCTGCACCCTCCTCAGGGTAAGTCTATCATGTGGTTCATAGGCTCCCTTCTTTCTGGTGAAGGTAAACCCCATCCCATCTGTACAGACACACCGCACTTTGTGCCTAATACAGTCTATCTGAGTATGGGTTGTAGATGACTAGTCCATACCCAAGATGACGTCCTAAGGCCTCGATGCTGGAACAAGGAGATCCATGCCAAAGCACTCACCTCCTAGAGTAATCTCGCACTGCCGAAACCTATGTGTAATCGTCGAATCTTCTCTCGTATGAGTCTCTAGCCATAAGGATCGATCCAACGGCTCCATCGGAATCTCTGAGCTCCGAACGAGTGTATTGGCGATGAAATAATGACCGGAACCTGTGTCTATAAAAACTGCAGCTAAGATGGACTAGAAAGATATCGTAACTCGAATCATCTCTAGAGCATCGTGATCATAGGCTTCAGCTGTCTGGATCTATGCTCTCCCCTGTCTACCTTCTTCCTACGGGTGGGGTGGACCTCCGGGTGGTGGTGGCGGTAATATATCAATTGTCTCCCACAACCAGCTGCATGGACAGCTCCTCTTCCATGTCCTCCTGCTCCCTGCGGACCTCCTCGGTCGAATATCTATCTCTTCCTAGGCGGTCCTTCGACCATTTACTGATTTTCCACACAACAGGTTGGATAGTCATGATCCATGTGACCCTGCACGCCGCATGAGTAGCACTTCACCCTCCAAGCATGTCTGGATTTGCCTCATGTGCCCCACACAACTAACACTGAGTCATGCGGTCATCCACATGTAGGTCTTGTCTTCTTGGACCTCTGTGACGACTCTCTACTGCCAGCACTACAAGACTCTGCTACATCTCGACTGGTGTTGGATCTCACAGCTGGAGACTCCTCAGCAAGGAAACTGTCCACCAAAAGGGCTCTCTCTAACACCCCCTCCTCCATCAGGGATGCTGAGTGGGATCACTGAAGCCCTAATCTTCTGCCTGAGTCCTTGCTCGAATGATTGAGCCCTAGAGAAAGGGTCATGCACCTTATCGGTGCAGTAGCGTGAGAGGTCTGTGAACCTCGTTGAGTACTATCCTATAGTCATGATACCCTGCAGCAGATGTAGTAGCTCCTTAATGCGCAATGCGGGAAGCTTTTTTGGGACAAACTCGGCCTGAAACAGGCTCTCGATGTCTGCCAAGAGAAGTGTTATCTCTTCATGAACTTGGATAATAAAACTCCATCATCTGTCCGCTGATGCATGTAGAAGGCTGTCAGTATGAATCACTATGAATTCTTCTGGTGACCCAACCACTAAGAAAAGTCACACCATAGCCTCCAGCCAATCCAAAGAAACTTGTGGGCCCGTCTCTCCCCTGAACCTGGGTGGCCTTTGGTTTTGGAACTTGTGAAATGCACTGAAGTGGCGCACACTCTCTACTACTGGGGTTGGTGGCACAATGGCCCAACGGGGAGTAGTACAGCTAGTGCCTCTGCTGGAAAAGTGCTATGCACCAAGGCCTCGTCACTCGGTGGGATATTGATGCATACAACTCTCAGGACTCTAGCTGGTTATCCCAGTGGAGGAATTCTAAAAATAAACATGTGGCCATGGTCAAAATCTATACATGGTGAGAAAACCTGCATGATTTGACTTAAATAAAAATTATTAAAACACACATGAAATCATTGTTTTTGGATACTAAGTAGGATATCAGAAATCAGGGTCCTAGTGTATGGATACATCGACCGTCGCACCAACAATGGAATCCCAGAACTGAAATCCATAGTCACTTCACATAAAACTATTTATTCATAGAAAAGATCAGAGTCCTAAGTTCAAAGGTACAATCGACTCCTATGATACCAATTTTTCAAGACCTGTCCATCAATGCCCATGTCGTGACTACCCCAAGCCCACCATCCATAGGCCATTGGTTGGAGACAAGAACCAAATGTGTAATTCCCTAAAACTAGGAAGGTATTGCCTTTGAAAACTGTAATCCACACAACAAAGCCCACAGCTAGATACAAAACAGTAATTAAACATTATAACAAAAGTGTGATGAAAAGTAAAAGGGGTAGGAAATACAAGCCAAACTGTAAATTACAAGGAACGGGAAATACAAGTACTACTGAAGAAATGAAAAAAAGCTACTGGGTTGTCCTCCAATATTCCTATCAAAAGGGTAAGTACAGATAACCTCCTCAGCACTCCACATCTGTCAGTCTCTTCCATGTCCCAACTCATCGTAAAGTCCACCTCCAGGTATCATCCAGTCCAAGTACTCGTAGACCCAGTCAACACTATATGTCATCAACATCCAACACAATGAGGTGCATGCATAGCCCCTGTAGGGATGAGTATAACTATACTCAATAGGGACCTCGAGACCCTCAAGGTCTCAAAAAATTCAAAAAGGATGAATCATAAATTATGAAATCAGCAGATAACCCCACTTAGGTATATGCCCATAAGTATACCAATGTTTTCAAGTAATCCATCTCAATCATGTGGAAAACACAAAATTTACTGACTCATATCAACCAGGATTTTATTCTAGGCGTAATAACATTTCAACCCCTTGACTGCTGGATAAATCATCATCTATCGAGTACAGTTGGCCTAGCCCTTCACCCTGAGGCGCTTCCAACTAACCTTGGTATGCTGAGGTACTTCTCCTGTCGAGTATCATGGGTCTGTTGCAACACACAGTGGCTCTCCCCACCTATATGTCTGCTGCCACAACCAGCCACTCCCCCTCGTATACTACAGAGGTACTCCTGATGTTGAGTACCGTAGGTCTACTACCACTACTAGGTGCTCCCCTGCTATGGGTCTTCCACCACAACCAGGCACTCCCCACTGGTCCATACGAGTCACACTGACTCAATCAGACAGTAGTCACCCAGTCGCAGTCAGAGACTAGGTTCCCGCACAAATTCTCATTCATTTTTGGAGGATCCGCTCCACAAGCTATTGGTCGATGATCCAAATACCCCGAAGTCCTACGCAGAAGTATCCCAAAGGTATGCCATGTTATAGGGGTCTCAACATAATTGATGGCATGTCAATTGGATACACAGTCTGTGAGTTATTATCCATTTTGTCCTGGGGGCCCGGTTGGATTCGTGCACGATATAACATGACCCTATCTCAACTATAACCAAGAATCTAGTGGAGTATACTAAAAGAGATCGTCATGCTCCATGATTACCATTGTCATTTATGGTTCGTCAAACGGACGTATGATGATAAAGATATGGCCAAAATAAAGTAAAGGGTTATAGTGGGCCTTGGTTCGGTCCGACCCAGTCGGACCGAACCAGTTCGGCTCGACCCGGCCTGACCTATTGGCTCTGGCCCTTCCCGTTGGGCAGGCTAGCCCATTGGGTTCGGTCGGCCCTGGCCTAGAAGCCTTTGAGGGCCGTGAGTAGCGCGTGGGTGCAGACCAGTAGTGAGGGCATAGACCTGTAGTAGTTTGGAATGAGGGAGGTTCGGCCCGGAGGCGGTGCGAGGGGCACGGGAGTCCAGCCCGTCCAGGCTCCGCATAGGGTGCGACTCGGCCTGTGAGACTGGTTCAACCAGTGCTTCCAGGGGCGTGTCTAGGGCTTCTCAGCCCGGAAGGTTGGAGCCGGTTTGGCCAACGGGGGCGCGGGTCATGCGGGGCACGTGGATGGTGGAGCCACGGGGCTCCCAGAGGTCGGGGGCCAATGCGGTCGGCGAGGCAGGACCGGGGGTGCGTGTGTATGTGGTGCGGGATGGGGTCCAACCAGCGGTCCGAACACTACTTGGGCAGCGCGGGTCGTGGAGGACGAGGGTAGAGAAGTTGTTTCCTCCATCACTTTTTTCATTTCATCGCCTCATCTCCTTTCCAAAGAACATCACAAACAAGAACGGTGGAGGGGTCTGGCCTTGTTGGTTTGGCCCACACGCTCTACATTTAGGTTTGTAGCAGGCTGTTCAGTCCATCTTGGTTTTTATAGAATTTTCAACAAAAGATAATAGAATGATATCTAACAATGACCCCAAATCTTCCCGTAAATAATGGTTTCCCGACCCAGAAGTTATACATACAAAATGATTCTTTGATATAGAAGGGAATCAATAATGGAAAAATATCATATTCAAATAAAACCCCTACTTGTTCGTTGTTCGTCGACAGAGTCGTGGGGAAGAAGATGGAGTTGTCATTTATCATCGCATCTTCCATACACTTCCAATCTCGAACTCATGTTTCATTATGTTGAAGACGATGATGAGGGAAGTTTGGTCGTCGGAGACATCTCCCATCAATTTCCTCCACAAGGTGATTCCGAGGAGGTAGTCGAAGATGCTCCTTGCAGGCATTCTTTATTGGAAGAACATGTTCTTCATTCTTCATTGGAGAAACAAGTTCTTCATTGGCGAGAGATTTTATCCCTATGTCCTCCCCTCCCATTTTCCACCAAGATGAATATGCCAATCCAAAATAATAGATAACGATTATCTATTATTTAATTGTTGGCACAAAAATTCATAAATGGTTTAAAATAATTAATTGATGTGATCAATTAATTAATGGGGAGGATTTGGCACATTAAGGGAATGTGTGTTGGAAAAATTAAATGGGTAGAGGAGGTCAAGAGGATCACCCTCATTAATGAAGTGAGTTGAGATGTTTTCCACAATTATAATGGGGTTTTAGTCCTGGGTGGTCCCCACCACCATATCCTCTCGCGGGATTTTAGGTTCGGGTGTTCCCACTACCATAACCTCTCATGGGATGTTATGGTCGGGTGGTCCCACACTTCAACTCCCACAAGGATGATTAGTTTTTGTGGACTCTGAAGGTTCAAGGCATAGCGAAAGTGCATGGGTGTATGTTCCCACTTGGCTTTTCTTCATTAGAAATGATCAATCTGGGATCAGTACGATGATAAATGCCAGTATCCACGGATCAAATCACAGAAAAAGACAAAGAAGATGGTTTGTCCTGGAACCACAATCAAGGATCGTTACAGGTTGATTATAATTAATTTAATTAATTATAAATAAATACCTTTTGGGTGTTCATTCTTCGTTGATGTTCTTGATCACGTTGTCGATGTGATCTGTCGTTGCATCACAGAATCCAAGTGTAGACTCCCTCTAGAGGTGATCCACACGCGTACCTCATATCTCTGGACATCGCCAAAGGATTATCTGGGTGCTAGCCTGGAGAAGCCTTTGCTTGCGTTGTCCAGCTTAGATCATCTTAATCCAATGGAAGAGGATCTCTCTCGGTCTTGAGGGTGTTCTTGGAGGTGTAGGTTCATTCGGCCTTGAAAGAATTCTTCAGAGATGTTGCACACAATGATTATCTTGTGTAGGAAAAGAGTTGGGGTTGTGAGGATATTTATAATCGAGTTTGAGGTTGTAGAGTTATGGCAATAAATAAATGCGTTACGTGTTTCATTTATTTCATTAACTCTTATTGAAAACCCCCATATTGAATAATTAATTCCTTGACATGCTTTCATGCTGATTATAATAAATATCATTTAATAAAATGATATTATATCCTAAAAATCTTGACTGAAAAAATGCATGTCCTGAAATAATATATACACGGCGTGTACTTTTTTTCATTGAAAACTTCACGGCGTGTACATTAAATTTACAAGGAGTTTATATCTTGTTTTCGTTTATTCACTTCTTTTCCAAAATGAAAACTACACGGCGTGTATATTTAATAATACGCAGCATGTACTTGTTTTATTTTATTTTTCATCTATCATTTAAAACAACATAGGCTTCCTAGAGTAATCATTAAACCATGTACTGGAATAATCTTTATTCAACTTGAGATACTTGGATACACATAGTGTGTGACCCTCTAGGCCTCTTTCTTGTTGGCATTAAGAAGGCATTCCTAAAGTCCATTATTATTGACTAGCAATGGGTCAAGGCACCCAAGAGAATGAAGTTGATGCCGCATTGACATATCACCTCATACAAATGCTTACTATGTAATTTAATCCCTTTGACTTAATTTCTTATCAAGCAGGTATCATGGAAGTTTCATAAACCTATATACTTGATCCGTCATTCTTTGTCTACCTAAACTAACCTCGTCGTTGACAACATGGCCATGGAATTTAATGCGATAGTTCTATTTCAATAAAAGGTCTAAGATATCAACTTCTATTAATGAAAGGGACAAATTCTTCATCGACTTATCCATTAACAACATGTCACTCGTGACACACCCAATGTACCCTACTTTATACCAACTGTCTGTGTGACGGTTTTCATCAGTAAATCTAATTGCACAAGTCATGACATGAGTTAATGATAATTTTTCAGTCTACGGACCATCACACATGCTCGCAGATAGCAATATCTGATGACACCAAGAGATACCTAATTACTACTAGTGGGTCTATTTCCATAATCTCCCATCTTGTAAATTATCTAGTGAGAACTCAATGAGAGAGAGTCTCGTCTTCTTACGAGTACTCGCACATGACGGTCTGTATACTATGTGTCCTATCATAGTATGTCATCCAACCACAGAACATTAGATAAGAATATTGTTATAGCATTTCAAGGTTCTCATCATAGCGGGATCTGCTATGACCTTATTAATACAACAAATATTCCAAGACATTATTATATTATAGTCATGAAGAACAATGAACAATATATAATAATTGAACATTCAAGTAATCAAACTACAAAATAGTTCGTTCTGAGGACACCAACCATTACAAGCTCCCAATTGGACTAGAGACAACTGCCTAGGACTTTTAGTCCACTAGACCTCACATTATGATCATGTTTCTGCTAAGTCAAGGCTATAGTCAATGGGTGTGCCACGTTGTCTTCCATTGAAATAATTCTCAATGCAACTTCACCTCTCTGAGAAAAATCCCTCAAGAGATAATACTTCTGAACTATGTGTTGTGTCCTCTAATGTGACCTTGTCTCTTTTGAAAGTGCCACCGCAGTAGTATTATCACAATAGAGTGTGATAGGATCTTTACTGATCAGTACAACATCCAGATCTTGGACGAAGCTTCACATCCATACTACTTCTTTAGCTTCCTCAGAAGCTGCGATATACTCGAACTCCACTGTAGAATTTGCCACCACACTTTGTTTTGAGCTCTTCTAGCTCACTGCACCTCCATTCAAACTGAAGATTTATCCAGTATGCGACTTCATGTCATCTTGATCAGTCTGGAAACTAGCATCTACATGTCCTCTGATGACTAGTCCCTCATCTCCTCCATAAACCGGGAACATATCCTTAGTACGCCTCTGATACTTAAGGATAGTCTTGACTTCCATCCAATGGCAGTCTCCTGGATCATCTAGATATCTTCCTACCAAACTTAATGTGTAAGAAACATCTAGCCTCATACATATCATAGCATACATGACTGACCCAATCACGAATAAATAATGGATCCTTATCATCCTCTTTCTTTCCACATGTGTCTGAGGACACATTTACATGGAAAGATGAATTCCATGTGACACTAGAAACAATCCCCTCTGGGACTATTCCATACTGAATCTCTTCAGTATCTTGTCAATGTATGTACTTTGACTTAGGCCCAACATTCTCTTGGATCTATCACAATGGATCCTGATCCCAAGAATATATGCTGCCTCACCCATGTTTTTCATGGAGAAGCATTTATGCAACCATGCCTTAACTGACTGTAAGACAGATACATCATTTCCAATTAGAAATATGTCATCAACATATGCTATTATGAAAACGACTGCACTTCCACTAAACCTTTTTTAGACACATGTCTCACATTCGTTCTTAACAAAGCCAAATTCTATAACAGCTTCATCAAAACGAATGTTCCATGACCTTGATGCTTGGTTTAATCCATAAATGGATTTATACCACTTGCATATCTTGTTGCAATCCTTTTGAGTAACAAACCCTTCAGGTTGTGTCATGTAGACATCTTCCTGGAGGTTCCCATTAAGGAATGCTGTTTTGACATCCATTTGCCAAATTTCATAGTCATTGTAATTAGCAATGGACAATAGGATTCTGATGGATTTCAGCACTGCAACTAGTGAAAAGGTTTCATCATAGTCAATTCCTTGATGTTGTCTAAAACCTTTTGCAACCAGTCGTGCCTTCTAGGTGATGACCTGCCCATCCATGTCTAGTTTCTTCTTGAATACCAATTTATTACCAATAGTCATTACATCAACTGGAGGATCTACCAAAATCTAGACTTGGTTTTGGTACGTGGAATCCATTTCAGAATTCATGGCTTCATTCCACTTGGCAAGTATGTGCCTTCATCTACATCATTGTAATTAAGAGGATCATTATTTTCAACCAATAACGAGTCACCATCCTCGGTGACTGGAAATCCATATTGTTCTTATTCTCTCACCTCTCTCATGCTCCTACGCAGTTCCTGTTTCTCTGGAACAGATTGTTCTTCCATGGGGATTTTTGGAATCTGTTCTTGTACCAACTCATGTGTATCTTGAGCCTCAAAGTAATCGAAGTCTATCTCGCTCCCACTATCTCTTTTGGAGATGTGCTCCCTCTCATGGAATATGGCATGTCTTGACACTGTAACGTTTTTGTCTGAGGGTTTGTATATGTAATATCCCCTTGCTTCCATGGGATATCCTACAAAGATACACTTTGTGCCATGGGGTGCGAGTTTTTTACCTGAAGTGGCCTTAAAAAATTCTTCACTACCCCACACATGTAAATTTGATAACATGGCTTTGCGTCCACTCTATAACTCGTATGGAATAGCATTTATCGGTTTATTTGGTACTTGGTTTAGTATGTGTGCTGCTGTTTTTAATGCATATCCCCAAAAGGATAATGGAAGACATGCATGACTCGTCATTGATCTCACCATGTCCTACAGGGTGCGGTTCCTCCACTCACTTACACCATTCCACTACAGTGTGTAAGGAGGAGTGAGTTGAGATAGAATCCCAATATCCTGTATGAAATCAATGAAGTCTTGATTAATATATTATACTACTCTATCTGAGCGGAGTGTCTTAATCTTCTTACCAAGTTGGTTCTCAACTTCATTCTTGTATTCTTTTAACCGATCAAAAGAATCTGACTTATACCTCATTAAGTAGATATATCCATATCTTCTAAAATCATTAGTAAAAGTTATGAAGTACGAGAACCCAGCCCTTTCTTCATCTGGAAATGGTCCACACACATGTGTGTGAACTAATTCTAGAATCCATTTAGCTCTTTCACCTTTCCCACTAAATGGGGCTTTGGTCATTTTTCCTTGTAGACACGCATGTCATACACCAAGTTGTTTTAGTTCGAAAGAATCTAAATACACATCTTGATGTAATTTTTTCAAACATTTCTCATTGACATGACCTAGCCAATGATTCCAAAGACGGGTGTGATAGGAGTCATGTGAATTAACATTGTTGTCGATTTCCATTACTTGGTTTGTGTAGTCTAACACATAATGGACGTTATATAAATGTGCCCTACCAAAATAGATGCTATCTTTATAAAATTAGAAACATCCACTTCCAAACTTGAAGATAAATCCATAAGTATCTAATTTGGATACTGAAATACTCTTTTTGGTTATAGAGGGAACATAATAACATAATTTCAAAGACAAGACCATCCTCGTAGGAAATGTGAGGTGTTAGTCCTCGATAGCTATAATAGCAAGTCTGGCTCCATTGGCTGCTCGTATATCTACCTCCCCTCGATCAATCTTCCTTAATCTACTTGTTTCTATTATTTGGATACAGATGTGGGCACCACAAGAAGTATCTAATACCCAATTAGTAGAAATATATAGATTACATTCAATAACAAACTCACTTGAAGATTCCCCTTGCTTCCTTGGCTGGGTGTAGTTTTTCTTCTAGTGGCCCTTCTTTCCACATGAAAAAAAAACAGCATCATGTTCCTTTTCCTCCCCATTGATCTTCCTTTTCTTGGAAGGCCTTGAATAAAATTTGGACTTAAATCTCTTCACCTTCCATTTCCTTTTATTCACCATGAAGATAGAAGTCTATTCATGCTTCATGTTAGTGTCCACTTGGAGAATGAGGATGAGAAGATCAGACAGAGACTTCTCAATGTTGTTCATATTGAAGTTCACAACAGAGTTTGAGAAACTTGGGGGGAGTAATTCAAGAATGAGATCGGTACCCAGTTTTTCGGAGAGTTTAATCCCTAGAACCTCCAAGCGCTCAATGTAGGAAATGAGCTTGACTACATGAGGCCCGTCTGGGGCACCCTCTACAAGCTTGCTCTGAAATAGTGCCTTGGAGATCTCAAACCTTTCTTTCCTTCCTCTCTCCTAGTATAGACCATGGAGGTGCTCGATCATGCTATAGGAATCCATGTCTTCATGATAATTCATGAGCTCACTAGACATCGATGATATCATCAAACATTGAATGTCGAGAGCATCATTCAAATGTTGATCATAGTCTAAGAAATCTTCATCACTTGCCCCTGGGGTAGGAGATTCAGGATGTGAGGACTCCAGCACGAAAAAATTTTGTTCATGGTGTATGATAACATGAAGGCACCTAAAGCATTCCTGAAAGTTACTACTAGTGAGGATATTGTCTTTATCCAGTATTTATCGTAGATAAAATGTGGTTGATGAGTTTGTCATTTCGATTCTACAAAATAAAAGAGCATATTTATCAATACCTTCTTGATTACATTTTTATGAGAAATAATAAATTAATTAATTCTCCCACTATTTTATCAAGTCCTAATGGCCCTCACCATTGAACTTGGAATGTCCAGTTGCTTTGAAATTCTAGTGGCAGGGATCCATATTTCCCTTCCCATAACCTCAACAAGGGTTGTTCAATCTATTTGAAGGTACTTAGGTAGGCAGGTCTTTGCCAACTGTGAGCTTACAGTTCCTTGATCTGTTGAGTGGACTCCCCAATCCTGAAATCCTGACTTGGATTTCCTCAACTCTTTCCTACAATATTACACCATGTCTATCAAGTGATACTTCACTTGTTTTAATATGGTTAAGTCAACCCTAAATCTTTCATAAGGGCTTCCTTTATAAAAGAATGTGTCCCATCAAGGGTTAGTCAAATACATAGTTTTATTGAGTCTTTCCCTTAATCAAATAATGGAAGGCTAGGTCTGACTTAATATGGTATTGGGGGATTTTATTCCTTTATGCGTAGTTTCTCATTATCACATGCTTGTTAATATTAAGTAATGCTTGCTTAAGTGATTTACTATATTCTAATAATGTTTACACATAGTCCAGTTTTTATTTTATTCCATCATTGCATGCTTGTTCATTTTATTAATTATGTGATCGCAACAACACATACATAATAAATAAACCATGCAATCAGACAAAAATAAAATAAGACGGAATGATCATGAGCTTCTATTGGTTAGATTATCTAGTGGTTTTGATAAGCTAACCATGACCTAGGGAAAACACCTTGAACCTGTTGGTTCGTGTTTTGCAGCTCCCTCCAATACACCTTTGTATCTTCTTTTGTCGGTTTCACCTCAGCTTCGGGATTTGAAGCATCTCCTATGGATTGGGAGATCCTCCATTACACGGGTTTACATTAATGAAACCATGGGCACGCAGGCCCTACATTTTTTTGAAGAAGGCTCACAGTCCAACAATTTTAAATTAAATAAATTTAAATGAAACCATACACAAAAAAATGGTCTTTGGCCTAGCTCATGATCATCCACAGCATGCAACAACATTTACACATATTTAGAATTAAAACTATTTTAATCGCTCTATCATTTAAGATAAGTTGCACTTGAATTCAATTAATTATGATCTTATAATTAATCAATTCTTTATCTTAAATTTGTTTCTGAATTTACTTTATATTCTACTCAACCATATTCCTTGTACGGGTCGTTGTACAATGGAGGAAACTTGGTGAAATTCCATTTCTGGAAAGTACACGACGTGTAGTTTATATTTACATGCCGTGTATTTCTTTTCACCTTGTTTCCAAAGTACATGTCAGGGCTTTGTCGTGTTTTCTCTACATTGGAAATTTTGGAGTACACGGTGTGTACTTCCTTGTTATGCGGTAATTGGCTTGGCAATCCCGTGTACGCGGAACACGGCTTCTCCTTGTACACGGTTTCACCTGGACCGGATCTGACTACACGACATGTTGTTCCAACATACACTCCGTGTATTCCGATTCCCATGCGTCATTCAATTCTGGTCAACACGACGTGATTAATATTTAGGCATAATCAATTCACACTACATGGTTTGGCAGACCAGTGCCAGTTCATTGAACCTAAGTACACGGTGTGTAGTTTTAATTACACACCATGTAATCCCGTATTGCACAGACAAAAAGAGAAACTCTTCCAGATGAATTCCTCGTTTGTATTTTAATCAAAATTAAAATAAAAAATTTGTTTCTATGATATGAATCGAGAAATGAAGAGGGAGAATAGATCTCATTTATTCAGATTAATAGAACGATATATTTCTAATTGAATCAAATATAAATGCCTAAATTATCAACGAAAATTAAATAACTATAATCAATGTTGTAACCTCGCTCTGATACCATTTGAATGTTCTGGGAACAGTGGAAGCGCGTGGGTGGATGTGCCCACATGGATTTTTGCCATTAGAAATGATTAATCTGGGATCAATACAACGATAAATGCCAGTATCCATGGATCGAATCACAGAAAAAGACAATGAAGATGGTTTGTCCCAGAACCACAAACAAGGATCGTTATAGGTTAATTATAATTAATATAATTAATTATAAAGAAATACCTTTTGGGTGTTCTTTCTTCGTTGATGTTCTTGATCACGTTGTCGATGTGATCTGTCATTGCATTGCACAATCCAAGTGTAGACTCCCTATAGCGGTGATCCACACCTGTACCTCGTATCTCTGGACATCGCCAAAGGATTCTCCAGGTGCCATTGCAGAGAAGCCTTTTCTTTCATTGTCCGCCTTAGATCGTCTTAATCCGATGGAAGACGATCTCTCTCGGTATTGAGAGCGTTCTTGGAGGAGGAGGTTCTTTCGGCCATGAAATAATTCTCCAGAGATGTTGTGCAAAACTATTCTCTTGTGTAGGAAAAAAGTTGCGGTTGTCAGGATATTTATAATCGAGTTTGAGGTTGTAGAGTTATAATAATCAATAAACGCGTTATGCATTTCATTTATTTCATTAACTCTAATTGAAAACCCCCATATCGAATAATTAATTCCTCGACATGCGCTCACGATGATTATAATAAATATTATTTAATAAAACGATATTATATCCTCAAAATCCTGACTTAAAAAACTACATGGTGTGTAATAATAAATACACAGCATGTACTTGTTTTTCATTGAAAACTACACAGCGTGTACATTAAATGTGCATGGCGTGTATATCTTGTTTTCATTTATTCTTTTCTTTTCCAAAATTAAAAATACACGACGTGTATATATAATAATACACGGTGTTTACTTGTTTTATTTTATTTTTCCTCCATCATTTAAAACAACTTAGGCTTCCTTGAATAATCATTAAACCACGAACGGGAACAATCTTTATTCAACTTGAGATACTTGGATACAGTTAGTGTGTGACCCTATAGGCCTATTTATCATTGGCATTAGGCGGGCTTGCCTAAATTCCAAGAATACTGTCTAAAAATGGGTCAAGGGACCCAAGAGAAAGAAGTTGATGCCACTTTGACGTATCACCACATACGAACGCTTACTGTGTAATTTAATCCCATTTTCTCAATATCTCATCAAGAAGGTTTCATGGAAGTTTCATAAACCTATATGCTTGATCTGTCGTTCTTTGACTACCTGAAATAAACTCTTCATTTACACCATGGCCGTGGAATTTAATGCGAAAGTTTTATTTCTATCAAAGGTCAGAGATATCAACTTCCATAAATGGATGGGAAAAATTCTTCATCGACTTATCCATTAACAACATGTCTCTTAGGACGCACCCAATGTACCCTACTTTCCGCCAACTGTCTGTGTGACGGTTTTCTTCAGTAAATCTAAGTGCGCAAGTCATGACATGCGTTAATGATAATCTTCCAGTCTAAGGACCATTACACACACTCGCAGATAGCAATATCCAATGACACCGAGACATGAAGAATTACTACTGGAAGGTCTGTTATCATAATATCCTATTTTGGAGATTATCAAGTGCGATCTCAATGAGATAGAGTCTCGTCTTCTTACGAGTACTCGCACATTATGGTATGTATACTATGTGTCCTATCATAGTATGTCATTCAACCGCAGAACATTATTTGAGAATATTGTTATTGCATTTCAAGGTTCTCATTATAGCGGGGATCTACTATGACCTTATTAATGAAACAAATATTCCAGGACATTATTATATTATATTCATGCAGAACAATAATCAATATATAATAAGTGAACATTCATGTAATCAAAGTACAAAACTGTTGGTTCTGAGGACACCAACCCGTACAGACTCCACCTCCAACTTCCATATGGTGGCTTAAAAATAAAATAAAGTGTAGTTCATTTAATTATATTATTTTCCATAAAAACCCGAAAACTAACTTTTATTCTCGACCCACTAATTTCAAGGTGAAAGTATCCTTAAACAAATATCAGCGCTTCATGTTCATCGGTGCCCTCACATATCAATTCTGAGCACCAGTTCAAATGTTTTAAAAACCTGCTTGTATGATTACTAATCGTACATGAAAAAAACATTAGAAATTGATTCTGGTCACACCGAGCCTTGGAATCACACGCCATCAATTTTTTCAGACCCATAAAATTCCCAAATATTTTAAAAAAATACATTGAAATTCCATGTCTTTACATGTGTGGGTTCAAGACTTCGCACACAATATTCAAGTTCATATGGATTTAAAATCATGTAGTTGATTCTTTTTATTCTTTTATATGGATCAACCCATAAATCAATTGTATTTATTTTGTTACTCATTTTTATTCATTCATTCATTGTTTTTAATTAATTTTTTGTTCACCTCATCTTACTAATTTTATGGGTCTTTCTTTCATTATTTTTGGTTCTTCACTTCTGACCAATGTTTATCCCCTTTTGAATTTTAAAAATGCCTAATAAATAACTTATCATTATATTTTTTATCATCAAAAATTGTTTTCCTATATTTATTTACACATTAGTTGCAACAAAATTCTTGAAATGTTCATTTTACATATTTTCATTGTATTGTCTCAGATAGTTTTTTTATCGTGACAGGAAAAAGAGCCAAATAATACCACATAAACATATGTTTCATGTTTTTTATTATTCATTTATGGGGAAAATTAGTGTTGGAGTGTCAAGGGAGTATAATTCAAAAAGAGGGTGGAATGTTTGTGACATCACAAACTCAGTTCTACTTACTCATTCCTCGAGCCCATTGGTCACATGGATTTAGGCATACCACACCAAACACCCTAGGTTGTCGACTAGAATCAAGGGTACATTATAGATATCAAAAGGAGACTATACCATCTATGTCAAATAAGAACAATAGAAGAAATAAATAATCAATAATAAAACTAATTATAAACAATAACCATAATTATACAAAAACCAATAAAGATTAGTATCACATGATAAACCAAAACAGGAAAAAATATCACAATCAAAGCATTACGTATGTCATGCTACATAAGTGTAAAATGTGAAATCAAAAACCAAAATAAGGACATATATAAACTCCAATGAATGTCTTGAAATCATTTTTGGTTCCCTCGTCCATTCTCCATCACCACATATCTATCAAACATAAGGCCCTTTCCCTTATCCTTTCATGAAAACATGATGTATTTTTTGGTGCTGATTTGGCATCACGAAATTTCTATGAGTACAACTCTATAGTCCACCACGATTGATATAAAAAACAATATCAAATATTTTATAGTTTATGTATTGGTCCAAAGAATAAGGATCAAAATATAGAGTGAATAGTTATCACATTAAATAAATCTTTAATTAACCATAAAATTTCATGGGTTCATGATGACATATGATCTATCAATACTAGCTTCATATCATTATGGAGTCTAAAACATATATCATAATGAAATAAAATAAATTCTTTCATGGTTTAAAATATTCATTTAATTCCACTTTTATATCATGGTCGCATGGAACCACTATCCAATGCTAATATCATAGGGCTCAGAACATCTTATTTAACACTTTGTGGGTATTTGGAGCATAATTTCTTGATCCACACCCCATGGGTATTAGATTATTCAATCCATATCAAATATAATAACATTAAAAAGCATGAATTTCGGGTCTAATAGAATCAGTCTATCACCCAGTGGATTTTATTAGACTCATTCATTAACCCACACCTTATTTCTTGATCAATCACATATATAACATATATCAGGTTTAATCATCATTAACCCTCTTATGATATTGTTTCATCATCGTACATCATTTAAATTTATCAAAACTATCATTTTTCATCACATTAATCCCATGATATAACATTAACATTCCCCCATTAATCCATTTACCAATATTTAATCAAAATATCAAATAACCCATCATGTTTGGCAAACCAACCATTTAATTCACAGTGGATCCTGATTCCATAACCCATTAATCAACCAATTTAATTATCAACATATTAAAATAATCCCATAAATCAATTAGTTAACTAACCAATTAATTAGTTCAATTCTACGTGAAAATTGTAACACCCACCTCAATGTCATTGATGGATGTTTGTCAAAGTACAAATCCCAAAATTTATTTGATTTATCACATCCCAAGGGTAGAGAATATCTATGAAAATAATCTAATGACCATAATAGAAAAGATAAATATCCATAATAACATTGATCTAAACAATCACCATCAGTGTAAAACTCTTCCCACTTCATCGAGGAGAGATAAAAGAGATAGAGAGAACCAGATGATTAAATAAAAACATACTGGAGAGAAGATGATCCTTCAATAAGATAATTGATTCATAAATAATGGGTTTTAAGAGACGTGGCTTCCTCACAGGGGCTTAAAACCATTTTTTTATCATATCCTTATGTACACAAAAATGTTCACTCTAACTGCCCATCTCTTTTAGGGTGGAAATCCATACATAGAAATAATTTTTTACCAAGAACCTTATACATGAATTTTTATAAGATAGAAATGAAATGTGAGTTATTGTCTTAAACTATGCTCTATGGAACCCCATGTAGACAGACTATCTCTTGAACATACAAGTCTCTCAACTGATCCATTGATAAGGTCTCCTGAATAGACATGAAATGTGCTACATTTTTCAGTCAATCCAAAACATCCCATAAAGAACAATTCTTCTAAGGAGTCCTTGGAAGACCCACTAAAAAGTCCATGATAATGTTTTCCACTTCCCTTCAAGAATGGGAATTTTTTTAATAAATTTCAGGTTCATTGATTCACACCCTTTGCCTATTGTAATGTGCAACATCGTGTCAAAAACCATACAATTCCATTTTTTAATCTTAGCCACCAATATTTATGACCAATGTCATAGTATATTTGGGTAAAAATTGGACGCACCTCCCACATTAAGGTATTAAATTAACACATCACCTCCTCCATAATACATGTTGGAATAAAAACATTATTCCTTACATAGATGATCTCATCTTCATATATAGTCCAATTCTAAGGTGACTACCAACCATTAAGGCACCCCATTAATGCCAAACACTCTGGATCCGATTACTATATCTCTATGATCCAGATAAAACCCTGGACTCAATTAATGCCAGTATGAGGGTTATCTACTCATGGAACCCAAAACCACAACCATAATTTCAGCCAAAATTTTTATCAACATACCCTCAGATCAATACTCTTGAACATCTTATGTCCAAGTATTTCTGGTCAAATAATCAAAAAAACCTTTTCTTACCACGGTGTATAAGATAGATCGATATTAAAAGATTATATATACTGAATTCATTTGGAATTTTGGATATTGAAATACATTTTTAAATGATATACTTTATACACTTTTAATCATTATACATAGTAAACTATTCTTCGAATAGATAATGTCTATCACACATCAAGGAGTAAAGCACTGAATCCAAAATGAGGTCATCCGTAGGTTAATTTCATTTGTGTATCCCAAAATTCCATGAACCATAAAAACTATAATATCACCCTAATCCATGTCATATCCTAGATTTATTGAAAAGCATTATATTCAATTCTATTGGATTTTGTAGGATCATAATTTGTGCAGTAGTCATCCACTTCTGTAAATCCTCAAAGTAATTCTCATATATTTTAGACCATTCAAATTTATCTTCCATTATGTTCAAGCTAGAAAGTCATTCTTCTATCTGGAAAATTTTCTGGATGAACCTCCAATAATAACCCTCTACACCCACAATAGTATAGATGAAAAAACCTTTCTTCAGTTGATCCAATGATATAACATCATACACTTTTTATAGGCACATTAATTTACCTACCTCTAAGATGATGACACTAATGAAATATAGTTGGTCCATCCAAAATTTAATATTAATTTTCATGATATATACCTAATGATATCTTAATTTTATCATTATGATTTCAAGATTTTGTTCATGACCCTTATGAATTTTGGAGTATACCATGATTTCATCCACAAAAAACAACAATAAATTTATCCAAGGATTGATGATAGAATAAGATCATCATGAACATAAACACTATTTGAGCACTTTTCAGCCTGAACGACACTATGATGACCTCATAAATGTTCTAAATCCTTTTAAAAGTTATTTATGGAATATCATATGGTAGGATTTTTAACCGATGATACCCTTATCTCAATTAAATCCAAGAGAAAACACTATCTCCCCTCAAGGGTGAGATGAGATCGTCGATACGTAGAAGATGATACTCATTATTCACACTAATCCTATTTAAATTCTAGTATTCAACACATAAGAGCAGTGTTCCATCATCCACATTAGTAAAAAAATTGTAAAACCCCATGGTGACATACTCTTATGGATAAAACCCTTATCCATTAACTATTGCAGTTGAGTCAATAGATGTTGACGCTCTGTTGGTATCATTCTATATGGTTGAAACCACTACTATAAAACATAAATATACACATAGTTTTGAACCATATGTTTAGAAAATAAAATCATGGGTATTGTATATGACCATAGTTTTTGGAATAGTGAATTTTGAGGTGTCAGTATAGAGAAATATCCACTATTTCTGTAGAAAAAGTGGGTATATCCTAAGAGGATTTCACCATACTCACTATTCTCCAAACCATGGATACAGGTAAACTTCCCCATTTTATGGCTCCAATAGACCTTCCTACCACAAAAACTGTAAATACAACAAACAACAAAATATACATTCAATGCAATAAAAATATTTTATATTTTTCATTGAACAAAGTTCTTTCCAAACCATTTAAATTGTTATAACATATATATATCCACAAATCCAAAGAGTTTATACCATTAAACTACAGCCAAATGTGTCCTTAAAAATATGTAGAAAATGGAGGGGATGAATATCTCCTCCACCTCTAACACCCAAATCCTCATCACAATTAGCAATATCATCATTACCAAAAGCATCATCTAGAGCACCAACATCATCATCATCATCATGATCATAATCATCATGATCAAAATCATTTCTACAAAATTTTCCCCCAACCACCACTATGACCATCATATGAATCACTTTGGCCATCATTTAATGAGTGAATTTATTCATTATATGATTCAATATTAGTAGAACCTTCCAATGGAAGTGATTGACATATAATTTTTTTATCTTTTAGGAAGTATTAAGTGATAAATTTTTTCCCTTTCAGGATCATGTGAGCAATATTTTTCATAAATGGATTTTTCATGAGCACTTTTCAAATCGGAGGTCTGAAAGATTTTATAGGAACCAGATGAGGACCAATACCTAGTGTGGATGGTGGTTTTCCCAATTCGACATTGAACACTCTCTTGGTTTTCATATCAATCCACAAAAAATCATATAAGGTAGTTTCAATCATATCAAAATAAGGCCCAAATTTTGTATAATTCAAATTATGTATTTATTAAAAAATAATAATAATTAAATATAAATATTATATTTCTAATTCATAAGGAATGAAAGTTTCCTAATGGACTATTTTCCTAATTTTTATTAAGCCAATATGATATTAGTCCTATGGACTAATTAGCGTATATGAATAATGGAAAATTGGCCACTAGGCCATTTTCCCATTTAAAGGTGTTATTTTCAGCCTTATATTAAAAGTAAAAATGACAATAAAATATAAAATTTTGGATAAAAACTAAAATATGCTACAATATATATCTTGATATTATTTCATCATCTACTCAACTGAAATGATCATTTGGCCCAATGTATTTGTCTTCTAATTAATCTAGAAACTCCTGGGAAGACTATTTAAAATATAAAAAAGATATTTAATTTTTTAATTACATATTAATATGAACTTAATATTATTCATTATACAAAATTTCCTTTAAAAATATACCATTTTTATTAAATATAATGATTTAATATTTCAATATATTCTAAAAACTATTTACCTAATCATAATTTAAGATAGCTAATAACATTTAATAATTTTCCCTATCAATCATAAAAAATATTAACATGTGGTTTCAATAATATTAATATAGGGAGACTAGTTTTAATAATTAAAATTATGTATATTTGAAAAAATCATAATCATTAAAAATAAATATTTTATTTCTATGTCATAAGGAAATATAATTGGCAAACGGCTTATAGTCCTAATGGGTATTAGTCCAATTGTCCAATTGTCCAATTGTCCAGTAGGCATATATGAAAATTTCCCATTAGACCTTGTTAAAATGGATATTATTACAAATTTCTAGTTATCCAATTTGTTTAAAGGATTAAAGGCCAATTGTAAATTATGCATATTAGCCAAATTTCAATTATTTCTTTCTTCCAATTGGACATCAGGAAATTTTAAAGGGGTATTTTATTCCTTATATTAAAGGGGAAATTGAAAATAAAACATCAAATTCGGCATGAAAATCTTACTAAGTAAAAAATATAAATAAGGATATTATTTCATCAAATACCTAACTGAAATGATCATTTTTCCCAATTTGTTATTTTATTTATCATCGAGTACCTCTAAAGAAGATTGTTGTATATATAAACAATATATTTAATAAGGAATATCATATAAATGTGAACTCCATTTTATTCATTATATTGAATTTATTATATATATATATTACATTTTAATTAAAACTAATGATATAATATTTCAATTTAATAGATAATCTATTTAGATAATAATAATTTCATATTGATAAAAATATTTAATCCTTGATCATATCAATCGTCATAAAAAATTTCATGTGGTTTCAATAATATCAAAATAAGGAACCTAAAATGAATAATTCAAATTATTTATTTTTTATCAATTAATAATATTTAAATTTATATATGTTATTTAAAATTCATAAGGAACTCTATATGGATAATGGACTATATTCATAATGGAATTCAGGCCTATAGGACAATTAGACATTAGTCCTTTAGAACAGTTAGACAATATGCATATAAACTGCTTGTACATTTGGAATATTGGCCAATTGGTAATTATGCCTATTGTCTATTTAGACATCATCCTTATAGGACAATTGGAAATAGGCCTATAAGCTGATTGTCCATTAGTGCTATTTTCAAGCATGAATTAGGCCTATTGGCCAATTTTGTCAATATGCCTATTGGAATAATGGACAATTGAACTCTTAGGCCTTTGGATATTTGAAATCATTGTTTTCATCCTTATATTAAAGGGATAAATTTTAATAAAACATAAAATTCAACATTAAAATATAACTAAGTAACAATTTTAATCAAGATAATATTCAAATTCTGTTAAAAGTACCTAGCTCTTCTAATGCTCGAGCATTATAGTGTTAACCAATGTGGGTAGATATGTCATTGAATCATTGTTATTTTTTTTCAAAACATCCTATAAATAGAAATTCCATACATGAAATAAATTAAAATTTAGTAACAAATTTATAAAACCATGTTATTCATTTTTAAAAACCCATTTTAATCATGGTTTTTTAATGAAATTAATTCTAATTAAATGAAACCAAAATGACAAATATAAAACCAACACATATCATTAAAATATTAAAATTTATTAATATAAATACAATAAAACCAATATATCATGATTATGAAACGAATTACCACAATAAAATAAATTATAAAAACGTATTTCTATATCATAATGTTTCAAAATAGTTTAATAACCCGAAACCCATGAACTTCACATGTTAAAAATAACAAGTCATGAAATACCCTTCAGGAGGGTATAATTTAATTTTCAAGAAAACACCAAATACTATTAAAAACATTCATAATTTCACACAAATAAAACCCAAAGGAATAACATCAAATAAAAACACTTTTATGTCAGGGAATCAATTTTCTTACACAAATTGATCCATTTATACATAAGGAATAATCAAAACATTCCACAACCATAAATGATACATTATGACAAGAATACAACATTATATTTATAGAAAACAAGATATAAAATAATTGGACAGAATAAAATTTTACTACACAAAGATCCCAACAAAAAATTGATAGGAATTAAGGAATAAGAATTTCACATTGATGAAATTCATCCTGAAGAGGTGAGAGTGGGATGATGAAATCACTTATAGGAGGGAATAGGGGAGGGGCCACCAAGAACACCTACTATGTAGGGAGGTATGGTCCACATTAGAAGGGGTATGTGGTTAATGAGTCGGCTTCCAAATTAAAATGGATCTACCCATGATTTTTTAAAACCGCTGGTATAATTCAACATATACAAATTATATTTAAAAAACCACAGGTGTATAATTTGGTAGATATTCAATACTTATGGTTCATCTAAACGATGGTTATAGATCCATTGGATTGTAAATATTTTATAGTAGTGATCAAAACTATATTTTATCCTGGTATGATCTCAATTGTAACATCAATATCCCTATCATCTTGAAGGCCAAATAAGTCATCTGAAAACACATCTTGTAATTGGTAAACTATGAGAAGATTTACATCCTTCTACACACCCCAATCATACAAAAAAGATATGAAATCTGCGATGTGAGCACACCCTAATGTTAATGTAGTGGCCATGGATGGCCTGCCTAGATTTCACACTCCCCATGATTAATATGATTTTCACCCTTAAGAGGTAAAAATGACACTCTACTATGGAAAAAATCCATGTGGGATCGGTATGATACCAATAAATCCATACAAAAAATCAATCCAAATCCTGACATACCAAGTATGAAAATATTCCAAAGGCAAAAAATATTCACCATCCTTGAGAGTACACCCATTTTATAAACAGATGACTCTTGACCATACTCCAAATGGTGTGTCGATCATCATAACTCCACTAAAGAACCTCATATATAGACTCAAACCATTGACAAGTTGTGAAGCTCTAAAATAATAATAGAATCATATATTAATTAAGTTATTAGAAATCATATGAGATTTAAGAATAGTACCTATGAATATCAAGGTTCTAGATTCACTATCAACAAGTGAATGTTGAACTGCATGCAACTATCCAACCACTATTCCCATTTTTGCAATGTTATTTTCCTGAGATGCACAAATATACTGATAAGATTGGTCATTCCCCAAAGTACAAACTCTACCATCTCAACCTCTATTACTAGTAGAACACAAACAACCATTCTAATATGTGGTAGAACAACCCCTAACACCGCTCTAATTCATCATATCTCCTCTTTCAATACCCACCTATCGTGGGTTCCTATAGAACCATTATATGTGTCCTAATAAACCCAAAACGCATATATCTATCGGTAGTCAGGGAAATTGTCTATGAATTTTACCCAACCTACGATACTAGTGGAAGAGCACTCATGTATCATTCCTGACTAATTGATCTTTCTTCCTTGACAATATTTTTGTCACTGGTCTTGTTAATATTAGGATAGAAATAGTTACTACCCTTGGAATAAGTACATCCTGGTCATCTAGAAGAAACAATATGTCATCTAAAATCATCCATCAGGTTTCCCTCAGATAAGAGATCTTGATTCACTGTATCTGAAAACTTCTTCAATAGAAAAATATTATCCTGAGACATAATCTCAATTTAATCCCATCTTGAACGAATTCTTCCACATTAAAAACATCTCCTACCAACTCTAGAACAATGTACTACAAATTTGAAAAACAACTAAGATATACCATCACAGACATAATCCCCTTGGTCAACCTTACAATCATGGCCTCCCTCTGTAGAATTAACATCTGAGGGTAATAGTTCTCCAAGAACTCCTCCTAAAATTAATTCAACTATATATTCTATAGTTTTTATCCAGAGTATAGATGTCCCACCAAAACGTTTCATGATCAAATTACATATAAGTATCATGTTTAACTATCTTATTATTAGAAATCACAAGGTGACCAAGGATCATTTGGATACAATAAATCCAAAATTGAGCAATATTTGGTCAACCATTTCTGGTGAATGTCAGAGGGTGAAGAATTTTAAATCCCATGTCAAATCATTCTTATTCTTGAGAACACTTCGTGTGTCACTTCCAAAATCTATATAAAGGTAGAAAATTTATTATGGATGTTTTCTTCATCCCATTCAATTTGAATTAAGGTATCCTTAGGTTCAACTGCTGGTGGATCATTTCTAGAAATATTTTCTTACCTCCCTACCAAACAGAGTCCTCTTGAAAGAATATATCTACAATTAAAACACACATATTAGGACACATTACTCAACATTAACACATTTAAAAAACACATATTTAAATAATTCCATTAAAATTCATCCCACATACCCTGACACATGGTCACAACCAAGGATCTACCACTACCCTTAACCATCAATCATGTAGTTCATGGCTAAAAATGCTAAGAAATTTTTATATACCAAGGTTCTCATTAGACAAAAATTTTATTCAATTTAATAATAAAACATTTAACATCATTTTAACCATTTAATTTAATATTTCATATTAGGACCCATTTCCATTTAGATTACATAAATAATTAAAATCGTTTTAATTTAAACAGCTTGCATAAAATATTCTTTTCAATTTGTGATTAAAATGATGCATGTAACAATAGTTCTTGAGTGATGAGAATAATGAATGTATACTCAACTCTTATTCCATACTAGTCAATGAAATAAATCAGTGAAAAATAATATTATCACACATCATTTTCATTACCTTAGTTGACATAACATATAAAAAAACAGACATCAATGAAAATAATTGTTCCCTTGTTACTTGGATTTTAGCCTCGTACATGGGATAAATACTCCCATGCATCATATGATGACCAAGGCTCAACGCCACCTAGTCACCTATCTACCTTCCACAAATATTTTTAATAAATCAATGAACATAAATCTCACATGATACCACTTTGTGACAAATCAACTTGGGTGTGACACACTAGTTCCCTGAGATGGTTTCTAACAAGACCTCTGGATTGCCTCCACTTATGCAAGTGCCTATCGACTAGAGGTGACAGAATAATATATATATCATATGGAGATTATATCCACTTTATAAATGCATTAAAATAGTTTATATAAATAATCAATATCCAAACTGATTATAAATAATAAATAAAAAATGCCATAAATAATACAAACCAGTATCACATGATGAACGAAAATAGGAAAACCATAACCAAATCAAAGAAGTATGTATGTGATGATATATATGTGGCATGTTTCAAATGAAAACCCTAAATATAGGCATTTTGACACTCATAAGAAGTTCCCAACAAAAAGTTTGGTCCCATCATCCATTATCCATCTAAATCTAACCATCTAACATTGGGATCATTCCATTATCACGTCCTAAAAAGGTGAAGCATATTATTTTTCTGATTTGGAAGCCCGAGAAAGGTGTGAGTACAACTCAATAGTCCACCTCCAATAATTTCTAAAATCATAAGTAGTATATTATAGTGTAAGAAGTTTTTAAAAATAATGATTTGTAACTAATAAATTATATAATTTTCTATTTATATTTTTCATCTTTTAACCACAAAATTTCCCATGATCGGAATGACACCTAAAATATCGATACATTCATCAACCCAAGCCGGATTCTTAACCATATATCATTGGAAATCAAAATCCATTTTATTATTTATTCCATAATTCATTTAATTTCACTTTTAAATCATTGTCATATAGAAAAAAAATCCAATGATAATATCATGGGGCCTAGAATGATGTGTCTAGAACCCTATGGATATTTCTAGAAATATTCCCAATACCAAACCTCATGGATATTTGGACTGTTAGTTCATTTATCCTATAATAATATTTAGATGCATTCATTTGGGTTCCAATACCATCTTTCTGGCACCCTATTAGTATTTAGAGGTTCAGTCATTTTCCCACGCCACATTTATAGATATGTAAAATATATTATTTATATCCACATTATATTTCTTAATCATTGTTATCCCTCACATAAATTATTCTAATAATAGTGCACAATATCAATTTATAAAAAAAAATCATGATTCATCGCATTAAGTGTATGAAAAATTAATCATAACATTCAATAACAAATTATGTTTTGGTAAAAAACCCTTTAATTCCCATTTTCACCTGAGTCCATAACCCATTAATCAACCAACTTCAAAATCACAATATTCCACCAAATTCTGTAATCCCATTAATTAGTAAATATATTAATTAATTCCAAATCCAAATGAAATTATCAAACTTGGTATTTGGAGTTTCACTATTACATAAATGCAGTTTTAATCATGGATATGGGAATCATTAATTGGAACACCTACCTCAAGGTTGTTGATAGACATTAACCAATGTAGAAATCCCCAAATTTAAGTGGAACGATCAAAATCATAATGGTGTGGATGATCTAAGATGAAATCCTAATATCAAAATAAAATGGATTAATATATATGAAATCATATTTCTAAATCATCTCAAAATGTTTAAATAATTTCGTGCCTCATCAAAAAAGAGAGACACGAGAGAGTGAAAACCATATAGAGAATGAATCACATATTGAAGAGAAGACAATACATTGATTGGATGTTAAATTCATCAAGAATGTGGTTCAAGGAGCCTTGGAATCTTCATGAGAGATAAAAATGATATGAATAGTTTTACTGTCTAACAGAAGAAGATGAGGTTAAATAATAGTGGGTTTGTAATTTTTAATAATCCTTCACTAGAATAAAATCCCAAGAATATGGTTTCCTAGGTAGGGGTGTGGTTTTCCAAAACATGTGCCATTATTTGGTGACACCCCATTGGGGAAAACAGTTTCTTAAAAGTAGAAAATAGTTTGACAAACTATGTAGTTACTATGAAAACCCCCTCTTTTTAGGATTCATGGTTTGAGGAGGTTAGTGCATGGTTTTAACAAAATGATCGCTAACCCTGAACAACCAAAACTCCCACAGAAAGCCACCAAAATCCTCCATTTTAACAAGAAACATCTCCAATGTAAAAACCCTAACATGTTATAATCAAAAAAAGAAAAATAGTACATTGAATTAATAACATCAGTATCCCTCATATACTGATAAAACAACCCTATTTCACTATCTATCCATCCTACGGAAAACAAAATCACCGCCCGTGCGTACGTATGGAATACCGTCTCCACGCCGTGGTGTAATCTTTTTTTGACCACCACCTTAAATGGATGGGTATAATGGTGTAAATAAATAACTATATATGATTATTGCAAAGTGATATTGATTTGTAAATATTATACATACACTTCAATGCAATTCCGCGATCATGGGAATGATATCATCGCTCGTGCGTACGTACGGACTACCGTCTCCATGACGTGATGAGATTCATTCTCCATGTTAACCATTCATTAATGATTATAATGTATATATAATAAGTAATCATGAAATATATGAAATAATAATGATACTGGATTTATGTGTATTTATATGTATGTCATCTACTTATATTCATTCAATTCATTAAGGAAAAAGAAAATAGCGTTCATGCGTATGTACGGCCTACCGTCTCCCTGAACGGTGTATTTCATTCCATTTAATCGATCTATCATATATATATATATGTATATACTGAATATATATTATATATAAATGATGTTTTACATTCTGGAATTAAGTAAATCATGATATATGTAATAATATCAAGAACAACAATTTCAAACACGTACGATAAATAAAACGATTTAACCCAAAATGTTGCTTTAACATGGAACTTACAAAAGAATGGGAAATATAATGTCATAAGTGAACCATATGTGATATAATTACAATGAATATTATACTTTAATAAGTCAATTATATTATTTAAATCATTATACATGAGGTTTGGAAACGAACAAATCATACTGGACCTAAGGTAAGGGATAATTTATCAAACTCATTTTTATCCGAGATTGTATATTCATAAGTATTTACTAGGGATATCTTTATCATCCAAGCCTATGTTTTCTAAAATATTTCATGTATATTTAAAGTCCTTTTTACCCATTTTTGACTTTTACTACATTGTATGTAAGGTATCTTTTTTTACCATACGAGGTACTTTTTGTCTTTTCCAACAAAAGAACGAGAATAATTTTATTTTTAACTTATATGGCATGAACGGATTTTTATGGTTTCATAATGACTCATTTTCATGAAGAATACTCTACCTTTTTTTATAAATATTTTAAATAAAATACATTTCATTTAAAATTTCATGGAATTTTGTGAAAAGAAAATGATTTTTATGAAGAAAAGATATTTTCCTCAAGAATTAATTTCAAATGATTTATAAAAACCTTTTTTCCATCTAATATGACATTATTTCATATATATATTTTTCAAGTATAATGTCTCTATTATTTACATGGTTTCACTTTTATTATTATGAAATGATATCCATTTATTTTATATGGATTATGTGATGATCAGATGATGTTTATGAAACCCATTTTATTCGTTGGGTTATTTTGAATGATGTATGTTTATTTCGTGGCACACTTAATAATTAATTCATTATGAGATTGTTGGAACCTATATCTCCCTCCAATGCATTGGGTACAGATTTATATCTCATGAGATAGACATGGCTGGAATGGAAAACTAATCTAGTTCAGGGTTATAGGACTGCATCAAGTAGTGAACTCGATTCTCAAAGGGACATTGTCCACTAAGATGGTCTTGGCATCAATTCCATGGATACTATGGAAGTCATAACTTGTGCTTAATGGTTTCCACAATAACATGTTTTATTCCTATGCTATTTTATCATGATTGATGTTCCCTTATGATATATGCCTTACGTACTTCCAAGATTTAAGTCTTTTCTCAAGATTTTGATGTTTAGATATTATGTTCATGTTTTTTCATTCAAATGTTTATGGATTGTTTTATGTTCTCTATGTTTACCCTTACTGGTCATTTGAGCTCACCCCTTTTATGTTTTCATTTCCCCAGGATATAAAAAAAGGTTTTAGGTAAGAAAAAAAGGGGATGATCTTTATGGGAGATGTTGAAGACCTTTTACCATGATTAGAAGATTATATTCTGAGTTTCCAAAGACACTAAACAATTACGGTCCTTGTGTGACTGTTTTTGTTATGTACTAAGTATTCCGCAAAAGTAATGTAATGTCCATGAAAGTCAAGCTCCGGGTCTCTACAGTTTATTTCTTGTAATGTATTTCAATAAATTGTTTGATTGATTTTTTCACATCATGTTCTTGAATAAATCCCATATTGGTATTTATAAATATATTTTTTATTTATAATAGATACATGGGTTTCTTAAATAGGCCACATAGGTGGGTTTTTTTAATGTGGTATGTGTTGGTTCTTTAGAAAATGGGTTGGTGTATAATTCGTGGTTGAGGCTGGTCTGGTAGTATTATAAATTATGTTACTTGGGAAACACCCTTTTTATGCACCCTTTACCATTATATATGTTTATGTGAAAGGTTTTTCCATGGATCGGACTTCCCTCATGTGTTAATAGTTACTGGAAAGAGGGGTAAAATATGTCAGAGTGGTCCAGGGGTTATGGTTGTGTGTGTTTCTTGTGTGTGACGCATGTATATGTGATGGATTTCTTATTTGAAATTGTTGTCTAAACTCCCTTTTTATTATTAACATGTGATCCTAGCATAGAGAGATAATTTTCAGTGAACAATTTTTTCACTAGTATATATTATTCACTGGAAAGTAGTCATTCGTATGAATTTTACTCTTCTTTGTGATTGGGCCCCTCAGGCAGGACAAGTTGGGTGATGATTGAGAGTTTGGGTATTAAAATGTCATTGTGTAAGGAAATACTTTGGGATTAGTCTCATGTATAGTAAGTTCTATATTAGTCATGATCTCCTGGGTTCTTTCATGTTTTCTGGTACTTTTTTATCTATGGTGAATGACTGAGATGCATGTGCTGGTTGGATACTTCTATGTGATTTGTTTTCATTACATGTGTCGTATTATAACAACCCATACTTTACATACATTTTTATTACTTCAGAATTGATGCACACTTATTACAACATATAACAAAACCAAGAAAGGACCGTATAGGTATAGTGTCTTTAGAAATTTGGAAACATAAACAACTGGTTCATAAATCATCTACTTTTCCTCCCATTTATTTTATCATATCTAGAGTCCCTTTTTGGCATATTCTACTTCATAACCTTCTTCCTGACCTGTGGAAATAAAACATACAAAAGGGTGAGCTAAAATTCTTAGTAAGGGTAAACAAATGAAATATCAATCACATCATATACATAAGCACATAAATTTTGGATATCTTAACCTGCAAAAGAGATCATAATTTCATAACATGGGATAAATCATAGTTGTGAAATGTAATCCCAATAATCATAACATAAAACAAGAAACTTTGTGGAATAAACACATAATCCTAGAGAATCATTTCTTATTAGTCAAGACTCATTTTCCAAGACTATCTTAGTGGACAAAGTCCCTTTCTGATCTGAGTTCACTCCTCATTTCTGTCCTATTTTACTGAACCGGTATAACCTACTGTTCCAGACATGTCTATCTCATGATATATAAAATCTTTACCCAATTCATTGGAGGGAGATATAGGTCCCACCCATCTCATAATGATACCATTATTATGTGTTCCACAAAATCATAAATCATACATCATTGCATAACCCATTTATTAAAAATGGGATTCTTAAACAACATGACATCATAAAACAATTCATATAAGATAAATGAATTCATAAAAAAAAATATTTCCATCACAACATATTCAAATCCATGTGATAATAGGGATATAAATAGAACCCTTTATTATCTTAGTTGGAAAATAATTTTCATAAAACACATGAACTCCATTCTTGAGGAAAATATACTTTCTACGTCAAAAATACTATTCCATTCATATCATGTCATACCGTTTTAAACTAAAAGAAATTGATTAAAAATAAACTTTAAAACTTGTAAATGATGCTTCTTGGAAATAATGTTTTAAAAATCCATTAATTCCGTATAAGTTAAAAAAACATTCTTCGTACTTTTGTTGGAAAAGTCAAAAATTACCTCGTATGAAAAACGACAAAAGATTCCTTTCATATCCTTTACTAAAAACTCACCGAAGGGTAAAATTGGATTTAAATAAGTGTAGGTGGATGGAAATAATATTACATATTGAGGAAACATGGATGTGGAAGATAAAATACACCCCAGTAAATACCAAAGTATAAACAATCTAGGATAAAAATGAAATTGTAATATTTCGCTTACCTTAGGTCTGATATGCTTTGTACGTGTCCTAACCTCCTGTATAATGATTAAAATAATTTTATTGACTTATTCCAGAATCATACTTATTTTTATGATATCATATTTGTTCATATTCTTAGCTTCATAGTAGTAATATTTCATTGTTACATGTTATTCGGGTGTTGATAACTTTTTGTTCTTATGCATGTTTTGTCGAATAAATTCTTATTATTCTCATTAGGTTATAGATACCTCATTTACATAATGTTATTAGTGTTATATATATCATATTAATTCATTCAATTCATTTATATAATCATTATGAAATGAAGATCATGTAGAACGAGTCACATCACATCGTGGAGACGATATTCCGTACGTACGCACGAGTGATGATATCATTCCTATGATCGTAGAATTGTATTGGAGTGTATATATACTATTTTAGAATCAGTATCACTTTATAATAGTCATATATAGTCATTATTTACACCATTATACCCATCCAAGTAAGGTGGTGGTGGAAAATAGATTACACCACGGCGTGGAGACGATATTTCGTACGTAAGCATGCGTGGTGATTTCGTTTTCCGTAGGATGGATAGATGGTGAAATAGAGTTGTTTAATACTTATAATAACATATCAGTATATGAGTGATACTTATTTTATTACTTCATAATGAAACAACCAAAGAAGAATAAGTGGAAGAAGAAATAAATATGAAAGAATCGGTAACGGACATTACCTCTTCTTTGAAGTGCTTCTTTGAGACATCCTTTTAGGGCAATGAATAGGTGTATGAAGAAGACCAGAACCTCTAAGATGTTTCTATTGAAGTGGAGAGAAGAAATTGGCAGGGGTTGGCCGAGCTTTAAGGCTCATAGTGGTGTGAGGAAGAGGGGGAGGAGGTGCCCTTTTATAAGGGAGGTGAGGGGCTCCTTTGGAATAACAAAAAATATTATTTTATTATAAAGTCAAGTTCAGTTTTAAATAGTTAAAATTATTTTATTTCAAAGCTAAGGTGGGTATGGGTCGAAATACTCTCATCCAATAGAGTTTAGACAAGTTTAGGTTCCTATTTTAACCTTATCATTTAGATTTAACATTAAGTTAAATAATTTTACTTTTACCGTGTCTTCTTGTGTTCTTATACTATAAGGTTAACAAACATACAATAAGCCGCCAAAAGAACCCCAAGTTGTTTATTATTAATATATATAACATTATCTAAGTCATTTGGCAGAACCATATATTTTTATGAATAAAATAACAATTACTAATATAATATTTTTTAAAAAACAATTTTATGTCAATTTTGACACTATTTAGTAATTAATTTTTGTAAAACTCATAACAGAATGATTAGTTCTAAAAAAGTTAATTAAATCAATACTAACATGTCATATTATTCTATAAAATTAGTGGAATTCATAAAAAGTGTCAAATTATATGTATTTTTCTATTTATAACATCATTTATGCCAATATTTCATTAATAAGATAATTGTTGCATCATCTTTGTGTCCTAAATAAATTAAATTATTTAATGTCTAAAAATTACAAAGAAAATACCATTATTTAGGTAATCCTTTTATCTTTCCAATGAATATTTATAGTCTAATTTATCTTATGTATAACCCTATATTTAAAATGATTTACTTATTAAACATTGATTTTAACTATTTTAACCCTTCTTTAAATAAATTAATAATAAATGTCCTAATCTAATCTAAGTGGGCCTAAATAGTCATATTTTATTCCTAAGGTTGTTTTGGTCGAATTACACTTTTCCAATAGAATTAGGACATGTGTTAAGGTAATAATAATATAATTTTTACCCTTAATTACCCTATTTACTTTTAACTGTGGTAAAAAAAAGAAAAAAGTTATTATTCACCAAAAAATTATTTTTATCTCATTGAACCACATTTTACATACTGACATCAACCGTGTCTCTCAGATTTTCAAAATTCCACTCACAGAAGTGGAAAAATTATGTTTTATAATAAATTCAGTTTTTTAACTACCACTTAGTGGTTTCACTATTCATCAAAAATTGAAAGTTTTCAGAAAAATCTCAAAATTTCACCCTAGGATAATTTCCATATTCTGAATCCAAAAATGATGTCCATTTTGAAAAATAAAATTTATAAAATTTCAAAAAGTGGTTATTACTATTCATAACGGCTAGTTTTAATAATATTTTATTACCATATCATTGTTTAGTGAAACTCGGTATTGCATACGACACAAGCTATCGAGGAAAGTTGCTATTTCGTGTAAAGAAAGCCACGTAAGTGTTGTGTGTAGAAAAAGATTCCTTTGATGATTTATATAACATAAAAGTCTCGGGTGTTACATTCTACCCCCCATAAACTGAATTTCGCCCTCGAAATTCATCACATTGTAACAAACAGATGAGGATACCTATCTCTCATCATATCCTCAAGCACCCATGTAGCTTCTTTTAATTGGTGGTTCCTCTATAAAACTTTCACCAATCGAGTGGTCTTGTTTCGTAGGACTTTTTCGCTACGATCTAGAATCTGTATCGGTTGTTCTTCATAAGAAAGATCTTGCTCCAGCGGTATAACTTTTGAGCTGAGTACATGTGAAGGATCAGGTATGCACTTTCTTAGGAGTGATACATGGAACACATTGTGATCTTGAGAGAGATTCAGTGGAAGCACCAATCGGTAAGCTACCTTCCAAACACGATCCAGTATTTCGAAAGGACCGATATATCTAGGGCTCAACTTCCCCTTCATTCCAAATCTCATTACCCTCTTCTAGGGAGATATTCGTAAGAACACTTTATCACCCACGTCAAACTCTAGGTCTTTTCTTCGGTTGTCGGCATAACTTTTCTTTCGACTCTGAGATGCTCTTATGTGTGGTTGAATAGATCTGACCTTTTCTGCCATTTCATCAATGAGATTGGGTCCTAATAGCTTTCTTTCCCCAACTTCATCCCAGCAAGTTAGAGTCCAGCTTTTCTTTCCATAGAGAGCTTCATAAGGATCCATCTGAATACTAGAGTGAAAGATATTATTATAAGAAAATTCCACCAAAGGTAGTTGTTGATCCCAACCACCTTTGAAATCCATAGAGCAAGCTCTCGACATATCTTCTAGAGTTTGAATTGTTCTCTCAGACTGACCGTCTGTCTGAGGATGATAAGTAGTGCTGAAAATCAACTCTCTATCCAGAGTATGCTGAAGACTTCGCCAGAACTTCGAGGTAAATCTCGGATCCCGATCAGATATAATAGAAAGTGGTACTCCATGCAATCTTACCACTTCCTTTACATATATCCTGGCAAGCTGATCCAGAAAGAAATCCTCTCTAATATCAATGAAGTGTGCAGACTTTGTAAGACGATCAACTATGACCCATATAGAGTTATTGCCTTTGGATGTTTTAGGAAGCCATGTGACATAGTCCATAGTGATGTTTTCCCATTTCAATTTGGGTATGGGTAATGGTTGTAACATCCCCTTAGACTTCTGTCTCTCAGCTTTAACTTGTTGACAAACCAAGCATCGAGAGACATATTCAGCAACATCTCTTTTCATGCCATCCAACCAGAAGTATTCTTTCAGGTCCCTATACATCTTCGTGCTTCCAGGATGAATAGAGAATAAAGAACTATGAGCCTCATCCAGCATCTCCTTCATTAATTCAGGGATGGGAGGAACACAAACCCGATTCTTGAACATTATTATCCTATCACAATCAAGGTTGAATTCAGGAACATTTCTCACCATCTTTTGTAACTAGACATCTTCTTTATGTGCCTCTTTAATCTTCACATGTATAGATGGTTGAACATTCATTTGAGAAAGATACGATTTTTCCCCTTTCATTATAATTCCATGATCCATCCTTTGTAAATCCATAAATATTGGATCTTTTGTGATCCTTATCGCTGATAAACTAGCATGGTCTTGTCGACTTAATGCATCTTCCACCTTGTTTTCTTTCCCAGGGTGGTAATGGATTGAGCAGTCGTAATCCATAAACAGCTCCAACCATCTTCTTTGGCACATATTCAGCTCCTATTGTGTGAAAATATACTTTAAACTTTTATGATCAGTATAAATATAACACCTTTCACCATAAAAATAATGCTTCCAAATATTTAATGCAATGATTACCGCAACTAACTCCAAATCATGAGTTGGGTAATTTTGCTCATGTATTTTAAACTGTAGTGAGGCATAAGCTATCACCATATCATTTTGCATAAGAACACACCCCAATACCTTCTTGGATGCATCACTGTATATCACAAACATTTCTCTACTACAAGGCAGTGTGAGCACAGGTGCACTGGATAGCCTTCTTTTCATCTCCTTGAAATTCACTTCACATTCCTCCGTTCAAACAAACTTAACTCCTTTCCAAGTCAACTTGGTGAGTGGATTATATTGTCATGAAAAATCTTTCACAAAACTTCGATAATATGTAGCCAAACCAAGAAAACTTTAGATCTTGGTTTTTTTTGTTGGTCTCGACCATATTTTGATAACCTCTGTTTTTGCTGGATCCACAAATATCCCTTCTTTTGAGATTATGTGACCCAAAAATGCAACTTTTTGAAGCCAAAATTCAAACTTGGTAAAATTGGTATAAATCTTATCCTTTACCAAGGACTTCAATATAATTCTCAAGTGATCTTCATGTTCTTCCTTTCTCTTTGAATAGACAAGAATATCATCTATAAAGACTACCACAAACTTATCAAGATAGCCTCTAAGGACTCTATTCATTAGATCCATGAAGATAGCAGGGGCATTAGTAAGACCAAATGGTATCACTATAAATTCATAGTGTCCATACCTTGTACAGAAAGCCGTCTTTGGTATATCCTCCCTTTTGACCCTTAATTGATGATACCATGAACGAAGATAAATCTTGGAAAAGTATTGAGCTCCGCATAGTTGGTCAAATAGGTCATCAATGCGCGAGAAAGGATATTTTTTATTGGTAGTGATCTTGTTAAGTTCTCGATAATCAATGCAGAGTCTCATTGATCCATCTTTCTTCTAAACAAACAGAACAGGTGCTCCCCAAGGTGACACACTTGGGTGTATGAACCCCTTATCAATATTCTCTTGGAGTTGCTTCTTCAATTCCTGCAACTCAATTGGGGCCATTCTATAAGGTGTCTTTGAAATAGGCAAAGCACCAGGTACGAGTTCTATTGAAAACTCAACTTCACGATTTGGTGGAAGACCCAGTAATTCCTCCTGAAAGACATCATCAAACTCCCGTACAATGGGCATATTCTTAATCGTGAGTTTCTCACCTACCATTTGAGATAAATAACCTTCATTTAGTGGAATCAATACCCATAAAATGGAAGAAATTTCCACTGGAAGGTTATGTTCATCCTTGCATCGATAGACGATCATAGATTGATCTGTAATATGAAATGTGACTTCCCTTCTTTGGAAAATGATATGAGCTCCATGTAGACAATGCCAATCCATGCCAAGAATCACATCAAATTCCACTATAGGAAGGATCACAAGATTTGCAGGAAGCACTTTCCCTCAAACTTCAATCGGAGAAGAATTATAAACTTTTGATGTGACTATTGTGCCATTAGGTGTTGTCACAGCTAACTCAACATCTAATTGTTTTGGTAATATGGTGATACCCTTAGAAAATTCTTCAGAAATAAAGGAGTGGGTGGATCCAGAATCAAATAAAACACATGCTACTTTAGAGTGGATGGTAAGTGTACCTTTCACCACATCGTTATCGTACTCCACATCGCTGATAGAAATTGCATGTGACTTTCATTTGTCTTTAGCCTTAAGAGTTTTTTGACGTTGACCATCATCATCAACCCTTGGATTAGGGCATTTATTGGAATAATGTCACATCTCCTTGCACTTGAAACATTGAAGTGTAGTATGTGCATTCCGTGTATCCCTTCCTTTGTTTGCAACATTAGACATCTTTTTCCCATCATCGCGGCATTCAAATGCCCGATGACCTTCCTTTCCACATTTGAAACATTTACTTGTCCCTTTAAGACAACTCCCTCCATGTTTCTTTCCACACTTTGAGCATAAGGGAAAGCTCATATTCTTTTCAGTGTGCTCTTTAGATTTTCCTTTGAATTCCATTTTCCTCTTCTTATAAAACCCATATGACTGATGGGTTACTCCAATCTCCATCTCAACTTTGAGAGCACATCGAACGATTTCCTCGTAGCTATTGAAGTCCCTTATGTCTAAGGCCCTTAAAAGACTTGTTTTTAAGACACTAAAGAATCGATCGATCATACTCTCAGGTTGGATAATAATACCAGAAGCGTACCTTGCAAGTCTTGTAAAATTTTCATCATAGGTACCAACAAATTCATCATCCTTTTACTTCAGTTCAAGAAACACTTTCTCCATCTTTGTTCGGAGAATAAAAGGGATGTACTTATTTAAAAATAAGTTCTTGAACTTGTCCCATTCCATGGACTCAATTTCATCCCTTTTCCTCATATTCTTAATAAAATTCCACCATTGATCAGCATCACCTTCCAAACGATACACTGCTAAGATGAAATTATCATGCTCAGAACATTGATGAACTGAAAATATCTTTTCAGTAGTACTAATCCACTGTTCAGTAACTAATGGATCAGTAGACCCGATGAATGAAGGTGGACGCTGTCTCATGAAGGATTCAACAGAATTTTGCTCCTTCCTTTGCTCGTTTGGATGTCATGTATGATTCATAGCTTGAGAATTTTGTGTGAGCATGGCTACAAGATTTTTCATTCCAGCTCCCATAAAGTTTGGTTGCTCAGGGGGACAATCATTGCATTGCTCGTCGCATTCCATATTAACACAGTTTTTCGGGTTCCAGCCATTGACTAAAACCAAGAAGAATAGTGTGAGCAACACTAATTATAATAGACAAACCCACATAATCAAGAATAAAATTTCACAATTAAGGTATTATCCTAGGTTAATCATTTCTATATCTAAAACACTAAGATTGTGTTCTATGCTTAGACTTATCCTTAGGTTTCTTACTAAGGCTTTCACATCCTAGTTTCAAAATGTTGATTATACCTTTCCTCTGATACCAACTATAACAAACCATACATTACATACATTTTTATTACTTTAGAATTGAAGCACACTTATTACAACATATAATAAAACCAATAAAGGACCGTATAGGTATAGTGTCTTCAGAAACTAGGAAACATAAACAACTGGTTCATAAAGCATCTACTTTGCCTCCCATTTATTTCATCATATATAGAGTCCCTTTTTTGGAATATTCTACTTAATAACCTTCTTCCTGACCAGGGGAAATAAAACATACAAAAGGGTGAGCTCAAATGCTCTGTAATGGTAAACAAAAGAAATATCAATAACATCATATACATAAGCACATAACATTTGGAAATTTTAACCTGCAAAAGAGATCATAATTTCATAACATGGGATAAATCGTAGTAGTGTAATGTAATTCCAATAATCATAACATAAAACATGAAACTTTGTGGCATACACAAATAATCATAGAGAATCATTTCTTATTAGTCAAGACTCATTGGCAAGACTATCTTAGTGGACAAAGTCCCTTTCTGAACTGAGTTCACTCCTCGTTTCCATCCTGTTTTACTGAACCGGTATAACCTACAGTTCCAGCCATGTCTATCTCATGAGATATAAAATCTTTACCCAATTCATTGGAGGAATATATAGGTCCCACCCATCTCATAATGATACCATTCTTATGTGTGCCACCAAATCATAAATCATACATCATTGCATAACCCTTGTAGTAAAAATGGGATTCTTAAACAACATGACATCATAAAACAATTCATATAAGATAAAGGATTTCATAAAAAAAATATTTACATCACAACATAATCAAATACATGTAATAATAGGGATATAAACAGAACCCTTTATTATCTTAGTGGGAAAATAATTTTGATAAAACACTTGAACTCCATTCTTGAGGAAAATATCCATTCTAATTCAAAAATACTTTTCCTTTCTTAACATGTCATACCATTTTAAACTAAAAAAGTTGATTAAAAATAAACTTGAAAACTTGTAAAAGAATATTCTTGGAAATAATGTTTTAAAAATCCATTCATGTAGTATAAGTTAAAAAAACATTCTTCGTACTTTTGTCGGAAAAGTCAAAAAGTACCTCGTACAAAAAATGACAAAAGATTCCTTTCATATCCTTTACTAAAAACTCACTGAAGGGTAAAATTGGATTTAAATAAGTGTAGGTGGATGTAAATAATATTACATATTCAGGAAACATGTATTTGGATGATAAAATACACCCCAGTAAATACCAAAGTATAAACAATCTCAGATAAAAATGAAATTGTGATGTTTCCCTTACCATAGGTCTGATATGCTTTGTACGTGTCCGAACCTCCTGAATAATGATTTAAGTAATGTTATTGACTTATTCAAGAATCATACATATTTTTATGATATAATATTTGGTCATATTGTTAGCTTCTTTGTAGTAATATTTCATTGTTACTTGTTATTCGGGTGTTGATAACCTTTTGTTCTTATGCGTGTTTTGTCGAATAAATTCGTATTCATCTCTTTAGGTTATAGATACCTCATTTCCAGAATGGTATTAGTGTAATATATATCATATTTATTCATTAAATTAATTTATATAATCATTATGAAATTAATATCATGTAGAACGAGTCGCATCACATTGTGGAGAAGGTATTCCGTACGTACGCACGAGTGATGATATTGTTCCTATGATCGTGGAATTGTATTAGAGTGTATGTATACTAATTCAGAATCAGTATCAATTTATAATAGTAATATATAGATATTATTTACACCATTATACCCATCCAAGTAATGTGGTGGTGGAAAATAGTTTACACCACGGCGTGGAGACGGTATTCCGTACGTATGCACGCGCAGTGATTTCTTTTTCCGTAGGATGGATAGATGGTGAAGTATGATTTTTCATACATATAATAACATATCAGTATATGAGTGATACTGATGTTATTACTTCATAATGAAACAACTAAATAAGAAGAAGTGGAAGAAGAAATAAAGATGAAAGAATCGGTAACGGACATTACCTCTTCTTTGAAGTGCTTCTTTGAGACCTCCTTTTAGGGAACTAAAATGGGACTTTGAATAAGACCAGAACCTCTAGGATGTTTCTATGGAAGTGGAGAGAAGAAATTGTCAGGGGTTTTCCGAGCTTGAAGGCTCAAAGTGGTGTGATGAAGAGGGGGAGGAGGTGCCCTTTTATAAGGGAGGAGAGGGGCTCCTTTGGAAAAACAAAAAATATTATTTTATTATAAAGTCAAAATCGGTTCTAAATAGCCCCAAATTGATTTGTTTCAAATATAAGGTGTGTATGGGTATAAATCCTCTCATAAAATAGAATTTAGACAAGTTTAGGTTCTTATTCTAACGTTATCATTTAGATTTAACATTAAGTTAAATAATTCTACTTTTACCGTGTCTTCTTGTGTTCTTATACTATAAGGTTAATAAACATACTATAAGCAGCCAAACGAACCCCAATTTGTTTATTATTAATATAAATAACTTTATCTAAGTCATTTGGCCGAACCTTAGATTTTTAGGAATAAAATAACAATTACTAATATAATATTTGTTTTAAAAACTATTTTATGTCAATTTTGACACTATTTAGTAATTAATTTTTGTGAAAATCATAACAGAATGATTAGTTCGAAAAAATTTAATTAAATCAATACTAACATGTCATAGTAATCTATAAAATTAGTGGAATTACTAAAAAGTGTCAAATTACATTTATTTTGTTGTTTATAACATCAATTATGTCAATATTTCATTAATAAGATAATTACTGCATCATCTTTGTGTCATAAATAAAATAAGTTATTTAATGTCTAAAAATTACAAATAAAATACCATTATGTAGGAAATATTGTTAGATTTATAATTAATATTTATAGTTGAATTTTTCTTATGTATAACCCCATATTAAAAATGATTTACTTATTAAACTTTGATTTTAACTATTTTACCCCTTCTTTAAATAAATTAATAATAAATGTCCTAATCTAATCCAAGTGGGCCTAAATTGTCATATTTTATTCCTAAGGTTGTTTTTGGTCGAATTACACTTTTCCAATAGAATTAGGACATGTGTTTGGGTAATAATAATATCATTTTTACCCTTAATTACCCTATTTACTTTTAACTGTGGTAAAAAAAAGTAAAAAGTTACTATTCACCAAAAAATTATTTTCATCTCATTGAACCACATTTTACATACTGACATCAACCGTGTCACTTGGATTTTTGAAATTCCACTCACAGAAGCGGTAAAATTATGTTTTATGAAAAAATCAGTTTTTTAACTACCACTTAGTGGTTTCACTATTCATCAAAAATTGAAAGTTTTCAGAAAAATACCAAAATTTGACCCTAGGATAATTTCGATATTCTGAATCCAAAAATGAAGTCCATTTTGAAAAATAAAATTTATAATATTTTAAAAAGTGGTTATTACTATTCATAACGGCTAGTTCTAATAATATTTTATTAGAATATCATTGTTTAGTGAAACTCGGTATTGCGTCCGACACAAGCTATCGAGGAAGGTTGCGATTTTGGGTAAATCAAGCTAAGCAAGTGTTGTGTGTAGAAAAAGATTCCTTTGATGATTTATATAACATAAAAGTCTTGGGTGTTACACGTATGATTGTTGATCTTGTTTCATTATGTTGTGTAGCCTCTCTTTTAAAGGTGATAAAAAGGATTCAAGTGTTTATGGAAAAAGGTTTCAAAAATTATTTATACTCCCTTCCCCCCTTATTAGTGAAAACAAAACCTCTTTAAAATTCCAATGTCATGTTTTTTCAAAAGTGAAACTAGTTTTGAATTGAAAAAGTGCAATGGACAGTGATATGCTTGAACTAGAAAATACATGAAAACAATTTTTATAAATTTTATTTGAAACATGAAATTGATGGATCTTTTATTTAAATGAAATATGTATGTGAATATATTATTTGTTCATGCCTACTGAGTTTTAAATATTCATGACTACATTTTATCTTTGTTTTTTGTTTTGGGTACTACTTCTTGCTGAAATTTAGTTTTCATGGTGAGATGTTTGTCTGAGGTAACTGGTGACCCATAGTGTCACATAGAAGTAAGTACCGTTTTATTTCCTCACTTCTACTAGTTTTCTTTTTCATTTTTTAGTTTTGATATATTTATTTGTCTTTCATTTATTGGCCAAATCGTTCCTTCCTTTTTAATTTTGAGGACCAAAACTAGTTTCCAAACAAAGGGGATCAGGAATGCTCTACGGTACATGTCGTGTACTGATTCGGGTGTTGGGTCGAATGACATCATGGTATGGTTCATGAAATTCATCATGGAATTAAAATTCTTCTCTGAGGGAACTAGAACTATCCCAGACTATGATCATGAGAGTTAAACCAAAACTACAATGTATTATTACATCTGTGTTCACCTAGATAAAACATTGGGGAATATTATAACATATGGGAGATGAGTGCTAAATGTTGTTAAACAATGAGTCATCAGAATCAAAACCCCTTATATAATTCAATCTCTAGGCTTCGTCCATCAACATGATATCATCCCTTAAAACATGATCTAACAAAAACATATTACAAAAAAAAAATAAGAATTGTTCTAATACAATGTTTGTATGATACATTTGTTTGGAGGGGTTTTATACATTTAATGTTTATATTATCATTATGTAGCCAATATTATTGTTCAAACACCTAACTAGAACCTGAAGGCAATAAACTAATAACCTTGGAGCACGAGAAAATGGCCCGTAAAAAATTCTCAGTTTCAAAAATGTAGAGGCAACACAATGAATTTTTAGAAAGGTGTCTTTAAACTAGATTCTAAGATGTCATAATTATCCAAAAGTAATTCTACCAATAGAAGAGTACCTCTTTCTGAAAAATGTTAAATTTCCAAATATTATTAAAAAGTGTAGAGTCAGAGTAGTTTCCTACATTCAATACAAATTTATAACCAACTTAATCCTAATAACACCTATATCTCTCATGACACTAGAATTACATTCCCAATAAAATATAAGGGTAATGACGAATTTTAGGAATATAATTTTTTTCACGATCAATAATGAAATGTTCTATCTTCAGTAACCCCATCCATTCATATCATCTTAAATCATGTCTCTGTCAAAAGGATGATCAAGTCTATGATCCAACGTAGAAGAAGGTTTAAATACAACAACATTAACCAATTATAGATCCTAAAAAAACTAATCATATCAACCCTCTTTATCCTCCAAAGATTCATAGCCATAAGTTTATTGTTGAATGAGTTCAAGTCCCTAAATCCAATTCTGCCACAAGCCTTTTATGTGCATAGATCCTCCCAATAATTATAGTGTATTATATTATTTACCTTATACAATCCCCACCAAAAATTAGTGAAATGGTAATGTAGATGTATAATAAAATAATCAGGGATATTAAATAATGAAATCACATTATAAGGAATTTCCAAAGACATTTATTTAAGGAGAAAATCTTTCCCACCTATTTAAATTCTATTTCCTGGAAATCCTTGTATTAGACTATTGTCTTTCCCTAGAAAAAAGGATAAAACAACCCTCTTAGATAACCCATATATGGTTTAAAGACCCATTTATTTATTATGTAACTAATTAAACATAATTCCACATGTCATGTAAATCTAATCATAAATTTACACAAGGAATCTCCTACTAAAATATATCTCTTCCATGGAAAAATTAACACATTTACCATATTCACTCTTGATAGACTATAATTCTCATAATAACATCACATTACTAGGGATCTTATATTGAATAAATATTGAAATTACCAATTAAAATAAAATACGAAACCATGATATTTTATTGAAAACGCATAGATCCTTTGAAAATACCTCCCACCGTAGAATTTTATAATATATAAGAGAAAAAAAATCACCCAATGGATAGATTAAATATAATTAAATAATATCTCACTACAATAAATATATAGTTGGATAAAAAATATATGGAGATTCATATTCACCATTATATAAAATTATATAAATGTAACATATTTCATAATCACCACAACCCATATCGAGACAAGTCACAGTTTAATCATCTTTAATTCAATAATTACCCATTTAAAATTTTTATAAAACATATTCATAACAAATTTAAATTCCATAATCATTATATTTTAATTATGAAAAATCATCAAAATAATAAGGATTTCATGAGAAACAATATCATTATTCGTGATGATCCTGTAAGTGAAAAAATCAATTTTCTACTCATATAAATTAAAACAGAGAATCTTACTGAAGATCTAAGAGGGATCGTTTAAAAAAATTATAAATATAATTGCACAATCTATATAGTCTTAATTAATAAATATTAATATGTTTAGGGACATTTAAAATAAGAGTGCTGATAATTTCAATAATATTTTCAATGAAAATTAAAGCATTCCATTGGCCACTCCCTCTATAAATATTATCTGTGACCCTGATATAAAAATATATATTAAATTATAATGCATAAAAACCATTGGGAAAGTGATCGTACATCGAGTGGAAGATATAAAGATATAAAACAATTTTTCCCACTATGATCTCAGTGTCAAACCCCTAATTCATTATAGTATTAACCTTCTATTCAAAACCATCATATCCAAACATAGAGAAGGTCACTACCTTGGGCCTCTATATGTCTCTATAAATTTTCATGATTAGCTTATGGATGTCTCTTTTATAGATAATGCAAACTTCATTATCCCTCTCGAGTATATAAATGTGATTTTTTATTCTTCTCACTAATACCTTCTAATGGAAATTATTTGTTTTATGATCACCCTGATTAATAAATGTCTCCCTAGAATAGATAAAACAATAATATTTTTTATCATGAATCTCCATGTATAACAATTCTTTCAAATAATCATTATTATATATGGTTCTTGTCATATTTTTACAAATATAATATTGCTTCTTGTCCCTCACGATTTAAGAATTCCTTATATAAAAGCTATCATACATCTGGAAAATCATGTTCAACAAATAGGAAGAAACATGCTTAATATTATCCCTAACATTCTTATTAGATTAATATCATGAAGATTCTTCCAGCCATATACATATTTCATTTTTGGTGAAAACATTTTGAACAAAATCCCACACAATAAATTATGGAACTGATCTGATGTCTTTTCTTGAAGAGAAAATAGGATAACAATTTTTTAATATTAGTAAGCGGTGGGATGTCTCATACAAAAAAAAAACCATACGCCATGTTTCTGAATCCAAAAAACAATAACTTCACTAAATTAACATTGAATTGGGATTTGGGCCAAGAACCTAAATAAACGACCCCCTAGGGACACAAGGGCCAAATGAACCTTATGAATCATACCATACAAAAAATGGAGAATATAAGAATAATTCCTATAAATTAATCCTTGATTCTCATAATTATAGAGATTTTTTTATTTCTCAATTAATAATGAGGGATCCATGAATATCATTTCATAGGACCATATAAAGATCCCATGAATTCCATTTATCTGGGAAGGCATGGTATCCCTATAATATCACAAAAGAAAACATAGGTATGTGTAACTAGTAAACAAAAATATTAATTTGATTATGGGAAATGTTTTTCACATATATATTTACCTCCTCACACCACATAATATAATTACCTCCCATATAACCCACTATCCCTACAATAAAGTATCTGTAGAATCAAGCCATATAACATATCCTTTTGATTCCTATGTAATCCAACATGTTCTCTAACAAGAAAACCGCATTATGGAAATATGATGTGGTCCAAAAATGGTGAATTTTATTTACTCAGGGTTTTCCATTCCCATTATGGTTCCAGCACATAAGACTCATTAAACAAGAATGGAAAAGTATCTACCTTCCTCTACCTCTACGATATCAATCATGTCTTCACTAAAGTTCTTCTATAAGCATTTCTGGGATTCTGAATGAATTTCTATCTCCATATAATGTATTAACATTTATAGATACAAATTTTGGCATTCAAATTCTCTATGTTTCTATTTTTTTGTAGTATTATTTTTGATTCTATATAATTTTTAATTTTGATATGATTTAAATAATAGGTAACTACTCAACTAATTAAATTTAATATTTCCTAAAATGAAATTTTATTTGGGATTTCGTCATCAATAGAAGGGTGAAAAGAACCCTAGGAGCCTATAAAAACACCATTTCTCCATAGAATCCTTCTCCAAATCCTGAATATTTAGTCTATATATGTCGTCTTGATTAAACAGACAAGGTATACACTCTTGGTGATGTGTGTCACTAGTTTGTGGAGTCTATATGAAATATTAAAAAATACTCTTGGCCACAAAATATCTCAAATGATCACCTGAAGTATCTACACTGATCATATAGCCACCTCAATCCAATGAACTAAATGATTCCTCAGTCTTTAAAAAAACATGGAAAAGTCCCATAAATAATATACTATGAGGGTAGGCTAACCAAAATGAAAGACACAATTGAACACATGGTTTCACCCTTTGAATGCCTCTCGCTATCTATTATATTTTTTTCATTCAAAAATAAATGAACTACCACATGTTTTATCATAAATCCAAGATCCAAATTGAATGGTAATCCAAGAATTAGGGTTCATATCTTTTTTAGAACAATCTATGATATAATACCCAAAAATTCAAATTATGAAGTAATAGGTAGAGAGATTTTCAAACTTGAAGAAAACATAACATCTATATTTATAGAAATTTAAAAAAAATACCTCTTGTAAGTGATTGGGAATTATCTACCATCACCTTTATTAACACTATGGGTCCCCATTGGATTTGGTCCCAATTTCTCATTCCATATCCCCCCTTATAAGGTTTTTGATCCCTCACCTGAAAATATATTTTCTCCTTAAGAATATAATAAATCATAAAGTGATTCAAAATGTATATTATGTCGAATATCTCTATAAATAATTAATTAATTATTAATAATCTCATTTATAATTAATTTAGTATCAAAATAATATGGTCTCCCTAGTAAAAAACATTATTTATCAGCCTCATTAAATAATTAAAATATAATCAGCCCATATTTAATCTCCCTAATACCAACACCACAATCAACTCTTTAAATTTATTACAAATTATTCAAAAAATTATTATCATTATATAATTAATTCCGAATTATTTCCTCACTAAGAAGAGTTGGAGATGTTTATTACTAGCTATATAGTTTATACAGTTATCATGAAACATAAATTTATACTGATCAGATATAGAGAAATTATTCCACTATTCTAAAAGTTCAAAATTTCATCCACCAAAACATAATAATATATAGAATACAAAAGTGGATGATCCATAGGTCTGAATTGATGAACACTAAAATGAATAACTATGTGGAACTGATAAACCAAAGGGTCCAAATAACTAAAAAATAAAACACCCATTATTGTAGATTCATGCCAATAACAACATAAGAATCCCTTGGAAGTATTCATATCAATGATGAGAGACAATATATATAAATCTAATGGAATTTTTTTTGAATATTACCAAATGATTAATTGAAATATTATTTCATCCATAAATTCATAAATTCAATAACCATAAAAAAATGAGATTACATGGTTTTGAATAATAAAGATTAATTGAAGAAATATTTAATTTGTTTTGATATATATTTTTATTCAGAAATATTATTTTACATACAATAATAAGAATCGAATTTTGGAAATCCATAGTTTTATTATTTACAATCGTCACAATGGTGAGTTAATTTTCTCCATTGATGAATACATTTAATGAATGTATTAAATTATATGTGACTTAATGTAATAAAAAAATATGTTTCATAATACTTTATATTTATATAATATTACTTATTTATTTGTTCTAACAATTGATTTATGCAATGATAATTTATATCAAATATATTAACTATATGTTTATTTTCATATAGTGTATTCTTTTTGGACTCTGAAGTCAAAACATATGTGTATTTTTTTTGTTAAATATGAATATTATTAAATCAAATAGGATGGATATGAATTGAAAACAAATTTATTTAAATCAAATGATGAAAGAGTACACAGTTTGGTTCATGAGTTTATGAAAAATATAAAAGTTAACACCTATGAACCTTCTCAAATCCTTTTTCTAGGTTTATGATTCTGTTATTCGTGAGTAATTTGTATATATGAGTTGGAAAATAATTGATCTGACATAGAATAGATGAAAGTTCTAAATAATGGACTAAACATGACGAAAAACTAAATGTTTATACTATCTAGGATAGAATTTCAAATAAAAATACATATGATTTGGTTAAAACTAATAGTGATGATGATGATTTTACATATTATATGATTAATAAAGTAACTAATGATAAATATCATTTTTTGGAATGGAAAAAGAAAGTTTAAGATCAATTTCACAATTTTCCAATGTTATTTTGGAAGTTACAAAGAAATAATAATTATATATTGAATTATATTTTTACAAAATATAAGACACCTTAATCCATATGGATGATATATAATGTAAAATATGAAAATAGATAGAGTGAAATCATCATTAATATGATACATTCCCTATTGAATGATATGATACTAGAAAATAATGAGATTCCAAAATAAAATTTTTGTCCTAAATGAACTCTATGTTTAGTGTGTAAGATCTTAAAAAGAATACATTATTATCCAAATGAATTTATATTTCTTCATAAATTCCATGAATCACTTATAAATTAACAACGTTAGGTGCTTGATGATTCAAAAAAGATAAATCAAGTCATTAAAAAGTTGTATGTTACTTTCCAATCATTCCAAGTTTCTTGTTATCATATTAATCTAAGGATAATACAAGGAATTTTACATGGAATATAGATATTAGAATTGATTATGGGAAACCTCATCACCAAGAATATTATCCTTAGTTGAATAGAAATCATCAAAAGTATATTAAAATTGTAAATGATCTGAGAAATCATTTTCTTTTTGTATCTACAAATAGAGCTAATATTTGGGTCTGTAATTTATCTCTCATGGTATATGGTCATTGATATGCTGTAATGTTTGAAAATAAACCTGAAAACATCAATCTCTTCATAATACCGATGATTAAGAGGTAAAACTCCACAATCTAATCATATAAAATAAATTTTATTTCACATCATTACATATTCTTTTATTAGGGATCACTAATTTATTATTATAATCATTTGGGATACTCAATACATTTTTTGGCTTTAATGCATATATTACCCAAAAAATCACCCAGAAATATTGATATTTATTAATTTTTAATACATTACTATCAATATTTTACAAATAAACATCATTTTTTTAATTTTAAATTACATTTCAATGTTTTTTTATGAATGGGTAAGGATTAAATATCATAAAAACATGGTATGAGGATTGTCCCTGAGAACAATAAGCTTATCAATTTTTACATCTAGATATCTATTAAGGAATATATAATAATATTTCATTATAAAAAATATATCAACATAAATTACTTATTCTTATTAGTTTTTCTACAGAATCTAAAGAAAATTAAAGGAAAATATTGTGGTTAATATATTTATGAAATTATTAATGATATCAAATTACAACAAAAATAAGTCACCCTAAAGCGGTATTTTAAAATTAATTAAAATTTTATCTTATATATTTATTTATACTTTGATTATTTATTTATTTCAAATACTACTATCAATATTCAAAAGAGGAAATAGATTTTATTATAAAGGACTGGCTAGATTACATAGTGTTAAAACATGTTCCAAAATTATGAATACCAAACGTGATATCCCATTTGTAATTATATTTATATACCTTTGATCATAATAATTGAATTTATCTACTTATTTTTTTGTAAATTTTCTTATCGTTTTATCTACATATTATTTAGTTAATTTTTATATCATAATTATCTATTTATTATTTATTAAATTTTCCTAGTGATCATAAAGGGGTGATATAGAATTCATTTTTCGATAAGAATTTGGGCCTATGATGAAAGAAAATTGATCAATACAGAGTTCATTATCATTATTAATGGTATTAATGAAATATTACCATTAAAGAAGGGACATAAACTATGTATTATTCTCTTTATAAGCACTAAATGATTACAAAAAAATGCATAAAGTCTTTAACATGGATGAGGAAACAAGGTACATGTTTATTGTTCTCTCCAAAATCATATTAGTTCATTGTTTGATTTTTTCATGTTAGATAGTAACAAACATAATTCTATTTTTAATCGAATCATTTTTTATAATATGTGAATGAAAAAATGTTATGAAAATGATCCATATTTCATTTTTAATTTAAATAAATCTATTTCACATTAATCTCACACATGGTTGTCTAGAATAACTCAAACTGTGTTTTTTTAGTTTAATATTGACATTGTGGTTTAAAAATATCGTCACACATTTAATAATAAAAAATTCATTCTATTTGTCTTGATAAATTAGGAAGAATTATTTAGAAGACATTTTTTATGCATAGGATTTAAACGCACGTCAATTAGATACATTGTGTGACCTATATATTTGAAATGTGTGTTTTCATTTAAAATTTTAATTTTAATTAAAAAGAATGTCACATAAAATATTAAATAAAACATACTCATATTGTCTTAATATTATATTATAATGATACATATGTCATTTTTCTTGTATAGGAATTAACTGAACATCAATATAGTACATGGTGTGTCTAGTATGACTCATAGTTCATACTTTTGGTATAGAAGTAATGTTTTAGATCTAAAAATATGTATCTTACTGGGAACTAACAAATGTAACTCATAATATCATGATAATTCAATAAAGTTATCCATTTTTAATTTTTTATGTATAGAAATTGGTTGTATATTAATTTGACATATCATAATGTTGATATGACAAAAAGTGAGTGTTTTTATTCAAAATTGACATTTTAGTATATAAAAACTTTCAAATCATAAAAACACATCAAGTACAGTAGGATTGTATTAATAGTAATTAAAAATGATCCAAAAGAAATATGTGACATTATGGATTTAGTTTCACATCAATATAATGAATAGTGTGATCGTTATGACTCAAAACATGTGTTTCTATTATAAAACTATCATTTCATTTCAAAACACGCATCCCTAATTGAAAACCAATAAAACATAGTCTTATTTTCTTTATAATTTATGAAATATTTCATAATTTATATGTGACATGTGTTAATTATTAGATCATCAATTTGACACATAGAATGGATTTTATGGCTGAAAGTGAATGTTTTTAATAAAAATTGAAATTTTATTACAAAACAAACATCATATACTAAAAAGATGAATACACACTAAAATTATCTTGATTACTTAGGGAGGTTTTATATAATCCATTTTTTATATGTAGGAATATGGCTCACATCAATAAGACACATGGTGTGCAATGTATTAAACATGGTGTGCTCTGTATGACAAATAGTGTCTGTTTTAAGTTTAGTGATAAAACTTATTTAAAAATGTTTGTCACTAAATTAAAATTTTAACAAATTCGTTTTTTCATAATTTAGGAAAAAGATTCGTAATTTGTTTTTTTGTATAATAATCACCCTCACATCAATCTAACAAATTATGTTTTAGAAAAGTCTCAAATTTCTTGTTTTCAATTAAAAACTATCCTTTTTGTACAAAACTCCTTCCACTAACTAAAAACCTTGAAAGTACTAATAGATTTTATTTATGATTTAATAAATCAATCCATAAATCATATTTGATATAATGAAATCAACTTTACACAAACATAATAAATGGTGTTTCTAGTATCATTGAATGTTTTGTTTTTATTATAATCATCATTTTAGTACAACACATTCTTTAAATTCTCAAAAATAAAAAAACTGACTATTATAATTTGGAATATTTTGGACAACGATCCATAATAACATTTTTATATGTAGGAGTCAACCACATAATTTTTTAACATATATTTTAAAATTTATGAATAAATTTGGGAGTTTATAGTTTTAAATTAACGTTTTAGTTAAAAAGATAGGTTATTTAAAAAAACCAATAAAAACACTAATTGTCTAGATAATTTAGTTAAATGGTCCATATTTCATTTTTAAAAAGATGAAATCAACCTCACATCAATCTTTCATATGGTGGGTCTTCTATGACATAATGTGAATGTTTTTATTTTTAATAAATATTATAATATTAAAAATTATTATACTCAAACTGAGGAAAAATACTCATATTGTTTTGATAATTTTTTAAAATGATCCATAATTAATTTGGGATTTATTGGAATTATGGTTAAATTAATCTAACACATGATATGTTTGGCATGAGTCAAAGTGTGTGTTATCAGTTTAAAAGCGTCATCTTATTTTAGAGTTCATGTACCTCACTAAAAACCATGAAAACCCACTCGTATTGTGTTAAAAACTATCATAATGATCCAAAATTCATATTTGGAATTTATAAATCAGTCAGACATCAATCCCACACATTGTTTTCCTGGTATGACTTAAATTTCATGTATTCTGTTTAAAAGTAACATTTTATTTCAAACCAAAATTATCTAATAGAAAACTAATAAAACACACTCAAATTTTATTGATAGTTAATTTAAATGATTTATAACTCATTTTTTGCATATATGAAGTGGGATCACATAAATTTGAATCACCATATGGCCAGTATGACTAAAAATTGAATCTTTATTTATAATCAATATTTTAGTATAAAACTGACGTCAAATACATAAACTTTGAATATTTTATCAAATTGAAAAGAATATTTAGGGAATTTATTCACAATTCATTTTTCATGTGTGGAAAGTAGTATCACATAAATATGACATATGTTATTCCTTGTAAGACTCAAACCGTATAATTCTAGTTCAAAAGAAAAATTTAGTTCTAGAAACATATCACATATTCAAAACTAATCAATCCTTCTTGGACTAATGTAACAGATTAGAAAAATATTCCCTAAATCATTTCTGATGTGTTGGACTCAATCTAATGTCAATCTAACACATGGTCTTTGGGATATCACGTGAATTGTGTTGTTTTAGTTTAAATGTAACAAAATATTGATTAATTTAATCATATTTAATTATTATTTATTTCATTATATTATTACTAAAATATAATATTTTTATTATATGTGAACTTTTTCATTTCTTGAGAAGGGGTCGTGTGTCCGGAAATGGTAGTACAATCACAATCATTTGAAAGGGGATTTTTTTTCAATGCTTTATATTGGGGAGTTCCACACGTATGCATGTTGATGCTCTCTAATATTCACATTGTAACCTTCATTCATGATTTCTAATGGTTGGTGGAGTTCAACACATCCTTATAGACGTTTGATCTATGATCACTGTGGGATAATGGGATGTTGGTCTCTCCTTACGTGGATTCCTCTATGCAATTTGTCACCTAGTATGAGTCTCCCATGAAGATTAAGACATGGTTATTGAAATGTGTTATTTGTTCTATATTTTGGTGGATTCTTGTTAATTACGTTGCTTCTGTGAGGACATTCCAAGGGTTTATGTCTGAGCAACAACCTTCAGTCCGATGAGTAGTTACATTGAGGCTTATCTGGCATGTATTGATGTTGAAACACATGTAAAAAATAATTCTACATTTTAATGGGGATTCATGAGGGTGTGGAAGTCCCATAAATCCCAAATTTACTATGGTGAATCCTATGTTATATTCATGACTCTGAGTTTTTCCTAAGTGTCCCACATTTAACACGAGATATACCAAATGGTTGACATCTTATGGAGATGGATCAGACTGATCAGAATTATTATGAGGGTGGATCGGATGGTTTTACCACTATGAGGGGTAAACTTGATGGTTTATCATATGGATGTATCCGAATAGCTATTTGTGATAGACAGCATATTCCATTTCTCAAAAATCATAGGGTTTCACACCGTGAAGGATGATCTGAACACCACTATGGGTGGGACCAGAGAATGATGGTACAATAAAAGGGGACACAATGGTTTACCATTGGCTGGGATTGAACATCATTGGGGGAGGGTGGACTCGTTATAAAAGAGGATGGGTGTGGAGGAAGTTTCAATGGATGGAATGAATTAGGTGGAATAAAGGTGAATATAACGGTCTTAGTCTGGAACCTTGATGAGGTTTCATATATATCCATATGGATGTGAATCAAAGTCCATGTAATACTACATAGGGTTATGAGATACTTAAGGAGGTGTCTAGAAATAAATTGAATGTATGGATGGGGAATTTAAGGAAACTGAATCTCCTGGTCCTGGAATGATCTTTAAAAGACAGAAAGGCTAAAGGGAAAGACTAGAATGGGAATGGTTGATGGGCTTGAACCTCAAGGAGACTTCCAACTTATCCCAATGGATAGGAATAAAATTCCATATAATTTAGGATGGATGTATAGAACCAGGGATTACACAATGGACAACAACCTATAGATGTTCTGGGGTTTATTGGTGGTTATCATCCCATCACAAGATGTAAATTCTATTATGGAGAAGTCTGGGGATGTGTGGGGCTTGTGCATAGTCATCTAATTGAATAAATGACATATCTTCAAGGGGATGTGGAATCCTGGGTAAATCAGGATGGGTATTGAGGAATTGTTGATGTATGGAATGAACGAGGTGGAAATGATGTGAAGATGATAGTGTTATGATTAATCCTCAAGGAGGATTTCTACTTTTCCCTATGAATGTGATTCAAAGCCCACATTGTTATTTATGGGGCAATGAGATACCTAAGGAGTAATCTCAACATAAATTGAATTCGTGGATGGGGTCCTGAAGGAAGTGGAACCTCTGAGTTAGGGAATGATTTTCCTGAGAGAAAAATCCTCCAGGGAAATACCATGATGGGAAAATTTGATTGGTTTGATCCTGAGGTAGAAATCCTATACATCCTTTTCGTTTGGAATTAGAGTCCACCTAGTTCAGGATGGAGGCATAGAATCTAGTGGTACACAATGGAAGATATCCCATACACATGTTGGGGCTTATGTACGGTTAGATTCCCATCAAAATAGGTGCACTCTTTGGTTGAGGAGTATGGTGAAGTGCGAGGATTATGCATGGTTAGACGCTCGAATGGAGGGATCAAAACACCTCATGGAGGAGGACGTGGGAGATGTTCCCCAAAAAGGGAATATGCCACATTATGAGGGTACATCCCTGGGAGTGTGCACCATAGATTAACATTTGTTGTGATTGAACCTCAAATAGGCTTCCTACATACAATAATGGTATCAGAACCCATGTAGTTTGGTTATGGGAGCTGTTTAACATCATGTGGGATGAATGAACTAACATTAAATGAACATAAGAGATGGATTGTGGGAAATGTGGGGCATGAAACTCATAGTGGCTTCCAACATACCCTACAGAGAAGGTAGGGATAAAATTCCATGTAGTTTGTTAAAGAGGAGCATTGGGATTACACGTGTTTATTAGACCAAATTCATGCTAGGGATTATCCATAGTTTGTGGCCCAAAAAGTATTTAATGGATTCTGTTACCTTTTAAACAATGTAATTTATGCTGTGTTTGAGAAATAATAGATAGAATTAGACTTGATGAATTTGTTGTGAATGGTTTGTCCATGAGGGATGGTGAAAGTCATACATGGAGAATGCTTGAGGTGATGGGTATTGAGACTTACACTAGGATGGAAGCCCAAGGATGAAATAATGGAGTAATGGGGAGACTTCTCGAGGCATGCATGGTGGAAAATACCAACTAGAGAGGAAGAGTGAGAGGGTGTTGATGCTCATTCCCCATACAGTCCAACCAGACTTGTCATGCATATGGAAATCATAGATTAACACCATGTTTTGAGTCTTTGGAATTAATGGAAGTTTAGCATCCAATAGCTTAGATTATGATGACAAACTCCTCACCCTTGGATTGCCATAACATATAAAAACCCAAACTTGGGGAAGGGAGTCCACAACCAATTCCAAACATGAGTTTGGTGGAGGAGTGAGAAATTGATGGGTATACATTAAAATATCCATGAAAAGAAGAAATATATATTAGTGTATCTATGTGAAAAATCATAATGTAGGGAAATTTAATGTGGAACAATGTTTACGGGAACTTGATATCAATTTGCACAAGCCTAGAGGGCCTCACGAAGGAGGCATGTGAAAGATGTGGATGTTGTATACAAGAAGGGATCAAACACATATCCTTGGGGCAAGGAGAACCCATAAAGTATATATAAATGATTGAAATCATGATTAGGGACTTATGCACAAAAGGAAGCGGTCCCAACTGCAAGATTCACTATAGAAGGGTATACATTCCAGAAAATAGGGGTCTTTTACATGCACGTGACTTAGAGAAAAGGAAAGGGGTGGGTAAAGACATAGTGTGCCCACCCAAAGGGGGTCCCATGGGTGTCCTGTCATGAATGATCCATAACTGTGACATCAATACATTCTCATGGTCAATAAGTCATCTTGCATACACAGGAGCGACATTTAGAATTCTAGATCATTGCCTATATGGGAGAGGGTACCCCTCTATTTATAGGTGAAAATCACTGTGAGAGTGAATAAAGAGGCAAGTGTAGAATATTTCTTTTAACATCACATTGGTCACAGTAGAACTCTACGTAGAATCCAACCATTTTTTGCGATGACATCTGTACTTAAGTGTATCTTTCATGCCCTTTTTCAGGAGTCAAGAGTGAAACCATGACATTTTACATTGCGTTTTTTGCATAAAAGACTTCCATGTTGATATCAATCTTGAGCACTAGATCCCAATCTTTTCTACAGCTCAATTGGGTGTCTTGGGATCACTCCATGAGAAAAAATATGTCCTCATCCTTCTCTAATATTCCAATAAATGGATTTATGTAGAATTTAGCACCAAAATCCCCCCCCCCTCAGAGTCTAAGCTGAAATTGAAAGAGAAGGTCAGGATTTGAGGGAAACACCCAAGACAAAAATCATGTAATGGTGGCATGTTCATGATGAAAAATCTGTCACAGAATATGCTTTGTATGTGCTCAAAAGACATGGTGGGTGCCGATAAATACACGAGAATACCAAATTCAAAGTACATTGTCTTCCGTATGACTATTTATTCACTCACGTGCAGCCAAGTTTCTTATTTATGTGTGAAAGAGGAAAATTTGGTTGCCTCCTTACATGCAGCTAACATATCATATGCGTGGCCATTAGATATTTCTCACTCCATACATAGCTAAATTTTATTGTTCAAAACCTTATATTTCATTAACCCATTAGTTTTTCATGATGAGATGTATTCTTTAAAACTAAGTATTTTGTGCATCCAAAATGTGACCAGATATGGCTCATGGACAAACTGAAGCTTATAGGAATGTTGTTTATGCTTCACAGAGGGCCAAGAAGATTGAAAAACCTCAAATACATCATACGATAAGGGTACAATATGACAATCAGATTTTGTTAGTCATAATGAATCATGCTCAAAAGAATTACATCCTATGTGATAGCATTCGGCTATAGAAATTTTGTATTCTGGAGGAGGTTTTGAGGTCGTAATTCGAGAATGACTCTCCACAGTCATGGGAAACACCCAAGGATAGCCATCCACGACTCAACATCACCAAAAATGGCTACCCCACTAGGGAAACATAGGATATGGATGTTTATTTCCTAAACCCAAAGAACAGAAAATTTATTTGGAGTGAGCTAGTTACATAGTAATCTTTCTGCCATTATGAAATCACATTAAGGAGGTGTATTAGAGACGATAGTAAGGGTTGGATGAAAGAATCATATTTATGGTAAGGGGAAATTTCAAAAGTGACTGGGAATGGGAATACTAGGTATGTCAAGCATGGGATGATTTCGGGAAGCACCTTTAATACTTTGGGCTATATGAACTCATGTAAAAATTTCAATTTTATTTCTACTACCATCATGACCTGGTACCCGAGCTGTTTTGAAGGTGGTGGTATCCTTACACAATTACCTTCCACATCTATCATGGGTAGGTCAGTATCATCCTTTGTGACATTCATTTTATTGGAGTAAATCCTTTATAGGGGTTCCAGTTTTATGAATTCTTACCAATAGAGAATGTATGTAGAGATAGGATACAAAATCCCATTCTAACATGGAATCTTTTGTAATTAGAAAATGAGAAGGTAAAAATTGACTACATTTTAAATGAAATGTACTACCCAATATGGGTAAAAAAATTAAAATATGGACATCAATGTGAGGATTCCAGTGTGATGGAACCAGAGCCTAAACACAATATTGATGTGGATAGATTTCCATATTGGGTGGAACTAGAGGAAGACAAATACCAATCATGGGTCTTTATTGTGGATGAAATCCAGGATCCACATGTGTGATATGTCATTTTATTTTCCACCTTCCTCGGCATGTCTCTACTTATAATGAGGGACACAATGATATGGGTCCTTCTACAGATTATAGTGATGGTAAGGGTCATGGAAGAACACCATTGGTTCAATATTGTAGTGCTTGTGTTAACAAGATTATACATTGTCCTGGGGTGTATTTTTAGTGGTAGGATGCCTAGGAGGATCTGTGGAACATTCCATGTTTTTATGATTGGGATGAAGCTCACTATGGTGGCTATGATTTTCCATATTCCACCCATCCCCCGAAAAATTTCTTAAAACCATCTTTGCTCAATATCAATGGGGTTCATCCCATGACACATAATGAATATGGGATCAATATTAATATTTCAAATCACATGGCCATCATCTTTCACTGATTCCATACCCACTCATCCAGATGGTGGAAGAATTGTGATATCTACTGGAGAAGAGGGATTATATTTAGAGCATCAAGGGTGGTGTTATAGTATCCCAGATTTACGGGAATGTCTTTTGCGGACATTTAGTTCCCTCAATGTTTTCTATTCAGTTTGGATGCATCTAGAGGATACCGAAAAAATGGATTACATGGGTTTAGGAAGAGAATCATATAAGCATCCATCTGCAATTGTGTATAATTTTTACAAATGCATGATTTGGTGATGTAATTACCCACCCCCCCCCACTGATTTCAACACTAGCATATCAAAAGAATATGTTGACCACAAGGTGGAAGTGTATTCGAAGGAGATTCTATAAAAATGAATTCTTAAAATGAAGGTGTCAAGTGTGAAGTCCAAACGTTAGAGGGTAGGTGAGCTTCTTCTAGGGAAGAAATTATGGAGGCTAGTAATGTGGCTGGGTAGCATAAGAGGGAACATCGGTTATAGGAGCATCGCAAGGTGTGGTCTCACATCCGCCCTCTAAAGAGTGGTTTTCACATAGGGAGCCTCAGGGACAATTTATGGAAGCTCTGCAGTTTAAAATAAGATATCTCTTATATCCATCTAATGATTCAATTTTCCAAACCATATGGTTTACTTGGAGAACACTGCAGAAATTGATGTCACCAAAAGAGATGTGGTGAAAATGGGTGCACAATTGGCTTGATCTTCCAGACATGGGATGTATTCTGGTGGTGAACAGGGTGAAAATTCATTAATTACATGTGTACCTGATAGCCATGGATTCCCATGCATTCCAATGGGGGAAGTATGAATATGAACATACCTTGGTCAATATGATGCTAAGTCAAGAGGATGACTCCAATGAAATGACACCCACGGGTGATGATAATGATGAGGAAGAATTATATGATGATGATGATGATGATGATGATGATGATGAATGGGATGAAGTGGAAGATGAAGAATAGGAAGGAAATGATGAGTAGCCGAGAGGTGAAGTATCATGGTGGGCAATGTCTCATCAGAGGAGCCCACATGGAAGTGGAGAAATTGGTGGCTCTGATGAGGAACTGGCTGAGCATCTCAAGGAAAGTCTCAACACCAATCCGTTTTGGCCACTTATTTTTCCATAAACAAAATTCAATTACCAACCATTTTCCATGTTTTCAACCCATTACTATTGTTTACCGAGGATATCCTACCATAGGGGAGGAATATGATTCGATGTTATTGAAATGAGGTCTCCTCGATCCCACATCTGGTGCTTAGCAAAGAAGGTGATCGAACATATCTAAATCGGCCAAAGGTGAACTGACAGAAGGGGCCAGAATAATGATATCAGATTCCCAAAATTTCCTCATTTTCTAAAATAAATATACATGTATCATTTTATTAACAATTAATTCGGGGCTACATATGGTGGAAACTTCTGCAGTGACTGAGGAACTTCATCCGGCTACACATAGTTCTAATAAGTTTGTATTTTCAAGTCTCTATATTCACATACCCACACCTACTATCTGAGCATCCACCTGACCAATAAATCCAATATCCATGCATTTATTACATGACTGGAGGGTCCAAAAATTGTCAAGTATGAGACATCCATGGGATATCTGCTAGTGGCTATTCCTGTCAGTATGTAACTGGCCATTCAAAATGATACTTCCTTAAAAATAGCTGGGCAGAATGCTGGAGGGTTGGAAGTTGTAATCACTAGTGATGTCACTACTATGGTGGATTGTAATGTTGATGGGGTATATGTTCCGAAAGAAGAGATGAGTGATGATGGTTTTACACGAAACAATGAGCCCATTACCATGGAAATTATGAAAAATGAAGATCATGAGTCTGATGATCGGGCCATCTTTCCTGAATAAAAACCTGCAAACTCTCAGTAGTTGGACAATTCTAAACCTGATGCGGCTGAGGAATTTTATATGACAAGGTGCAAGGAATTTAAGTGTATCAAATACTTCTTCATTATCCTAGAGGAAGAATGGTTGATTAAGATTGGGTCACATAGCACCTAGCTGTATATTATCATGTCAGAGTGGTGGATTCCCTCTATCATCATATTATGATCAACAATATCATAATAATAAGATGAGGGAGAGAATCCAAAACATATATTTCTCTTGGGTAAAAATGAAATTCTAAAATATATGAAAAATCTAGGAGGATGAGCAGAAAATATGATTCCTTGATGAGCATATGGATGAACCTTCCACATTAGTCATGAGCGAATCCCAATTGATTGAGGGAATGAGTGTCCAGTTGGTGGAAGCCCGAGAGAATCATTTCAAGTGTAGATATAATATTTCGGAACATCAAGTCGATTGAGAAAAATTAATATCATGGCTAATGAGTTTCACACTGTAGTTGTCCATGAGGAAATGGAGCTTAGGGCGCAGAAAACAACTATGTAGGCCACATGCTATAAATTGGTGGTATTGAAGTTTTCCATCGAAGGGACTAATCCATAAAGACCGTGTTTTGGTCAAACTTTTAAAACATACCACCCCTCTTATTTACACATTATAAACTATATTCATGGGTATATAAATTTTTTTTTATTAGTATTGCATCTCGATCATAATAGTGAAACAACAAATGATAAATCCCTATGCTCATGTAGGTCATGACTAGTGTTAGAAACAAGGAATGATTATATGAAAATCAACTTCATAGTTCATAGTGTTATCTAAACATCAAATACGTCGGTCCGGATATTATGCACCAACCCCCAGTGGAATATAAAATGAGAGAGGTTGTGACTAGGGAATAGGGATCCAAGAACAACCAACATTGCATTTCCCAATGCACTCTACACCTGCAGTGGGACAATTCTAGGGTTGTTAGAATAAATCTAAGCAAATGAAACCGACAATTTTGAATCGCAATACCTAAATTTTGGAAGATAGTGATGGTGGAATGATAATGGTCGGTATCTATTGATCGTATTTGATATATAGTATCCATGCCATGTTAACCTAAAAGGTTGAAAAAAATTGACTACCATCCGCTGACAGAATTCAAAAACATGTGACCAAACATGAAATGTAATCTTATGTCTATTGTAACATTATCCGAGGAGAGTATGTGAGACCCAATGGCATGGGACTAGGCCATTAGGGGGATCCATCAGACATGAATGTGGATGATAATCCAAATAAATGGGATTACAATCATGGATATAGAGTTATATGATTTTCGAATGGAGTTCAACACTTGTGAAATTACTCAACCATGATGAAGTCACAATGAGTGGGGATATCAGTACGAATCAAGATGGAACCTACTTCAAGAAATATACCCTCTAGTGATGACCTAGAATTCCATGTAGTCTTTGATCTTGAAAAATAAGATGGTTGGCACAAAGATTAAAATCATATGGTAAGGATGATGCATGGAATAATTTAATGTCATATGACTATAAAGATAAACATAGTATAATGTAATAATACCATGGTCCTATCTATCAATTTAATTTAATGGTGTATGAAATAAAATATCATAGTTTTTAGGCCTTCGATTTTGGATTGGAATAGGGCCCAAAGGGCCAGAATGGTAAATGAACCTCTGGCGGGCCCGAGGACAACATTTATAGGCATCTCAAAATAACAAAAAAGGGAATAAATCAGGCCAAACATATTTCTTATGGTCCATGAAGTCTATAATCATGCAAGATGAGAATTTTGATTCATTTTATTATCATACGGCTATCACAAGAACACCGCTAAAAGTGAAATGTGAGGTTTGGTACGCAATATAATATGAATGAGGAAAAAGAATCCCACAACTAAATCAATCATTCTCAAAGGGGGTCCCAAGATTAAAGGTCTAAAATATGGATTTTAAAATTATGTTTTTTGACTCAGGGTTAGATTTCTGGATTTCACTACGTATCCTGCAATGGATAGTATTTAGAAATATGATGTTATTGAATGTCATTAAGCATAAATTCATACAGTAATGATGGAGATGAAAAGGGGAAATGATGTTATGTAAAACCCAATATAAATGAATTTGGAATCACTATACATCCCATAGGGATGTGAATCAATACATGCATAGTTCTAGGATAAATGTTTCACTACAAGTCTAGATCATTCACATATAAAAGAGTCATTTGATACATCATGTTTGTTATTTTGTTGGTATTTTTTTGAGCAAGAATCCTAAGATGAAAACCCGAGGATATTATACATGAATCAAGTTGTATGTAACACTTGATAAATGACACATTCGATAACCATTACCCACTGTGACACCCTCTCATATGGGGACACTACAATGTTGTTTTATTTTCCATCATGCAGTGAGGATGATGATTTCACAGTTTAAGGTCATATGATATGACCAACCCATGCACCATAATATCATATGGTAAGGATGAATTGGTTAAATTTCATGTGAAATGATGCATCATAGATTAACATCACATTCCTTGGATGAAGTAGATCATAGTTTATGGTCATTGAATTCTGATCATGGGGGTGTGCAGTCTTATATATGGGTATTACCCTACCAAAATTTTTAATCACATGTGATCTATTATTGTTGGAGGAAAAAAGGGGTGATGGTATGATTTCACCATCACATTAGAGTGAAATAATATTAATAAGAAATTTAAGGTGGTAAAATCCCCACCAAGCTAACATTCATACTCAACGTGCGCAGATTCATAGAGGGACAATACTCGGGGTATTGGGGACCCTTAAAAATGGGAGGGAAAAGTGGTTTACTACATCTGATACCTGAGACATAATGGTGGTGGCGTAACAATGTATGACAACTACTAACCATATTTGAAACATAGTATCCATATTGTGTGACCTGATATGGGAAAAAACAAATGTGTGTTGACCATTGACCATTGTTTCAATATGGGACCTATCTCAAATTTCTTTTTGAATTCCTCTAGGATATTGTCCGAGAATAGGAGGTGAGCCAATAAGTCTAGAATCCATTCTATTAGTGGATCCTTTTACATGTGAAATATTTTGAAAACAACAATAAGTGGACACATGTTGTGTGGACGGATCGGTGGAGTTTAACGTCATGTGGTACTAGAAAATTAGAGGAAATGTGCTTCCAAGGGAGGTACATGGCGAGACTATTGAAACCCTCTTTGGAATGGGGATCAAAGAGGTCCCAACCACACCATGTACTCCCAAAAGTATCTAGGCCATGTTGTTTGTAAGGAAAAGGGGTATGACTGGACCACAAATAGATTGTTTAGAAGTCTTTATGTATCCCATAAGGATGGTAATCAAGCCAAACATAGTTCTCGAATATGGAATGTATGATGGATAATAACATAAGTGTTGATATCCTCTCAAATGAGGAAGTTGTGGTTGTAACGTAGGATAGAGTCATGAGTACCTGGACTCTAAAAATCATTGTTTAGGTTCATAGATTTCAGACCATATGAGTCAGATAGGTTTAGTGTAGTGCCATAAGGTAGCCTGACATTAATGAGGGCAAAAGAATTCCACAACACACAACACCTTTCTAAAGAGAGAACCCAGAAAAAGAAGTGGTCCAAAAGGTTCATGACTTTATGGCTGGACCTAGGGAAAAAAATTCTGGGTTTCATTATATATCTCCCAAAGGTGATAATCAAGACACACATAGTTATTAAAGGTGTAATGGAAAATTGCCACATCCAAATAGAAAATGATTTACTAGGTGAATCATTATTATACTCTGCTGTTTTTAATCATACATCCTATATTTGGAGGGTGTAGATTAACATCATACAATATGGATATAGATGATCATCTATTTTATCATAATTAAATAAGGATTGAAGGGGTCATTGTTTATGTTCATACAGCCCAGACTGTGATATGTGACTTCCAAAGCATAAATATGTAGTGTGACACCATATAGAGACCTGATGTGAATGAGGACCGAAGAGGTATCATACCACACCACACATTCCAAGTAAAAAAACATCATATTTTATGTTCATATAGTTTGGACCATATGACAATGAGACTCCTATGTGGATAAAAACCTTATCAAAACCCCAACTCCCACATGATCCATGCTCGGTGTGGAAAATAAGGGGTGGAGAATATAATTATAACACATTGATTACGACGAAAATGAATCGAATTTGTTGATTCATGGATGACGCCACAACATTGGTACACCTTTTAAATGAGAAAAGATGCATATATGGATAATATCGATGATACAGAAGATCCACCTAGACATAAGGATGTTAAAGGGGTGTGAATCACAAAACTAATATTTAGGACACAATGGGGGGAGTAATGATGGAGGGTAAATTCTAAAAAAATTGAAATGTATCATCCATATAGTTTGGCCAGAGATATGAATAAAATATCAAGGGATATCTACTGACCTTATTCGATGTAGGGGACATGTATCAAAATTTCATTTGGGATCTTACGGGACATTTTACCAGGGAAGTAGGTGATCCATGATTCTGAGAATCCATGTTGTTTGGGGATCCTTGCAGATGTAAAAGATTAAAAATATTCAAATTAAGGGAAATAATAATCATGGTGGAGAGAGAAAATTTCAATGTAGAATACAACACACTAAGTCTCATGATGTGCACATATGAGTACATTAATGATGAAAAACAAAGTTAAGGGATTCAACTATGTTTAGATGACTCGAGAGGATGAGTGAGTGATGGAAATAAATAATTTGAGTGAACTTGTGGAGGGTCCTGAAAACAATATGTATGGGTGTTCCTACGTATCCCGTAAGGATGGGAATCAATTCGTACAGAGTTCTTGAATGGACTATTGTTTAAATTCAAGCAGTAAAGAAGAAAATTGCATTGTAGTTTATTATTTTGTAGCTAGGAAATTGGGGGTGAAACATCCCAATGGAGGTGGTGTTGTAGAGTAATCTGATGGGAATGAGGACCAAAGAGGTCCCAACCACACCACACACCATTCCGCACAACATCCAGGGAGACAACTTGGGCTAGGGTGGGGGGGCTGGGAGGATGAAAAAACCTAGCACTGGGACTGAAGATAAAATTTATTGGGGTTTATACGTATCCCCTAATTATGTGAATCAATTTTTACAAAGTTCTAAAATGTCTTTAATTTTAACATCCTGAAATAAGGATAACACAATAGTTCAACATTATGGATGGAAAAGCAGACATTCCATTTATTGTAATGAAAAAAACAACAATAACTACTATACAGTTTATTGTTTTTCAAGGACACATCAGTTTAGTTTCATATGATATGATATATATATTATTATATGTTTTTAGAACACATACGACGAGTTAGGGTTAAATGGGTCGAAATGGTTGAGGAACCTAGGGTTAAACCCGATATCGAAATATCTATGCATTTTTATATGACCTACAAGGGAAGTAATAAAGTTGTATATAGTTCTCTAGTACTGTGTAGTTTAACTCCATATCCTAAGGATGTAGGAATTTTTTAACATCATGGGGGATGGGGAAATTTAATTTCATGTGCGACAATAATGACTTTTTTTAAGGAAATTGTGCTCGAACCGTAAGGTGGGTCATCCTAATGAATATATGTAGTATGGCGACATTAAAATTCCAATGTAATGAGAACCAAAGAGGATCTTCTCCCTACTGTGTATCCCAAAGATGATATAAGTGAATAACATGGGGTGGGGCCAAAGACAAAATGTCTAGGCTTTCCTACGTATCATGCGACTGTAGGAATCAAGTCGCATGTAGATAGTTAATTCTAAGAAGCTTAACATCATGTTGTAAGGACACACAAGCAGTTCATCATCTTGTGGGATGGTAAAGCTAGAATGTTTTATGTCTTGAAATCTTGAAGGAAATGTTCCTAATGTGATGTACTTCTAGAGGAATTTTTCATTGGTGGGTTATGTAACTCACTAATCATCCATAGTGACCAAATATTATATACTATTGGGTAAGCCTTGTGAATTATATAGGGTTATTCACATTTGAGCTCCAACTTTGGTGGCTTCCTACTTGGAATCATTGGTGTCCAAAGATACAATACCATGTCACAATGAAGGAGCGGAGAATAAAATTCTTGTTAAAATCTTTTGATATATTGTTTTGATGCCTCTCCTGATTTTGTAAGGCCTGAAGCCAATTCTCATCAAGGGATTCTAGTTCATCGCGAAGGGAATCCAAAATCTTGTTAGAAGTTTTTTGTCCATAGATCTATGTGGAGTGATCAAAAATGAATATCAATGATTTGGAATTCTAATGTTCCATATACTAGATAATACAGGGTCACCATTGTGGAATCACAATTCTTCATCCAGTAGGCCCATAGGGAGTGTGGGAGCTTGTTCGGCCCACTCTTCTTGAACTGAACAACAGTCTTCTACAAAATTTCATAGAGGGTCTTGTTGAATTTCTCGATCTATCCATATGATTTTGAAAGGTAACAAGAGTTATGATTGAACCAAATGTTGTATTATTCATACTATTTCAATAGCTACACTGCTCAGATGTTGGTTCATTTATCGGTGAGAATGGTATGGGAGAATCTGAATCGATGGATGATGTGTGAGCTCAAAATCAATATGAGGGAAATGACCATGACTTACTTGAGAAGAATTGATTCTGTCTACTTGGAAGATAACTATATAGTGGTAAGAAGAGCCTACACTATTGTTTTTTTCTTATAGATTTGGACCTATAACATCGAGTTCCTACACCGCTATAGTTGAAGGTAACTTTGAATGAAATGGAGGAGAACTCCATCAAACCCTTGTTTGTAGTGGAGCTTCCCAAGGATGGAACCACTCTATAGGTGGAAATGTACTTCATGCCAAAGGATCACCCCATGTTCGCATCTATCTATTGGGAGAATTATTTATTGTAGATACTCGATAAAATGATTCATCCAATCAAGGGTCTCTTCTACTATGGTAGAGGTACTTGGGGAACCAAATGTGGAAGCATTGGTAGTGAAATGGCTTTCCTGTTGAAATTCATCACTGTCTAGAATGATTGGAGCAATGACTATTTGATCCACCACATGAATATTCATTTCATCTTGGTCAGGCTCTATGAGAGATACGGCAATGATGGAAAAGGATTTTACTCGACCATTCTACGATGTAGGGATATGAGTTACATCTAGCCGAGAAGTTAACTAGGCCATCAGATAGATAATGTACTATAAGAGGGTCATGATCTCTCACATTCTGATAAAGTAGTAAACATTTATTTTCTTGAGGACTAACTCGATTATCCCCTTCACATATAGGTAGGGAACATAAATATCATGAACCAGATCCAGACTTGTGTTGAGATCCCAATACAACACCTCATTGTTGGTGTAGCCTTCTGAAAAAAGAATGAGTAAGGAAACACAACCTACATAGGTGTGATGATGAAGACATCCATGCCTATACTGTCACATTAGTAATTTTTGAGCATTTTTCCATTCAATCTGGAAGCACCATCGAAGTGAATCTTCCAAACTGGCTTGAATTTATCCACTACATGGATGGAATCTTATGGAAATTAACAATCTAGTGTTTTATTATGGGGTATGGATTGACAAATAGGATGTCTTTCTGTGCCTGAACATTGAAATATTTTTATGGGTTGAACGTGGTGAAGAACTACTAATGGATTGATACACACTAAGCTATAAATCCGGCTAATATAGGCTTATTCAGAATATACTTCATCAGATCCACATGGGAAACCAACTGTATCTCATAATTCTATATACATTTCCACTACATTTGGAATACAAATACATGCCCAAACCATCTCTTCTCAATAGTGGAATATATTTTCTCTCTATCAAGGAGCACAAAAATGATATAGTACAAACTATTCTTCGACTGTTCATTATTCATATGGATGAGAAGGGTACCAATGGATAATTCATGGGTGATCACATAAATGCCTAATGACATTCCAGATAGATGTGGCATCAAAACCGAAGGATGAAGTAGATACTTCTTGATCTCTTCATAAGTGGTATGAAAATTTTTATCCCAATGGTAGATGAAACCATTCTTCATGAGTCTAGAAAATATATTCCACTTACTATCCAGTTTTCTGAAGAACATGAATGTGAAAGCTTAATGAACTTTAAAACCTCAATGTTCTCAAATATTTCTTTGGTGACGAATATGACTGATATCATTGATCTTCTCTAGATCTATCTTGATTAATCTATATTAGACGATGAAGTTTAAAACATTCCATAGTTAAACATAAAGGAACACATCAGGTGGTTCATCTTTAGATTGTGGGAACAAAGGATGATAATCAATTTCTATAGATCTATGAGATATTCCTGAAACTAGTAAGATTTGACCACCTAACTATCCACATAGAATTTGAATAACATCCAACAGATTGGATTGATTATTTGATGGATAACATGTTGATAGGTGGAACCTACATTCTATATTCCAAATTGTATTAAATGCTATCAAAATGTACCATTAAACGATCAGAAGGAAGTGGACTATTCATCCTCTAGGTCCATTTGGATCTAATTATATTTGTAATACCAATCCATGAAAAATAGAGCCTGAAATATAGCAGTGGCATCGATCAAAATCTATATCACATGATGGGGAAAATTGTCCTTTGAATAACAATGATTGAGATCCTATATGTCAATAGAGAATCTAATCTTTACATTTTTCTTTATGATGGTTATAATGTTGGCTTATCATCGGGGGAACTAGACCTCTTTGATGAAGACGACATTGATGATATTATCAACTTCAGCATTTACCATGGCACCATGATAAGCATGCATCGTTCTGGGAGGTTGCTTGAACACATGAAGACCTACCTATAGACCACAATAGTGGAAAGAGACATGAAGATCTTATTCTGGAATGTTATCAAAATTGAATGCAAGGAAATGTCAGTGATACTTCAGTAAGTACACATATTTTTGTCTCTCTTCCATTGGTATAGCTACACTGATTAGAGTTCACCTCAAGTCTTCCTCATTGTCGAGGCTCACTTATACCAACTCATAGATGATGTGTAAATTCCATCTTAAAATTAATTAGGCACATCTTCCAAATATTATTTGTTGTTCAAAGATAGAGGATCATCGATAGGAGTAAACTCTCCTAAATTGTCTGATCCTGACTACATTTTGGTGTCAGCATGAGTGGTGGTGAAATCATCATTTGATGACTCGTCCACATCTGAACCCATGGAGAAATTTTTTTTCAATTCAATCCATTATTCCTTTGACCCAGTTGGTCGTGCATGATAATATAAATTTATTAGTGGAATGTTTTATTGAGTTGATGTAGCCTTACTCAGTGGAAAAAACATGTTTGGCGTATTGTTGTTGTCATGGGTATAATGTACCAATACATTACAAGAGTAAGGGGCTCCCATATCACTCAATCATGGTTCATTTAGGAGTATGATGTAATATTATGACATTCCTCGAACCCAATGAATGCACTACTAAATCCTTAAAGACAAAACAATGTAGTTTCCCATGACAATGGTTGTGGCCTCCTACCGGTGAATCGAGATGATGAGGGCATCATCCATAATTTTCAATGGGTCAGGCACATTGGTGGAATGATTAACCACATTAGATAGAAAATATTTTTCCTTTTGTTTTTTATAGTAAGTTCCTAAATATAGGGCTTAACAAGAGGAGAAATGAGATACATAACCCTAGTGTATGCCCACTCGACCATTAATGGATTACGTAAGGCACAAGTGGTATAAAGACGGAACAGATGCATGTATGTTGACCCAGGGTCTACCCATCAGCAAATTGTAGGCGGTTCCCTATGAGAAAACTATAAATTTAGTTTAGAAAATAAGGCCATCAACCTATGTTGTTCATAAGATATTTACATGTGGTGTCTACTTTTTCATTTCAAAACCTTGAATCTTAATTTTAGCAGGACTGATGTCACCATAAAATAGTCTTATATTGTGAATCATCTGAGTTGTGATGTGATTTATATTAAAAAACCTATCTAAAAGAAAATGGAAGACTTTCACACCACTAAAATGGAATTTTATATAAAATCGATGAATTTTACCCACTCACATAAGAGCCTATTTCTTCCCCTTTGATGAGATGATTTCCACACATTCTTTATGCTCGACTTCCTTACCATAGAAGGAATATATGGCTTCTAACATAGTTTTGAATTATAAGGGGCTTCTAAAAGACTCTAAAAGGGATTCATGCATGTTTTTAGATAGTAGTATAGCCTCAAGTATCACTTGTTTCTGAGGAATTCTGGAAATGGGCTTCAGCACATCATACTTCTGTTCCATGAGGAAATTTCTGCCAACATGATGTCTCTCTGTGGCGAGAGGTCTGACATACATTATTGGTAATACCAGAATATTATAGCTCTTAGTGGGGATATCCTTATACTCACTATATAAACCATGAAAAATGACTATCGACTAACAAATAGATAACAGGTGTCTGACCACAAATATGTGCAGCTGATCATAATGTGGTTCTGGTGGCTCTGTATGATCGAGTAACATTAATGGCGGTGGAAGTGAATCTAACAAGACAATATGAGAGTATTATGCATGTTAATATCTTCATTGAGCCTAATTTATAATCTTATTAGGGTGAATGACTTGGATATATGTGTTGTTCAGTACATTCTAATGATTCATTTGTCCCTGGTTTCTATGAAGATGTTGTTGACCATGGATTTTAGGAGGATCTTCCATATGATATTAATCATTGGGAATCATGTCAAGGTCCATAATCTAGATGGAATCCACTAGTTCATTCTAATGATTCTTAAATGAGGAATCCTTCATTGTTGGGAATATTCTAGGGGAAATCCAATTCTCTGGGGGTGTGATGTTTCCAAGAGAGTGAGACAACTTTTGTATTGAAAAGGAACTACTAATTCCCATACCCTTTCAGTACCTTCTCTTCTAAGAGAATGAAGGATTAGACATGGATTTTGAAGCAGTATCTAGAGAAAGCATGATGAATTTATAAGGATTAGGATAATTAAAATGGTCATGGATGATACCATGGGTGACAGACAATACCTTGTGTTCCATCCAGACATCATTCTTCCACGACCCATTGATTGAGAGCTATTGACACTCACTATAATTTTCACCATCTAGATTTTATGGAAAAAAATCCACCAATGCTAGGGTAGAGCCCAATAGAATCATGTCTTTGTAAATGTTGTCTTTCATCTAGTATTTCAACACATGGAACTTTATAATAGAATGTCCAGGGAATTTGTGATAGGGGAAGTGGTTGGGTCGATCAATGAGATCATCCTCTTGGGGCCTCCAACAATCTAGAAATTACATGACTCCATAAACTGATTCAGCCCAAAAATAGATGGGGACTTGTTCCTCTTTAAATGTGTAGGTTTGGTTTCTCCTACCCCGGAAAGGGACCCTAGGATAATGTACCTGATGAGATGCTAGAGCATGGGTAGGAGGACAAACTTGATTATCTCATCATATATGTTGTGGTGCATTATGTGTTTGTGCCTTCAAATTTAGAGTCAGAAGATGATCTCCCAAAGGCTGAGCCTGAGCTTGTGGCCCTCATCAAGGATATAGATGTGGAACTGCTAGAAATAGCTCTAGTGGAACGGCGACCCTACATTTGAAATAGTAGTAGTATCTTCCTTAAAGGATCTCCTTGCAGAAGATGTGGGCGGCAACGGGTGTTCCTATCAATCTTGATTCATGGATTCATCTCAACACTCAGTCTTGTAATTTAAATCCTAGAATCCACTAGGGAATTTCTATGTGATGAGGGATTGGTCAATTTTGGTCTTTACCTTCCCCACACAAATTTTCTGCATCTACTCTTGAGTCGGCAACATGTCAAGAAAATACGTGATTGTCATCCACCTTATGACAATGTCTGTGACTTTCTAGTTTTGATGTTGCATGATCTTAATGAGGGTAGAAATGATTGTCTTACAAATGGTCGAGCTGAACTGGTAAAGAAATTTTCAAGAGAGATATTCCCATCCTTCTACAGACCCGACAGGTATGTGGTTATACTATATGAGATTTGTCCCATCGAATGACTTTATGAAGCAACAGAGCATGCTAGCTTCCTACTGCGTAGGAGTTCCCCACATGGTCTCATTCCTTGGAATAATGTGGGGCTGATGCTTTAGCAGTTCGTGCATCCTATTTAAGGGGGATAATGTGGGATTACAAAAAAATCGGGGTGATGGAATATCTTATACCTATGCCACATATGGATTTCCATCAGGTTTGATAGACACCTTTCGGGTTTTGTGTACCTCGAGGTGGGAAATGAGGGCATCCATTAGATCATCTTAGGGGGGGATCCTATTTAAGATAGTTTTCCTGGCCATAGGTGCATTGATTGTATCTTAAAATCGAAATGTAGGCTCATTATATTGTGGATTGGATGGTGTAACAACACGATGTGTTGTTGGAGAACATGCATATTGATCATCTAGAAGAATAACCTGAATAATGACCTGAGGATGGTCCTCACACATTTCAGGTGGATTCTGTGATTGTTTCTATGGTTGTTTTCCATACACTCTATACTCTACCCTATCTGGATGAGTAGGGTTGTCCAGATCATTGGTAGGAAGTTCGCTGATGATAACTTGTGCCTGTCCTTACCACCCTGACATAGAATGGGTGGGATCATACTAATGATCACCAAAATCTAGTAATTGTTCCACAACATGCTCAATAATGATATCTTCTATGATGAATTTATGTTCCACAAGAAATTAGAGAAATGCATCCTTCTCAATATAATCCTCCACATTTTGTGTCGATCCAGATGGGTCAGAGGGAATAACCATCCTATAGTTTCATTTACCCATGTTGGGATCCCAACAAAGAGGGAATCACTAGGCTTGTTCAACAAAACCATGAAAGTGTCTTTGTTGGTGACAGAAAACACCTAGGTGGTCCAAAAGATGTTGTGTTGTTCTTAAGGGAAATTCCTCTTGAATGAGTCCTACCTCAGTGTCCTTATCTATGAGGTCAGCCATGTTTACAATGATTGTTCTTGGAGGGTTATCCTTGATATCACCAAGGTTGATGTCGAATTGGGATGAAGTGAAGAGTAGTATCCTTACATTATCCATGAATATGAGCATGTGGTGATGCCTTAAAAATAATTGTATAGAGCACATAGAATCTTCATTATCATCTTTATTGGATGGTCTAGTGATAACCAGGTGATGTCATGTGCCGAGCAATGAGAGGTGCTACCAACATGACTATGCGACACTGATAACGGTTATGTTCATAATCCTCCAGGTTCATTGGATAAGAGAACCAACGATGATGGGGATGGGAATGCATTACTAAGAGAGTCATGTGGTAACATATGACTTCTCCCGAGATGAGGGACTCTGGGATGCCGAAGTATGTAGTAGAAATCATCCAGAGGAACTTTGGAAACTTATCTATTGTGAGAATGTACCAAAAACATCTTTGTTATATGGAAGGGTATGGTATCTGGTTGCGTCATTCATCAACTGCGGAGGCTGAGGAACCAATAATTACACTGATATAGATTATTGCGATTGTGGGATGGTTGGTGGATAGAATGATGTGTGAGCTGATAGGCCATTGCATATTGACCATTCTTTTGATGACAATATTCACTGCATCATCGCATACTTATTGGATGGGGTACTATCCTCTGCTTCCTTTACATGGGTGGCCATCATTGGTGGTTGATTTGAATAGTTCTCAGCATCTAAAAAACCCTAGGAAAAATCCCCTTGTACTTGTGTTGAGATAATTATTGAATATGGTTACAGTAGAGAAGATTGTATGGAAATACCCTAAAAGGGATCAGAATCATCATCCTCCTTCATGTGCTTGTGGAGGGATTCAAGGATCTAGTCCATCTCACATTCCAGAAGAACAAAACATACACATTAGGTTCCTTCCCTGAAGCCTAATAGAGTGGATCATGGTGGGATCTATCACCAAGTTACATTATGCTTTATAATCTGAAAAACATACTGGAATGACTACAGTCTGGCACTTCACAGGATTCTTCCTTTGGTAGTGACAGTTCGCCCCAACCCTGAGATGGTTCTTCAAGTAAGTGAAAATATTTGAAATGTGGAGGAAAACTATGTGGGTTGGTGTTGTGGATGGTAGGGTATCTGACTTGGTTATCTTTTTTGAGAGTAGCTCTAGGCTTATGTTGAATGGAATATGGGGAACACCTCCATGTCTGATGGTTGATGTGCAGGGAGGACCTCCATGGATGGGAGTGTGGAAGCGAGGGGGGTGAGACTATAACACCCTGACTTTTTATAGAAATTTTTATTGGATAAACATACATTTTCATTTATATCTTAGAATGACCTATGTGACATTTTCCTTTCACACAAAACACTGACTTGGCATACATTCCACGCACCACTGACTTGGCATACGATACACCCAACACTAAGTTTCTATAAAGCATCTATTTTTATAGTTTTAATAATTTAAATAAGATAATAATAACCTAAATATTAAAAGTAGTCATTAAAACTTTTCAAGTATTGTTATTTTTTGTAAATAAATCATATTGATTATGAAAGATAATATTTTTGGAAAATTCTTTTTATGTTTAAAGACATCGTTTTCTCGAATGAAATTATTTTAATAATGAATATAATTTTAGAAACATTTAGAAATTTGTTTTGAAAAAATAAATATAATTTTTTAATTCATAATGTGTAAATTATCATTGGGTTAATTTTTTGGATTTTTCTGACAACCATCATTATTTTAGGAATAGTGGAAAATACTCCTTTTTAGGTTTGAACTACCTTTTTTTCTAATTAATTATTAATGTTAAATGATATTATAAATTATTTTTATGTTCAAATTTGATAAATTTTACAAATAATAATAAAATTAAATTCATTTGAATCAATTCAACTTTGATACTAAATATAAAATCATGACAAATGTTTGAACATTATTCTACATTAAAACCCTGTTATTTTGTCCCATCTACTGGATTAGAACAAATCATAATTTTTCCATTTCTATGATTGTAATTTTAAAAATACTATATACACCATTGTATTTGGTCTAATATTTAGTGTCTAATAAGGCCATGTTAATTTCTAGCCAAAATGATTAGTCAAAGTGATTAAAATTAATAAGAGTAGTTAAGGTCAAATTAAGATTAATAAGGGTCTAAACGTTAAAATTGTGGGCCAAATTTACCTATACACTTGTAAAAATACTAGTTGATATTTATAGTTCATCCATAAAACTTCAATTCATGAGTTATTTTTTTTTTGGACTTTTTTTAGGTAATAACATATTCACACCAAATTTGTTTCTCAAAATTCCATTTGATTCCTTTTCCTTCCGTACAAAACGCCACCATGTATACCCATTCCTCATACCTCTCAGTACCTTTATGATTGGAAAATAACATCCCTAATTTCCTAAAAACAATCCTACCTTCTACATTTAACCCTTACTTTTGGAATAAACACTCTAATGGAATCCTTTTGTCATAAACCCAAAGGAGTTACTTGATTTAGAGGCAACAACATCTTTCAAACTCATTTCATTTATCTTCTTTATTTTCCCCCTTAACTATATTTATAACATTATTGTGTAAAAAATAGTAAAAACCATATACTAGTATGTTTTTTCTGAAATTTTTATGCCTTAAATTACACACACATCCATCTAATTGATGTTGAACATACAATTTCTGTGTACGGAGAAGTACTACATCACGAAACAATGATTGTTCAGTTATCCTTTACCACTAATCATTGTGTCCATTATGCTGCACAATCTAATTATATATGTAATATATTATATTTACTATTTTTTTAAGACTTTGAATTCATTTTTTAATACACATCATTTTATCATCTATTTGGTGTTAATATGATAATCTCGTTTGTGGAAGTGTGGACTCCCATTCCCTCAAAGTAATGTGATTAGTTCGCTCACAACATGGAATGTATTAAGGATGAGATTAACGAAAATATATGATATATTAAATCTAACTTAATAATTATATATATATATATATACATATATATATATATATATTTCATTTACATCTTTCATTCAATATGACAATAAAAACATAAACAACCTTCATGTATAAGAACGGTTTACCGTCTCCATGAATGTTGTATTCTATCTAATACATATTTATTCAATAAATATTATAATACACATATAAATTATATAAGTTCTATTTATATCATTTTATTCATTATTTAATCATTATATTAGTATAAGGACGAATGTTATATCGAATTAAGACACATAAAAGAGAAAATTGAATGATTACCCAAAGTGAAACTTTAACATAGGATCATTAACCAGTGGATAATATAAGGACATAATCAAACCATATATTAAATTATAAAATAGATTATTATTTTGTAAAATATTTATAATAAACTTATATTTATTATACCGGATTCTTGTACGAGTACGGGGAGATTCAAGACATAAGGTAAGGTGAATTACTTCCCACTTTTAATTTCTGTGAGATTAATTTTATGATCACCACCCCTTCATTTTGTGTGGTGTATGTAAATCCAGTGATTTAATTATATATATATTATTACTAAATTTTTTGGTATTCACATGTACATTTGATGATATATCATTCATGCATTTTAAGTATCAAAAGTTACCAATTCGGGAAATTGTTTTTTCGTAGTTTTCTTTTTTTGAGACTCATGGTTTGTTATGCACCTAAAATATTTTTTGAGGTGTATATACTTACATTGTACATGTTATATCATGAATATAATTATTTTTTATATATATTAAGCTTCGTGATATTTTTTTTCTTACATTGAGATTATGGTCACAAGTAACCATGTAATGAGAGTTTAATGAGAAATTTTTTTTATTTTTTGAGATTGTCGATGTTTATGATTCCTATGATGAAATATCTCAAGAATATTAATGAATATATTTATCCTTTTTTAATTAAATATAGCCCCATTTTTAGTTCCATTTTATTCACTCTTTTCTATTTGTTATAATGTTGTTATTATAATTCAATTGTCTATATTTTCGATAAAAAATCCCTTGTATTCAAAAACCATGTTTTCAAAAATGTATTCAAAAATGTTTTCAAAAGATCCTTCAAGATCATTTTCAAGGAAAAATTATTTTAAAAATGTTTTACCATTTTAAATAATTCCATTATATATTTTTAAAACTATTTTCAATGAAAACGGTTTTCAAAAAGATTTATGTTATAAAAATCATTTTTCTAAGAAGAAATGATATTTTCCCCATGAAATTTTTTTAAAAAGAAATTTAAAATTTCTTTCCCATATAAGATAACATCTATTTGTGTATATCATTAATTTAAAGGTGAATTTTTCAACGTTTCCATTTATATTATTTATCTGAATGGATTTGGTTTTGATGGCATGATGTTTATGATATTCATTTCTCTTAAATGGGATATATGCTTTTCAAACAAGATTATTTTCCCAAGATATGTTTATGATCAAATAATTATGAAATCTATATCTTTACATAGTTAAGTATATATTTGCATGTTAATGATACCCATTTAATTTCATGAGTTATGATATTCTTATATGTGATCCTGTAGAACATGTATGTATGATTTCATTATGTGATGGGTGGGACCTATATCTCTCTCCAATGCATTGGTTAAATATTTACATCACATTAAAAAATATAAAGGTGGAATGAGGGTTACATCGTTCAGTAATATAGGGATTTAATGTGGGTTACTCAGTTCAATAATATAGGGCGGTAATGAGGGTCACTTGGTTTAGTAATACAGTACTAGAATGGGGGTTACCCTTTTTATTAAATGGAATTTTTCACAAAGATGATCATTGAATTGATGCCTTGGATACTATGGAAATTAGTATATACTTATGTGTTTCCACGATTCCTTGACTTAATTTTATGTTATAATTTCATCGATTATGTGATTTACTTCATTTTGATTCATGTATTGGGAACTTCCAAGAATTATTCTAGGATTCCTGTATATGATCTTTGATATGTAGGGTATGTTATTCTATTTTCATTATCATTTTCTCGTACGCTTATTCTCATGTATATGCGTACATGTCTCACTTTTTTACCCTTATTGGGTATTTGATCTCATGAATTTTTATGTTTTCTTCTCCAGGTTATGATGATATGTGTCATGTTTGATGTGTCAAAGAAGGGTTCTAGTCATGAAGAACCTAGTTGGAGATAATGTAGCTCACTTATATACTCTTTTTTAGGTATCCATGTTTCCAATGGAATTATAACAACTACATTATTTGGGAATCTATTTGTATAATGTATATGTATTCAATAAATGTTATGTAATGTTTATGTTTTTTAATGCGAGGGTCGCTATAGAGACGTCCAGTGGAGTTGGCTAGAACATGGGGAGGACCTCCATGTCAGTTTTCTGTGGAACAGGGAGGACCCTTTTACTAATCAAATTGGAGATAGGGAGGACCTATGTGTTAGAAGTAATGGAATTGAGGAGGGAATGCACTTTTCTAGTCCCAAAAGAAGGGTGGTCCTCTACCAGAGCCGGTGAGCACATGGGGTGGAACTCCATATTAATGAGTGATGAAGAAATAAGGAACATTGATTTTCTTGATTAAACCATAGGGAGGGCCTCCTCTTGAGTTGGTGAGGATACATGTAGGACCTTCACATTGATAACATCAAATGTTGTGAAAATATCCTTAACATGGATCATGGGAATGGGGAGGGACATTGTGCTAGGAATCAAAAAGATAGGGAGGATATCCACTTGCATAGGTGCTAGTGACATGGGGAGGACCTCACTAACGAGTGCGACAGGGTGAAGACCTCCCCTCATGCTGACTGTAACGACCCAAACTTTAGTTAATGAAAAATCCTATATATCTAATTAAATGTATAATTGTGTAAACTGTTTATATAAAATATAAACTACTTTTGTTTTATGTTTTTGGATTTCAAAATACCATTAATAATTATATCCACTGCTGATATAGGTGATGAACAGTGATCACTTGATTAGTATAAATATAAGGCTTTAACTAATCCAATTTACTCAGAAATAGGAATCAATGGCCTCATCCAGTAGATGTTCCCCATACGAAGCCCATTAGTTGGAGCTCGGAAAGGAGGTGGTGTCATTGTGCTTCGCTCTTGGCCAAGCCCAAGTTGAGCTTAAACATGTTTCGCTCGAGTGGAACCTCTTACAGGAGATGTGGATGTTGATAGAGATTACCACCCGAGCAATTTATCTGAGCCACCCCAAGAGTCTATCACCATCTCACACCTTACCCTTCGGTCTTATGCGGGTTTCATATGGGGTTATGTAACAAGACCTTAGCACTATGATAATGTTATTTATTTTGATATATAATAAAAAAATATAAATTCTTTTTATTACTGTTATTTTTTAAATAGTTTATAAATCCCAAATTGTATTTTTAGTTAATATTCAATTAAAAAATCTATTTTGATGAATTAATGGATTTTTTAAAAAATATTATTTTAATTAAATATTATTAATAAATTAAATTTTATATAATATAAACGACCGTATAATTATTATGAATATGATTGTGATTTCTATTATGGATTGAAATCAATTTTTTTTCAAAAACCAATGAATTTTCGATAAATGTCTATTTCTATTTTAGAAGTAAAAATTCTAATATTTAGAAAATTCATTTAATAAAATGAATATTATTTATGTAATACGGACATTGAAATTATCCAAATGTTAATTTTTCATAATTTTATGAGACTTTCGAATTTTTGGGTAAAAAATAAATATTGTTTAAATATATAATATTTTTATGACATTATAATGACCCAATAGTGATATAAGAAAATATTAAAAAAAATATTTTCCACCAATATATGTTTTTAAATTAAAATAATGTGATTTTAGGTTTGATTTATTTATTTTACAATTCCTTAGTGGACGCTCCAATACTTATAAAACATTTTATATTTTTAAATTGATTTCCTTGAGAGTGTGACTCACATCCACATAATCAACCCTATTATTTTAAGAATTTATTACATTGTCCTTATAAAATATTTTTCCCACTCCCCTTCCTAAAAAAATTATATTCAAAATCCTTGGGATTTTTTTCGTTTAGATTAGTTTAATGTGTGGTGTCCCAAACCTAAATAATAATGAATTCCCTCTCCTTTCCGATATAAAGCCTCCCAAGATCCTAGTTACTCTTCACTCAAAGCCTTGGGAGTTCATCCAACTATACCCTACTCTCTCTATAATTCTCCCAAGTATCCCCATGATCCTAAGAATCATCTCCCAAGCCTCTACCAATCCTTTGGTATCACACTTCCAAGTAAGGGATTCCATCCTTTCTCATTTTATTAAAGTTTCTTAATACAGTTATTCCCTTTTATTATCAATTATAAATGTTTGGGTATGATTTCACACCTACCCAATACTTCCCTGTTCATGTTTGAATGATGGGATACTCCTTTTATGTCCCATTAATTCCTCCCATATACACCTGTTACCATGCCGAAATTTCGTATGGAATTTCTTCCTCCTCGTTTACTTTCATGAAATTATTTTGTATAATGAATCAAAATTCCTTTAGATATGTTCGTACATGTATCTATATAACCCCCTTACTGTCCATTTCATGTAAATATTACGAGACATGCCTTTCACTCCCATAAACCATTTTTGTAAATTCTTATGTCACGATGTTACACTGCCTAAATCACATCATGATTTTCTAAACCAATGTCATTATGTAGTGAATACCATACTCATTTCTCTATTAATGGGATTCTCCATTATGAACATTTACTTGTTGATTATAAATAATCATGTCTGTATTCCACATCCCTTAATCATGTAATAAATGATTATGAATGGTTTCATGTTGTATGACACATGTGGCACCCTTATGCATGAAATGAAATGTTTATGAAGGGTACGCCCTAATATCACTCCAATGCATTGGTTAAAGATTGGAATCATGATACATCAAGTGAAATGAGGGTTTAAACATTCTAAATCATGTTCAATGAGGATTTAATCATTCTAATTAAAGTGCAATGAGGGTTTACTCTGGCTCCATGTGAAATGAGCCTTAGCTCATGCTAATAACATGATAATTATTGTTGCCACAGTTCCATGTTGTGATAATCATGCTTCATCATGCCTTTATGTTCATGTTTCTATTATGCTCCTTTGATATAACTATTTTCTAACATGTATTGTATTCTTCATGTTATGCCTTTTTTACTCCCTTGCTTGGATTTATAGCTCACCCTTTTCTTATGAATGTCCTCAGGTTATCCCATTCAATGCTATGTACGAGGGAATGTAGTCGTCATGTAAAAGAATGTTTCAATAAATTTTTTTGTTTCATGTTATAAGTTGTTATGTAATTTTTCTAATCCCCAAAGAAAATAGAACTCTGAATCATCTATGTTTTATCATGTGACGTTTATGTAATAAATCATTTTTATGTGTCTAATAATGAGCATGGTTGTTATAGTTGGTATCAGAGGATAGATTTAATTATTTTTTGGATTAGGATTAGAAACCCAAATTGAAAGACTTACGGATAAGACTGAGTATAATAATAACATTCCCATATTTTGGGGTGTATTTAGTATGTTTTTTATTAAGAAATTACAACCTTATCTAGATATGAGCAGGTAGAGGTGGGTCTAGAATAGATATACCTAGGAGTGAAAATTCCTACAAGGAGTTTCAAGCATGACCCGAATTATCCGAGTAGATGACAATAGGACTTGTTGTACTATTGGTTATGACAATTCTGGGGGATATTCATTGGTAAATTCACAATCATAGTATTAACCACTGTTTTGGGAAAAAATATGCCTAAGAATATATGATGATATGTAGATCATGTATAACATAGATTGAAGTCTATAGATTTATAAGTTAAGGAATTAAAATTAAGTTATAAGTCATCATTTTTTGTCTTGGGATTACCCTTTATGTGTTACCCCTAACATTCCCTTTATTCCAGCCAATGTCCGGTAATAGGAGGATTTGGGCTAACAACTAATGTGAAGATCAATGTGATGATTATTCTAATGAGATTACCATTCCGATGCGAGTGGGAATCATGAAAATTTTCATGAAACTCTCTGAGATATCTCAAGTCTAGAAGAAAAGTGTGGGTCAAGGGGAACGTTCACCCCCCCACCAAGAAATAACAAGTTGCAATCGGGATCTCTATGAGACAATGGCCTCCAACTTTAAATGGATATTCTGATCCATAAAACTCTGAATAATGGGTCTACTCCACTGAAAAGGTATTCTCCATCCTTCAATGTTATAATATATAGAAGGTTCTTATAAAAACTTATCGTATAGAGGGTAAATCTGAACAATGGTGGACATTGATCCAAAATACGAAACCTTGGGAGGAGATCTAGGAATTGGAATGGAATGATTTCTAGAAGATTTTTTTGATAAATATTTTCATCACACCCTACAACTTAATATTGAATGGGAATTTCTTTCACTCCAGAAAAAAGAGGACTAATCCATCAGATTGTATGAGGGAAACTTCACAAGGATTTCATGGTATGCCTATGGCTTTGTCATTACCCATAAATTCACGGTTGACCCTTTCTTTGGTGGGATGAATCCTAGCCTAGGGAAAGCCTTGGAGATCCATGTCATCAATAGCTATGAAAAAATTGTCTGATGTTCCATCAAAGTCAAAATGGATATCAGAGAATCTCAAGGGTATCATGGGGATAATAACCATAATGTAGAATTCAATTATAGCAGTCTGATGGATAAATTAAATGGTTCGAAGAAGATCAAGCACCCCACATTCCAAATGTGTGAAAAGAAGCACCCCAGAAATTGACTGAATGGGAAAAGGAAATGCATTAGGTGTGGAAAAAAGGGCACCTAGCTGTTAACTGCTGACAAGAAATCCATACTGCTGCGAAAGAGGAAAAGAACACGCCATTCAAACCTCAACACGTCGTCCATTGCTTAAACTATAAATACATAGGTAACCTTGAAAATCAGTTCCCTAATCCAAGGGTTTTTTGAGGCAACCAAAAACCTCCATGGCAGCAAGGGAGATATTTTTTTGTCACTGCTGCCGAAGTGAACCTTGACCAAAAAGTGGTGGCAGTTACACTAGTTATTCATTCATGAAAAATAAACCTACTTTTTTATTCTATTTCGACGAATTATTTTATATCATGAATGATTATTAGAAAAATACCTACACCACCACAAATCATGGAAGTAAAAATGTCAGTGAGTACAAAAAGTGGGGAAATCATTGCATCCCATGAATATAACTCCTCCCCTATCATAATTTGTGGATTGAACTTCCCTGCAAACCTCATCATTCTCCATCTCGTGGAATTTGATGCAATTATTTTCAAGGATTGGATCTCCATATATAGATCCAACATAAATTTTCATGAGAGGAAAATCAATCTCCATAGAGAGATTCAAACCCCGGTTCTATACAAGTGCAAGGTGGAAGATGAATCTTATTTTGAACCATCATCATAAGTGTGTATATTAATTCCCTGTGATCACGTGTATATAGATCATATGATTGAGTCTATGTAGGAATCCATCCTTGAAGACATGCCTATTGTAAAAAAAATTCCCTGAAGTGTTTCCCGATGAATTGCATGGTATTCCTCCTAGTAGAGATGTTGAATTCTCAATTAAACTTATACCTAGGGAATTTCCAATATACAATAATCCATATATAATGGCTATTGTGGAGATTGAGGAGCTTAAGAAACAAGAACAGGAGAATCTAGAAAAAGAGTTTATACTCCCATGTGCTTCACCCTGGGGTGCTTCAATTCTCTTCATCAAGAAGAAGGATGGGTCAATGCAAGTTTTCATTTATTATCATGGGCTAAAAAATCACAAAAAATAACAAGTATCCTCTCCCATGAAATGTTGATTTGTTCGATCAGCTACATGTAGAAAAATACTTTTCCAAAGTTCATTTGTTGTTGGGATATTTACAAGTAAGGGTGAATAAGGAGGGTATCCCCAAGAAATATTTTCGTACAAGGTGCAGGAACTATGAATTCATATTAATTCCTTTCAGACTCACTAATTCTCTATAAATATTCATGGACTTACTGAATAGTGTCTTTTGAGATTACCTGAGTAAATATGTGGTAGTATTCATATATGATATTCTAATATAATCTAAAACCAAGGAGGAGCATGAGTAGAATCTAATAACTGTACTAGAGACCTTGCAAGAGGAGAAACTCTACAAAAAGTACAACAAGTGTGAATTCTGGTTGAAGGAGGTCTCATTCATGGGTCATATCATCACAAGAATTGAAATATATGTGGATCCCTCTAAGACAGCTGCATTTCAGGGATGACCAAGGCCATCATTGGTAACAGATATATGTAGCTTCTTGGAGTTAGCTGGATATTATCTCTAATTTTTGAAACACTTCTTATGATTTTCCATCCATATTACCATGCTAACTCAGAAGGGAGTAATGTTTTATTGGAGTGATTAATGCAATGAAATCATCAAATAGACTGAAAAGAGGCTTATCACTATGCCCGTTCTCACATTACCCACAAGTGGATAACTTTTGGTGGTATTTAGTGATTCTTTGAAAAGGGGCATGTGTTGTGTGCTGATGCAAAATGACAAAGTCAATGTCGATGTTTCAAGGAAATTATAGTTTCATGAGAAAAACTATCGAACACAAGTTCTAAGTTTTCTGTAGTGATCTTCGCTTTGAAAATTTGTCACCATTATATCATTCTGGAGAAGTGTGATATATACATGGATCACAAAATCATCAAGTATATATTAACACCAAAATAGTTGATATATGAATCAAATGAAGATGGTTAGAGCTGATCAATGATTGTGACTGCTCAATCCATTACCACCCTGGGAAAGCGAATAAGGAGTTGGATGCTCAAAGTATAAATGATACATCAATTCTATCATTAATGAGAATTAAAAAGGATCCAATCTTCTTGGATTTGATGAAGATAGACATTGGAATAATAAATCTGGGAACATCATCAATCATTTCACAAATGATTTCTCACCCGCCTCTTTTGGAAAGTGTAAAGGATGATCAAAAGGATGATATGGGAAATCAGAAAAAAGTAGAAACTATCAGAAAAGTGAAATACTCAGTGTTCAATGTTAATGAAGAATTAATTTTAATATTTGGGAAAAGGCTCTATGTTCCATCAAGTCCAGATCTGATGAAATAACTTTTTGATGATTCACATAGTTCGAATTTCTCCATTCATCTAGGAAAAACCATGATGTATAAATATCTACAATGTAATTATTGGTGGGATAAAATGAAGAATGAGATCATTGAGTATAAATAAAAGTATCTCATATGTCATCAAGTGAAGGCTATGTGGCAGAATTCTAAGGGGATGATGCAACCATCACCCATACCAATGTGTAAATGGGAGACCATCACCATGGACTTTGTCACCAGAAATCCAAAGAAATCCAAAAGAAACTTTGATATCTGGGTTGTTGTGACACATTTTATAAATACTACATGCATCATTACAAATTGGGAGAATTTCTCATTAGATCAACTGGAACAAATATATATCAGGTAGGTTGTAAGGCTGCATGGAGTACCACTACCAACTGTATCTAATTGATATCCAAGATTTACCTCTATGTTCTCGAAGTGTCTCCAAAATTATTTGAATACATAGCTATTCTTTTGTATGACTTATAATCCGCAAACTGATGGCCAATATGAGAAGATTATCCAGACACTGGAAGACATGTTGAAAGCATTCTCAATGGACTTCAAAAAGGATGAGATCAACATCTCCCTCTTATTTAGTTCTCATACAACAACAGTTTCCAGTCAAGCAAAAAAATGGCTCCTTAAGAAGACATGTATGGGAAGAGGTGCCGAACACCAACATGTTGGGATGAAGTTGGGAAGAAAAAACTCCTAGGTCCAGTGATAGTTGAATAAATGTGTGAGAAGGATAGACCATCTAGCATCACATTAATGCTGCTCAGATTTGACAAATGAGCTATGATGATAATTGTTGATTACACCTAGAGTTTGATGTTAGAGACAATTATTCCTCTACATATCACTGTGGATGAGAGTTATGAGATTTGGGAAGAAGGGAAAGCTTAGTCCAAGGTACATTGGACCTATTTGGATCCTTGACCGCATTGGAGGATTGGGCTATAACTCACACTCCCACCGAACCTATCTCATGTATATATTGTATTCAATGTATCACTTTTGAGGAAGTACATACCTGAACCATCACATGTACTCAATCCATATGTGGTACCATTATATAATGACCTATCATATGAAGAGAATCTGGTGAAGATCATAGATCTTAGAGAAAAGGTTCTTTGAAATAATACAATGCCCCTCACCATGGTGTTATCGAGAAACCAAATGTTTGAAAAAGCAATGTGGGAATTAGAGGAAGTGATAAAGAAGAGTTACCTATATCTGTTTTAGTGTGGGAAAAGTATATTTTTCGGGAGAAATTTTTTAATGGGGGAAGAATGTAACAACCAAAACATTTGCTAATGAAACATCATATTGATGTAATTAAAGGTCTAATAATGTAAAATGGTTATGTAAAATATGAAATTACTTGGTTTTATGTTTTTTTATTTCAAAATAACATTAATAAAAATTATCGTTGCTAATATAGTCATTTACAAGTGTTAAAATGATTAAAATAAATATAGGGCTTTAACAAATCTAATTTACTCAAAGGAAGTGACGGCCTCATCCAGTAGACTTTCTTTATACGAAGACCATTCATTGGAGCTCAGAATGGAGGTGGAATCATTGGGATTATCTCTTGACCAACACCAAGTGATGATTCAGCACATTAATCTCATTTGGAACTGCCTATGGGAGAAGTTGAATTTGACAGAGATTACCACCCGAGCGATGTTATCTGAGCCACCCAAAGAGTCTGTCACCATCACACACCTAACCATTATGTCTTATGCAGGTGTTATAAGGGGTTATGTAACAATACCTTAGCAATATGATTATGTGTATTATTTTTGTGTATAATAAAAAATATACATTTTTTATTATTGTTATGTTTTAAATAGTTTTTCATGGACAAATAGTATTTTTAGATAATATTCTGTTAAGAAATTGTTTTTGAGTTATTCATGGATTTTTTAATTAAATATTATTTTAATTAAATATTATTACTAAATTAATTTTTATATAATATATTCAACCATATAATTATTAAGAAAATAATTTTGTTTTCTATTAATGTTTGAAATCTATTATTGTAAAAACATATTAATATTAGATTAATTTCGGTTTTTATTTTTAATGTAAAGATTAACATATTTATAAAAGATTTTATATTTTTAAATTGATTTTCCTTTATAGTGTGAGTCACCTCCACCAAATAAACCCTATTATTTTAAGAATATAGGCCATTGGCTTTATAAAATATTGTTTTTAACTCCCCTTTTTCAAAAAAACGATGGGAAAACCCATTCGATGGTTTGTGGTTTTGATTAGTATAATGTGTGGTGTCCCAAACCTAAATAATATAGAATTCCTTCTTTTTTCCTATATAAACACATCCAGGATCCCACTTACTATTCACTAAAATACATTGGAGTTAACCCAAAAACTACTCTCCTCTCTCTATAATCCTCCAAAGCCACCTCAAGCTCCCATGATGTATCTCTCAAGCCTCTCCCAAGCCTTTGGGATCACACTTCCCAGTAAGGGATTCCTTCCATTCTCATTTTATCCATGTTTCTTAATATTGATATGCCATTTTATTATCAATTATAAATTTTGGGGTATGATTTAACACCACCCCCATACATCCCTCATCATGTTTGAATGATTACATACACCTTTTATCTCTCATTAATGCCTCCCATGTACAACCGTTATCATGCCCAAATTCCATAAGGAATTTCTCCCTCCTCATTTACATTCACGAAATTATTTTGTATTATGAATCCAAATTCCATTACCTATGTTGGTACATCAATATATATGACCCACTAAGTGTCCATTTCATGTAAATATGATTAGACACCCCTTCACATATCATCAACCATTTTTATGATTTCTTATGTCACGTCGGTACGCTTCCAAAATTGCACCACAATTTTTGAAGCCAATGTCATTGTGTAGTGAATACCATACCAGTTTCTCTTTATAGTGTATTCACCTTTGTGAATATTTACTTATTTATTAAAAAATTTCATTAATGTATTCCACATACATTTATCGTGGAATAAATGCTTATGAATGATTCCTTGTTGTATGGTCAATGTGGCACACTTATGCATGGAATGAAATGTTTATGAAGGGTGCACCCTGATAGCGCTCCAATGCATTGGGTAAATATTAGTATCATGATATGTCAAATGAAATGAGGGTTTAATCATTCTAATTCATGATAAATGAAGATTTAATGATGATAATTCACGTGCAATGAGGGTTTACTCATGCTCCATGTTTAATGAGCCTTGGATCATGCTAATAACATGTTAAGTGTTGTTTCAATATTTCCATGTAGTGATAACCATGCTTTATCTTGCCTTAATTTTCATTTTATTTTATGATCCATTGATATTCCTATTGCCTAACATGTATTGTATACTTCATGTTATTATGTGTTTACCCCCTTACCTTCTTTTATAGCTCACACATTTCATATGCATGTCCTCAGGTTATTGAAAAGCACAGCCGATTTTCGCCTATCAACCTATCAAGGTTCCGATGCTCTACTAATGTGTATAGCAGCACTCGGGTCGAATCCTCGGTGATAATACTTTGTAATAGTCGGTTGTTTGTAGTTGATTATATTTTGATTAGGGGGGTTTGTTTGCAGTGATTAATTGAAATGATTGATTGACATTAATTGATTTATCAAAATTGATAAATATTTGTGTGAGTTCATCATTAGGGAGTTAAACTTGTGATATCCTAGAGATTTTCTTTATATTGTAGTTAATTTAACACCCACTTCGCAAGATAATGTTGATTGGAATTACTAAGTGTTAAGGCCTTAATCCAAGCATTAACAAAAAATATTGTTCTAATATCAGTCATATCTTGTTGATGGCAGTGTATTTATGTTTCCAATAATCCATGGAAACCACACATTAAACAAAACAAGTCATTAATCCATGACAAGTTAAGTCTAACATATACAATGTTAAATTAATGAATACTCATCGAGAAAATACTCTCAATCACTTAACATTCCTAAATTTTGACTCACCCCAATGGGAGATTTACTCAGAAATTTGTGTGTTTAATAATCTGGTTATAATGATTATGATGTTAAATTAAGAAGATAAGAAAAATAAAGGGAAAAGAAAAGAGTTATATGACGAACACACACACACACACGAATGATGATGAGAATTAAAAACGAACATTAGATTAAATGAGAAAGAAAAAGAAGGGAAGAGGATTTGATTGTATTTAAACTATTTTAAGAATAGTAATATGAAACTACTGAAGGTGGATGAAAAAAAGATAAATTGAAGAAGAAACATTAATTAAAAAATAATTACAAAAACAACACTTAAGAGTTTACAAATGAAGAAAAGAACAAAAGTAAATGAAATCAAAGAGAGGAGGAATGCTATCTCAAGTAAAAACATGAGTATGGAATGTCCTCCCAAGCATTTTGAAAGGCTTTGGTCGTGCCAATTGATGCTCCTATATTCTGAAATGCCAACCCCTCTCATAGAGAGAAGGGGGGATTATTTATATCCCAAGGAGTGGATTGTTTTCATTCCCAATTTGTCCCTCCAATTGTGTCGCCATCATGGCAATTTAGACAGCCGAATATCGAGATAGATCCTTCTTCAAAGTTGTAGATAATAACATTGGAAGACATATCTCAAATATTGGAGCCATTTGGACCTATGGAGCCAATGTTATGGCCGGTTGATTAAACACTTTGAATCTATCCATTTCAATCTAGTCGTTTTGAAGTCCAAAATGTGAAAGTGTTTTTTAATAGTAAAGTCTTTATAACGGATTTATTTCTTCAACAAAGTCGACCGCCTATATCCCATGTTTCCCACTGAAATATCTCAACTTGATTTGAGGATTACATCCAGAGATATGTCATGAATTGTGTCTGAATTGTAATTCTTGGCTAGAATGGTGGGATGGAGTTCAAAGATTAATTTGTGCCCCTTTTTGTAGATTAGTGCCCTGAAATCCTTACCCATGATTCTTTTGGATAATCAAGAACACTTGGTGTAGTTTCACAAAATATGGGATTTGGGGGTGATAATAGTTACTCAATCATCCTACCTGGTCCATTTTCTTCACAAATTATTTGGGTCATCTTGTATGGTCCAAACAAGCATTCAAATGGCATAATTGGCACATTATTCCGTATAATGATATGTGCGAAATTGAATAATGAATCCTAAAAAACATAAAACAAACAATTTGAATCAGTAGAGTGAGAGTTATAAATAAAATAGTAAACTGAATCCATTTGAATACTTCTAAAAATGCTCAAAAAATATATTTAGTATTAAAACATCAATATTCCACACAAATTATGCACATTTCATATAAAAATAAGTAAAGGGGGTATATAATAATTCATGAAAATATTAATAACATCACGTACTCCACACTTAGTTTTGTGCATGTCCTCATGTGCAACAAATATAAAAACATAACCAAATCATTTTCACTCACCAACAAATAGTAAATTTTTGTTTTCTCCAATCAGGGGAGGTTTAAAATATTTCCCTCATCCATTTTTAATTCCATCTCAATTTGTTATAGAAACAATGTTCCAAAACTAATTCATTTTTTCATGCTCAAATTTAGAAATGAAATATGAGGACACTCAAAACTCACACCTCTCAAGACGATAAAATTCATTTGTGGAGGTTCACTCTTTCACCAACCAAAACTGAAAATATTAGAGTTTGAAATAGATCTCATATTCCAATCCCAATCCAAAGTGCACCAGAATCAAGAGGTCTTTTAAAGGGGGTTTTTATGTGTCTAATGGATGGTATTAATATAATGTCCATGCCACATAAGAGGAGGGTTAAAACACCAACATAGAAAAAGCAATGCACATTTTTTTGAAATAAAACATGGAAGGAAATGAAAACACATATTTACAACAGAATGGTTGTGTGATGAAATACAAAATAGAGGATTTATATTTTAATGGGATGATAAGAAGAAATATTTACAAACCACAAAACTTTTTCCAATGACATAAGAATATAATTCAAGTGTTCTTTTTTTTCTTTTTTTCCTTTTTTTTCAAAAGTTGAACTTGGAAAAGTTCTCACACTCATATCCCAACCCAGGATTGATCTCCTCACGAAAATAATTTTAATACTAATAACAAGATCAATGGTTGAAGAAGAGTGATTTTTGACCTACCAAAGAAACAACCCAATGTTTTTGTTTTATTTTGTTTTATTTTTTTTGGGCACTAGTCAATAACATTTACAAAATTACATAAATGGATGTACATTACATTCCTTAAAACACATTAAATGTCAACCTCTCCCCCACACTGAAATGGATTCATGCCCTCAAGTATATGCTAAAATGGTGAAACCAAATAAGGGAACCTGTAATGAAATCCATTCTCCCACAATTAAATTTTTAAAAAAATCACTAAAAATCCATGTTGATATTGGATGGGAAAGGGTATTGGGATGGTAATGTGGTTATCCAAGAAAATGTTTTTATATGCTCAAAGGGGATTTCAAAAGGAGGATTAATGTAAGGGAAATGGGTGGCTATTTTCCTATTGTGATTCTCATGTGGTTCAGAAAATTCCTCTATCATATTAATGCACACTAAGGTATAAAATTCATATCGAAGGTCTACAAACTCAAGATTAACAAATGGGGGTGAATACACACATTTTGAAAAGATGGCCATAGGTGTCCTTTGCATGAAAGCTAATGTTGGTTCTCGCGGTTGGGGAAAATCATTTTTGAAATAAAAAATTGAGCTTTCAAAATTTCTTGTTTTTTACACACTATTCTTTATCCAAAGTCATGATGAAAATACAATCTTTTTGAGACGAAAACGTGATTTTTGACTCCCCAAAAAGGATGGTCAAAATTTCAAATCACATTGGTGAGTAAGCATGACTCTTGTTTTTTTATTGTTTTTTTATGATTCATTTTTTGTTTGTTTTTTTAGTTTTTAATAAATAAACACTCGCACAAAATAGAAAGAGAAAAATAAAGGGTTTGAAAAAGAAAGTTGTAAAAAATTGAAATACCTAAGAGGAGGAAGAAAGAGGTAGAGGGAGAAAGATAGAGAGAGAGAGAGAGTTAAAGGGAAAGAGGTGGCCCATGTTTGGATTTGGTGGGTCACCTTATCTATCTAGTGTTGGTTCTACTACAGAAGTTGGGGATCCAATGGAAGTGGATGTTGATACAGGATTGTGCGTCCTCTCATGGTGATGCTTTAACTGATGTCCATTAACCGTGAATGTCCTTTTGGAAGAGGGGTCTTGGACTTGCACTGAACCAAATGGGTAAACATTAGTAATAAAAAAAGGACCTTCCCAACGGGAATTAAGCATACCTTGGTGTAGAAGAAATTGAGAGTTGAAAAGCAATACCTTTTCGCCTTCATGGAATAGCTTTCATAGGATGTGTTTTTCATGGAGTACCTTATCCTATTCTCTGTACAGTTTTGAATTCTCATAGGATTCATGTCGAAGCTCCTCCAATTCTGCCAATTGCAATAATCATTCTTCAGAAGATTTTTCAAGGTCAAAATTACATGTCTTCACTGCCCAAAATGACTTATGTTGGATTTCATCTGGCAAATGACATGTGTTACGAAAAACTAGCCTAAAAAAATACATCCCAATGGGTGTTTTATAGGCAGTTTGATAAGCCGAAAGTGCTTAACCAAGACTTTCTTGCCAATCTTTTTTGGTGGGTTTTAGAATTCTATCAAGCACTCTTTTAACTTCTCTATTAGAAAGTTTAGTCATTCCTTTTGTTTGGGGAGATATGTTGTTGAAGATTTATGTACAACCCCATTCTTTTTCAAAAGATATTCCATGGTTCAATTATAGAAATGGGTACCTAAGTAACTGATCAATGCGCAAGGCATGCCAAATCTATGGGAGATGTTTGCCTTTAGGAATTCAGTAACAGTATGTGAATCATCCTTTCTAGTTGGTTTAGCCTCAACCCACCTTGAAACATAATTAGCTAAAAGAATGATGTATGAGAATCCATTGGAAAGGGGAAATGGTCCCATGAAATTGATACCCCAAACATCAAATATCTCACAGAAAATTAAAGGCTTTTGGGGCATTTCATTTCTCTTTGAAATTGTGCTAAACTTTTGGCAAGTCAGAAATGATTGACAGAACCCATGTGATTTCATGAAGAGTGAAGGCCAGAAGAATACAGAGTCTATGACCTTTCGGGAGGTCCGTTGTAGTCCAAACTGGCCACCACCAGGCATTGAGTGACATAATTCTAAGATAGAGGAATGTTCAACTTCATCGACACATCTCATAATTATCATGCTTGTCCCTATTTTCCAATGATTATTTTCTTCCCAAAAATAGTGTTTTGAATCACATTTCATCTTAATTTTCTTTTCTTTTGTAAATGTTTTAGGATAAACACCAAAAACCAAGTAATTTACAATTAGGGCATACCATGATATTTTTGGAGTGAGAGATGAAAGATTCTTAGTGCGGAATTCAGGATCGATAATTTCAGAATGAGATGAATTAGAAATTCTACTCATGTGATCATCCACAAGGTTTTATTTTTATGTCTATCTTTTATTTCAAGGTCAAACTCTTGGAGCATTAGGATCCATCTTATTAGCCTTAGTTTGGAATCACTTTTCCTGAGTATGAACTTTATAATAGAATGATTTGTGAAGATTATGATTTTGCACCAATGAGATAGGGCTGAAATTTATCTAAGGCAAAAAATGCTTATAGTTCTTTTTCAGGGACAGTGTAGTGAGATTGAGTTTCGTCCAATGTTTTTGAGGCATAATATAATAAATGAGATAATATTTCTCTTCTTTGACCATGAACATCCCCAACATCTCTATCATAAGCATCACACATCAATTCAAAGGCAAAGGTCCAATCTGGGGGTTGGATTATCGGGGCAGATGTGAGAGGAGTTTAGAGTTCAATGAAGGATCTATTGAAAAACTCATAGAAATGGAAAGTGATTTCATTTTGTAGTAACTGAGTGAGGGGGAGGGAAATCTTACTGAAGTTATGGATGAATCTCCTATAGAAACTGGCATTACCGAGGAATGAATGGATGTCTCAAACATAAGTGGGTTCGGGAAGTGATTGGATCACTTAAATTTTTGGAGGATCCACTTCAATACCATATTTTGAAACTATGTGCCCTAGAACAATCCCATTTCCAACCATGAAGTGACATTTCTCAAAATTTAACACAAGGTTACACTTGACACACTTTTGAAGGGATATAGAGAGTGAATTGAAGCATGATTCAAATGAATAACCATAAATGGTAAAGTCATCCATGATGACTTTAATGCATTGTTCAATGAATTTAGAAAAGATACTCATCATACACCTCTGGAATGTTGCAGGAGCATTGCAAAGGCCAAAAGGTATTCTCCTATATTCATATGTTCCAAAGGGTCATGTGAATGTAGTCTTTTCTTGGTCCTATGGTGAGATTGGGATTTGGAAATATCTGGTGTATCCATCAAGAAATCAATAGTGTGACTTTCTGGCTAATCATTCTAGCATTTGATCAAGGAATTGAAGAAGGTAGTGATCTTTTCTTATTTCAACATTCAATTTTTTATAGTCAATGCACACACGCCATTTGTTTTTCACTCCAGTTTTGACTACCTAACCATTTTCATTTGTGAAAATAGTTATCCCACACTTCTTAGGTAAAACTTGAATTAGACTAACTCATTCACAATTAGAAATTGGTTAGATAATACCAGCTTGAAGAATCTTGGTTATATCATCCCTAACTACCTCAAGTATGAGTGGATTGAATATTCATTGTGGTTGTCTAATTGGATTGGATGATTCCTCAAGATGTATGTGATGCATGCAAAGGGTAGGGTTAATTCCTGGTATGTCATATAGGGTCCAACCTAAGGCCTTTTTGTTTTTCTATAACACTTGAACAAGTTTGGACTCTTCGATTTCGGTAAGTGAAGAAGAGATAATGACAGGATTAGGGTGATCATGGAAAAGGAATGCATAATTTAGGTGTTTAGGAAGAGGTTTCAAATCAGTCTCTTCATTTATTTGCGGGATAGAAAACTCAATAATGGAGGGCGGGATTTCAGTTTCATCAAATTCATTATCCTTAATACTTTCCAAGGTGGAGCATTAGAGATCAGAGTTGATGTGGGATTCAAGAGAGTATTCAAGTTCCTCTAGATTGATGGAGTCTATTAATGAGAGTTCCACATCATCTTCACCATATATTACTTGGATTATCATGGTGAAAATTTCACAAGATCCTTTTTCATTAGAACATGAAGAACATGGTCGATTGTGGTTCGATTGACACATAGAAGTGTCATCAAAAGCATGGTTTGAGAATGCAGAGTGATCCTTATATGGGTATCGCATGGCTAGGAAAATGTTGCACTTGACCATTTGGTTACCGAATTCCATGGACAAGAAGCCTGAATGGACATCAATCATTGTTCTCGCTGTCATGTGGAATGGTCTTCCTAGAATTAGGGTATATCGAGAAGAGTTCGTCTAACCTTCCATGTCAAGGACATAGAAATAAGCAAGGAGGATAATATCATTGACTCGGACATGGACATCCTCAATTATTCCCTCAGTACTAGCTGTGCTTCGATTGGCTGACTGAATAACAACACTCATTGGATGTAAGAGACCTAGCCCAAGGTTAGAGAATATGGATTTGGGCATGACATTAATTGAAGCTCCTAGGTCTATGAGTGCATCATCAAAGTTGGAACATCCAATTTGTCATGGAACCGTAATGGTCCCTAGAACTTTGCAATTTATGAAAATAGACTAATGGGTGGAAACGTTTTCAAAGGTCCTAAGTTTCCTCTTGTGGGAGAAAAATCCCTTAAGAAACATGTCAATCATAGAAATTTTTTTGATGGAATATAAGAGAGGAATGTTGACTTCAACACGTCTAAACATGATGATCATTTCATGATCGATTTCCAAGGACTTAATTGGCTTAGAAATAGCTTGTGGAAAAGGAATTGGATTCCTAAGTAGAATGGAAGGAGTATATGGAATGGATTCAGATTCCTTTTCAATTTTCATTTTCCTTTCATTTTCTTGGTCAAGATTAAAAGGAGGGTTGGAAAACTTATCTTGAGGCATAAAAAATTGATTTCCCAATCAAAGTACTATTTCACTTACATTACCGTTGGGGTTGGTTAATGGTTGAGCAAGATGTTGGGATGAATAAGATGGTTGATGCTGACTAAGGTGGGATGCTAGCAGACCAATTTGGGTTTCAATGTTCTTGAGGCATGAATAGGTGAAGGAGGAATGATTTTCCACTACACGTTCCCATGGTTTCCTGGAAGAAGAGGCTTGTATTGAATTGGGATTACCTTGATTTTGGTTCTTCAGAAAGCGATTGTATTGGTTTTGGAATTAAGAAGGCTCACAAGGATAATGGAATCCAGGAGGTGGATTGTTCATTTGAGGTTGAGGAATAAAAGGATAAGGTTGTTGGAAGTTACCAACACCTTGAACATATTGAATCTATTTTGGGTTTTGAAAAGGTAATTGTGGATGATGAGATATGGGATTACCATACCTATGGCCTTGGTTATAGGAAGAAGAGAAGGTCTCTGAGTGAGGTTGGTTGAAGTTTCTAACAAACTGACCTGATAGTTAAGGGTTGGTGTTCCACTGAGCATATGTTGCATTGAGCTCCATTGGTCGAGATAAATCGGATTGATCCTCTTGAATTTGTGGTCATGTGTTAGTTGAATGAGATTGAGAGTTGCAGATTACACAGTTTTTGACAGGTCCATGAAACATTGATTTTGGAGAAGACGATGTTGGGGATTTGGTAGCCACAACTAGTTGTCGCACAAGACCTCTATGTTCACTCATCCACTCAGTCATCTTGTTCGGCTCAATTGATTTATTATCTTGGGCTTGTTTGACTATATCATGTGCTCGATTATGAAATTGGTGTGTGTTTGCAGCCATGTTACTTTTGATATCTCTTGCTGTTGTAGGAGTTTTATCAACAAGAGAACTGCCACTTTTGGCATCTATGAGAGTTCTTTCCATATCCAATAACCCCTCATAGAAGTATTGTATCAAGATTTGGTCAGGTATATGATGGTGTGGATAGTTTTTCACTAGATTTTTTATCCTCTCCCAGTACTCATGGAGTGATTCACTTGGGAATTGACATATACCACTTATTTCATTTCAGATATAATAAGTACGAGAATCAGGAAAGAATTTCTCTACGAAGAGTCACTTCATTTCATTCCATGTGGTTATGGAACCCGGAGGTAGGTAGTAAAGGCATGACTTAGCAGCATTATCTAGCGAGAAATGGAATTCTCGAAGTTTGATTTTTTCTTCAGATACCCTGTTAGGCATAATGGTAGAGGACAATACTTGGAACTCTTTAAGGTGGAAATGTGGATCCTCACTGGCTAGCCCATGGAAATGAGGGAGAATATGAATCAAACCCGATTTTAGTTCGATGTCAACTTCTATTTTTGGATATTTAATACCAAAAATTTGGTAATTCATATCTGTGGAAGCAAGTTCTTTAAGGGTTTGTTCCCTAGGAATGACCATTTTTTAATTCAACTGGTTGGACAAGGACTGGTTCTTGAATTATTTGATTATCTTTTATGTTCCTCCTAATTTAATGAAGTGTTCTCTCAATTTCAGGGTCAAACAAATCTGAGGGATTGTTTTGGAGGCTACGGGGCATTCAGAGAGATTTTGAAATAAATTGGAAGAAGGTTTTTTTTGTTTGTTTTTTTGTTTTTTATGAAAAGACGGGTTTTTCTTTATGTTTTTTAATTTTTATTTATAATTTGGTTATTTTGTTTTTTTATTACAATAACCAGAAACTAATGACTACGTAAATCACCTTCCCCGGCAATGGAGCCATTTGAAATGCTTGGCTGATTGTTGCCTATCGACCGATCAAGGTTCCGGTGCTCGGCTAATGTGTATATCACCACTCGGGTCGAATCCTCGGTGATGATTCTTAGTAATAGGTGTTTGTTTTTAATTGATTTTATTTTGATTAGTGGGTTTGTTTGCAGAGCATAATTGAAATTATTGATTGTCTTTAATTGATTTAACAAATCAATAAATATTGGGGTAAGTTCATCATTAGGGAGTTAAGCTTGTGATATCCTAGAGCATTCCTTTATATTGCAGTTAATTTAACACCCACTTTGCAAGATAATGTTGATTGGAATTACAAAGTATTAAGGCTTTAATCTGAGCCTTAACATAACGTTGTTTTCTAATCTCAATTATAGAATTTTGATGGTATTGTATTTATGGTTAAAATAATCCATGGAATCCACATGTTAAAAAAACAAGTCATTCATCCATGATATGTTATGTCCAATATACACAATCTTATATTAAGGAATACGCATCGAGAAAATACAATCAATCACTTAACATCCCTAAATTTTGACTCACTCCAATTAGTGATTTAATCAGCCATTTGGGTGTTTAATAATCTGGTTATAATTTTTATGATGATAAATTAGGAAGATAAGAAAAAGAAAGGGATAAGAAAAGAGTTTTGCATCGAACACACACACACACGAACGATGATGAAAATTAAAAACAAGCATTAGATTAAATGAGAAAGAAAAAGAAGGGAAGGTGATTTCACTGTATATAAACTATTTTAGGAAAATTAATATGAAACTACAGACGGTGGACGAGAATATGATATATTGAAGAAGAAACGTGCATTAAAACAGAATTACAGAAACAAAACTTACGAGTTTACAAATGAAGAAAAGCACAAAAGTAAATAAAATCAAAGAGTGGAGTAATGGTCTCTCATGTAAAAACATGAGTATGGAAGGTCCTCCCAAGCCTTTGGAAATGCTTCTGTTGTTCCAATTGATGCTCCTCTATTCTTAAATTCCAACCCCTCTCAAAGAGAAAAGGGGAGAATATTTATCGCCCAAGGAGTGAACTGTTTTCATTCCCAATCGGTCCCTCCAATTGAATCACCAAGTTGGATATTCATACAGACAAATCATGAGATATATCCTTCTTCAATGTTGTGTATAATAACTTTGGACGAAGTCTCTCAAAATTTGGAGTCATTTGGACCTATGGAGCCAAAGTTATGGATAGTTGATTAAACAATTTTAATCTGTCCATTTCATTCCAGTCTTTTTCAAGTCCAAAATGTGAAAGCGTTTTTGTACAGGAATATGCCTCAAAAACTGATTATTTATTTAAAAAAATAAGCCTCCTGTATCTCACATTTCACACTGAAAAATCTCAGCACAATTTGATGATTACATCAGGAGATATGTCATGAATAGTGTCCAGATTTTAATTCTCGTCCAGAATGGTGGGATTGAATTAAAATCTTAATTTTAGCCCCTTTTTCTTAACGTTGGGCCCTGAAATATTTACCCACAATTATTTTGGATAATAGAGAGCACATGGTGGAGTTTCACAAAATACGTGATTTGGGAGTGAGACCATTAACTCAATCATCATGGCTGGTCCAGTTTCATCACAAATTCTTTGGTTCATCATGTGTGGATCATATGAGACTTAAAATGGAAGAATTATCCCATTATTCCTTCTAATTATATCTGAGAAATTGAATAAGGAATCCTAAAAAACAAGAACCGCACAATTTGAATCAGTAGGGTGAGAGTTATAAATAAAATAGTGAACTAACTCAATTGGACTACTTCTAAAAATGCTCAAAAATTATACTCAGTATTAAATCCTTAATATTCCACACAAATTATGCACATTTCATATAAAAATAAGTAAAGTGAGAATATAATAAACAATTATAATATTAATAACATCAGTTATCCCATGAAATGATGTGTATGAGGGAATGTACCGGTCATTTAAAGGTTGTTTTCAATAAAGATGTTGTGTTTCATATTCTATGTTGTTATGTAATGTTCCTAATCCCCAAATAAACTATTCATCTAGAACTTCTATGTTGTATCAAGTGATGTTTAGGTAATAAATCATGTTTAAGTGTGTAATAAAGATCAGGGTTTTTAAACGGACGATGGTAAGGGTATGACCTCTATACTGAATGACATTATTACAGGTCGGACCTCAAAGGTTACCGCACGTGCCGGTGAATGTATGTGTCCTCCCATCCTAAAAGGGTGGTTGCTAGGGTATCAATACCAATAAAAGATTGAATTGCCTTTGATTTTTAATAATATGGAGTAGATATTATGCATCAGTTGTGGCTTGGTCCACTAAATATGTACAAGATGACACCCCTGAGGGTAATTATCCTGAGCATGTTCCTGACATTAACACCAGGTCATCCAGACTAGGTCCAGTAATGTATGGGGTGTAATCCATCTACTCTTCGTCCAAGGGGACCATTATTTGGGGGAGGCACTAATGAGGCCTGGTGGGATCCCTCGTCATTGGATCCAAGGTTGTGTCCTTTGCCATGATAACTCTGCCATCACTCACCTCATCGGCATAGGTGAATGAATCCTAATAGAATTATGTATAGAGTCACCTGAAACATTTGGAATACAATGTGGGGATCATCGGCTCCCTGTAATGCCCTTGGGGGCGATGGTGACGGTGGGTACCAGAAGCCTGTAAATATTGGTGTGACATATCCCTAATTGGAATGATCCCCTTATGTTCATACCATTGTATAAGAGTTTCAATAACACATTTATGGATACATTATAAGGCTTATATGGTTTCTGGGAGACCTATAGATGTTGTCATTGAAGTTGTAATGGTTGAGACAGAATAGTGTGAAATTTCCACATTAACATTTCCCCTACCCTTGCGTTCGTGGCTGGGGGTGATTGGTTTTATGTACCTATAACAAGTATCTTTATAAAAAAGTTTCATCTATTAGTCCATATATTAAAAAAATCAATTCCCAATTCCCCACCATTGTTTGGTGTTCCATAGTTGGATTTAAAGATCCATGCTAGTAACGCCACAGATTGGAATGACTAGCGATTAACTGCCCCATTTTCTGGTGAGTTTATGTAAGCTCCACTATTTTCTTTGTGGGAAATAGAACTAGAAAGCTGGATCCGGTGAAATTATTCTCTACTAATGTATCAAACACTAATAATACTCATATTTAATAGAAGAGATTCATGTTAGGTTAACCATTCTTATTTCCAAGGATTTTCACCAGGGAGCGTCTATGAATACATTGTGACACTCAGTGGTGGTTGTATTATTATGTGAATCCTTCTTTCAAAAGTTGATGTCATTCATCACTTCTTCATTGATGTCCCCTCCTTGATCAAAATAGGTTTATGGGATGTCATTCGGTCCTTTTATGGATACCTCCTTGGAATTTGTCACCTAATATGGGTCCCCCTTAATCATTAAAACATGTTTCATGAATCTTGTTCTTGGTGACATTATTTTGTGGATGAATATTAATTATGCTTCTTTAATCAAAACATTCAATTTGGTTAAGTTGGTGCAGAAAAATTTTGGAAGGATGTAGACACGCGAGGAATCTAGGGCATGTATTGATGTTGAAACACAGTTACACAAGACTTATCTCTTATAATAGGGATTATCAAGTGATCAAAAGCCTGAGGCATCCCATGTCGGAAATGGGAGAATCCTATGATATAGGAATGTCTCTAAAGTTTCTCTCAGATTCCCATGTTTAAAACTACATATTCTGTGAGTTTAACATCATACAAAGATGGATCAGACGAATCAGAACACTTATGAAGTTGGATAAAATGGGTACATACCTAGGAAGAATCATCTATATGGTTTACAATATTGATTGATCAAAATTCATGATGAAGTCGAATCAGGTATAGTGTGTCCCACTAAGGGGAAGGTTTCAACCCATGAAGGCTATTTGAACATCACTATGGGTGGATTAGATGATGGTGTGTCCTAGGAAAGGGTACACCAAGGGGTACTTTTTATAGGGTTGAAACATTAAGAGGCTTCCTATATATCCTATGTAGAAAAATTGGTTCAAAAAACATGTAGTTCAAAGGGATGATTTTTGGATCATGAATGGTTAGCTACCCATCATAATTGTATAACTATTTTTTGGATGATATGAATTATATATGTATTATTCATGGTTTGATACCCAGATGGATGGAATGATTTCACCCAGATGTGGCGTCCCGCAAAAAATTAGGATGGGTTTGGAGGAAGTGCTGAATGATGGAATGAATGTGGTGGAACTGATGTGAAGATTAAGATGTTGTTAGAATACATGCGTTTATTATTTATAATGGATTCTAGTATTTGTTTTATTAAATATACACATGGATGACCTGGAAGTTTTCATGGAATGTGGTCTTACGATTGTGGCTAAAAATAGTATTGAAAGTGGTGGTGTTTCCAAGGGGTTTCCAATTTTTAGGACCACAAAATTGGGAATATGTTCACAGGAATGTGTGACATGATGAACAAAGAAGGAATTCAGAAAAGGTAGAGAATCATGTGGCCCAGGGCGTTCACCACGTACCATGTCTGCGAATGGTTCCTGAACTGTGTAAGGAATAGTAGGAATGGTACATAGATCTATTCACAGAACATAAAATGGGTTGCAGTGATTGTTCACAGTGAAGTTTTTTAGTACATAGAAGGATATAGGTTCGTGGGATTTCTCTGATTCACAGGACATTAGTGGTATGTGGTGGAGGCTGTATGAATGTCAATTATTTGGTAAATATTTGTTTCACAGATTTTCAGATCCATTTGTGCCTATATAAGGAGCAGTAGTACCCTTTGTAAATGTGATGTATTAGAGATTAAATTTTTGAGTTGAAACCTGGTAAAGTTTGAAGTTGTTCGCAGAGGATATGATAGTAAGTGGACTGAACAATGCACTTATGGAAAAAAATTCCATGGAAGAGTGTTCATTTTGAGGAGTAAGCTCCAACATTACGTGGTAGGTCAAGGTAGTATGTGGAGTAGGGTGGTACATGGATAAGATGAGAAATACACGGATTACAGAAATACACGGAGCATGATAGTTCATGGAAGATCTATACGGTATGTGGAAATAACAGTGGTATGCATTGGAGGTAATAAGAAAACCATACCCAATACTCAGTATGCGGAGGAGGTAAAGTGGTATGGGGAGCACCTAGGGATGCCCGAAAATTGACCAAATCACTTTGTGAAATTAATTACCATAACCCATAAGTGTGATAGAACATAAATTACATCTATGGGTGATAATCAAAATTCATCAATGAGTCCATTTATATTTGTGTATCCATGATTTAATGCTACTCCTTTTAAGCGGACTTCATATGGAAAAAACTGTGTGATGATTTTTCTAATGTGGTGAGCAAGGGTAAGTCACTAGAAGTGATATAGGGGATGAAGTGTGCTTTATGAAAAACCTTGTAAAGGTATTATTCCTAGAACAATGATATTGTTCTAAACTCTTATAATTCATAACTTCTAAATATTAGTGGTATTGGGTACGACGGACACACTTTCTGTGTATGCTAAATGGACGTATCACTTTTTGGTGAACCAAGTAAAATTTATCTGTCTTTGTTTTTCATGTGATTGTCTGCTCTCTACAAATATTATTTAGACATGTTTAATAGGTTCCTGTTAATGTGGGAACAAGATCCATCAGTTTAAAAGAAAAATTTGACACCCGGATACACCCATCCCCTCACATGGTGTTATGAGGTCCTTCAAGTGGTATCCGAGGGTAAATGTTTCTGGTGTTGAATATGTATTCTACTATCATGGGGAATCCAATCGCTATTGGGGGAGTTTCCCTCTTTTATGGAAGTATTTTTTAGATATGGAAAAATAGGTTGATATCTCACCTAATATCTCTTTGAATAGAAGTAATATTTTCTACTTCATGGGGAATACATTTCACTGATCCTACAAAACTATCAATGACTGATACATATTGAATATTTCATTATGTTGATGCAAAAGTAGAGAATGCTCTCACTACATCCCTTTCTCATCATATATTTCTAAAGGTAATGGTTTTCACATCTTTGAAGTCGATGTGGGATAAATTTGAGAGTATTTATGAAGGAGATAGCAATGTGAATGAGGGGAAATGTCAATTACAACACAATATGATTGGTGATCGGAATATGCACCCTGATGTGAATGTAGACCTTTTTTCAATCTAATTACTGAAGTTGTAGGAGAAATATGATGTATAGGAGAAGAAATAAAATACATTTACCTAGTATTGAAAATCATGATAAGACATCCACCCATTTATAATGAAAATGTGTCACCACTTGGGGTAAGAGATCACTCAAAACTCTCGGTAGATGATGTGATAATAAATCTATCGGCATACAAAATGTTAATCAAACTAGAAGAAGCCACAAAACATTTGAGCAGGGAAATTTAATTAAATCAAAAAGGGAAAACTAAAATTTTTAGGCGATAGCAGTGATGATGTTAATGAGGAAAAAGAATCTTTTTCTCTAATTGTTATGAAGCTCAAGAAGGGAACATAGAAATTTTATGGAAAGCTACCTCTAGATTTTTTTCCCTGTGGAAGATTTCAGAACATTTCTTATAGATGTCCAAGAAATTTAAATGATGAATAAAGTCAAGATGAAGTCTTTAATAATCAATAGAAATGATTTTTCAAAAAGGGAGTCTTCAAATCTGGAAAGAAATATCTACAAAAGAGTTTTGTCTTTATAGAATAAGATGATGTCAATGAACTCTTTGATGAAGATGAAGGATAATTAAAATCTGGGAACCATTCTTCCATGATTTCTACAATTGATCAAATAAGAAAAATTAAAAGATAATGATAGTAATAATTAGTTTACCACTGATTCCAATCCCAATTTGAAACATAAGTATTCTTTTTGTATGCTTAAGAATCAATGTATGGGTTGAAAAGAGTGGAATGGAATTTCTGAAGATTCATCCGAATATATAGATAAACATGAAGTGGGAATTAAATGATAGGAGTAATTTGTGAATGTGAAGTCATCAATCCTTGAAAGCAAAGAAGATTTCATTGATGTAAACCTCAGAATTCAAGAATAGGGGAAGGTTATCAATGACATTACCTCTAGAAAGGAAGATAAATCCATGAATGATGAGGGACTAGAGGAAGAAGTTGTTACTCTTAGGATTAAATTCAAAATTGAATCAAATTCAAAAGAAGGAATAAATAAAATTCAATTTAGATGGTTCTTAGATGTTGAGCAGTTGGAGAGAGAAAAATTTGTTCGGATAGAGTTGAAAAGATCTTGAGTGACCAAAGACCAACATTCATGGGATATAATGGAATTTATAGTGATGTAGAAATATAAAATGTTATAAATAATGTGAACAAGAATACATCTATGATAAATGTTGATCATGTTGAAAATCGATCAGACATGTAACACCCCGAGCTTCCACGATACGCTTCTCATTCAATAATGTAATAGCTTGCATTTTACGCAACTTCGAGTTCTAAAACACCGCATCTAATCAAAGTAGCCGTTATGAATAGTAGTAACCACTTTTTAAAATTATAGAAATTTTATATTTCAAAACTGACTTCATTTTTGTATTCGTAATATCGAAATTAGCCTATGTTGAATTTTTTGTATTTTTCTGAGAACTTCTAATTTTTTATGAATAGTGAAAAATACTTAAAACAACTTTTTTAATCAAAATAATTTATATTGGTAAGTTATACTATTGAGTGGTTTTATAGTATAATTAGAATATATTTTTACCATTTTATCCAATGGTGGTCATTAGAATTAATTTAACATTGAAATTGGACATAAACAATTGCCAATCTTTTGATATAAATTGTTTCTTAAAAACAGGCTATTTGTTGTGACAGTGGGAATTAATTATAAAATTAATTAATGCAACTTATATGTTTGGAATTTTGTAAAATACAAATCATTTTTGAATTCGGAATATCAATTATAGCTTAGGGTGAAATTTTGGCATTGTTCTGAAAAACTTCAATTTTTGATGAATAGTGAAACCACTAAGTGGTAGTTAAACAACTGATTTTTCGTTTAAATGAAATATTACCACTTCTGGGTTTTGATTTTCAAAAATCCAACATACATGGTTTTCATTAAGAAGTAAAATGTGGTTCAATGAGATTAAAATAATTTTTTGGTGAATAGTAACTTTTAAGTTCTTTATCGCGATTAGAGGTAATTAGTGTAGTTTAAGGTACAAATAATGTTTTAATAATATGAGATGAGCATGAAACTTGTCCTACTCATATTGGATGAGTCATGGCCGACCAAGACAACTCATGGGTCAACTTGGGGACCCCATGGAGCCACTTTAGTTGGAAAATGGCATTAATATATATTTATTTAATGTTAAAATTAAATTGACACAAACATGAGTTGTTTTACTAAAACAGTTTTTAAGTGGGGTTACACAAGTCCAAATTTTGACTATAAATAATCATTAGAAAGATAAAAAGATGTACTACATCATAGTATTTGTTTTATAATTTTTAGACATTAAATAAATTAAAAATATTTATGACATCATTATGATGCAGCGATGACCTCATTATTTAACGATTTTAATAAAATGAAATGATAATGTAACATCCAAGGCTTACACTTGTCCAAAGACTATTGGATGGGTAAATTTCGAACCCTTATCACCTTATCCACGAATTATATAAGTGTGGGACCTTTAGAATCCGAAAATAATTGTGTAATAATGTAACATTTCAATCTTTCAAAAAGAGCCCCTCCTCTCCACTTATAAAAGGCCCCCACCTCTCCCACCTTATTCACACCATCAATCCATTTGGCTCGGCCAACCTCTGCCCAAATACTCTCCCAACATCCCTCTCTTACTCCTATAAGCCTCACTTTGGGCAGAACTCTTCCCAAGGAAGCCTTTGGCTCAAATCAAAAAAGAGTTACCCGATTTTTAGGTAATGTCTTCTCTAATGTTGTTTTGTTTTATTTTTCTTCTCCAACCCCCTAAAATCTTTTTATTCATTTCTTTTGTAACAACACCAGTATCCTCAATATACTAGGATGTTTTTATAAGAAGGATTCGAGCTACACTTACACACACCTACATCTAATGGTTAAAGAACATACGGTTTCTGTGGATGGTGAATTTCTGCCTCACGAAACGATGATTGTTCAACACTCATATAACACCTTCAAAGGTGGCCATTAAGATGTCACTATTTTTATATATGATATATAATATGTTTATGTTTTACTTATGCTTATATATTTCTCATTTATGTCATACTTTATGATTTCCATTATGGGTAAAACGCGATAATTTCATTTTAGGAAGTGCGGACTACCGCCCCCTCAAAGTGATTTGAATCGTTAATTCCATATGTGGGATGTATAAAGGATGGAGTAAATAGTATTATACACTATATTATACTGTAATTATATTATACATTTATATCATTATGATTTTGTTCCATTAAATATGAAATTGAAATGAAAGTAGCGTTCATGCGTACGTACGGCTTACCGTCTCAATGAATGGTGCATTTCATTTCTTACCTCTAAATGTTACGTAATATTATGAATGAATGTATACACTGAATATATATGATATATATGACATATAAATCATGAATATAATTCTGGAGATAATGGATATTCTACCACATAAACAACTTGTAATTATAAGAAGTTTATTGTTGACTCAAGTACCAAAGATCGACAAAACGACCGTTATTAACTTAAATAATTAAATAATGTTCATAACATTGTAATAAGTGATATAAAAAGGATAATGAAATTAAAAATGGTTTTTAATAAGTTATATATTAACTCTAGTTTATTATTCAGGAGGTTAAAGAACGGTTGTGTCAAGTCAGACACGAGGTAAGGGAATTTCTTAACCCAACTTCCATTCTTTGGGTTAATCTCCTACTTTCAATTTATGTCATGATATTATTATGTCCTATTTTGTATTTTTACTTTCTTTATGTGTACCTATAGTGAATACACATAATAGATCTATTTTATTTTAAAAATGATCTTTTAAGGACTTCATCTCAATCCCCTTTCATTGAGGCGTATTTGGTTTTATACACAACTTTCTTTTATACGGTGTATAAACCCCTTTGACTTTTACGTTTATTCAAAATGAATCTTTTTATACGGAGAGTTTTACTGAACGACAAAAAGGGAATGTTTTTCTTTCCATACTTAGGCGGCGACAACGACTTCTCCGCCGCCATGACCATTATTTTAGTTTCGGCTTCCTCTACAAGCCATCTTTTTTTTAATGAAAAATAAATACAAAGTTTTAACCTTCTTTTATTTTGGTATTGAAAATGGTTTTGAAAGCTTTTTTATTATATTAATGTGTTGTATTGATATATTGTGATTGAAATGTGGAAATTTTATGTTTCCTTTATGCATGTTTTATGTGATACGATTATGTTATGGTTTATGATATGTTTAAACCTATTCATATGAGGAATGTATTGGACTTAATAAGTGACGGGTGGAGCCCGCTATAGCTCCTCGATGCATCGGTAGGTCTCATGAGACAACTAGACGTGGAATTGGCCGAGGCCCTTTCCCAATTTGATTTATGGTTTTGGTCGAGGCCTTAATCATTTTAGACGTCTTGGCCGAGGCCTTGAAAAAATGTTTCAGAATGTCTGGCATTATACATTCCCTCATTATTAAAGTGGTTATTGATATTTAATGTGATTATTCGACCAGTAGAATATCCATGTGAATAAGTGAATGGCATTATCTCATTTTACTTTTTCCATATTATGTTGACGTTCAAGTTTAAAAGGCTTTTGTTTTAATTATACATTGCCTTAAATTTTTATGTTTATTTATGAAATCTTCCGCAATATTGTTATCCTTACTGAGCATCTGAGCTCACCCCTTTCAATGTTTTAATATTTTCCAGGATGTGAAGAAGTATTTTATGAATGACCTATAGGGATAGTCCAAAGAGGATAGAAGTGTGGACTATGGAGACTTTTTTATTAGTTTTTCACTTTATGATGTAATGCAAGAGTTATGAATGTATCTAGTGTTTCCAAGGCTACTAAACTAATCGGACTTTCGAGACTTGATCTTTTGTGATCATGGCAATGTTACAAAGTAATGCACCGACTCTGGGTAGCTGGGTTCGGGGCGTTACAAGACATGATGAAAAAGAATCCCTGAAATCAAACTGAAGGAGTACTAAACATTATCCTCAATTTTGAAAAAATAATAGGTATACAAACTATTTTATTGAGGAAGAAGGAATGAAGATAAATATATATGATAAGACATTTCCTCTCATGAAGTGTCAGTTTTGTGGACATCTGGTCCATACCATGTCATACTGCCAAGAGGCAAGGACCTATACGAGTGGGGAAGATTTGGGTGTTTAAAAATGGAGAACATCTTCATATCCAACTTATTATAAAAGAAATAATTTTTTTGGATATTTGTTTCATTGTTATAAATATGGATATAAATTCATGTATTGCAGGAAAAGGTATGAGGGGAGAAATTATTATATTGCTCAAAGACATGTCAATACTTGTCAACCATACAATATTTCTATTTCAAACAGGTTTTCACTTATAGAAGAATAATTTGAATATGTAGAACTCATGTACACAAAAGATATAATTTAAAGGTTGTCATTTTCCTATGCTCAACCCAATATCTCATGGAATGAAAAGATAAAAATTGAAGAATCCAATCGTACATATTATCCATCAAAGCTACCAAGAACAAAAATACCTAGAATATTGATAGTGGATGTTCACCCCACATGACATTTAATGAAGAACTATTGAAAAATGTAAATAGATTTTTGATGGAAGAGGGATGTTTAGAACGATGGTGCTTTAAAGATAAAATATAGTGGAATTAATGATCCAAATAATGGAGAGCTAATGAAAACTATCATCTTTTATGCAGACTGTCTGCATCACAATATTCTTAGAGTGAGCCAACTCACTTACTCAGGTATTATTGTGACATTCAATAACAATGGATGTACAATAAGTGGAGTTTTTGGGAATTCTCTTAGGAAAGGTTATAGAAGAGATGGAAACTTATATCAGGTTGACCGTAAAATAGAAAATTTTATACATAACATTTGAAGAGGAAGAAAACTTGTGTCATCCAATATTGGGGAAAATCAATCTAAAGGGAATGAAATAGATATCTAAGACGGATATTTTCAAGGATATCCCTAATCTGAATTGTGAATGAAAGAAGACCAGTGATGCTTGCATGCAAGGTAAGATGTTCTGTAGTTCCTACTGTACAATGATGAAAATAGAATGTAATCTATTTGACCTCATCCATAGAGACGTCTATTTCCCAATAAATTATTACATAACATATGGATAATGATACTTTATTCTCTTTATATATTATTATATTATAACGTCAAGGGTGATTGTTATACATCGGAAGAGACAAGTTCTTTATTGCAAGAAAAATAAAAGAAGAATCTCTAAGAATGATACTAGATTGAAAATCAAAGGCCTTCAGTCTAAAAATGTGAGGGCTTACACATCCATTGAATTAAAAAATTACCAATAGAAGCATGGGATACAAAATGAGGTGGCTGATGTGAGAAATCCACATAAAAATGGGGTTGTTGGGCATAAGAATTGATAGGTAAACAACATGGGTAGAACAATTTGGATCAATAGTCGTATTTCTCAACATTTCTGGGAAGAGGTAGTCTAAGCATTGGTATATTTTAACATTTTAATAGGGCTATATATGGGTGAGAAAATGACATCATATGAATTGTGTCATGGATTGAAGGCCTCCTTGAAATATTTTCATGTTTTTGGAAGAAAATGTTTCATCTAAAAATTGAAGGAAATCAAGTGAATTATGGTGACAATGTAGATGAAGGAATATTTCATGGATACTAAATGAATAGAAAATCCTACAAGTGTCTCAATAAGAACTTGGGAATAACTGTGGAAATCACTAATGTTAAGATCATTGAATAGAAAAACCTAAAAGCTTTAATGAATTATTATGATAATGTGATAGATGATGAGGAATATTGTTTACATGGGGAAAATGATAATACAGAGTTAAGAGAAGATATTCCAAACTCTTAGGAGTCACATCATGATTTTGACTTCGAAGAAGAATCCGAAGAGGAATCCATAGATAGAGGGAATTCAGTCAAACCCCAAATGAGAAATAGAATATAAAAGATCAATCATTCCAACATTATTGGGGATCATAATACACCCACATAGACATGGATAATGGGAAATAATGAAAAATCCACATTTCTATCAGTTGTGGAACCATCCTCATTTGAAGAGGATATAAAAGATGAGTCATGGGTCAAAGAAATGATTTAAAAGTTATGACAAGTTCAAAAAAAATAAGACATGGGATCTAGTAAGAAGACCTAAAGGCCACAATGTGTTTGGAACGAAGTGGATTTTCAAGAAAAAATTTGACGAGCTAGGAAATATGATCCGAAATAAGGAATTTATGGTCTATAAAACTTGTTCGCAAATTGAGGGTGTTAATGTTGAAGAGACATTATCTCTAGTAGAAAGAAATTAGTCAATCAGACGGTTTATTTCCAAGGCAATCCAAAGTGGTTATAAAGTGTAACAAATGGACATCAAGACAAAAAATTTAAATGGATTATTGGAAAAAGAAATATACATTGAACAACCCATGGGGTTATTTCATTGAAGTGATGATATGATGGTTTCAAAATTAAAGAAATATTTTTATGGCTTAAATTGAAACCACAGGCATGGTAGTATCAGTTAGACTCTTATCAGAGAAAGATTTAGTTTAAAAGAGGAGTGGATAGCAATCTCTATGAGGATAATTCTTAAAAGGATTAGTTTATTGTATTGGTATAAGTTGAAGATATTATTTTCATTGGTATCAGGTACAGATCAGTTGGTGTATTTTCAAATCACATGAAATCAGAATTTGAAATTTCAATGATTGGTGAACTCAAATACTTTTTAGATTTACAGGTGATTAAGAAGAAGCATTACACATTCATTTCTCATGAAATTTATTGAAGAGGGCTACTAATTAAATTCAATATGAATGATTCCAAACCAATTTTGACTCTAAATTCGATTAGAAAAATGCTCGGGAACCATGAGGAAGGGACTTATATAGATCCCTCCAGGTATAGAAGAATCATTTGAATACTACTATACCTAAGGGAGCCATAGCTAGATATTGTTTTGCAACTTTCCTTACGACCCACATTCAGAGTAATCTGAGGGAAAAAATATGGAGGTAGTGAACGGAATACTAATATATAGTCATGGTACACATAATTTTGTTATATAACATTATATAGGAAGAGATAGGGAATAATCCCCTTTTACTAATTTTGAATGGGTTGGAGATATAGTGGATAGAAATTCCACCGGTGGTGGAGCATTCTATATTGGAATGAAATACATTTGATAGATTAGAGATAAATACGAAAGAGAATCTCTTTGTACTACTAAATATGAATATATGTGTGCTAAAAAGGAATTAAATTAGTTACTTTGGATGATGATGAAACTAAATCACATTGGTGATGAGGTGAAACTACCAATGCAGATTTTCTGTGATAACAAGAGCATAATTGATCATACGAAAAATCCTGTTAAGCATTCTCATACAAAAAATATTGAAATCAGATATCACTTCATCAAGGAATATATTTAACAATACGTGATTAAAATGGATCATGTGGGAACTGATGAGCTAGTGGTTGATATCATGTTCAAGCCACTGTTAGTGGTTGTGTTTGAGAAACCTCAGTTGAAGCTCAGTGTTCAGCCACTTACAGGGGTATAAAGAGTTCATGAAACTCCCATATCCCTGGTTTTTTAACTATTTTAATATGGTTGTGGATTTGATGCAGGTTTATGGGGGAGATACAATTTATGCAGAGTAAGTTTTTGAGCTCTCCTATTCAAGATTTAGTTATTTAGGTTTATTTCCAATCGAGGATACTATATAAATTGAATGTAAAAAGCATGTTTTTATATAAAGGATAATTAGAGAATTTATAAAGTCAATAATGAAAAATGGGAGATAAAATAAAAACATGAGAACTCAATTCATGTCTAGTCTCTTATTTTCTTCACCGAGAATAACTCAAGTAGACTTAAAGTGATGGATAAGTTGTTTCTCAAGGTTTTAGTTTTTCATTATGGCTAATGAATTAGTGAATTTATCTGGAGATTTCCAAAAAACCAAAAGAGGGAAATTTTGTAACAACCACTATTTAATGTATATAATGGAGTCTATTTTGTGTTTTTTTCAATCTACACATGGATGGCCACGTTGTTTTCAAGGAATGTGGTCTTATGATTGTGGAAGAAAGCAGTATTGAAGATGGTGTTGCTTCTCGGTGATTTCTAATTTTTGGGGCCTCACAATCCTTAATCTGTTCAAAGGAATGTATGGTATTAATAATGTAGAAGGAATTAAGAAAAGGGATAGAATCGAATGGCCTAGGAAATGAACCATGTATAGTTTTTGGGAATGGTTTGCAGACCACATACGGAACAGCGGGAACGGTACGTGGAGTGGTTCCCCGAACTGAAAATGGTTTTCAGTGAAGGTTCAGGAAAAGTCGTATGGTACAAGGAAGGATGGAGGATTGTATGATTGTTACGGTTTGTAAGATAGGATCAATAAGTGTTTGAGGCTGTACTAAAATCAATGATTTGGATAATCATGGATTAACATATTATTTGGATCCATTTGTTCCTATATAAGGAGATGTAATCCCATTCATTAAGGAGTGGGATTAGAGGTTAAATTTTCAAGAATAAATCTTGTTATGTCTAAAATTTTTCACAGAGGAGAAGATGGTATATTGAGGGAACCCTCCGTGTAAGGGAAAATATTTTGTGGAAGATTGTATAGTTTGTGGCAGAATCTATCACATTACATGGTAGAGTAAGGAAGTATGCAAAGCAAGGCAGTACATAGAGAATATAATAGTATGTGGAGTAAGGAAATATGTAGAGTATGGTTGTTCTAAGAGGAGTTATACGGTATGTGGAAGTAGAAGTTGTATGCAGAGGAGGTGATCCATGAACCATACCCACTACATAGTGTATGAAGGATGTAAAGTGGTACACAGAACACCCAATAGAGCCTAAAAATTGAAAATATTAGTTTGTGAAATTAATTTCCAAAACCCACAAGTGAGTGGGAATATAAATTACATATGTGGGAAAAAACGAGACTTCATCTGATTATCCATTTATAGTTAAGGATTCATGATTTATGTATACTCTATTGAAGCGACATTCAAGTCGAAAAACTGGGTGAAGACTCTTCTTATGTAGTAAGAATTGAGAAGTCATCAGAAGTGAAATGAGTGACTACATGTGATTTACCTAAAACCTTGTGAAGGAAGTGCACCTGGAACCATGTGAATATGTTAAACTCTTGTAATCCACAAGTGGTAAAGATTAGTGGTTATTGGGTATGACTGTCATATTGTTGGTGCATTCTCCATGGATATAGCTATTAGTGGTGAACCATTAAAAAATTACTATGTAATTATTTTCATGTGATTTTTTGTTCATTTAAATTACTCTACAGATTAGTTTAATAGGTTTCTATCAATGTGGTAGAATGATCGATCAGTTTAAAGGAAAATTTGACACCCTGATTCCCCCCCTCCCCTCTCAGGGTGTTCTAGGGTCCTTTAGGTTTAAGGCCTAAACCACAAGGAGGTTTGCTTCATATCCCTTTAGATGGTAATCAATTTCCACATTGTTTTGGATGGGGTGATGAGATACCTAAGGTGGAATATCATAAGAAATGGAAAAAATTGATGTGGACCCGAAGGAAATGGAACCACCGGGTTATAGAATGATCTTCCCGAGACACAAAGGCTCAAGGGAAATAATGTGAAGGGAATGGGTGATGGGATTGAACCTTAAGGTTAATTCCTACATTTCCCAATGATTGGGAATCAATGTTCACATAGTTCAAGATGGATTTATAGAATCAGTCTTTATAAAAAGTCTGGCGACATAGAGACTGGATGGGGATACACATGGTTGTTGATCCATCCCATGAGGGAAACTCTTGGGTAGAGGAGTTTGTTTAAGTGTAGGAATTATGCATGTCTAGCTTTATTGATTGATAAAATGCGTTCACTTATATGTGGTGGCCTTGGTAAAAATAGGATGGGTTTGGAGGATGTGTCAATGGAAGGAATGAATGAGGTGGAACCAACGTAAAGATGAAGGTGTTGGTCTTGAACCTCAAGAAAGTTTCCTACATATACTCAGGGCTTAGAATCGATTTCCATATATTTTATATGGTGTGATGAAATACCATAAGAGGTGGCCTACATTAAATGCAATGCATTGTTGGGGAATTGATGTATATGGAACCTCCGGTTTTGGGCATAATCTTTCTAAGACGCAATGTCTCAAGGGAAAGAACATGATGGGAAAGGGTGATGGGATTGAACCTTAGGGAGACTTCTTATATGTCCCTGTGGCTTGGAATCGAAGAAAATATAGTTTAGGATGGAGGTATATAATAGGGTCATACATAAACTAAAATATACCAGAGAGGTGTTGGGGCCAATACATGGTTAGTTTCCCATCAAAATAGGGAAAAATTTTGGTGTAGTAGTATTGTGAAGTTCGTGGATTATACATGGTTTGATACCTTAATTAATGGATCAGAAAACCTTATAGAGGCGTACACAGGTGACGTTCCCCCAAAAAAGGAACGATGTTACATCAGGATGGTACATCCCTCATAGGGAGCACTAAAGTTTATGATTTGATGGGATTGAACATATAAGTGGCTTCCTTTTTAAAAGAAAGGGATCAAAACTCATGTAGTTATGTTGTGGGTGCATTTTAACATCATACATGATTTGTTAACTGACATTAAATGAATGGAATAGATTTATTGTTGTCAATTAGGGTCTTGAACCTCATAGAGGCTACCTACATATCCTGTGTAGAAGGTGGGGATCAAAGTCCATATAGTTTATTAAATAGGTGAATATGATTATTCATGGTAGGCACCCATAGTTTGGATAGGGATTATGAGTGGTTAGTGGCTCAATGTTTATTTCATGGTCGATGTTACCCCTAATCCCACTTGAGTCATAGTCGGTGTGAGAAAAAATAGATTTAAACATACCTAAATATCGTGTCACGAAAGGTGTAGCAATAAGTGATGGTGTGAGTCTTACATAGATACTTCCTGGGGAGATAGAGACTATGAATAAATCCTTGAGATAATCTTGAGGATGCAGTTAGGATAATACGTGGAGTCATCCCAAGGTGCACGTGGTGAAAAATTCCACAATGAGGGGGAGACATAGAGGGAGTTGATGATCATTTCCCTTATGGTCCTCCTAAACATATCACACATGTGACAATCAAAGATTAATATCATGAAATGATTACGTGGGATTAATTTTAGTTTAACATCATGCATCGTGGACAATGAGAACTCACTCCTCACCCCTTGGACATACATAACATCTACCAACCCACATTTGGGAAAGGTATGGCACATGTAATACCTGATGGGAGGGAGTTGGAGGAGTGGTCAATTGAGGGGTCCATGTTAACGTGGATATGAGAAGAATAAGTTGATGTTATGATACCTATAAAAATAATGGTAAGGTAGGGAAACAAAAAATGGAACACTACACAGGGGACCATGAAATCACTTCCCACTAGCATAGAGGGCAACACTATAGAGGTTACACAAGAAGTGGTTGTTGCGTGCAAAATGGGCTCAAACATGGTGACATGGGGTAAGTACAACTCATGGGTTTTATAAGAAGGGTTTTAAAAAATATTAGGGACATGAGAGAAAAATGAATGGGGGCCAAGCACAAGATTCATTGCAAAAGGTTAAGTGTTTCATGCAAATTGGGACTTTTGCGCACACTTGACATTGGAAAAAGGAAACGTGTGAGGGAAAAACCCAAGTGGGCCCACCCGATGGGGGGAAAGGGAGAAATGTCATATAAGATCCTATAACATGATTTCATGAATTTCAAATGGTCATGGATGGGGTTTTATTTCACACACGAGACTAACAGTTCGACATCAAAAGTGTTACCCCGGAAGGGAGGGGTACCCCTCTATTCATAGGAGAAAATTCTAGTTGGAGCGTATAAGGAGGACAACGCTGAAGTAGTTGTTTGACATTGTTTTAGGCATCTAATACATATCTGAGAAGTCCAACCCTTTTTTGTGATGACATAGTTTTTTATGTGCATCTAACTTGGCCTTTTTCTGTCGGTATGGGGTTAAGCATATTGTCTGACATCACATTGGGTGTGCAAGAGCCTTGCACACTGATATAAATATTCTTTTTAAGCTTCCAATTTTGCGTGTTGCTACCATGGGTCCCTCATGATCAGTTGTTCTGTTAAAATATTTCTTTATCCTGATCCAATTATTGAATCTTTGCCTTTATGTAGAATTTGGCACCAATAGGGATCCCAATGAAAACAGAATCCACAGTATTTCGAAATTGATTAGAAAAATTAGTGTTTGCAATAAATTATAAATAAAATTTGATTGTATTTAATTGAAATTATTTTAATATATATGTATATATATGATTTTACAAAAAAAAATTTTAATGTTAAATTGTATTATAATTATCAATGGGTGGCTACATTATACTATAAATATAGAAACCCATTATTGAAACCCCATGATTTTATGAGTATAATTTTTAGTATGGATAATATTATTTTTCAACTTCAATAAAAAATGAGCTCATATAAAGAAATATAACTTATAAAATAATGCATCATCAGTTATAAAAAAACTGTCCAATGTTTTTCTTGTTTAATTAATTTTTCAACGCGGATGAAGGGTGGTTATATCATTGAAATTTATAGTGTTGGAAAAAGTGTGGGTATTTTAATGATTATTATAATGTATACTATTTTTTATCACTAAACATGACTTATTTTTACACTAATAAATTCATTATATTTATATGTTCTTGGTACTAATTTTTCATGTGTTTGGAACCGGGTGGACCCATAGGGGAAGGGGTGAACTATAAGGGACATTAAGGGGGGATTACTCATGAATGAGTCCCTAATGGGGGCAACTATGGTACCTAATAGGTACCATATCCATTTAAAAATATATAATTTTAATTAAATGTTAAATATAATTTAAACATAGCAACCTCCTATAACATTTACTCCCAACCACACTTACCCAGCCTCAAAAAATCCCCCATCTCAACCTTTCATTTCCATTTTCATGTTGGTGGATTTCATTCATTTGATGTTATATTTGAGTTCTGTTTATATTGATTAGTATATAGAGATATTTTTATTGATACATAAAAATTTATTCCACAAATCTCCTACTATTTCACCATGTTTCGTTGTCTATTTAGTAAATTGGGGGGTTTTTTTAATTTGTTGATTTCTACCATTTAAAGCTAAATTAAATAGTATTATTCTACAATAGGGATTTTACTACTATAAAGTAGATGGTCCAAGCCCATTATCTATGGTTTATATGACATTGATGTGATTTTCACTCATGGTTTCAACAACCATATGTGATTGACATTGAAAATATATTAATCCACTTTACTATGACCCATATGAGTTTAGTAAGGATAACTAGTTCCCAGATAGACCCTTTGATCACTATACCTTTATGAATTGATTTCTATCGATTGTGGGGCCCAACCAATGTGAATCCAACTTATACTCATGATTATTATGGGTGATTAATCGATTTTCTATGAACTAACAGAAAAAAAGATTCACTTTGCTTCCCTAGGAATTAGAAATATAAGTAATTGAGAAATTCCATATTGAGGCTTGAACAAAGTAAATATTTTAGATTCTCTCTATATTATTCAGGATAGTTTAATTAGTATTCTAGGTGGGTGTTCCCTCCAATAGTTTTTTATAAAGAGGGGTTGTATATATTGGGGAAATACCTACAAATTGATTGGTAGTGAGTGTAAAACCATATATTATTCTCTACATGAGTTGGACTCTATGATGTGATTTTTATGAATTTTTTATATTGTTTTATTAAATCCATTTGTTATATCGTGATTATATATATATGCGATGACATTTATTTTATGTTTTTGACGGATATAGTTTATTTTTACTGCTTATTTATGTTATACTGGTTATGATGAGGGATGATATAACTAGTATATGGTATTATCATCAAAAAATGAATATAAAAAACATCATACACATTATCAAGGGATGTAATTACTCTTAGATAAGGGAACATAATACCTATGTCTCCTTGGTATTTATAGATGTGGGTCCCTATACCCAATTATATTCAATTACCCATGGAATTGGTATATATATTCTATGGTGTCTTGTTTCCATGGAAGGGGATGAGATAGTTGTGTATGAATGCTTTCTTATGAGATGCGATTCTCTCTTTTATGATGTTTCACTATATTAAGGACTTTTCACTCTTGTGATCCACCCATGACTAGGATTACTATTCCCTTTATAAATGATGTAGTCAGAAAATGATTCCAATGTCACTATGACTTCTATAGGACATTATTCTAAATATAGACTAATATTATTGGGTTGTTATTACCGTTGATGTAACATCATTATCAATATGTACAACCCATGTGTTGTCTATTATGTTATGATAGGATGATATGATTATCAATTATGACATAGAAAATGATAACTTTCTGGTATTAATATGAATTTATTAGAGACCAGTCATGTTGTCAAGGGTTTCAAATTGGTTGTATATATTTTTTCACTAAAATTTCTGTAGTTTAACATGAACACTTGGTCATCTCTCAAAGGATTCTTAGATCATTAATTCAAAAATATGGTTTTGATTATAAAAAGATAAGGGTAATTGGAGTTTGTAAAACATAGGGTTTTATGATTTAATATACACAAAGAAATAGAAAAGTGATAAAAACAATTTTGATGTTCATAAACATAATTAAACGTGATCAACCCATGGAAATATTTTGATCCCCATCCTTCATCGCTTGAAGATATAGTGTTATGTTATTTTAAACCCAAGTTTGTAACACATAGATCTAGAATCATGCTATATTTATACTAAGATACAATATAGGTTTTATTCCGGAACACACAATGATTCATCGAAAATTACCAATGATTGGTTTCTTGGTGTACGACTTCATAACCGAAACTCAGCAAGGAAACACATGAAGAACTCAAGGGATTTTCCATGTTTGTATTATATTTCAATGTGTTACAATGAAATGAATGTACATTTCTATGATAGTGTTTACTTTAGTTCAATTAAACAATGTGAACAATACAAGCACTACAATTAAAAGGGCGAAGAAGAAATGGGGAATGGTGTGTGAAACATCACAAGAATGGGTACCCCAACCATTATCATATGAGTTGAGAATAACAAACATGTATATAAATAAATAATAGAATAATATAGTATTGTGGAAAAAACATAAAAAACTGGACTTAAAAATATAATTTAAATATTACAAACATGAAGCTTTGTATTTACATTATGTTCCTCCCAGGGTGATCACGAAGAGTTTAGAAATCCATGGGATGGGAGGAAGAAGAAGATGTTAATGTATCACATAACATAGCCTCTAAAACATCTCAGGATTATTACAAGACTCATTTAGTAATACAAAATGGAATCACATTTCCCCTTGGGTGAACTCTTAAATGAGGTCCCTAATTTACCTTTTTATAGGAAAATTGGAAGGTGGTTTTGAGCACACATATTGGGTAAAAATAATTATACTATTGTTTCCATTATCCAAATAGAATTATATATATTTTGAGAATACTAAAATAAATTGTATCCCCACATCATGAATATAAATAACAAAAATTTGGAACTATTTGGAAAACTATAGATAGATACATTGATAAAATAAATAACACCGATATTGAATTTCTGAAGATTTCATTCCATAGACAGATGATTTCAGATTGGCATCGTAGAGGCCGAATGGGGATTGGGTTCCTTAAAATGAAATGTAAAACATTAATTTTATACCTTCCCAAATAATTTCATCCCATTTGGATTCACGGTTTAGTAGAATTATGTGGTGTAGTACACTTGTGTGCATGGATCCTTTGCAGATTGGACTATTTTTCATGGACTTCATCATGGATCCTCCAAATCACTTCCACCCACAATGTAATTATCAAAAAAAGTAACATATATATTATTATTAGTGTTAAACATCAAATAATTAAATCCAAAAAATGAAGTGATATTTGTTATTATACTGGTTATTTTCAATACCAGACCAGTTTAATACATTGGTATATGGGTGAAATAAAATAGTGAATCATGGTAAGATCGCACACCCACACCTAAACATTTTTACTCATGGGAAATGTATAATATCCTAATCATGTACCATTCATAAATCAGAGGTGTCAAACCATACAAGAATCTTTTGAAATTAAATTCATCATGTCTCAATTATGGAATCAATATTATTATCATCTTTCTTTTATCACTTTTAAATTTGATCAACATTATTTATTCACCCATTAAACATGTCACAACCAACCTCACCTAGAAATTTTCCCTCTTCAAAAAATGAACCTATGAATGTAGATTTATTCTATTTTCCCAGATTCTATTTGATCATACCATATTATTTCCAAGATTCTTAGTTCTCTACCAGTATAAACTAGTGTGCTACTCAAGAGGACTTCCAACAGGTTGTTCTGAGGATCATGGGTTGGTACGATTTAATGTTGAAAAGTATAAGGAAGAAGGGAACTGAATAATATCATATGTACAAAACATTTCAAAATTCAGCAGGTGTTCACAATAAATTTAAACACCCAAACCCTCTAAAAGTGTATTACACCTAACCCACTTTCCTCATTGTCAATTTGTGCGGGTCACAACCAAACAGTGATTAATAATGAGTAAACATCCTCTTTTCTAAATTTTTTTTTTCAATGTATATATTTATTTTATTAATATATAGATTATTGAGATATAAAATGGGAAAAATGTTTAAAATAAGGATTAAATATGTCTTGTGAACCCATTTCCCATGAAACATGAAGGATCCCTTTATATCAACCCATAAAAATGATTGTCTCCACTGAATTCCCTTGGAAACACCCTATATCACACACTTTCTGAAAGTAAAAAAAGATTATACACAATATTTGGGTAGGTAGGGATAAATTATCTTTTAATTTGTCTATATAATAGGTATTTCATGGCCTCTATATTATAAGAAGTATAAAATGTAAATGTGGCTGAAAATAGAGAATAATTGCACAAAGAAATTTTCAATGAACGATTTCTGGTATCATGAATATATCATACATGAATCGCATGGATTCAAATAGAATCATTAAAATTTATAGTTTCTCAACATGACCTGAGATTCTCAAGAAAATTATTAAATGTAATAATATACAATAAAGGGCTTAGAATGTCTCTCAGGTGAGGAATTAAAATATTAGTCACTGTTATTGAGGTATGGGTTTCAAAAATCCATCAAAAACCTATGAATGATTTTAAAATAAAAATTATTTAAAAATATTCCATATCAAAATTCATTTGAAAAACATTTTTTTAAAAAACAATAGAATTTTCCACACAATTTAATGAAGCATGAAAAATGATTTTGGATATTGTTTTTAAGATCATATTTTCTTAAAAGACACATAATAAAGAAAATGAAATCATAAATTAAAATTCCTGTTTTTTGGGATTATTATTATTATTATTATTATTATTTAAATCGTAACTATGACATGTCACCCCCACCCACACCTAAAAATTAAATTCTCTTTAATTAAAGTTTTTTAAATAAATATATAAGTAAATAAAGTTATGGAAAATGGAAATCCTACTAATTTGTTTCCTATGTGGCATCTATTAGCGATATTTCCTCCATTAGGTGATTTGGAAAATCCTAAAAGAAGTTTTTAGGCCTCTTCCCATGGACAGTAAACCTCTATCCTCTCTTCTCACATAAAACTTATATACCCCTAAAAGGTACATATTGGTAACAATATATGGACTGATCCATCAGGATATACTCTTACTTGGGTGGTGCTTTAGCCAAGACTTATACATGAGTAAATTATCACCAATATATAACTCCCACTAATGAATCATCCCATCACGGATTCCCTTTTTTTCTCTTTATAAATTTTGGAGTTCTCAAATGCATCACGTCGAATTTATTCCAACACATTAATCTCTAACTTCTTATGTTCACCAGCATTTGAGTGATTCATATTAAATTTTGTCTGATCCCAATAAAAACATTTCTCTACCTCCACTGCTTGGTGGAAAGCCTTTACAAACACAATCATATTTAGTGAAATTTTTATTGGGGTTTTAAAATCATTATGTTAACCCAAAGTGCATCATCCAAGCACAAACTCTGATCTTTCTTTTTGGGTTGAACCATTTTTCCCAAGATTCACTTAACTTATTGAATTGAAATTTCTTCTTGTCTATTATTTTTCTAGTGATAATTTGTGGATAATATATGAACAACCCCATAATCAAGATGAAACTTTTTCATGTTGTGATTGAAAAAATGTGAACCCTGATCACTAATGATGAATCTCAGTAAACCAAACCAACTAAAAATTTAGGACCTCACAAAATAAAAAACAACTTAAGAGTCATTAGTCATGTTGGTCTTTCTTCCACCCATTTAGAAATATATTCAACAACCAATATTAAGTACACAATTCCATATGAATTTGTAAATGTCCCCATGAATTCAATTCCCCTTGAATCAAATATCGCACAAAATAACATGGTATGTTGTGGCATTTCATTCCTCTTAGAGGTATTCCCTATGAATTTATATCAAGTACCAGACTTACAAAATCGATTTTTATCTCTATAAAATGAAGGCTAATAATGACCTGAATCAACAACCTTTCGAGTTGTACGTTTAAAGGATAAGTGGCCCCAACAAGATAAAGTGTTGAAGAAGGTCAAAATGGAGGTGAACTCATGGCCAGGGACACACTGAAGAACAACATGGTTACTAAAAATTACCCATGGTTATGGTTCACCCCAACTGTACAATATAGAAACATGCTTATGTACCTCGGATTGTGAAGTGCTGAAATTAGTGGGGACCCTAGATATTGATAGAAAATTTACAATTTCTGCATACTAAGAGGTAAGCTCCAGAACATTCCAAAAGTTCTCATGAGGGAATAATTATTCAATGGGGATGGTTCAGTGATCAAGATGGTCATGTGGTGGGTAAATCATACTAATGTGGTTAGCTACCACATTTTCCACTCCTCTCTTATCTATAATCTCAATTTCAAACTCTTGTAGGAGAGGCATCCACCAAATGGGATGGGGATTTTCCTTAGTTTTATTTATGAGGAATAAAGGGTAGAATGATCGGAAAATAAATTATTTTTTACTCGATATGATATACACAAAATTTTTCCATGGAAAACACAATTGAAAGAAGTAATTTTTCATTTTTTTTATTTTTTTCCTTGGCACGATCAAAGGTACATGTGGTATATTTAATTACCTGAAGATACATCTCAACCCTTTGTGATAAAACATCCCCAACTTCAATGTTAGATGCATCACACAAAAGCTCAAAGGGGAGGTACCACCTTTGTGGCTGGATAATAGGAGGTGATGTGAGACTACTTTTTAGTTAATTTAAATAATCCTTGCATTTTCTATCAAACACAAACTAATAATCTTAGTGTAATAACTGGGACAAGGTAATTGTGATCATACTAAATTCTTTAATGAATATATTGGTAAAAAAAGCATGAAGCATCAATGATCACACCTCACAATAACATTTTGGATATGTAAGGGTTGAAATTAAATTAAGATTTTATTTATCCACTTGAATTACTTCCTTTAAAATAACATTCCCAAGAACTATACCCTATTCAACTATGAAATGGAATTTCTCATTATTTAGTACAAGTTGTATTTCTATTTAATGATAGAGGATATAACCAAGGTAAGCCAAATATTCATCAACGTAAGTTCCATAAACTATGAAAAAACCCATTAAAACATCCATGCAATTCTCTATGTACACAGAAAAAATTATCAACATACATCACTGAAAAGTATAGTGAGCATTACATAGGCCAAAAGACATCCTTCTACAAAACAATATACCAAATGGACGGGTACATGTTGTCTTTCCTTGATCCTCAAGGTCCATATTGATAAGAAAATAACCTGAATATCCATCAAGGAAATAATAATGGGACTTACCAACAAATCATTCTGACATCTGGTCAATGAATGGTACATTAACATGGTCCTTTCTCATGGATTGTTTCAGTAAATGGTATTCAATATAGATATTCAAAAAATTTAGTACACATGTTGGAACCAATTCATTTTTTTCATTAGAAATTACTGTTATTCTGGGTATTTTTAGGATCAATTTGAACGTGGATAACCCACTTACTACCATATATTGGATAAATAATCCCAATAGTAGGTAATTTACTGACATCCAATTTTACCACTTCAAGGAGAGTGGGATTCAACAGGCGTTGATCCTTCCTTACAGGCATAGCTTCCTCATCAGAAAGTATGTGGTGCATACAAATAGATCGTATAATCTTTGTAATATCATAAATTTTCAATCCTATCACCGTTTTACATTCTCTACAATGATCATGTAGTTTTGATAACTATTGTTGATAGAAGTTGTTGGAAATAATGATATGTAATTGGTCAATACCCTCAAGAAATGTGTATTTTAAATATTATTGATGTTGTTATAATTCCAATATTGGTGGATTTTGGATTGAGGTCTGGACTTAGGGGTGAGTGATGTCCATAAAATTTTATATTTTCTCATTTTAATTCTCTAATGATAGATAGTCTATTGAAATTAGATTTTCTGAATCATCGACGGTCATGGGTACCTCACAATTAACACCCTTATCAATTAATGGACTAAATTTATAGTTTTCAGACCCCACACAACACTCAAAACATGAATCAATTCTCAAATCATCCAATGGTGAAGAATGGGAAAATGAATCAGAGTATGAGTCAATTAGAGAATTGTGTGTGTGAGGGTGTGTGAATCATTTGAGAGAACTTCCATCGAATACATAGGAAGAGTGAAGTTCTCTTCAAGGGGGTGTTTCACAGCCTCAATTATGTTATAACTTACCTTTTCTCCATTGAAATCAATTGAAAATGTACCATTGTGAATGTTAATGATCATATTTTTAGTTTTTCGGAATGGCATCCCATGTATGAGAGGGGAATTTCCTTGGGTTCGGGATTCCTCCATCTCAAAAATGTAGAAGTCGATAGGGAAGATGATATTATTCACTTTTACGAGGATATCCTCAACCACTTATAAGGGGTCTGTTGTGCACCAGTTGGAAAGTTTCACTTTGATTCATTTCATTCGAAGCTCTCCAACCTGTAGAGAAGTGTACACAATGTAAGTAATTACAATAATTTAATAACCCAAATCTATAATAACATATAAAATACATGTCTCCTATTTGGTGGAAGATATTGTGAAAATTCCTAGATCCTTGCACATGTTTTGCATTTCTGATTGAATCAATGCTGAGACATTCCTTCCCAGGTTGAATCTTCCATTCCCCCTCAGTCTCCTTATATGGGTTAAATTATATTTATGAAATGTGGCATATCAAGGAAATTTTTTAACTACATCAAATAAAGGATTTTAACTTGAATCTTTTTAAATGTATCCATTATTTCCTTATCAATGTCATTGTCAAAAAGTTTCTAAGAATTATAGATTCCTCGGGTGGAAAAGAAGAGGAAATTATTGTTCATGGTAATCTTCAATGACAATTGGTTTTCCCTTTTGGGTTTTTTCTACAATGAAATAATTTATGGGTGGATAAATTGTGTTTTTAAATGGGGGACATACTTATTGTGTAGAATCAGTAGAATGTGAAATTTGTTTACCACAATGAAGTTTATGATCAAATACATTACCTTTATCCTTCTTATTAAAAGTGGGTTGGGATAGTAGTTTTCCCAAAAATTTCATCTTGATCTCACCGATAGTGTTTTCCAATTGTCAAACTTGAGTTCATAGGTCTTGAATAGTCGATTGTGTAGACTATTAGAACTGGATGTTTTGGAGACCAATTTTATTCACCTTTTCTTCAAGGATTTGTTTTTTTAGGTGGAGGCAGATTTTTATTCTGATAAGTTTAGGGATAAGAGTATCGCATACCATGGCCTAGTTGATACCAATTATTCATGGGTTTTCTCGGGTTTCTTATTTGTTGTTATTGTGGTTGTGCTTTCCACACAAGGTTTGGATTTGGCATAAATGGTTCTTGCTTGAATGGTGGTGCTTTAAAAAAAGGATTCCATGGAAATAATGTTGAGAAAGACTCAGTTGAATCGTGATGCTATGGGAACTGGTTAGAAAAATGAGTGTTATCAGAGAAAATAACACAATATAATGGAATAGAAGAAGAGTGGGAGTTAACCCGTGATTGAGACAATTACCTTAGAAGGGTATGCATATTTTCAATTTTATTATATACCTTTTGTCCAAGGTCTGAATGACTTACCTCATGAACTCCCCGGGTTGTTTCATTTCCTCATGTACCAAATTGTTGTTTTCTTTGATCTATTTTGACTATTAATTCACAAGCGGTGAAAAGAGTATAATCAACTAGGGAACCACCAGTTGTGGCATCAATCATTCAACAATAAATGGATATAATTACCTCATAGAAGTATTATATTAACAAATGTTCACTAATCTGGTATTGGAGGCAATTTGAGCAATTTTTTTTGGAATCTACCATAGTATTCATAATGGATCTCTCCTAGTGATTTTCTAATTCCCCAAATTACATTCCTAATTGATGCAGTTCAGTAGGCCAGGGAGAAAGTCACTAAAAAGAGTCATTTAAAGTCATTACAGTCGCCGATTGTTATATGTATATAGTATAAATAGTCTTTTGATACAGCATCAAGGGATAAAGGTAATGCCCTAAACATTATTAGGTCCTTAGATACATTTTCGGGTTTCATGGTTGAGCACACATTGTAAAACGCATTGAGCTGTTTTTGTGGATCCTCACCAAGAACGCCATGGAATTGAGGAAGTATGTGGATGAGGTCTGATCTCAGCTCAATGATGGATCCTTCCTCAGGATATTGGATATATGTAGGTTGGTACATCAAATCTGGTGTGGTCAGTTATTTTTAAGGTTCGATTATTTGTAGCCATGATTTTTGGGCCTGGTTTGGTTTAATTTTTGATTGGTTTGGGATCACATGAGGTTCCAAAAGGGGTTACCAAATTTTCATTTATTTTAATAATATTTATGAAATAATTTTTAAGTGATGTGTCTTTTAATGTTTTGGGTTAAATTCAAGTAAATTTTCCTTTTCTAACCGGGTCATGAAAATAAGTTGCAAATTTTGTATTTTTTGGGTTTTTTATGATGGAGGATGGAAATAATATAATCAATTAAGAGGGGTGAAAGGATAAAATAAATATAATTTTTTAATATAATATTATATATAGAGATATGGAGATAAAGAGAGATTGAGATTGGAAGAATGTACAAAAACAACAAAAAACAAAAAACCAAAAAAAATTCAAATGGGAGAGTGGGATATTGAAAGGAGTACTAATTAAGAATTAAAATAAATAAATAAATGAAAATAATGAGAAAAAATTGTTCTTGGATCCTTTCCTATGACTCCAAAAAATTTTCATGTTGTCTAGCTCGTTAAATCTGTTGTTCAGTTTTTTACAAGAATTTCTACAATATATATGGAACCCTAGGTCATCTCTCGACAGAGCCTTAGATAATTAATTCAAAAATATCATTTTTATTTGAAAATGATATGGGGAATGGGATTTTGTAAAACATTGTTTTTATGATTAATATTCTAAAATAAAGAGAAAAGTGATAAAAACAAATTAAAATTTAACAGAAGTATTTAGACATGATCAACATTGAGAAATCTTGTAATGTTTGTGCTTCATCACTTCAAGATATAGGGTTGTGATATTTTAATCGTAGGTTTTTAACACCTAGAAGCATAATTTTAATGATTTTATAATAGGATACCTCCTATATTTGAGTTGTAAACATGCAATGATTCATTAGATATTGTCGATGGTTGGTTGATTTGTGTTTGACTTCATAACCAAAACTAACAAAGGAAACAAACAATTAACATGACTAAAATTCCATGTTTTTATCATATTTCAATGTGTTACCATGACATGGATGTACATATCCCTGATAATGTTTATTTGACTTCAGTTAAACAATATTAACCACACAATCACTACATTTGAAATGGTGGAGACAAAGTAGTGAACGGTGTGTGAAACATCACAGGAATGGGTACCCCCAAACATGATCATATGAGTTGAGAATTACACACCACTACAATACACAATAAAATAAGAATTGAAATTTTTTTAAAAACAACTTAACATCAAGGAATTAAAATGATCATTTAACTATTACAGATATGAATCTTGGGATTTACATCATGTTCCACTATGGGTGAACACAAGGAGTTTTGAAATTCATGACAGGGGAGGAGGAAGAAGTTGTTGAAGTATCATTTCCCATAGAATTATGTTCCTCAATGGATTATGAGAAGACTCCTTTGGGAATAAAAAATGGCATTATGTTACCTCCTGGTCAAACAAATAAATGGGTTTCCCATGGTCTTTTTTTATATGTAAATTGGAAGGTGGTTTTTGAGCTCACAGATTGTGTAAAACCACTTAGTCCATTGTTTTAGACCATCAAAAGGTATTATATTTCTTTAGAGATAAATAAAAAATTTTATCCCCACATCAACAATATATCTCCTAAAAATTCTATACCAATTTGAAAACTATAGATTGAGATATTGATAAAATTCAGAACACCACTTTTGACATTGTACAAATTTGATTCACTAGATAAATGAGTTTGTATAGTCATTTTAGATGCTTAATTGCGATTGGGTTACTTCATATGTTATGTATTAAATTATACTTAGGACTAGGACAAAAAAAATCTTGGATTTTGGAAACATTTTCTAGTATATGTATGTGGTTTAATCCACTAGTGTTCTTGGATCCTCTTCATATTCGACCATTTTTCTTGAATTTCATCATGGGCCATCCAAATCACCTCCTCCTAAAATGTAATTATCAAAAACAATTACATTTACATTTTTAATAGTGTTAAAAAAAACAATTTAATGAATAATTATGTGAAATTCTGTATTATACATGTAATTTTAAATACAAATCTAGTTTAATACAATGGTATAAGGGTGAAATAAAATAGTGAATTTTGGTACGATCAAAGACACCACGACACTAGAATATGTTTTTATATCCACACTAGGGTGTCCATGTACAACATGTGGATATGAAATATTTATTATCTCTTGCATTTCATATTATTTCCATTTGAGCATATCACATTTTACATGTACCTATATTTAAATGATTTCATAGGAAAATTATATGTGGTGGCATATTAAATTGGACTCACACCCTTCTTTGGATCCTTGGTAATTTTGTAGACATTATGGTGCCTTATTGAGGTATGGGAAAGGGAATTACTTTTAATTTATCAATTATGGATCACGATTAGTGTTGGGATATGGTACAAGGGATCATCCTCAGTCTATTTTTTTACTTGTTTCCTATTAATTGAATAATGTGTTAGTTATGTGGTTTATGATTTTACAACGAGTTATTTTGATCATTTATGTGTGTCTATGTGACATTATTGTTGTTAATTTCTTTATTACATGGGATTTATTGATTAATATAATTATATTTTAGTTATGTTGTACACCATTACTCTACATTATATTGTGATGATTGTTTATATACTATTTTCACTATGATTTATAGATATCTTCAAAAAAGAGGTTTTAGTATCCCCATGTTATACATTGACCTTTTCTAATGGATGATATCCTCTATTTTAAGGGTAGGATCAGTTTAGGTTTGTGGAACCTACTTTGATCATGGTAGATGTGAACTTATCTAGGAAGTAGTAAAGTTATATTAGAGCCTTGTTTTTCTATTGTATTATTATTTTGGACATGGTAGATGATAAATAATAATTTTCTTTAATTTCATAGATACCTCAATCATTGGATTAACTAAGAAAAGTTTTGAGATATTGAAGATTCGTATGGGTTGTACTGCAATTTTGGATTTTTACTATTATAATTGCATTGATTCTTACTGAAAATGAAGCAATTGGTTTTTAATTTATGATTTTTGTTTTCTAATTAATCAGAGAGAAAAAGATATTATATTTACATATCATTATTGTAATGAAGTTTTCACATGATATACAAGGTCCTTGTTGTGTTCGAACACTCTAAATATGATGTGAGGTTCAATTATTTAAATATTTAGCAACAAAATATACAGTGATTTCCTATATAACATTAGGTTACAATCAAAGTTATCCATGTTTTTATTTTGGTTTGGATAATAATATTTAATAATTTATAATAAAAATCCTATTTATATCTTCTTATAACTCTACAAATGGGTAATTGAGTCTATGGAGAGTGCTTGAGTTATTTGAGACCCCTAGTGCACTAGGGTTAATGTATAACATTGTAGGACTCTATACCTATTTTGACATGTGTAATTTATTATAATAAGATCTATTATAAATTTTATTCTGGTTTTTGTGGTGGGAAATATATAGATATTCCTCCATGATGAGTACCTTCTGAGCTCCAGGATTATGGGGATGAGCATACCCAATTGGTTGTTGAGAATGAACCCCAAGTTTCATGTGAAGCTTCAATTGATCAAGAAAACATTGAGATTTTTCTTGATATGATTCAATTGTTAGGATGTGGAATTATCAAAGACAAATCATATATACTATATATTATAATAGAGTTTCAGTTACAACATAGACCACTATTTTTTTATAGGATTGACTTATGGATATATAATTTTGGGTTGAGTCTATAGTAACTATCTTCAAAAATATCATGAAAACCCTTAATAAGAGGGTGAACCTCACTGTGAATATGATTTTGGGAATAATGAACATCAAGTAAGAAATAATTTTCCAAATAATTAACATATGTGGTTATCCTATAAATAAATTCAACATATTTTCTTCATTCTTTACTTTTCATGGAACTAATAGATTATTAGCCTCGTGACTTCATCTATAAAGTTAAGAGAAGTATGTAGGTAATAGGATATGCCACCAAATTTACTGAAGTTGTTAATTTTTATTATTTATTTGATTGAAAATTCATTTCAGTTTTGATGTTATGAGGATAGATTGAAAATTTTAATTCTATCATAGTTGGAAATCATTCAACAAAACAGTTTTTTGATTTTTTGAACCATGCACTCATAATAAAGAGAAACATGTTTGAGGATAGAACTTCTAGTTAGTCAGATTCTTATATTGGGACTGGGAGTGAATCATCATATTATTAGATGTGATTATTATATTATTCTCCACATCGTGTTGGTTATAAATCTACTCAAAACTATGGATTATGTTCTTTAATTCATTGGAGGACTCCACCATGAATGTTATCAATGGAAAAATGTGATTAATATATGACTATAATGCCATAAATCGTTACTAGAGTTCCATTAATGTTGTATTATTACAAATATATAATTATATTATTAAATACTTTCTCATCCAAATATAGATCCTAGATATATCTATACATAAGGATCTATAATTGGATTAGTTTCCTTACTCTAGTGTACTATTTGGAGATATTCTTACCAATTAAGGTGTTGATTAGGTTTCAGTTACAAGAGATAGTAGTTAAAGTCGAGTCATAATCCCTAGAGTATATAATAATATGGAGGCTATGAAAATTGATTAGGGATAGGTTAAAATCGTGTTATTAGTAAAATTCATACTGATCATAAAGAGGTACCATTAATGCTATGATGTATGATCTTAGTTGTATATACACTAACACCTACTATATTTGATAAATGTTTATAACATTCATTTATATACTCTTAGATTGATGATGGGTGGATTTTTAACATCAAGTAATTATGTGGAGTGATATATATTGATACAACATTAATAGTGAAATCCCATTTAATTTTATGATGTTATGAGTGCGCCCTAGGAATTAGAAGATATAATAATCACAATAATTACATATTTTCAAATAATAAAAATTTCCAATGCAATCCTAGTTGTAGATTAGTTGACTAAGTATTGAGTGTAAAAAGGATTCAATTATTAGTTTTTATCATTCATGGATGATGAGGGAGATTTTTATATACATATCACAGAGTGGGACTTATTAGTAGAACATTCAAGAAATTACCATTGAAAGATGGGTATGATCCCATATTTATTGGGTAGTGTTGTTTGGGATAATGAAGATAATTTTCTATTTTTATTTACTACGTCTTTCAAAAGATTTATGATTCCATTCACGATAAATTCTCAGGGATTCTTGTAGAGTTATTATTGAATTTCTGGTCGAAATTAATCAATTTATATAGTCTATATGCATTCCTCCATAGATGATGGATCTAGTAGTGCTTAAATGGATCAAGGCATGGCTAGAAGATCATAGGGTGGTGTGATTTATTCACGTGATCAAGTCCCTGTGTGCTGATCATATGTTGTTCACCAAGAAGGAGGATGGTTATTTATTATTTGGATCTGCGGATATTGATGATTTTTCTCTGATTTGAGTTTCTATGTTGTTTGGGTTTTTAATATCAACCTGCATTGAACAAATCTCGAATTTTATCTCTGGATACCCTGGGAAGCATTTATGGAAAGCTGAGTTTAGTGATCTGGGGGTCTTCACTGGCTTAGATAGGGAGTGTAATCACATGACGTTTTTAGCAGTTTTTTCTCTCTGATGAATGGTTTTTATCTTGCTCAGAATTTCAGACCTCTTGTCTACTTATGCACCCTTGGTGTTATCCAATATTTTTCTTGCCTATTTCATTGGACTCTTATGATTTTTTTGGATGGTACCTTTCTTATGGGGTGTCCAATTGAGGGATCTAGACCCGCATTTTTTATTGGCTGATGGGTTTACTGATTCGATTTTCATTGTAGCATACTGAAGTACCTTGATCTATTAATTTTAAGGTCTACTTTCATGGTTTTTTAGTTTTGAAGAAAGTGTAGGCCAGGAATGGGGGACCATATGGGTATCCTTCCTGGTAAATCTTGGGGAATTTTTCCTTGCTACCTATCCATACATCCTTGATTTCACATTCCGTGGATAGTGAAGGACTCTCACATAGTAATGCATTTCCTTTATGGATGGTTAGGATTATTTCATGTCTGTCTTATTTTTGTTTTTATTTTTTGTGGTGTTTTCAGTTGAAAATAATGTTCTAGGTTTGTTATTTGTACCCCCTTTTATCCCCTATTGGTGTAAGCACTTTACAACTCGTGATTGTACTGTATTTCTTGATTGATTTAATAAATTCCATTGGAGTTATGAACTTGGAAACCATCTCATGTCTTCGCACTTCTTAAAAAAATCAATGTGGAATGAATCATAGAGAATGTAATATCAGAGGATAGTGTAATAGTGGACCCAAAGAAGGTTTAGGACATTGTTTATTGGGACTGGCATAAAAATATTTTTAAGATATATGGATTTCTATAATTTCGTATGATAATGTAGGGGATTTGTTACGGACTTCTTAGGGATTAAAGTGTCAATGATGACCCAGAGAAACAAATGTTTAAAGTTAGAGTGGGCTAATCATAAGGATATATTCATCTAGGAGCTAAATATTATATCAATATATAAGTAGTTTTTGAGATTAAATAAGATTTTTAATATGTATAACCTTTGTTGCGAAGAATCAAATATTCCTATAGGAAACTTGTTAATGTCATATTGGAATGTACTCTCATATGTTTTTAGGTAGTTAAATTATTATGATCAGAGATATTTGACTCTCAAATTAGAGTTGAAGACAATAGTTCATGTATAGTGATGTTGGTGTGAATTCCTTCATAAAGATAGCATTATGGTTTATATTGACCGTAAAAGCCTCATATATATCCCTTAATAGTTTTATATTAATGTTTTGTAAAAATGTGTTTTTGGTATTTTCAATCCTTCAACTTCAATATGGATTATAACCTTGGGATGGGGAATTTCTTGGATAGTGAAACAGGTAAGAAGACAAAAATATAGGTGGTGTAGGAGACTCACAAAGAGGTGAAGATCATGATTATCATTGATGGTATGTCCCTTAATATTTTGAAGTGTTAGGGTTGAGTGACTCTAGCATCCTTGAATATTACATTTTTACTTATCAAGAGGGTGGATGCGAGTTTTTTTCTCAAATAAATTTTTTTCATTAAGGGATAATATATATGGTAGAGAGTTTACACTAAATTAGTACTAGGATAAAAATAGAATTATATATGTTGAGAGTTGTGTGGTAGTTACCCCATGAAATTATGGGGATCATATATAGGATTTCCATTCCTTGTGATGGGTTATTCACCAAGGGATCACAAAGATGTACCCTGATATGCCTAGAAAGTATTAAGGACCTTGGTTAACGATTGATATTATAGAGTTTATTTCATGGTTCCTTAGCTATCAATAGTCGTGGAATAAGAATCAATGACCAAAGAGGCCTCTTCATTCATTTCAAATTACCTAGTTGAAACAGCTTGAAGTGACAATAAATTTACTGATGGGGGTTCCATGATCACCCCATGGTTTTGTTGCATGCTATAAGAAAATACTTCTAAAGCAACAAACCTATAGCCATGTTTTTATAGATTTATGGTTATAACTAAATTTATATCCCTGTTCTACTTAAAATATTGTACCTATAAGTATTTTATGCCACTTTTTAATATATAACATGGAAATAGGGTTGATTAATAGCATCCTTGTCTACAACCCCTTCCATTATACCCTCTCCCCTACAGCACCATATTCTCTTGAGATCTCTCCTCTCCCTCACCCTCTTCCCTATACGCTGCCACTCGCGACACTGACCCTCATGACCCCACATCCCACTAACACCAAACAATATTGTGAGATCTCCACTTCGCGACCCTCCTCCCTCAATACTGACACCAAATGAAGACACCTCACCTTTATACTGATGCTTCTCTTATGAGGCCTCCCCACATCCTCATCTAGCATGCATGTGATATTTCCCCTATCATTTTAGATTTTTTACATAGATGGTTCTATAAAAACAAAAATATATTATCCCAACACGGTTTCTACCATGTTTCTAATATCATCTGATACAAAAAAATCCCAATACTATAAGGAATTTTAGTTTTCCCAACCTATATTTTCATTGATATCAAATATCTTTGTTTACATTTTTCTCACATTGACTACATCATATAGAGATTTTCTTTATTGATTATTTTGAGGTTTATATTTGATTATGCCTAAGATAATAGTTATTATTTTATAATTTAGTCGTTAATCTTAGTACTTCACTTTTTAATATATACATGTTCAAATTTTGATAATTTATCCATAACAACAGTATTAGGTCTGAATGTGATTTTATTCTAACTAAATTTCCTTGTTTGTACTCGTGCGGGAGAGAGAGAAATTTATATATAACTATTTTTATTAGGAATTTGGTTTGTCTTTTTCTCTTATTTATACTTATTACTAAATATAATTTTAACACATGATGTCACTAATTTAATTATTTTTCTATAAATACTTTTTTGTTGCTTTTGGGGAGAAATCCAATTTCCAAACATTAAAAAGTCTCTCATATTCCCATTATTTTTTATCATAATCACTAATCGTAATGATAAGTTTTCATAATTTTAGTAATTCAATCAGAAAAACTAAGGGTGGTTTTCAATGTTAGGGATCATGGAATTATCAAAATGGACAATATTTAGACAATAAAATCAGGAAAGTTCTTATTTCTCTCAGCGTGAAATTAAAATTTCTCTAAATATTGATTCTAATGTATATTATTTCATTAAAGAAAAACCAAAATAATTTTTGTATAGGAGATAATGATGTATAAATAGGACATGATATTTTATTGATGACAATGATTTTTGACCACTCAACTATATTTCGTATATGTAGGGAAAAATTGTTTACATAAACATGGATGATTCTTACATAACAAGTCATTAATAATTTTCCACTCAGCTACTCTAGAAGATGTTTTTAAGTTTATAATTGATCCATATGAATAAAATATAAGATATATGCATAGCACAGGGAAATAACCCATACACAATTCTCCATACATTACCTTTTTTCAGCCTTAGCTTCAAAATTATGGTTTTATTCTAATTAATGTAGAGCTACAACAATGAACATCAGGCCATCTCTACTATAATCCTAAATTAATTCAAGTGTTATTAAACACTTATATTTATCATCGTTCATATGTGGTATATATCAGATGGTTTCTTAATAGATATATCACATTAATATCCTATTCAAACTGGGGTGAACATTTTTAATAACATCTAACACATTGTACAAAATATCTATCACCCAATCAACTTTATAAAAGTTGTATATAGTATTTATAAAACGTTTTTACTTTTCATTAATATGATGAATTGTTAAGAAATAATATTATGTAATTGGTTCCTCACACAGTAACTAGATTAAGTGGACATAGTCTTTAGGTAGTCTATTTTCATAACTTTACTATCTTGATCCACTTTATATTTTCATACATCAATAGAACCTTCCAATATAAATTTACAAATTTTATTTACACTCCCTAAATGATAATAAATAAAATATTTTTTTTGAAGAAGGTGACATGGATTGGTTGCCCAATCCATGCCGAAATAAATTTATTAAAAAAAGAAAATTTGCATCGAGTACACGAGGTGTAATGTGTTTACACCACCTGAAAACAAGAACCCGACCAACAGAAAACAGCTTTAACAACATGGGTAAACAGCAACAAAAAACTCACAAAAAAATTCACTCTGGGCCTGCAGCATTCTTGGTTGCAGCAACAGAAAAAGCATGCCATATTTGTCTAGGTATACACGAGAATCGAGGCTTCAAATATGCCCGAATAAGATCCAACGAGAGTCCATGACCTCTACTGCAGAAGTATCACAGCGTATAGTCCAGACATGCAGTATCCTTCATTATAATACATTTCAATGAAAACAGATGCATCCTTAAAGAAATATAGAGGGTCCCACTTCAAGATAAGAGAAATGTAGCTGGAGTCTCATAGCCAAGGGCTGAAACCATTCAAATCCTTTAAAAGGGGTCTTAACAGGTCATGAACAGATGCAAGAAAAAAATGAAACAGTTCAAGCAGAATCGCAATGCAAACTTCAGAAGGGAATCAATGCATCAAACTGGAATAAAACATATCAAACAGCTAGGGAGAGCTCCAAGATTCAAACAGGAACCCAGAATATCCCAGAATTAATCAATCAAAGTTCATGAAATCAGAAAATGCATCTTTATAGAAGCTTTCAGCCTCCTTTATGAACATCTTCATCAGAGCAATCAGAGGATTGGGTGTAATCAGGTAGAGGTTCAGAGGGGAAAGGCTGAGGAGGAACCTCAAAAATAGAGCTCTTAGCCGAAAATGATCTTGTGGTGATGGTTCTCTCATGGCCAGCACTCCCCCTATTCTTCCTATTCTTCCTAGGAATTGGAGTGACCAAACGATCAGGGTCCACAATAGTTTTTTCCCCTTTTTGGTCCTTCCAATGCAAAGATTTCCCCACAATGGGGATCTTACTAGAATTCACATGGGAGGATTCATCAACATCCTGTTGAGGAATTTCAATATTCACCTTCTTACCAATGCTAATAAACTGATTTTCAGAAAGTGAAACTCCTTTCGTGATTGTATGTGAAATCACAATCTTGTCAGGAACAAGGTTCTCTTGTTGTTTGGAGACATCAAGACCATCCTGAACGAATTTTGAAGGCTGACATTCAGGTGCTTGCAACTTCAAACCCATTTTATCTACATCCTCTCCGTCCTTGCAAACATCTTTAGAGGGCTCAGACAGAACTATTTTTTTTCTTTATCCTTTTCTATCCACAATGAATGCAGTTCACCCATGCAAATAGGAGGGTGGGCAGTGACTTCAAGAACAGAGTTAACATAATCGGAAATTAGATTATCTTCAACTTGTAAATTATTCAATTCAGTATTCAGACTAGGTTCTTCCAGATTCTTATAGCCAGAAGAACCAGCAATAGCCTTATGACCTTGCATCTCTTTTTCAACACAAAATTTTTTCCTGATTTTAGAGTTAGCAGAATTTTTCACGCAGTTTTTCATTGAATGTCCGAGTCTAAAACAACTATAACAGTAATCAGGTAGTCTTTCATAGAGAACATCTTGTGTAAAACCTAAATCTCCATTCTGAATCCAAATTTGGTCTGGCAGATGCTGGGAAACATCTATTTCAATACAGATTCTCACTACAGAGGGTCTAGATAAGAGCTTTGTGGCTGAGTCTAACTTCAGAGGACATCCAATAAAACTAGCTATTGGAAACAAAGCTTCTTTCTTAAACAAGTGCAAAGGCAATTCAGGGAAATTAACCCATATAGGTACAATAGGGGATTCAGCATACGGTTCAAAAGCAGGGGTCCATTTCAAAATTTTCATATAACATCCTCCAAAAGACCAGGATATCTTCATCCAGAGCCTATTGTAATCTACTTCTGAGACAAACCGAAAGATAATATGATGCGAATTAAGGAGACCCAAACTAAAACCCGTAAAACCTATTGATTCTAGAGTCATTCTAAGAAACATCAAAGAAGGCCGATGATTTGTGCATTTACCAACTAAAACAAGCCGAAGATCAGAAGATAAACAGTTTACCTCATCCTCGGTAAAAGAAATCGCGAGCTGACCTCGATGACGAAACTGTTTAGGTTTGATCTGGATTTTAGTGAAAGCATCGACGAAAACATCTCCTGATTTATCCACAAAAACATTTGATTTACCCGCAACAACCTCTGCATAAGAGCGATGATATGATTTAGGGTTATAAGTCTGTGTCGGGTGGCTCTAGTGCGCGCTTCGGGTCTCTATCTATCCCTATGTATTTTAATTCATTCTGGATAATAAATAAAATATTATCATTACACATATAATGGAAAATCAATCTTCCACTTAATGCTGTTGTAAGTTATAAATTTTCTTCAAATGGAATCTAATAAATCATGACATAATTGACATTAAACTAAATGGTTGAAATGTTGGTCCCCCCAATTTTTATAATTTTAGAGAAGACTTGAAATTCACTTCATACCAATAATTACAAAAAAATCCTATTGATGGACTTCTCAAAACATCCTATTTCAATTTTATGAAACTCATATTCTCCAAATGAATTCATCCATATTCCTTTAATTTAACTATTTCCATTTGAGAATAGTGGCATCAAAATTTTAATTGTAATGTGGAATCATCTAGAAAATGATATGTTTACAAGGAATGGCCTAGAATATATAAAAAATTGATACACTTATAAAAAATAATTTTATTAAATAAACAACCACATAATATTAATTTTTAATTTCATTCTCATTAGGCTATAAAATTATATTTTTAAGAAAGTGTAAAACTATTTTTTCTTCAATTACATAATATTTATCTAGAAATATTAATTCTTATGATATGAAAAAAAAATTAGAATATTTGACTTCTATAGTTTTTCCCCCGCAATTGATGCCATAAAATTCATCACCATGTAAGTTTCTAGGCATATAAAATATCATTTTGTAATTCATGAGATATGAGTATCTGAGTATCAGAGTATAACGATATCATAGAATGTAATTTTTTTATGTATTGAATTAAAGAATAAAAATATGAAAAAAGGATAAAGTGAAAAAAATTGAAACAGAGTTTCCCAACTATAAATAAGAATAATATCTCAGTATATATGAATTCATTTGAGAGGTGCATGGCTCACATTGTATCCTTATATTTCCTCTTCTTACTAATGTACAATTATCCATTAACAACTATAAATTTATCCATGAAAAAAATAATCACCAATTGATCTTAATGAAAAATTAATCCTCCCGAATATGTATAGTTATTAATGGTGGGTGCCATGGTGCATTGTTCTTCCATGGACAATGCCAATTCCTGTATACAATTATTATATAATTTTTCATTTGAGATGGTGTGTACTAGAGTTTGCTATGTTTCACCATAGAATGATGTGTCATTGTGTGTTCAATTGAACCTTCATATTTTTTTATTTTTGTTGTTTTTTCATCTTTTGGAACCATCTGACTCACCTCTATGAAAATAATCTATCAAAACAACCTATCGTAAGACATGTAATGCCCCTACATCCCCCCTCTACTATATATGATGCGTAGAAAACTACCGCAACCATGAAAAACCAGATAAAATATCATCTAACTTGTTATTTATTAATATTTCAATATTCTTATATTCCTTTTTTGCACTACAAGTTATCAATTTAGATTTGTTGTGTCCCAAACATAATATTTTGTGTTATAGTCCCCTACCACCATTGTGCACCATTCACCATAAATAACCATGCTAATAAGGCTATTATTAATGAACCATAATTATTTCATTAGAGAAACATATACATTATGTAATTTATATGAAAAATATAGTGAACTTGACAACCTCTGATATCTTCTAGGAGTGTGTACATATATTATTTTACATTGTATTTCTGATAATTGTTATGATTCTTTTATAAACAAGTTTTTTGTCAAAGTATGCTTAAAATTTTGATGTACAATATTGATCAATTCACTATTGTGTTTCAGAAGGAGTTATGATATTTTTTGGACTTTTCATTCAAGAATGATCCAGAAGGGATACAGATTTGATGCCCGTGTTTTGATTGTGTAGGAATTCCATGCTTAATTAATGTGTAAGTGAGTTACCATAACACTAAAATGTTTTACAAAAAAAATTCATGTGTCATATCAAAATTAAGAAATATCTCAAGTTTATAATGTCATTTATTTTGGTGAATGTATTGGTATGTGTTTTTTTCTGATAGATTTTAATTTTTTTTCCAAATTTGTCTACCTAATGTAGATCAGTTTAATAATAAATGAATAATAAAACACAGTTTTCAACTAGTAATATTAATAATGATGTTGAGAGTATTATATATATTATGGAAGATATGAATACCCTAGTATATTACGAATGTTATAAAGTTAGTAAACACGATGTTTTTAATATTTTTATATCGTTGGAAATAAATTTATAAATTTGGTAATACTAGAGTTGAATATATCCTTACGTTTTTTTTGTTTTTACTACCTCATGATTCATGTATTATAAAATTTTAATACATGGAATCAATGATGGTTGAAAAAATTGGGTTTCTATCTACTAAGATTCATTCTCACCCTAATGACTGTTATTTTTTCTAGAAGGAAAATTAAGTGTTTATCCAGTGAAAATAAATTGTTACATCATTGAGGATGACTAATAAATGCTGAAGAAAATCTTTTATACCTAAGAATGTGATTTAGAACTTCCCTTTAATTCCCTGTTATCAAAAACATTTTATCTCAGAAAAAATGGAATAGAATATAAGATGGAATTAACATTAATTAAATATGGATAATGATGAAATAGATAATACTACAGATAGGTTATTATGGAATAAATTTGATAGGTTACATTCTTATTTTTCAGATAACTATTGAATGTTAGATTGGTATTATCCCGTGATAGTTTCATTCAATTCCTCTAAATTTATACTTCACATAGTACTTAACCAATTTTCATTCACATTTATTACTTTCCTTCATTGATGTGTATGAATATGAAGTTTAATATAATGAGTATAATGATATCTAGACCCAGTTATCCTAGAAAATATATGGATATATACTTGTATCCATTAGTATACATGTTAAATGAGCTTTGGATTGCTGGTATTCCATTATATACTGCATTTATAAGGAGAATATTAAGTTTCATATTGCTTTATTATGGATAATAAATGATTTCTCAACGTACAAAATGATTTCTACTTGGAGTATAAAAGGAAAATTACCCTATACAATTTTTATGAAAAATAAATGTTGCCATAGATTAATTTTATTTCAAAATTTTAGCTTAATATAGAATTGACCATTTCAACGGATTGATCATCCATACTAGAAAAGAAGATATAGTTTGATAATTCCATCGATATAGATGAAACACCTTATCAAATTTCATGTAATTATATTATTAAAGAACAATATGGATTGAATTGATTTCTTAGAAAAAAATTAATCAAATATCATAAAGTGATATAATGTTAATTCAAATTCCAATAGAAATTAAATGATGAAAAGAATATTCTTTGAGTTTCCATATTGGTCTTCAAATTTTTTTAATAATTTTTTTTTGTTTTAATTCATATTGACAAAACATTTTTGAGATGATACATCCTTCTATATTCAATTTCAGTGGAAAAAATTTACTTGGGGTCATGTCATGATTTTTTGGAATTGGTGTATAAGAGTAAGTCTTTATTCTGAGTTAATTGGTGAAAATAAGTGGAAGTCCCTTTTTTTATTCTTTGAAAAATGTATTGAAAAATAATAATTCCAATTTTGTAATGTTTCATGGTTATAAATGGTTATTCAATAAAAATTTCGAAAATGGTGAATAGAAAAGATGTGAAAATGAAATATTTTAAAATACATGATTTCTATTTATTGTTTAATGCGTTCATTCCCACTTCCATTTAAAATCTACATGAACATTATGTTAGTATTTCAGTGATTGGGTTCTATCACTCTTATCAAGACATTTTAGGAAAAAGATGGAGAATGTGATTTTATTCAGAAATTGCAGCGATATGTACCATTTATTGTTTACAACTTGGACAAAATTTCATCACCATCACATTTCACATCTATGTTAGATATGACTCTGCATCATCTCAAAGAAGTTATTTTTAGTGTTTTTTTAAATTTTACGGACATATACCATAGAGGGAATGATTTTTACATTGAAATATTATCTGAAAAATAATTATCATCTTGAACGCTATATTTTGATATGCTATTTAGCATAAAATGAATGGGGTTTTCCTCACCATACTTGGATAACATCACTACGAGGTGTAACCAACTAATGAGAACTAAAGATGAGAAATATGATCCCATTGAGCCTACATTTCATTCTCTAACCCAAATAGGGGGGGGGGGGATTTCATGATTGTTATCACTATTTATTTAATAAGGTAATAATAGGAAATGTCCCATCATAAAGTATTACTCAATTATGTTGTGCTTGATGACTACCTCAATTAGGAAAAGTAATAAATTTTCTTTTCATTATGTGATTTCATTAAATCTTTTGACATTTTTATGATTTTGTATACACAGAGATCATTTAGAGATTATAAAGTAGATACATCATTCCCTGTATATTAATTGGAAGGTAAAAATTCAGATCAAAGAATTTACTTCTTTGATAATGTCAGAGGTAATAGATTTTTTTCCCTAATAACATAGTAATGGTTATGTGTATAATATATCATGTTTGTGTCTTTTAGGTTATATTTTTAACAATTAATGATGTGTCGTATGATATAAGAGTGATGTCCTTAACTACAATAAATGTGTTATGTGATTATATTGAAATGGTTTTCAGTGGATTTAAATTCATTATAATTTGAGGTGGAACCAAAATGAAAATGTAGCATGATGGTTTCACGATATTTGGTACAATATCTTGTTATTATAGTTCATCATACAATGAACCTCAGTCATAAAATATATCATTTTTTGGGTTTGTTGAGAGAATAGTGTTATTATATTACAATATATAGGTTCATGTCAAAATGATAAAATGAAAGTGGTTTGTTTCAATGACATGAATAAGATTTCATATTTATAACTGTGGATTTAGAGTGATTGTTATTAAAAGCACGCATGATACTAATTAACATTATATTCTTTCATCCTTGGATAATTTGGCATCTTATATAATTATCCTATTAATAAAACAATTTGGAATTATTGTTAACGTCATTTATAGACATATTTTTCATGATGTAATGTATGATAATGATGTTGTGGATCAACCATTTGTGGTATATTTGAATTTCTCATTTGATGAAACATATTATTGAAATGATTGAATAGATTATGACTGAAAAATTGTCATATATCACACATAGTGATGTCACATTTGTAAGTATTTACCTGATATTATATCAATATTTTATTTTCTCTAAATTTCTTATATGATATCATGTTAACTAGTATTTCCCCATGAAATGACATGAGATATGATTTTATTTTTCAAATAATATGTTGACTATGAATTAAAAATATCAAACATTAAAAAATAAACAATATTTTTTCAAATGCAATACTGATATTTTATGTTCCTAGAATAGTATTTTTGATGACAAGTGGAGTCCACATATATTACTACAAATGTACTGGTTATGTGCACAAAATTCAATATGAAATGATATGTGAATGATTATTGACCATACATTAGCCTGAATTCGTAGATGACAATTAATTCCTACAATAATGAAAGAGTTATAATTTTTACAACCTAGGAGTAGGTTACCCTAATTCAAAATGATTGAAATTTTTTTTAATACTTTTTTATACCATATAAAAATGATAAAAAAGTTAAAATGTGAATTCAAATGTCATAATCTATAAAAAAAATGTGACCAAATATTATTTGGCAACATTACTAGAGAAAATCTTGGAGATTCTATATTGCAGTATATGGGGACTATAATTTTAAAACATGTCAAAAGAGAGTAAAAAATCACATTAATTGATAGATATTATGTGATAGACGCGATCTTTTAAACCTATAGTAATAATATGATCATATATTTGTTAACAATTACTCTATATGTACTAATTTAAAAGAAATATCATTTCTCTAATTATTTTCTTATCATATTGTAAATGACATTCTAGAGGTGAATCAAAAAATCTAGATAGATAAGAATAAATATTCTTAGTAGTGAGGCCACCTAGACAAACAAATAATCAATGGTTGTGGTAGTTACCATTAAAACTATAATAATGCATATGATCATAAAATTTTGGGGAAATATGAACATAAATCTAAATGATCGGATTAATAGATTTAAAAAATCTTAGATGATCTAGATCTAAAAGAATTAATCATGATTGATGAATAGGTGTAACAAAACAGTTTGTGCAATAGAAATTGAGAAAAAATAACCATGGATGAACCCATATGAACTAATAAATATCTGACCTATATGATTCAAAAAAGGTTGTCTATAATATTGATTGTATGCAAAAAATATTCTCCTCATAAATACATGAAAATAATTTATACCTCTCGAAGAATGCTGGAGTATCTGGTTTCCAATGTTAATGATAATGAAACCCAGGATTTGTGGAATCATTGTATTCCTAGTTTCTTAATGTCAAGTAATCTAAATCCATTTAAATTAAAAAAACATAACCCATGGAACATTAAAAATCATTATCATATATACTATCATTCTAAATAGAATTATGGATGTAATTTTCAATCGACTTCCAAAAATCCTTAGGCTATTTATAGATATGAAAACAATATAAACATAGTGGTTTAATCATTTAATTTCAAAACATTACCATAAAACCTAGGATAAGGACATACTTGTATAACTACCTTGTCTAAAAATATTAACACATTCAAATGTTTTTAATTAACACACATAAACCATTATCCTTGGGATAACCCTATATTGGTTAGGAGAAGAAATCATATTAGCTATATAACCCAATATCATTACCCCCTCATTTCTAATGATATTTTGAAAGGTATTACTAATTCAAATGGTTATGAATCAATAAAATTCATTTAAATGGACACTCTAAGGGAGAAGAATATTAAATCAAGAGTTAATATATGGAGGCAAAAACTCCATTCTGAAAACATCTTGAGTGACTTGGGTGATCTCAATATGTATAAAATCAAAAAATCTTTTGAAGAATATATTGTTACAGCTATCCAGACTGACTAAATGTCAAACATTCAAAAATATATATTATTTTAATATCTTTTATATATGTAAATTATCATGAAAATGATTTTTCATTTAAGTATTATTTTTATCGAAGTCATCTTCCAGAACAATCTCACCAACATCTATACCTTACTGGTCAAATAGAGAATCGATGTTTCAAACTATGGAATTGGATAATATCCCTCATTATTAATGGTATCCCCATCAAAATATATATAAGGGATCAATATTTGTCCATCCTCTCCTTATCAATGATATTACGGAATATATAGTTATTATTATAGTATTTTAGAAACATAAAATTCACTTTCTCTAGAAAATCGTTCACCATAGTATTTAGTAGACATTCAAACACAGTAATAACTTAAATTTATTCATTTAAAAATTTCCTAATATGGATAAAATTTTTTAATATTGTAAATGGAATTCCAAAGCCTTTCTAATATTATCCTCTAGATTAAGGAATTTAATTTTTTACATTCCCTAAGAAAGGATTTTTCATGTTGTAATTTTAGTACTAAATCATTTAATACTATTATCATCCAAAAGAAATTCCCATTCATGAAAATAATTTCCCCAACATTCCAAAAAATTGTTCCAATAAATTATTAATATAAGAGAAAAATTGATATTTCTATTGGCTGAATTAATATTAAAAATAAAAGGAGATTCATCTGAATTTATCACTGGATGGGTAGTTAATGTAATAAAAATCACAATATCATTCCCCTTATGGAACACATAATATCTAAGAATGCAATCAATTTAATAAAGTTCATTGTTTGGTAAAAATGTAAATCATTGATTTCTATTACAGTTATATTATTTAACATTTCCATCATTTTAATTTATCTGAGAAAATTATATTAAATTTTCAGGTCACTTTGACTGATTATGATGATATTAAAAGAAGAAGAATTTAGATAAAATGAAACAAATATCATATATTTTTTAATTTATCCACTAGTCACCATTGAGCATACAATTTAGGTTTGAATATTATCTTCATTCATATTATTTATCTTATATTCATTTGTTTTATTTTATCATCCATGTTATTTTAGGCTACATCATTGAGGAGACAGTAAGATTGTGATGTGGAGGCATAAAGTATGGAGGGGTTTTCTAAAAGAACATTTGTATAGTTTAACTTACCATTATTACACTTCAGTCACATGGAGAACATTTAGTTCTTCCTCAATTCATCAATTTTCGGTTACAAGGGGGTCATCCTCCAATTATGACACCTCATTATTTTCCATACCCATATTTTTCAGATTCCCTTATACCCACACCCTCACAGTATGGTTGTTATCAGACATTCATCCCTCTTTTTTACCCATTCACACCATCCAATATAAATGGCATTTCTACCCCATATATCCATCCATCATATCCATATACATATCCACCCTCATCTGTAAAGGTACATCTATCTTGTTTTTTTCTCCATCATCACACTTATCATCATCAACTATAAAAAGTAATCCTACTAAAGATATCCCACCTACCATATAGTGTACTCCACCTCTTCTAGATGAAGAACATTACCAGTCCTTAAACCCCATATCTATATGTGTTTTAAATAAGTACATATAGTGATTAATAATAAATTCATATATATTATTTTTCATTACAAATTAATTTTCATGGTTTATTATAACCTCTCTTAGATATGAGGCCACAAAAAAAATTTTTTATGTACAGAATCAATACATTCATATAATGGTACAATAAAAATATTATAGTTCTATAATTGCAAAAAATGGTAGATAATGTAAAAGTTGTATGGAAACACATTATAAACAAAACAATATCATTCTAGTTCAAACAATATATAGGAGGAAGAGTGGATAAAAAATAATGAACAATGAATGGTATGATTTTTGGGTAAGTAATATTAATCAAAATTTATATATATTAATTTATAATATTTTCTAAACAAATATATTTTCCAATATACCTTCGATAAAATGTCCTTGATTGATAAAATTCCAAAGACGCATGGTTAATGGAATTATGTGATATGTGGTGAGTGTAAAAGTATGACTTGTATGTTGATTGGAAAGATATATTTCCTAGAAATCATGTATATATTTTGATCATTCATGATTTCCCAGTAAAACAATATATAGATATGATCAGCTATTATAAGAGACCATATATTATGGCATTTGTGAAATTTATATATATATTTATTTATTTAATTGAAAATTACTTTTAAAGTAAAATTTTTTATTTTATTTATGTTAGTGGAATTATATAATTTTATTTTTATAGTAGAAATCAGATAGAAATAAAATAAATAAGTGTGAAATGAAATACATTCATACTCTTGGTTTGAATTCCCTCCTACAACATGAGAAAGAATAGGTTATTTAACATTTAAAATATTAAAATGAGGTTTTATTTTCCATTTCTGATTTATGTTCTATAAAAAATCCAATATTTTTTTTCAAATATATTCAAATGGGATTATAATGATACATTAGAAATTTAGGGTTTTTTCAAAAAAGGAAATCGATTATTGAGGGTTGTGATCCTCACTGAACCTTATTTTGTATGAGAAGGAAAATAAAAATATCATACTATCGTCAATATCAACACTCTTGATTTGATTTTAAGTATAATTAAATTTATTTTTTTATTTTATTTAATGATTTATATAATTCAATTATTTTATTTTTTGTTATATTACATTCAACATAATTATTTGGAGGCATTGGAATAAAAAGAATCGTACACTTTTTGCTCAAAATATCATCTGCATCATGTATTAAGAGATGAGAAGCATGGAAGTGTGTGTTGTCAAACTGAGAATAATGTTGTACCATATAGATAATGGTCTACCAATAACATTTCCATGAGTACTGGTCTTGGTATGGTTATATTAGAGAAAATTAATTCTGAAATAAAATAAGCAAACATAGATCAAAAAGAAGAAGAAGAGACTCAACATCAAAATACTTCAAATAAACATATAATGAATTATATTTCTAATTTTTCTTATACACTTCCACTATAATATTATATAATTTTTTATGCAATTTTGATGTCTATGTATTATGATTATGTAGTCTCCCCCTTCTTCTTCTAGTGTTGGTGCTTGTGATGGTTATAGTGTCAGTGTCAATGTTGATGCAGTTACTGATGTTGATGTCAATGCCAATGTTGGTGGCGATGATGATGTTGGGGGTGTGAGAGGTGGTGATATTGTTTTTTTATAAGGGGTAGATGACTATTATAATGGTTCTTATGATGATGATATTGAGGCTCACATTTTATGTAAACTCAATATTTTTATATGTTGAATTTTATTATGTGGTCATGTTTTATTATTATTATTATACTGAATTTTTTTTACTGTGTCTGTTAGTTTCTATAGATATTAAATTATTGTATTGTAATGTATGTTTCAGTAGTATTTATATTTTATAAATATTATATTGAATTGTATCCACCTCTTCTGATATGGCCACCCCACCTCCCAAACAATACTACTCCAAGGTGGCAGCCTCTCTACCACCTCCTCTAGCAGGCCATTGATGGTATGTGTTAATAAATTTTTTAAATAGTTTTTCTTCTATTATATATATAATATGTTAAATGTTTTCCTTAAAAAATATTCATCCTTTTTCAAATTATATTGGACCATGCATGTGTTCAATAACCAAGACCTTCAATGAGTTTTGTGACATTTTACAAATGAATGGGGGGATAAAATACAAAATCTTATAAAATGGTTTCATTCAACATCATATAATTTTTACAATTCCATATAATGTCTCTTCATACCCATACAGAACATGGTCTTCCACATTCTGATAGGTATGAGACCATAATAATGGTTTTGTATTATTTATTTAATCTCATCATTTTAAATTTTTAAAGTTACATGAAATTAAATTTTTTTATGAAAATATATATTTTTAGGTTACAATGGAAATGGATGGGGCTATGAAATTATACTTATTACCATGGAATACCATCCCACATTCATGTATTTTCATTTTCATTTAACTTCCATTTTTAATTAGGTCTGCTAATACAATAGGTTATTATTTTAATTATCTTTCCAATAATATTCTTTTTATTCACAATATTTTTGATTTGATTTTGAATATTGTGAAGAGGGAATAAATAATGTAAATTAAATAACCACTTTATCTCATTATTTTCCCTTTGTTTCCATATAAAATGTTTACGAGATGAAAATTTTATATTTAATGACTTCATAAATATTTCGTTAATGTCAATTTATTCAATGGTACCAAATCATGTTCATTATTACATTATTATAATTTATATTACATATAAAATTCATTATTATCATATCATATTACTTTATCATCAGTCAGTTTGTTTCCATGCTACAGTGCTAACAAGTAATATATGGTTCTTTAAAATTTTCACCCTAACCTTTTTTATCATTCCAAATATCCTATAGTAATGTATCATTGATAATATTTTTCTAAATCCTTGTAGCCTGTAATTTTTTCCATTACATATTTGTTCATTTAAGGGATTGTTATGAATCATTTATTTTAATTTTTTAATTTTTTATTGAAGTGTTCGTTTTTTGAAAATTCTAATCTAGGAAATGCATTGTTTTTTTCGACTGTTTAGTTTTTTATTATTGAAATATTTTAATTCTTTTGACAGTAATTAGAATAGTTTCTGAGTGTATTTAATTCTTTTATGACAATCTCTCTAATATGTTGGTTTCAACTAGTTAAACATTCCATACTAGAAATTTCCTTTATTGTTTTTAAATATCATGTTGGTATAATAAATACCCCTCTTTATATGGTATATTCACATCCACTCTAAGTTATATTTCATCATTATTACCTACTCACTCAACTTATTTTACCTTATTATAAAACATATTTCTAATCATTATGTAAATTAATTGTTAATGTTTCATGTACATTTACACAATGTCATTAGTGGTGTTTTTGATGCTATAAATAAGCTTCCTTTGACGATGTGTCGAGATGTTTATCATTACATAAATGTATGATCTTGTAGTTGTCTCATATTTAACTTTATCCCCCAAGAAAATCATATCTAAATGATTTTGTTCCTATATTTTTCAAGGAAATTATTAATATAAATTATGGTAAGGATTCCACTAATATAGGTGATGAAGGTGGATCATCTCTGAATATCTAGGTATGTTATGTCTCATGAAGCCTCTCTATATCTCTTTTGTATTAGTTTTGTAACAGTGATCCTTTTACCATTATTCTCTAGTGAAATTTTTCCTATTTTTTATTTTATTGGTCCCAAATATTTGGTGAAAAATTCTACATGTATATTTTAATAGATTGTTTTTCAAAATACATTTTATTTTCTTCACTGAAATTTATAGGATAACAAAGAGCCTCTTGAATTTATTAATACCACCATATAAAATGATGGAAAGGTTGGAAAAGTTTGTTGTTCCCCTTATTATTTTAGTATCAATCATGGAATTTATTTACATTTTATTATTTCTATTCTATTTAGTGATGTCATCATCCATAGATATCATGAAATTTTCTCAAATATGCAGTTTCCCCACATAAAGATTTAATTATGATACAATATCATGAGATTTATTTGTGAATATAGAATCATGATACGACTATAATACCTATAGATCATCCACAACATTCTTATAGAGTATCCACATCATTTCTCTACAGTTTGATTCCACATTATTCCTATATAGTATGAATATAGTTTACTCATATATACATACATTTTACTCATATGAGTTATGAATTTTGTTTCCAAAAGAATTATGTAATAAGATATATCAATAAATTTATTAAGATTAATTATCTGTTGAAACTATATATAATATTTATAATTAAATTTATTTCATGTGTATTTTCTTATTTAAAGTATATCAGGTACATTCTACACCATTATATTCTCCCAATCTAATATAATCCAAATTGTCAATGTCTTAAGGTATCTCTACCAATTTGTATACCCAATTAACTTCTATTATTATTTAAAACTTCTTATGTTTAATGTTCATGTATTATCTCTGTCTAATGTCTCTTTCTATATTATTCCTAGACCCCTATGTATCATTTACATATGTAATCCATTTATAACTACTGTAAAGATATTTTTATACTCTATTATTATATTTGTTACAAAGCTGCATGATTGTATATATATATATATATATCCTATATTTGGATTGAATATGATTTTCTAATAATAGTTAATTTTAAATTTTTATTACACATTATATATATTTTCTTGTATTAACTTCAATGTGAATTCATGGTCTAACATTTCTAGTAAAGGAACACGATTCCATGGATAATGATGGTTATAATGGTACCAGTATTGATGCACATTTATGATGTAGATTTTATTCATGGTTTATACATTGATTTTTTTTCATATAATTTTGTATTAATATGATGATATTGATATTGAAATTTTATATTATTTTTCATTATTTTTCATAAAATGGGGATGTAAATTAGGGTATCATGATCATTAAAAAATTATCACTCATCAATGATCTTTTTCCATGATTAATAGAAAAAAAATACCTCATAACTAATAAATTTTATTAATGTAATAAAATATGGAAGAATCAAATTTTCATGGATCTTCCTAATTAGGATATTATAAAGGAAATGCAATAACAAAATTTCATTCACCATAAAAAATATGAAAATTTATGTTTGAATAAAATTTGGAATTCCCCCTAAATGTAATATGTATAAAATATAGTGGTATAATTTCAAAATAATACTCACAATCAACATTCAACACTTTTTACAACCCTAAACCATAGGTACTATTAATTTTTACCACATGTATTTAAATCCAAATATTCCCTTATCTAAAACATAAATGGATATTAAATCATACATATTTTTCTTAAATAAAATACAGTCTACCTGGATCAAATATATATGGATGAACATATGAATTATAATTATTAGTATATCTAGATATGTTATATATTTATCCATGATTATAATGATCAACTAATATGATCAATATACATAGGTAAATATTCAAGAGTTTTTATCTTAAATTTTCTTAGTATATGTACTTGCAAAACTAATGATTTTTCAAGAAGGTATGTTCTAGATAAAATACCATTTTTAAGAAGGTATATATTATTGATAAATAATACTTGTCTCTAAACCACTATTTTATGTAGGGTAGTGGATCTTATTTTTATTTTTCGTCAGTCATATTTCAAACAATTTTATGCATTTGTAATCTAGTCTTTTTCTACCACACTGTGAGTTGGTTTTATCAAGGTAAATTTCAATTATTTGACATTTAATAAAACCTCCTTAGTTCATTTTATGATTATTATGGATTTTCCTCCAAAACCATTGGAGTTTAACACTGATGATTAATTTTTATAGTTACATAAGGCATTCTGAGGAAGAATATTTCAATAATGTTGTTGGAATTAGGTGAGTGATCTACCAAAAGTAACAATTATTGTGTTATTAATGGAGTTTCTTTGATTTCAGTTGGTATTTTTGGTGGATTTCTTATTACACAATGATTCTAGTAAGATTATTATATCATTAATGGATGATTCTCATTAATATTTATTTCTCAAATTATCTCCCTTAAAAATGGATGTACATGAGTTTTCTAATTTAATATTCATAAAACCAATTCAATTTCATGTTGTAAATGTAATAATATCATTTACAGCTAGATGGGAGTGGCATGGGTATAAATTTCAAAACAAAACTATTATGATTATATATTATATAATATATATTCTTAATATTATAAGTCTAATGGTTCATTTGACAAAACATTTTGAAAACTACTTATAGAATTTTTCACTTATGATAAGTATTTAGAAAAAATAATTTGTGTATGTTATGTTTCGGAAAGAACACATGCATCTAAATGAATAATTGAATTGGGGATAGAATAAAAGGTGTAAGAACCCGATTCTTCTCCTTGAGGTATGAGCTTATACTTTTCTCTTTTCCTTAAGTTTTTTAATAAAATATGGAAAATGGGGAAAATCATAAAATTTTGAACTACATGCAGTGTACTTTTCCACACGCCATGTACTTTTGGCCGTGTTGGGATGAGTACAGAGGTTGTCTAGCCATGTCAGCAACAAAGGGTGTAAGAACCAACTACACGTCGTGTAGTGGTCCATTACATGTCGTGTAGTCAATCGGCATGCCAAAACAGTAAGGCGGTGGAGTAGCCGCCAGTTGGGTGGCAGTATATTCTGTGTACTCTGGAGTACATGACTTGTACTCATGTTAGCAGGTGAACAGTGTCGCGCTGGCGGAAAGCTGCCAGAGGAACATTTATATAAATGGAGTACACGCTGTGTACTTGGAAGTACACGCCGTGTACATTGTTTTTTCGGCTTAAAACAGGCAGCAGCCTCCTCATTTGGTAGAAGAGTCATTTGAGCTGTTTTGGTGCAGGAGGAGGAGGCCGAACATTTGATGATCTTCCGAGTGTTCATCTGGAATCTGATTCCACCTCGGACGATCTTGTTGGAACCGCGTGGTTAATCCCTTTCTTCTCTTTAAGTCGTTCGTACCAAATATTTCCCGAGGGAATTTTATTTACGTTTGAATGAGTTTTGTTCTTTGTCATATCTGCGCCGTTCTTGGGCGTTTCTAGAGCCGGCGTTCGGGTATAACGTTCGTTGTCATTTAAGGTAGGTGGCTTGGTGTTTAGTTTTCCAACTTCTTTGTTTTTTGTGTGTTTTTTTTCACGAACCCATGTTGGGGTGTCTTGTGGCTGAGGTCGTTTCTATATTAATCACCTATAATTGATTAGGTATTTAATTATGATATTGAAATGCTGTTTGGGATCATTTTTTGGATTCGGAACCACCCCGGGGGTGTGTTCCACTGTTTATCCATTTGGCCAGGATACCCGAGGGTATGCCTTTAAAGTAGTAATTGTCGAATTTCCTTGAGAGGAATTGCTTGTTTACTGCTTTTTTCCATGTTGGGTATGGCCCGTTTACCTGTTTAGCCAGAGGGCGTTGTTGTGATTAGCCTCTGGGCACTACACAATTTAGCTTCAGGGCTGTAGTAATTTCTCCTCAGGGCAAACTTTCGTGCATGAGGGCTTGACTTGTGTTCCTTAGGGAGACATTTCCTATGCCTGAGGTAAAATTCTGTAACGCCTGATGGCTATACCTGCAGGTTGGATTCTTCTTACCTGAGGGTAAGGTTTTTCTTATCTGAGGACATGGTCTATTTAATTAGAAATGCATTGTGGTGATTTATAATATTTAATGTATTAGATGAATAATAAAATTGAAATTTAATTGTTAAGTTAGTTACTTTTCAATACTGCTATCTTTATTGCATATTACTATTGCACACTTTTGTTGCATGCTTACACACAGTTGGGAATGGGGCCTTTGGTGCATGCCTACTGAGATATATTTCACGCACCCTGTTTGGGTCATGCTTTTCGGCCCAAACAGATTACGTTGCTATAGTTGTGGATAGGGTAAAGTGTCCCTATATAGGTACATGATTGCTTTCCGGTGTAGGAGGGCATAGGACCAAGCCTAGGCTCGCGATGCTGCTGCCAGATATTTTTCTTTTTGTTGTTGTACATTGATTTTGGTTGTACTGTATTGATGTATAACATGATATGGTTGTTTTCATAGAACTTGAGACATGTAGCATCATCATTTATATATTTTTGGTTATATCAACTATTGTTGTTTATTTCAGTTGTGTATGATTTACTACTTCTGATGTTCGATGTATGTTGATGTATAATTTATTCTGTATCCCGCTGCGCTACACTTGACAAATGAGGGAATAGTTTCACCACTATCAGACCTGGGCCCTTGTTGCTAGTTGCCAGCCTCTGGCGTTTGGGGAAATGCGCTTGACGTCACGTGGAAAACCGGGTTCGGGGCACCCGTTGAGTGGCACCCGGAATCGGGACGTTACAAATTGGTATCAAAGGAGGTTCTTTTCTTTGACTTACTATTTGGAGTCATAGCCAGGGATATAAAGAACGGTAGATGCAAATAAGCTGTGCCCAGGCATAGCTAACCCACGTATAGGGAATAGCCAGTCTACCTCATATTTTTCAATTTTTCTGATTTTGCAAATTTTACAGTTGAAATGATTTCACCGTTGGGTGATGCACTTGTATTGTGCTGTTTATATTTTATCTGTGGGTAATACTTAGATGCAACCCGATGAGATGAGGGTAAGTCATCTCATGCATCATTTAGGCACATGCTAAAATCACATTCCATGCATTGTTTCCATGTTATATAGGTGCATTAGAAAATTGCATGTTGTTGTGATAGTTGTTGTGCCAGAATAGCATACTGTTGTGATAGGTGCACAGATAAAATACATGATGTTTTATAAGAGTATTTTGTGTAATCCTGTTTATAGAATGGACTCCAAACTTTGGTTTTTGGGGAGTATGGTCCCCCATTGACCAGGATTTGGTGGATCCCTGACTATTTAATAGTTATAACACAGATAAGATGTAAAACATTGATTCGTGGGGAGTATGGTCCCTCATGGGTCTGAATTTGACACTTAGGTGTTTTTTTATTATTTTCTAGGTTTCGGGGAAGTTTCTAAGGCATACTATCCAGAAACCCAGTATACACGCCGTGTAGTATTTTATACACTCCGTGTATGGCCTTCTGTTCGGGAAGAAAAATTAACTTTTTAAGTACACATCGTGTACTCTATGTACACTCCATATAGCCTCTTCCAATTTCTCAAACTGTGTGGATGGCGACACGGGGTATGGAATTGCTTGGGAGAACACGACATGTAGTGTATGTACACACCATGTAGGGTCTACCCAGAGTCTGGCCGTGTAACTAACAACACGGGTCGGTGAACTCCTGTATAGAACACGCCATGTCAATGATGAACACGTCGTGTAGTGTGGCCTTGGGACTCGGCCATGTAACTAACAACACAGGTCAATGTCACCATTCCTTGAACATGTCGTGCACCTTTGGGGACACGCCATGTAGTCTTGTCCGATGACAGACTTTGTGGACTTAGCCGTGTGGCTGGGAAACATGGTGATGTACACGCCGTTTGCGAGTGTAACACACCGTGTAGTTTTATGCCGGGTAGTTAGCCATGTCACAAATGACACGGGAAATTAGAAAATAACACCATACCCATCGTGTAGATAATATACAAGCCATTTAGTTTGTTCAAACAGGAGCCTTGTGTCTTAGCCATGCAGAAGGACCCGGGTAGGGGAAATGAAGTCACGTTCATGCCATGTAGCCAGTGTACACGCTGTGTAGTCTTGTTTTGAAAATTTTTGATGCCTTATTCCTCCTGTTTCCTTTTGGGTTTCTTTGTTTTTGGTCTTTGATAATCTTGAATCTATGGGTTGCTTTTGGCCTTGTCGTGTTATGCCGCCTAGATGACCGTGCGTTGTTCGCCCAGAGAGAGGCAATGAGAATACTTTAGAGATGGTGGTTCATGGGCCACCAGTTGATCCTCCAGTAGAGCTAGATGTGACTCCAGCTACTATACTGGACATAGGAACAAAGGCGCAGTTCCCTAAAGGCTTTATTTCGTTCATGCAGACCTTTTAGGGAGCACTGAAGGCTACCACATCTATGAATGAGCTAACACGTATCTTCAAGCAGCATCATCCGCCTACGTTTTCAGGGGATAACAGACCATAGGCTGTGAATTCTTGGTTGGGGTAGATGCAGACTATTTTAAAGCATCTTGAGACTCCTCCAGGGTGGAGGGTCAAGCTCGCGACATACATGCTACGTGATTCCACCAAGGGGTGGTGGGATATTACCACCCAGTCATAGCATCACAGGGACATGGTGTGGGAAGATTTTCAGGTAGTCTTTTCGGAATTTTTCATTCCTGAGATGTTGAGGGTAGATAGAGCTCGAGTGTTCATGAACCTATAGTAGGGCTCTATGTTAGTAAGGGAATATTATTCTCGATTTACCGAGCTTCACCGATTTTAACCCGTACTGGTGGGTGACGAGACGTTGAGGGCCAGACGTTTTGAGGATGGTCTTTGTTATGACATCTGAGCACTGGTAAATTTATTCAGGTTCTAAACTAGTCACGCTATCATGAATCAGGCACCAATTAAAGAGAGGAACCTTCAAGAATCTATTTGTGCGGGCTAGGGCAGTTCAACACCAGTTACTGGCAATTTTTCTTCTGGCAAGAGGAAGTGGAAGATGGAGTTCTCTCAAGGTTGCAGTACCAGCTAGACAGTTTCTTCTGGTGGCCCGATCAGGTGGTACCAGTGTGGTAGAGAGGGACACAAGAGGCCACAATGTCCACATGATACAGTGGAGTGTCAAGCTTGTAGAAAGATGGGTCATCTGCAGCGCTTTTGTACGGCGTTTCCACCGATGGCTAGTGAGAGGGGGTATTGTGCAGACTCCGCATGCGATAACAGGACCAACAGCTTCTTAACAGTCTGGGAACTGGAATACGCCAGGGCGTGCATCCAGAGATGGTGGTCGTGGTCATGGTAGTCAGACTCCGGGATCTCTGAGGCAGCAGGGTGGGACACCTCAGGGTAGCCAGGCTGTGTCACTGGGTCATGGCACAGGGTAGACATATGCAGTGCAACAGACCCAGCATGAGTAGGATCCCAGACCTTCTACAGTCAGAGATACTATTCTAGTTTCTTCTGTCTTATCTACAGTACTTTTCGATACGGGTGCTACGTATATTTTTATATTTGTGCCCGTTGTGGAGAGACTTGGGCTCTGTGTTTCTACTTCTTCTAATATCATGACGCTAGACACTCCATTGGGGACTATAACATCTTGTGAGCGTCAATGCAAGGAGTTCCCCCTTGAGGTTGGTGGGTGTCACATACTTTGGAACATCTATGACCTATAGATGACAAGCTATGATGTCATTCTCGGGATGGACTGGTTGGTTCCCTTTCAGGCCTTTGTAGACGGTTATCGTCGCAGGGTGCATTTCACATCACTAGAGGGTAGAGAGTTTCTATACAAGGGTGAATGGAATGTTCAGGTGAGTCGAGCTAGACTAGAGCATCGTGGGTGAGGTAGAGTCATAGCCCAGATTGCGAGCTTATATCTGGATGGCCAGGAGACTTGTCAGGTGGATTTCCCTCTTTTTTTTGATCATTTCAGGGATGTCTTCCCAGATTACTTTTCTGGTCTTCCTCTGGAGAGAGAGGTGTATTTCTCTATTGAGCTTTTTCCAGGAGCAGCACTAGTGTCCATTCCTCCATATAGGATGGATAAACCAGAGTTGCAGGAGCTCAAGAGGCAGTTGGAGGAGTTGGAGGAAAAGGCCTTTATTCGACCCAGTACTTCTCCTTGGGGTTTGTCGGTCCTTTGTGTGAAGAAGGTGGATGGTACCCTCAGACATTGCATGGATTATCGGAAGCTGAACTAGTTGACAGTTAAGAACCGATATCCCTTACTGAGTATTGATGATCTTTTTGATCATATTTTTCAAGCATGAGTGTTCTCGTTGATTGACCCGAGATCATGATATCATTAGCTATGCGTGAGACCATCTGATATACCTATCAAGACTTTCAAGAGTATGTATGGTCTATATGAGTATATGGTTATGCCGTTCGGACCCAGGAATGAGCCAGCGGTTTTCATGGATTTGATGAATCGTGAGTTCCATCCGTATCTTGATTATTTTGTTGTAGTATTCATGGAAGACATCTTAGTGTACTCTCATAATCGACACGACCATTCCACCCATCTTGAGATCGTATTGAGTACACTGAGGGAGCATCGACTATATGCTAATCTCAAATTGTGCCACTTTTGGATGGTCCAGATTCACTTCCTCGGACATATCATCTTTAAGGCAGGAGTTTCAGGAGACCTGGAGATGGTGAGAGCGGTAGTTTCCTGGGAGCATCCTAAAAACATGTTCGAGATACAGAGTTTCTTAGGGCTAGCTAGTTACTACAAGATTTTATACTGGACATCTACCACTTAGCAGTACCGTTGACAGGTCTGACTAAGAAGGGTGTAAAGTTTGTTTGGTCGGAAGCTTACGAGGTAGCTTTTTAGAACCTGAAGGGAAGGTTAACATCAGCACATATCCTGATACTCCCAGAGCTGGGGATGAGCTATACAGTTTACTGTGATGCATCATGTATTGGGCTGGGAGTAGTGTTGATGCAGGGCGACCGAGTTGTGGAATACGGGTCTCGGCAGTTGAGGCCACATGAGAGGAATTACCCGACACATGATCTCGAGTTAGCTACAGTTGCACATGTGTTTCACTGTTGGAGACATTATCTATTGGGGGAGAGTTTTTTGGTTTTCATCGACCAAAAAAGCCTCAGGTATATCTTTACCTAGAGTGACTTGAATATGAGGTAGAGGAAGGGGGTTGAATATCTACAGTCCTTCAATTTTGAGCTTGCCTATATACCTGGTTGAGGTAATGCAGTAGATGATGCACTGAGCAGAATGATTCAGATAAAGGCAGTGTAGGAGGCTAGTGGTGAGTGCGAGCTCATGGCCTTGTTCTCTGAGATGCATCTGGAGATGCACGACGGTCAGGAGAAGACTTATCGTTCCTTTTTAGCTGTGACTTCTACCCTCCTGGATAGAGTGAGGACAAGAAAACTATCTGATTCAGAATGCCTAGTTCTATGAGAGTCGGTGGAAAGTGAGGACCCTCCTCCTGGTTGGATGATAGGCAATGATGAGGTTTTGTGTTTCCATGGACAAATATATGTTCCAGGGGATATACGTGAGGATCTGATACAAGAGTTTCATGCTTCAGCTTGGGTAGTTTATCCCGGGGTTACCAAGATGTACTGTGACTTGAGACGTCAGTACTGGTGGCCGGGTATAAAGAGAGATGTAGCTGGTTTTGTTTTGAGATGTTCCACCTGTCAGCAGGTGATGACGGAGCGTCAGAGACCAGCTGGACTGTTACAGCAGTTACCCATTCCAGAGTGTAAATGGGATGATATCGTGATATATTTCGTGACTGGTTTGTCGAGATCACCTCATGGCAATGATGCAGTGTGGGTTGTTGTTGACATACTCATGAAGGTAGCACACTTCTTTCCGATCAAGGAGACCTTCATTGTTGACGAGATTGAAAGGTTGTTTATCTGATAGATCGTACATCTTCATGGGGTCCCTCGTTTTATCATTTCAGATAGGGACGCCTGCTTTACATCTTGTTTCTAGCAGGGTTTTCAGAGGGCACTAGGTACACAGGTGATTTTGAGCACAACATACCACCCTCAGACAGATGGCTAGTCAGAGCGTACGATAAATGTGCTTGAGGACATGCTTCCTTCATGCGTCCTAGTCTTTGGGGGCTCATGGGAGAATCATATACCCTTAGTCGAGTTTTTCAATAATAATAGATTTTAGCTGCCTATTGAGATGGCGCCTTATGAGGCTTTATATGGGAGGCTATGCCGATGACCTTTGTGCTAGATTGAGGCAGTTGAGGTAGCCTTACTAGGGCCACAGCTCATGCAGAAGACTTCTGAGTAGGTCCAGTTGATTCAAAAGTGGATGGCTACTGCACAGTCTCATCAGAAATCTTATGCTGATCGCCGCAGATGACCTTTGGAGTTCGTGGTTGGGGATCGGGTTTTCTTGCGTGTTTCTCCGAGGCTAAGACACAATCGGATCGGGAGACAGGGTAAACATTCACTGAGGTATGTGGGGCCATTTGAGATTTTGGAGAGTGTAGAGCCGATTGACTATCGGTTGTAGTTACCGCAGTGGTACCGAGCCATGCATGACATCTTCCATATATCTCAGTTGTGCCGCTAGCATTCATACCCGTCTCACAACTTTCAGCCTGAGTAGGTTTAGCTTCAAATGGATGTGTCCTTTGAGGAGCATCCGATTCGTAACATTCATAGGAGCATGAAGGTTCTCCGAGGTTGGTCAGTTCCTCTTGTACGGGTGCTATGGCACCATGGACGAGTGCAAGAAGAAACCTGGGAGCGGGAGACCGATGTACGTGCTCAGTGGCCAGAGTTGTTCACAACTATATCTTCTCTACCCTTGGAAGGAAAATTCGGGGAAAAATTTCTATAAAGGGGGAAGTTTGTAAGAACCTAGTTCTTCATCTTGAGTTATGTGCTTCTTCTTTTCTCTTTTCCTTAAGTGTTTTTAATAAAATATGGAAAATGGGGAAAATCCTAAATTTTGGAACTACACGTCGTGTACTTTTCCACACACCGTGTACTTTTGGCAGGGTTGGGATGAGTACACAGGGCGTGTAGCCATGTCGGCGATAAAGGGTGTAGGATCTGACTACACGTTGTGTAGTGGTCCTTTACACACCGTGTAGTCAGTTGGCAGACCAAAATAGTAAGGCAGTAGAGTAGCCACCAGCTGGGCGGCAGTACATGCCATGTACTCAGGAGTAAATGACGTGTACTAATGTTGACAGGCGAACAGTGTCGTGATGGTAGAAAGCTGCCAGAGGAATAGTTAAATGAAAGGAGTACACCCCATATACTTGGAAGTACACAGTGTGCACTTTGTTTTTTTGGCATAAAATAGGCATTAGCCTCCTCATTCGGAAGAGGAGGCATTTCATCCATTTTGTAGCCAAAGGAGGAGGCCGAACCTTTGAAGATCCACCGAGTGTTCGTCTGGAATCTGATTCCTCCTCGGATGATCTCGTTGGAACTGTGTGGGTAAGACCTTTCCTCTCCATAATCCATTCTTACCAATTCTTTCCCGGGGGAACGTTATTTATGATTGAATGTGTTTTGTTCTTCATCAGATCTACACCGTTCTTGGAAGTTTCTAGAGTCGTCGTTTGGGTATAACGTTCGTTGGCGTTTAAGGTAGGTGGCTTGGTGTTTTGTTTTCCAACTAATATGTGTTTTGTGCATTTTTGTGCCATGAACCCATGTTGGGGTTTCGTCTGGCTGAGGGCGTTTCTATATTAAACACCTAGAATTGATTAGGTATTTAATTATGATATTAAAATGCTGGTTGGGATCATTGCTTGGATCCAGAACCACCCCTGGGGTGTGTTCCACTGTTTAGCTACTTGGTCCGGATACCCGAGGGTATTACTTTAAAGTTGTAATTGTAGAATTGAATTGAGAGGAATGGCTTGTTTACTGCTTGTTCCCATTTTGGGCATGGCCCGTTTACCTGTTTAGCCTGAAGGCATTGTTGTGATTAGCTTGTGGGCAGTTCACTGTTTAGCCTGAGGGCTGTAGTTATTGCACCTGAGGGCAACCTTTCTTGCCTGAGGGCTTGACATCTGTGCCTGAGGGCGACACTTCCTATGTATGAGGGGAAATTATATTAAGCCTTAGGGTTATAGCTACACGTTGGATTCTTCTTACCTGAGGGTAAGGTTTTGCTTGTCTGAGGACATGGACTGTTTACATAGGAATGCACTATGGTGATTTCTAATATTTATTTGATTAAATGAATAATAAAATGGAAATTTAATTGTTAAGTTAGTTACATTTGAGTACTACTTACTTTATTGCATTTTACTATTGCACACTGTTGTTTCATGCTTGCACACAGTTGGGCACGAGCCTTTGGTGGGTACCTACTGAGATATATTTCTCACACCCTGTTTGGGTCATGCTTTTCATCCCAAACAGATTACGTTTCTGAAGGTGTGGATAGGGGAAAGAGTCCCTATACAGGTACATGATTGTTGCTGAGGAGTAGGAGGGCATGGGACCGAGCCTAGGCTCGTGATGCCACTGCCATCTGTTTTGCTTTGTTTTGTTGTACTCTGCTTTTGGTTGTACGATATTGATGTAGAACATGTACTGCCTATTTTCTTATAACTTGAGACATGTAGCATCATCATTTCTATACTGTTGTTTATATCCACTACTGTTGTTTATTTTAGTTGTGTATGATTTACTGCTTCCGCTATTCGTTGTATATTGATGTATGATTTATTGTGTATTCCACTGCACAACACATGACAAATGAGGGCATAATTTCCCACTATCATACCTGGGCCCTCACGGCTAGTCGGCAGCCTCTAGTGGTTTAGAAAATGCGCTTGAGGTCATGTGGAAAACCGGGTTTGGGGAACCGCTTGAGTGGCACCCTGACCCAGGACATTACAAAAGGGTAGGGAGAAGGAATAATTTTTAAAAGAAAGCATTTATCTTATTCCAATTAATTCATGTATGTAGTTTTCATAAAATTCAATTGAAACTAGATAAACCAAATGTTATCACGGATGCCATTATATGGAATTTAATCTATTCATATACTAAAATTAAACCAATTCACTATGTTATAAAATCTTGATGAATGTAAAAAAGTACCAGTGATGTTTTTTTGCATACATAAATAAATATCCTTGGTGTCAAAATATTAAAAGTTGTTATTTTTTGCATATGTTCACATGAATATTATTAGATATCATTCATACCCTTTATGGTTAGTATTTTAAAATATGATTTTAATGATCTAAAGATGATTGGAATTTTCATGCACTTTAATTTCAATTTTAGTGACTTTTCACAGTGAACCTATGTAGAATATTTTACATTCTATGTGAACTAAAGTAGATCTTGTTGTTAATGAGATATCCCATGAAATTGAAGAGAAACATGTATCCATTAGGGGATATTTTGTGGTTCAGCCATCAGATGACTACTCATTCCACCACATAAAAATTGTTCTCATACTGAATCACATAATCATAATCCATAATTATTTTGAGTAAGATTTATTCACCTTTATATTGGTATATAAATTATTGTACATCAAAAATTTGTTTTGGTTATTCATAAAACACCATGTTTACGACAAATATATAGGTTCAATATGGATCTAACTAATCCATTATGGAGAAACCATGGTTCATTATTCCAATACATGTTATCAGGTATGATCATACAATGAAATTCCTTATACATAGGGTATTTTACCCACTATATGTAAATGTCTAAAATTTATTAGGAAATTAATTTAGTTCTGTGGCAGTTACACCACCAACACACTCTATTGTAATGTCACTCAAGTGAATAATTTAGATATCCAAGTATTTTATGAGATGAAATAAAGAATAATCCACTTATTTTTATCTTATTGTAGTGGAATGAATATGTTACTTCAGTAAATAGGGAAATATTTGAATAATGCATCCATAAAGGGAATGTGAGTTGGTTCCCGAAGGCCAAAAAGAAACCAATCTTTCTGAATGGGTGATGTGAATGGTGGCATAACACAATTGAGTCCACAACTAGGGAATTAAAATAGATATTATGGTTTATATAGAGTGTAATTCAATATTCCTGGAGATTTTTTTTTGCATAATCAAACTGATGTATTGTATGTGGAGAATATCAATATTTTCCCTTTCCATATAATAAATGATATTAATTTAACAAGTGAAATACATTATGCAAGCTAAGATTCCAAGACTATTTTTCTAGATTTTCCAAGATAGAGCCCTAATTATAATCCAGGGCAATATCTCTAGTTAAATGGTGGAGATTGTGGTTACATGTCAAATACCATGATTTTCATTATGGAAATAGACTTATAAACATGTTTTCAAACCACGGTTGTACTTTAAATTGCTTAATCAATGGGGACGGTTTCAAACCATGGTTATATGTCTTGTTCCATGATTGAAATTGTGGATTTAAATGTGTCTTGATTACCACAAAAATATGAGCCACTATACCCACGACTATGTATATTACCTGTACAAATATTTTTATGACCTATATCATTGGTTATAAAGTATAGTTATTGAATGTATTTTTAGTAGTTTCACTATGGGTTCTTATGGAGCAGTTGACCAAGGTTGTGCAATTCATGTCGATCAACAATACACATTCTATCGATGAACTGGGATTATTATATCCTCGAAAGATATTAAATATTTTATACTTGTATTGGATTATAATTTTGGATCAATAGTCCAAATTCAAATATATTTTTTGGTAGGGTCTATAAAAGTTTCTTGATACTCATGGGTATTTGAAAATAACATACCATCCTAAAATTAATGTCTAGTCTAAGCATAATAAAAAAATATTGGTGGTAATTAAAATATTTTTTCTCTTATATTTTTGTGACTCATGGGAAAGTAAAATCTCCTCAGACAACATCCCTTATAAAAATAGTTATCAGAAATCAATTTAAAAAGAACATTTTGGTTGAGAAACCCTCATATTCTGAGTTAAATGAAGATAAAAACATGATATGTGAGTCTATTGAAGGTTTTTGGGTGGATTAGTATAGCTTCATATCAATTATTACTTCTTAGAAGTTTCTTAATTATTAATAATGTGATTCATGAATCTAAACTAAAGGGTTTCCTCATAAATCCTTCTAATATGATCAGAATTGATGGCATAGAGTTTCATCCAGATGTGTTATTCAAGGAATGAATAATTAAAATAGTTGATCAAAGATATAACATATTATGTGGGGATAAAAACTCCATGGTTATTTTTTACATGTTAGTATTATCAAATTTTATATGGGACTTGCGGGCAAGAGGCTAAAATGTGGTCTTAGTGGTTGAAATTATTTTTTTTCAAGACTCTATGATGCATCTGAGGTGAAATTTATTATATAGTTAGGAGTTGTAACACATTGCATATTATTATTTAAATTTATGATATAATTTTGGATAAATATCATTTATTATAAGGAGTTATGAATATTGGAGGTGTTGTCTAGGGATATGAGGTCCTTTTTAGAGGATTAACTAGTTATAGACATTTGTGTATTAATGAAATAAGTCATCATGTACATTATGGTTTTGTGATAGGTACCATATAGATCCCTAAGAGATGGGTAAATTATATAAAATACATTTTGTGTTCAGGTTTGGTACAATGGACACTTGGAGGATGTTGAGTACTCTGTGGGAGTAAGATGGGTTCTCAATGGGTACCGTTTATGTTTTATTATTTAAATTAATTTTAATTAAATTTTAAATATTTTTAACATATGACACTTTATCCACCATTTAATCCAAGTTGAAGGTCCTCCACAATCTCTCACTCAAAATATCCAATTTAATGAGGATTATCTCTTTTTATAGTGGTTTAATTTTCGTTTATTTTGTCCCTAGTTGTACCTATATGTATGTATATAACTCTTTATTAATATATTCACAATTTCTTTCACTATTTAAATGTGTTATATCAACTATTCCCAAATTTGGTTGTTTATCTAAATTTATTGGTTTCTTCCATTTTCATCTAAACTGACTGGTGGAATTCTACAATACGAACTCTACAACGTTGAGGTAGGTGGTCTATAACCATGCATAATCTTTTGTGCATTTTCAGGTTATGTGTGACATGTAGTCTCACCAACCATGTGTAATTCACCTAAAACCTAAAATAAGTTTTCATCCCTATAATTTTATATGATTGGTAAGGAATCATATATCCAAAGTCATCCCTTTGATTATAATTCCTTTATTCTTTAACTACCTATGCACATGGGTTTAAACCAAAGTGTAAATATATTATGCTAGACACAAATTTTGGAGCTTCCTTGAGTGTAGTTGTAAGATAAAAGACCCATTTTGGTTACCTTGTCCATCTTTGGAATAAGAAATTCATGTTATTGAGAAACACGACCATGAGGATTAAACCACGTGGAAATTTATAGATAGATTATGGAATCTTGGTGGTATAAATTAAAATCTATTATGAGTATTCCTTCCCATATAACCTTTTTATAACTAGGATGGTTTTAACATACATTCAGACAAGTAAATATTTTTTGTATGTAATCACCAAAAAAAAATTTATATTCAATTTTCCTTTTGAATGAATATATTTTATGTTCTTTTATACGGTATAACATATTACACACACACATGATACATATTAAAAAATAACAATTTAATATTATCTTAAAACATAGACATAATATGATGGTTGGGAATAATGAAAATTAATAAATATTATCATTTTCAGTGTATCCATTATAAATGGGCCATTAATATTAGTTTTTATAGGGTAATAATAAACACTAATTTATGTACAAGGAAAAAATTGATAGCCTCAAGTAGGGTTCCCCCATAACCATGACCATGCTAATATTCAACAAATAAACAATTACAAAAATTATTTATGGGAGAATTTAAATATTATTAATATCATTACCCAATCTATGTTCATCATACAACCACATTAAAGAACTACCATCTCACACCTTATCCTTATTGAGTATGTCGGTATAATTAGGAGTTATGTATTGAGACCTTACTAATGTAAATGTGTAATTTTTCTATTTATAAATTAATGAATTATTACTTCAATCCCATTTAAATCCTAATTTTAAAAAAAATAAATTTATCATCAATAAATAATGAATATGATAAATGAAAATTTGATTAAAAAAACAAGATTATATTTTACAAAAAATATATTTTTTCAATTAAAATTATCTGTTTTGATAAATTTAAGAGTTTTAAATAAAATATATTTTAGGTATATTGTATTATAAAATAATATTTATTTATATATAAATGATAATATTACACTATAAAGGATTGGGGAATTTTTGGAAGGGTCGGACAGTTGATAATATCATAAAAGCAATTATTTTTTTGATAAGTATGAATTTTCATTTAAAAGAAATAACCAAATAGTTAGAAAATTATTATGATAAAATAAATATAATTCATGAAATAATAAACATTTAAATTACCCAATTTTAAATTTTTCATTTTTTTTGAGATATTCAATTATTTGGAAAAAATTAAATACGCAATGAATATATGGTACGTATTTTTTACATCATAATAAAAAAAGTTATGTAATGAACTCTATAAATATATTTTTAACCAAAAGTTGTGTATTTAATAAAAATAGTGTATTTTAATGTGATAATATTAATTTCCAAATCCAATAATGAATCTACAAAACCCTAATAAATATTTTAAGGAATTAAAAAAATACTAATGTATAGATATCCCTTCAAAATAAAAAAAGTATTATATAAAATTTTAGGTATTAAAATAATAAAATATATACAACCACACCTCCTTGGAAAATAACATTTGATTAAATAGTGGTAAGGATAATAACAATGTAATATTTTAAGTATATGTCCAATGGATATGTTTAGAAATTCATAATGAAAATCCCCTCTCTTTTTTTATAAATACCCACCCACTCTCTCATTTGTGATCGCTATAAATCCTTTTAGAACTAATTTTCTCATATTTTACCTATCAATATACCTACCAAATATTTTCCATGATCCTCAGAATATACTACTAATCTTTATAAAGAAGCCTCTCAAGGTAAGGGGTTCCCACCCTTATATTTTCAATTCAATCACTTACATTGTTATATGACTTTTGATATCCATCATGTTATGTTATCATATTCCCATAATCATCCCTTAATATCAAAATGATTCCATATTAACGAGATATTATCCATCTATCTCATTAATCCCTTCCATGATATTTTATGTATATTTATTATGTTATTGATGTTTTCCATTTAATTGTTAATGTTGTGTCATAATGTTGTGAATAATCCACCGATATTTCATTCATGTATATTCACATAAATATATATATCATTAATTGGTTGGTCAATTTTATATATGAATCCTAAATTCCATAATCATGTGATTAAAATGATGATGTTTGTTCTTTTGTAATAAGATTGATGTGGCACTTGTAATGCTAAAAATATGATGTATACACCAATATAGTGCTCTGATGCATTAGGAAATGTTTTCATATGACGAGATACCACATATGGTACATGAGAATTTAACCTAATCAGATTATATTAGAGTGATTTTATTTTCTTCCTTGGATGATACTTTCATAGACATATTTTATATTGTTACCATATTTATATAATTTCATCATCCTTTAATATCATCCTCACATTTTTTTCTCTATTGATTATTTATATAATTGTATATTTTTTATATTATCATTACATGTATCTCGAATCACATGTATTTCCTTTCATCATGTTATGCTTTATTATTCCATTACATGGCATAATAAACCAATCCTTTTCTTTTGTATGTCCCTAGGTAATCTGTTATAATACTAAGTGTTCACAGATAACATGGAGCGCAATATGATGAGTTTAAATAAATTATTTTTTATTTATTTTAATTTAATTGATTATTTTTATAATTTCAAAAAGGAAAAGACCAATACATTTATATGGTTGTATTATATGGATGTTATGATTAAGAATCATGAAAAAAATAGATAACACATATTGGCTATTATAGTTTGTATTAGAGATTGGTCTAGTTATATTTGGTATTGGGACTTGAAAAACATAATGAAAACCATTGGGATAAGTGTAAATATGTTAATATACATAATTTTTAGTAAAGTATAGTGTATGGGGTTTCCTAGAAATTATACCCATTTTTTGATACTGGAATGTGGATATGGAAATTACACAGATTCACTTAGTCCAAATCACCATAAAAATGTGGTTTAAAATTAACTCGGTCATTACTTGGTTCATGATGATTGATCCTAAGAATGTGCACCTGAACAAAAACATTTATGGGATATTCTCTAGATAATTACTATTTTATTTACAAACCATTAAAATGGATTTAAATGTAATAATAGGTTTCAGTCCATAATAGGAAATATACCACTGATAACCTAGATTAAATCCTAGAAATTCATGAGATAGTATGTATAGGTCATTTATGTGTTAATTCCATTTATGTTAATTATTTTTACCTTTTAAATTAATATTGAATAATGTATCCAAATCCCCCTAATTCATTTATTTTTTAATGAATCTATAACTAGGGGAATCATTTCAAAAACATATGTGAGTGGTATTGTGATAGTTTCCCCACATGAAATGTCTAATATAATAGTAGAGTCAGTTGAGAACAACCTCTAAGTACCATAAATGCTCATTTAAGTTATTAATATTAAAATAAATCACATCCAACGCCCTATTTCTCCTAATGTATAACAAGTAAGAGATTAATTTATTATGTGACAGATGACCCCTACTATTAGTGGATCTTTAGACCCCTTAATCAAAAAATAGTAGATTAACTCCAATGGGGAGATACTATTTATCCTAAAATACTCTATGTAAAAGAAATTCATATTGGCTATATATCTCATTGAGGGAGAATCTTATCTATGGTTAAAACTAATAAAAAATATGAATCCAAAAAATGAAATTGAAACCATTGAGTGGGATAGATTCAAGTGAATACTTTTTAATATTTATTTTCCAAACATTATCTATATTAAAATATAGAGAGTTTCACTGCCTTAATAATTAAGAGATTCAATAAATTGTGGATTAATATTAAAACATCCTTAGGATTTCATGATATTAATTAAACACTGTTATGGATACATAATGTAATGTTCACCACTATTTTAGTGGAATGAAGTCTATTATTTGAAAATTATTTGTAATTTGAGATATTGATTGTGATGAAGAAATTATTTGATGTTCCCTCGTCGTTAAAATTGACATTAGTTATTCTCATTCTCTCCATGGTACTAAAGATAAGAAAAAAATAATTTAGTTTAACTATGATGGGTCATCAAAGAATAATTGTGGAGATAAGAAATTATCATTGACCGCCTGAAAAAAAATGAGTAGTATTTTCCTAAAACATACCTTAATGGAATGAGGAGATGCATTCAATTTATTGAGGGATATCAAGAATATAAATATCAATGTGAAATATTGAATCAAACAAATTTAATAATTAAAATATTGTTTTGGTTAATTCAGGTCATCCATCAGCCTATGGTTGAATTATTAAACTACAAGGAGCATGGAAACTATAAAAAATGTTTCTCAAAATGATGTTTTTTCAATTATAACCAATGACAATAACCTCTAATTTTAGTAGAGGAAGGTTTCAATTATGTTATCACTACCATTTTGGTTCGTCCTAAAAACAATGTGGCGATAGGTACACTAGTTATTCATTCATGAATAGTGAATTTACTATCTGATTGTGGTTAAAAACAATCATTCATATCATGTATGATTAATAGATCTATTCTAAAATATCCTCAAAACATAGTGGTTGAGTTGTTAGTGAAAATAGTAAATGGGGAAATTATTTCATCTCATGAATATAACTCATCCATACATAATATATGTATGTTAAGTCTCCCAATTTTTTTTTACCTCCCATTAAAGGATTAAGATGCTATAATATTCATGGATTGAATGCCCGTATTTATAACCAAAATTAAATTATAGGATAATTAAGTTACCCTACATGTAAAAAAGCATACTCCCAATAGTAAAAAATATATTTTTTATAATGGGGTTTGAACATCAATTTAAAAAATTGAAATTATATGTTTTTTAAATTAGATAATGTTCAAAATATGTAAAAAATGGAAATTTATGTTTATATTTAAAATTAGTTATTATTAAATGGATGTTAAAGGTATATTTTTTTATCATTTTCTATAAATTAACCATTTTAACAAAATCAATTATGATTTATGTTTTGAAAAATAATGTAAAAGCATCTGAAAAGTTATCATGTTAGGTGTTTCTATTTAATTTATGCTTCTTCAAGACCTCATTTTATACTCCTACACTCTAGGTCGTTATATTTTATCTTCTTATACCTCTTCATACCAACCATCTATTATTCTATTATTATGGTCGTCATTGTTATCATCACCTTCTAAATTTTCATCATAAACTAATGCATCTTCTCTTTGATATATCTTTGTGGTTTTTATTTATTATTTTTATTTTCCATGAATTCATGGAATATATTAACTTTTTAAATATATTTTTGGGCTTCTTATTTATTTTAGGGATCTCAGTCACTATTTCTTTTTCACTTCTCTTGATGATTTTTTTTAGTTTGGATATTTTTTATATCTTTTATATTTTTAAAAGCTTGAATATTTTTATTTTTGAGATTATAGTTTTATTTAATTATTATTTTATGAATTGGTGTTATAAATAATTTTACTTTTCTGATTAATGTGTGTCTAAGGTATGTTTTTTCCTACATTGTGAATTATTATTTTTGAATGAATAGTGGATTATAGTGTATGTATAAGAAATATTAATATTATATATTTAGATGATCATGTTGATACCAAAATTCTATTACGATCAAACAATATTTGTAACCTATATGTACTCATCCACTAATTCAAGATAAACTTCATGATTGTATTTATAACAGTGAGAAAATTTTATTTTAGTGCATTATTTGTTAATCCACAATAGTATTCATTGGTTTTAACCTAGTTTCAATGTTATATATATTTTATTATTTTATTTTTGTCTATGTAAAATGTCATGAATACCTCTGAAAATATAAATTCAACAATTTTAGTTAATTTTCATATTATATAATATGAAAATGAAGGAACTCGGGACACCCTGAGATGGGAGGGGTGAATCAGGGTGACAACTTTTTCTTTTAATATGACGGATCTTGTTCCCACGTTGGTAGGAACTTGTTGAACCTGTATGATGAAAATGATCAGAAAGAAAACATGCACATGCACAGAGAAGACACGACCCTTTTTACTTGGTTCACCACAAATGGCTATGCCCATGGAGCATATGCCAAAAAGTTTTCGGTCGTACCAAAATCAACAAATCTTCACAAGTTGTGTATTACAAATTTTCGGTCACAGTCACTCTGTCCCAGGCTCACTTCCTTTACTAAGGTTCAGGGATAGCTCACTGCTTCCCTCGGGTCACTCCCGTTGTCTCCATTTAGCTCACTATCGTTGGTGAAGTCACACTCAGTTTATAGACGTGAAGGTCTCTTCATCATTACATAAGAATGCATCATGTATTGTATGTAGATGCTCTATTGAAGTCCAATTCTCATCAGAAGATGAATATCAATTTGTGCTGAGCGTACCGGGCAATCTTCCAGCTTTTGTGACGCTTCAAGAGGACAGATGTACTTTAACAACACTAGCCCGCTTCTCCAAGCCCGGCGCACAAGTCACAATCCCAGCGCGCAAGTGACACAAAACAACTTGCGCGACACAACCTCTTTCAACTTCGAACTTGCGCGATGATGTGCCTTTATCTCCCCAATCACCTTGGTTGCGCAACCAACAACCGGCATGCAACCTCTACTTGCATGCCCCCAACAACCACTTGCGCGACTCCACTACTTGCGCGATGAGAGCTCGAAAAATATCTATGTCTTGAACTCTGTTGGAAATGAGGAGGGTGGTCCAGTATTTATTGGCAAACTGGACCCCCTGCACGATGGCGCGCATGTCAACCATCGGCGTGCAAGTCTCAGCGCGCAGCTCTCTTCCACTACTAGTCACTTGTGCGACCAACTTCCAAACATGCCTGAACCACTTTCCTTTTCCATATTTTGAAGTTATAATCATGAAAAACAAAAGACATGCATGTTCCCAATCCTCCTAGGCCTCAGCGCGCAAGTATCTTCACTACTGTTGTCTGCTTGAACGGTATGATCTCTTTGCTGGTACACATTCTGAACTTCTACTGAGGATTGATAAAAAACACAAAACATTCGCCAAATCATGCTGTGAAGACCCTAGTTCCAATAGAAAATATTATAAATATTTTAATTATACTAACAGTATCAAATTTGAATGACTGAATTTTCATTTTCATTTTATACGTATGGTGTCTATTTTTTGTTACCCTATAGAGAATCCTTTTGTTTTCACCCTTGATTTTAAATTGTGGTATAATTATAGGTGTGCATTTATATTTATTATCATGTTTCTTAATATCAATTTTCATCTCTCTAATGTTTGGAAATTTATATTATGATATTTTATTATTTAATTTGAAAAATGATAAATATATAGTTATTTATTACATAATAAAAAAATGAATAATTTTGTTTTATTTTTTCTCATCCCTTTAAAATCTATGTAATTATTTGTATATAATTATTTTAATAGTTTTTTATAAATGTATATCAGCTTTATATGCTCAATTTGGTACTTTTTTTATGACATATTTATACATTTTTTTGAAATATTTTATTTTTCATTTGTCATTGATATTTATATAATTAAATTTTAATTTTAATTTAAAAAATATAATAGCTTATTTTAAATTCTTGAAATTTATTATAGGTAATAATGAGTCAATGATATATAATTTAATTGGGAACAAGTGATGAATGTGAGTAAGGTGTTGATTTATTTTTGAGATTTTGTAAAAAATGTTCCAAAAGATGTATATTTTCCCATTCATTAAATATTTCAATACGAAACGGATGATATGAATAAAAATGAAAAATTATCTAATTTTTTAGGTTTTTAATCCAAGTTACATTTCATGGATTAATAATGGTAAAATTGGGTAAAATTAAATAGAAATTGAGAATTATGAATTTCATGATGATATTTTTTATCATATTAAAGAAATGGTTCATGATATTTATTTAGATGAAATTTGGAAATAACCAATAATTGAGAGGCTATGTGTTGATGATGAAAAATAATTGTATATAGACTGTATAAAATTTATAGTTTCATATAAAGTTTTACTATTTAATAACATTAAGGGAAAATGGATAATGTGAAAATATTTTTAATGTTTCTACAATAGTTGAGATATATAGTTCCTAAAGAAAATGATCGAACAGATTCCCAATATAATTTGAATAAAGTATTAATTTGATTTGATTTAGGTAAAATAATATGGATTTATTACCAAATAAATTTTCTTTATATAGTAATGAATATGAAGGTCTATTAGAGGACATAAATGTAGGGCTTTATAGTATTAGTTGAATGAAAAATCCCAAGATGATTTCACAGCTACAAATACTCCTTCTAAATAAATCAGGTATGTTCCTATAATTATACATTTAAAACTATTATTTTCATTTCCATATGATGAAAAAATGATAATTTTAATATTTATTAGTATATATCTGATATAATATTATGTCATCAAGAGTATTGTCTCAGTAAAAGCTAATTCTTCATTAGTTCCTATAGTTGGGACTGAATTTAGAAATGTATGACTCGGACAATGCATGTATGGAACTAATTCATATCAAAACCATAGTATTGAGCATATTTCACGACCTTTTTAATTTCAAATTTAGAGGTATCATCCTAAAAGTTTTTTAAGTGTAAATATATCATGTAGAGTGTTATGTTTTTTGGACCAAAATTTCAAGGAAACGATATTGATGTTTCCATGTCCCCATGAATTTATGATTTGAAATTTTTATATAAGGAAGTTACCAAGGTGTCTAATTGTTATAAAATAGAACATTTTCATTTGACATTCAATGATTATATTCAAAATAAATGACTTCCCAACATATGGAAATTTTTGTGTATATTGTGTTATGGGGTATAATGTTTATTCATTTTTTGAATAGAGTATATTTTATTGTAAAATAAAACATTAGATAAAAATAATATTCATTGGCCTTAAGAATTTTATGAATATAGATTATACTTGATAATTAATAAAAATTGAATTCAAAATATCAAATGAATTTTGTATTTCTTGAAACCTTTATCCTATAATCTGTATTTTGAGAAGGTGAAAATAGTCATTCCCCATTTGAAAGGACACAAAGAACTAACAAATATTAAAATATTTAAACGAATAAATAAAGATTAATTTTATCATCCTTACTATAGATTGGTCTTTCCCAAATTCACCCATGTTTTTAGGGTATATGTAGCCTATTATAGTATATCATTGGTTATCAAATCCTTAGAGGCTTATGAATAAACCTAAAGTCATATACATTATATGAGGTAGATTTTGATATAAAGTGTATATATTTTATTTGTTTTTAAATGGTTTAAATAAACACTAAGAGACCTTGGTGAATTAAATTTCTGAGAATGGTTTTACCCAAGGTTTTTAAAAGGGATGTACTAGAAGAAATTTGTTTTAACTATTTTAATTTTATTAAATCAAGAAGGATTCAATAAATAAAAATAATAACCTCATAACATAATTTTTAACACCTTCACATGAATATTTCAATCAATTATTCAAATATAATATCATATTAATGAGAACTCCAAGGTAAATTGTCATATTAGTGTGAGGAATGTGTGGTGAAAAAACTCAATAAAGAAGTGTAATAATGAAAATTCTTAAACGAATAAAGCAAATAAATTAAATGATAAAACATTTGAATAGAAATAAATGAAATCCAATATAATAATTTTCTATTTACTTTGATAAGTCAATGAGAGGGTTAACCACCCATTGATGATAATATTTCAATGGAAGACAAGAGTGGACTCATGATGTTGGAATTTATGATGTTAAAATAGTGAGATAACAAACACTCCAACATTGTGCGATGTAATTATCTCTTATTATTGTGAATAAATTCATAACACAATGAAACTATATGAATTTTTTAACAAAAAAATAGAAAATAATGAGTATAAGATGTTTCAATATGTTACAAAGGTGATTCGAGTAATGTAAAAATGAAGAAATGAAATTATAACATAAAATTTGAAAGATAACATTACATTGAATTAATATGATACATACTCACAAATACACCACCAACAATACATTAAATAGTAATTTGGAAGCTTTAGGTGAATTCCCCAATATTATAATTCTTACAAATTAATGAATGTATTCCAACGTGGGTCATATTTTATGTGAGATTGAAAATTTTCACACTTGGAGAATGTAGAATATAACTTGTATCCATTCAATAAATGAACCATAATTAGCTTCTATATGGTTAAATGTTACTGGTCTATAGAAGAATAGATTTTAGTTATGAATGTTCTATATGAGTTGTCAAAATTTCACCATATTTGGCCACATATACGACTAGTTATTTTAAAAATGGTTTGATGTTATTATGGTCCACCGAATATAGCCTAGAATTTCTTCTTCCACTTCTGCTTCTTGGATCACCATTTGAATATAAAAATTATATATACCAATTATTTATGTAAATGTTTTGCAACATTTCCAATATCTCTAGTTAATATTTGATATTAATTAGGTCTTAATTATAGAAAATATAATCATATTATTGGGATGTTGTCGATCTCACATCACCCATTATTTTCTACATTGAATGTCACAAATGGTGGTATTCCAATGTGAATCTACAAGTACTCCAAAAGGATGAATTGTTCCCAATGGAATGATAAATTTGATAATTAAATATAAAATTCAAATTAAAAACATTTTTTGATTTAAAATGTGTCTCCAAATGTACTAAGAAACAATGAAATATAATAAATATTTACAATCATAATGTGAAATAATGTTCAAAATGTAAAATTTACTAAAAGGGAATTTTTGAATTTTTTGGTATATGAAAAATAGATATTATAATATTGAATATTGTCTTCTTTAAATGGGTGATCATGCCCCCAACATGAGTTTTCCTAGTCCCAAGAAAAAATATCTCAAAAATATGAAAATTTAAATCACTTTTCAAAGAACATTTTAACATAAAATTCTTTCCATTTAAACATCACATCAAACAATCATAAATCCTATAAAAATCATTTAAAATAATAATGTTCAAGAAGAATATACCATGTCCAATACCATTTCAATTTTCTAATTCAACATCACATTTCATCCAATTTCAACTAGTCAAGATGATGTTTTGTTCATCATAATCGACATGGGGGTTCATTTTTATTCATAGATGGAAATGATGGATGCTGGGGTGGAATAAAATTTAAACCTCAATAAGGGTATTCATGTATTTTTTCCCTTTTTATAAGATTATTATTTGTTTATGTTTTGACATGGAAATTTAAATTCTAATAAATCATGTCAACCCTTGTAGCATATCTTTTCTGATGACTCCTAGGATAAAAGGTCATAGGAAGCCAAGTGAATCACACATAATCCGGAATTATCATGAATTAATCTAATAAAAACAAAATAATTTTATAAAAAATATAGATAAAATTCCAAACTATGGTTTAGAAAACTATGAAGCCAAAATCCCCATGTTCTTAAATTCATACATTTAGTCAATCAATTACTCTATATGAAAATATAATATTTCTTTTTTATTTTATATATTTTGACTATTTTTTGGTTAATAATCATGTTAAATTTAAAATTAATTCCCATCATATGATTTTTATTATGGGACCCCAAGAACTGAATATAATACCCAAACATACAAAGGACATGTATTTTTTATTTTTTATTTAATAGATGAAAACATAACAGCTGAGAAATAACATTATATATACACACATTCCAAAATATATGATCATGAACTTAAACATAGAAAATAATTAGAATCAAGGTAAAAAGATTATTTTATATTCAGTTTCAATGTTTGAAATTTGAATTATCATGTTCATAGTAAAATTGGTTTTTACATACATTTATGAAAAAAAAATTATGTAACATAGATTGTTTTTTCATTTTTTCACCCCCAACTCAGAGTAACACTATCCATCTTGTTTGATGAAAATAAAATTCAGAATGGGTAGAGGAAAGGGAGTGGAGAGGATTTCTAAAATAAGATATGAAAATGAGAATAGGTGAATGATTAAAATGGTTGTGGAATTTTAATTTTTTGAATCTCCAATTTAATCTATTAATCTATATGTTACACTAAAATCCTCATCAATTATGAATTTTGTTTTTTTACACCTAAATGAATTGTGATTTTCAAAAAAAATACATAAATCTAATCTACCCCTCAATCTTAGACACTAACGTAATTAGAAACTAATGGAATCACCATGAGGTTCCCTTAACTAGTACTAATCAAGGACAAAAGGAAAGGGAAGAAATTTACCTATTTATTTTGGAGCATGAAACATAGATTCATGTAATGGGTAGAAGTAGGCTTGACAATTATAAAGAGACATTCTTATTGTTTTTAGCAAAACAAGGCCCCCCTCACACCTGAAACCATCATTATATATTTTAAGGATTTCATTTTTAGAAATTTCTACTAGATTGATACTGGTTCATTTTTATAATATATTTTACATACAAAAATATGTTCTCTAATGAATATTAAAATTTTTGGTATATGTGAAATTTTCAATCTAACGGATTCATTAGTTATTTCTAAGAAATAAAGGATCATGCAATAATTATTGGGTTCATGATAATATTAGATGACAAAGGGAAGGCTTTGGATATACCCAATTAATGAAAAGTTAATGGTTGATGGAAATAACTTATTCTTAAGTTAAATTTAACCAAAAGTAATTATGATTTATTGGTAGTTAGAATCAACCTTGACTGATTCACTAAAGAACTATTGATTTTCCCAACAAATTGGTTGAGTGAAACGAGTGGGTAAAAATGTACAGTTTATTTTTATTTTAAGGGTTAAATGAAACGATTATCAGAAAAATATTTAATTGGGAGATATTTTAAGGATTCAACCCATGAATACAAAATTATATCTTGTGAATAAAAGAAATTTCATTCCTTTTATATTAACTACATTCATCAATTCCTTGATCATATTCATCTATACCAAAATAAATTTTTTTTCTTTATTATTTTCATGAGAGGTTTATGTGAAACTAGACAATCCATATAAGGATAAGGAAGGGACATGAAATATAAGGATGGGTTCCTCATAGGTTTTAATTCATTATATTTATAATTTATAATATGAAACCTCATAATTAATTCTATCTATTTTATTACATAATTTTTCAAGAGTAGTATTAAGAACAAATTGGATAGAATGTTAAACATCATGGAATTCCCTAATATTGATCTATCTATACATAATTTTTGGTATGGGAATTTATCATTTAAATATTCATCATGATAATGATTTTATATATTATTGGGTGTGTTGTAAACATTCAATTTTTGATCAAATAAATTCCCTAGGTTATGGGATTTCCAATATTTATTTCCCATTAAATTTTATCCATATCTTATGATGGGGTAATTTTGATGTTAGTTCATTATAGTAGACTGAAATTATCATTTTATAATATTATGATACACACAAAAATAAAATTGAAAAAATGGAAATGGGGTGGGAATAGAGAGTTCAGGGTGATAATATAGGGATATTGTCTAATATTTATTTTTCGGTTCCTCAGTAATAATGAATCAATTTTGTATTTTCAAAATTTACACAATTTTTTAGGGATAAAGAGGGCACGTTTATATATATTGGGTTATCAAATCCAATGGGACACAAATTAAATCGTAAATAAACATATATTCTAAGAGGGAGATTTGGAAGGGAAGTTTCCAAATTTGGTTTCTTTTGAGATGGTTAAAATTAACAGTAAGAGACATTAGTGAATTTAATTCATTATTTTGGGTTAGTCTGAGGTTATTATAAGGAATGGATTATTTGAAAAAATAATTATTGATATCAATTTAATTAAATAGATAATGATTCATTCATTAAAATCAAACGAACCTCATAACATATTGGTTTAACACCCTCAAATATACATTCTAATTACATTTACACATGGAGGATAATTTTCATGAGCACTCAAAGGAAATGTATATTATTATAAGTTTAAATTTATGGTAATAAAAATTAATAAGGATGAGGATGAAATAAAATAATTGAATTATAAACTAAAATAAAATAAATGATAAATAATTTAATGAGGGATAATAACATCAAATATATCCCCTTAATACTATATTGGATAAACCAATGATGTTGTTATACTTACATTGATAAAAATATTTTGATAGAATATAAGAGTAGACTCATGAGTGTGAAATTGAATAAGTAAAAACAATGAAATAAAAAAACACCACCACTGTTTACAGGAATTATTAATTAGTGGTGTGACTAAATTCACACCATAATGAAATCTGATAAATGTGATAGAGAAAAAATAGAAAATGATGGAAATAAGAAATTTAATAAGTTTTTTTCATGATTTGAGTAACTTATAAATGAATAAATTCAACAACAACATCAAATTGGAATCATAATATTTCAGTGAAATGCATAATACTTACTCACAAATATACCACCACCACTACATTAAATTTTAATTTTTAAAATCATAGGTTGATCCCTAAATATCCTATGAATTACTAGTTAATTAGGGTAGGAATAAATGGGTGGAACATTAAGGGAGAGTGAAATTTTCCACCATTGAAAAAAACCGATGTCATCTTGAAACCATTAAATAGATACAAAAAATGATGATTTATATCACGTAATATTAGTGAAAAGTAGAAGAAAAAATTGGATATATGGAATTCCTCTATCATATGTCAAAATTTCAGCCTATTTTTCTGATATACGAGGAGTTATGGAAAAACTAGTGGGATGTTATTTTTGGCGACTGAATCCTCCCCGTAGTTTCATCTTCCACTAGGGCTATCTTGATCCCCAATTAAACATATTAATTAGATCATTCCATAGTTTAATAAAATTTTATACAATATTTCTTATATATCTACATCAAATTTTAGCTCTATTAGTCTTGAATCATGCAAAATAAAATAATATTATTGGGCTGCTATTTAGTTCACTTAGCCCACAATTTTCTCAGTTGAATTTCCATAATGGTTCTCTTCCAATGTGATATTCCAAGTCCTCTAAAATAATGAATTATCCTGATTGATTGAGAAACCAAATAATGATATATAAAATATGGATCATGACCCATGGTTGATTTACAATGTGTCTCAAAATGTATCATGTAATAGTTCACATTAATAAAGAATAACAATCACGATGTGAAATAACCTTCAAATTGTAAAATGATATTAAAGTAGTGTTTATGAATATTGATGTACATGAATATTATATATTACAAAAACTGAATATTATCGGATTTCAATGGATAATCAGATATTTCATGAGGTCATATATTACCATGATTTCATTAATGTGGAGAATAATATCAATGAATCTTCTATTCATACATTATTAGATATTAAAGGAAAAAATAGACATGGGTTGAATGTAAAATTGGACAAACTATCAATGGGAAAATATTCATAGTAATCTCACACTCTAAGTGGAAGATGAACATAAATGCCTATTGCTTCATAATCATTATCTAATAGTGATAAAATTAGTTATTATCATCACCTCTTAGGTATCAACATATCAGAATGTTGTTTTTAATTTATAACATTTTGTATCACCTAAATATTTGATGTTTTCAAAAATGAAATATATTTATTGTCACATCATAGTGAATTTTTTAACTAATTTAACTGAGAGGAATCATTCCCATATCATAATAATAACTATATTTGTAGTGTGTTGTTTTTTCAATTCAATTTCTATCAAGGTGGTTGATATGAATTTATTGAAAATTTCTGAGAACGTTGTAGTTTCTATACATTGTCAAATATAATTGTACATTCCTCCAACATTTTTTATGTCATGGTAAAACATACTATTCATTTTGTGAGAGAAATATATCATTGATGAATTATATATCAGTGTTGAATTCACCCTTTTCAAAGGTATATAGAGATACTTATGGGATATGTCAAGAATCCATATCAACCCGAATCCTCCATTATTGAGAAGTATATTTCTAAAAGGTTGAATATTTATTTAAAAAATAACATTGATGATGTGGTGCACACCAAATTTCTTATTTCTAGTCATAATAAGTCATTATTGGTGGATAGTGGAACCATGGATTGAAAACAAAATCCTTGATAGGAGAAAATAAAAATTAAATACATTTATACATAAAGAATAAATTAGACAATTTAGATCAATATAAAACATTTTATATTAAATTTTTAAATAATGTTATCCAAATAAAATCTATATGAAGATATATAATTATTTTTATGAACATTTTCTCCATGGTTTAAAGAGACTTGGAATTGTAAATTAGATGAATTAGAAACATTTAGGTGGTTAGCGGGTGGATGATGACTAAAATTGATAACATTTACTGGGTATGACATTAATGGATATACATTTTATTCTTAATATCACGGATACAAAATTTATGTTCAAAGTATTATTGTACTACTGATAGTATAATAAATAGTTTTTTTGAGTGAACAATAATTGAATCTCTACATCAATTACATATTATGATGTTATTGATGAAATATGGTAATATTATTACATTAAATTTTGATTTCTATTATTTTACTAAAAATTTGTAATTAATAAGAATAGTGATAGAAATAATGATTTTAGAATGAAACTACATAGTCTAAATATTTTTTTACACAAAATTGTTCCTTTTATTATGGTAACACATCAAATAAAATTGTTACTTGTTCTTGATTTGTCAAATATAAAATTGATTATCATTCTATAAGGAAAACAATATTTTTGTGAAGAAAAACTTGGGGAAGATGTTTTTTTCTGAGAGATACCTTTTTATATAGAAATAATTCTATATAATTTTTTTAACACACTATATACATGGTTTTTTCCATTTATAATGATCATTAGAAAGAAATATGGGGAAAAATCCTTTAGTAATTTATTAATATTTAATATGAGGTATATTTTTTCTTGTTTTCATTTTAAAATATCATTTAATATTATACATATTTGGTTTATTTTTTTACATGAAACATATATATTAACTAATATGATCATTATTTTGGATCAGTTTTTTTGTATCATTTTTAATTTTTAAATTTATTTGTAACTATTGGATTTGTAAAAAAATTAGGAAATTTTTTTTATTTGTGCTATATGATTTTTAATTTTATAAATAATTTCAATATTTTTTTAAAACTATTAAATACAAATGAATAAGATAAATAACACAATATGTTTTATTTTTAACATTTTTAACTACTATAAAAAATATAATAACGAGTGGTTTGTTTTATAAGGTGTTGTTTAGTTTGTATCATTTTTCAAAAAGGTTTATTTTTTATGTGTCATTTGAGTTTTAGTAATCTATTATTTAATTTATTTTCATTTTTATATAATTTTTTATATCATTAATTCTTTTATAATTTTAGTAAACTAATAAAAAAATATGAATAAAAATGTGTTTATTTTTTGTATATTTTTATAGGATAATTTTAATATATTTATTTAATTTAACCTATAAGTGTTGGATTTTTATTAATTTGATTAGTAGGATAATATCCTACGAAATGGTTAAGTCACCTCAACATTTTGGGGAGGAATATGAAAATATGTTTTCTAAGGATCCTACTCATCCTTATATATATGATCCATTTACATATATAGGGGTAGAAAAGACTTCTAGGGTTTTCAAAAGGGGTAGAATACATTTTCAAAAATTATTAGTTTCTCATAGAAAAGACTAAATGATTAATGTTGATCGTGATGATAATAATAACTATAGGGATCCGATGAAAAACAATATAATACTTTTGTTATAATAAATAAATTGTACAAAGATAGAATATTTAATTGAGATTTTAAATTTACAAAAAAGTAAAATATCCCAATTGTGGGAGACAATTTTGGTATGTTCATTTATTTTTATTTTACATATCATCCCATTTTTTCTTATATAGGTTTTACCATTATTATAAAAAGAAAAATTATATTCCTTACACTGAATATGTTATGAAGAATTGTTTATATTTATATTCTATGAGATTAAGGTATTTTAAATCAACCCTCACATAAGAATTCAATTTTGTTTAAAAATAGAATAAAAAACCACATTGTATATTTCTTTTTCTAGATAAAAATACATGGATGTATTTTATTGAAAGTATATAACATGAAACATTTTTTTATTTTTTATTATTGTTTTTAGAATAAAAAATATTTATTAATGGTCATAATAATGATCTTTTATACATAATTTATAGTCATTCAAGTACTCTCATGAGGAGATCAATTCCAAAGTTGTATACCTATATACAATGTCCCACATAGGGTATATTTTATTGGAATGAAAATAATGGATGGAAAATTTATTAAACTAAGAGTTGATTCTTCAGGCTCCATATAGGCTGAAAGTCCTTCCCCCTTAGCTAGACATAAAAAGTAGAGGAGGGCCCAAAATGGGAAAAAATATGTAATATAATATTTCTAGAAGGTAGTTGAGAGGATTATATAGATTTATTTAGGTTATTTATATTATTTTAAATCTCAATATAATTTTATTCACCAATTAATATTTTAAATATTCTAAATATGAATCCCATGAGGAGAAAATCCCATATGGGGCCTTAAAACCTGAGGGTGGGAATAATTGTTTAGCTGTAATATTGGTAAAATATGAACACCTATGATATATATAGGTGTTTGAGGTAGGTTTATGAGTAAAAAATGTATTTTCATTATGAATCATCTTCAAGGTAGGATGTATATAAAATAATAAATATATGATTTAGAAGCTAAAGATTAGTGGATCGGTGAGATGATAGAGGAGATGATAAGAACTTCAGAACAATCGATTTTTGAAGATATGAAATGACAGTTTCATGTGGAAAATACCTCCCCCTATATCATCTACATATTACACTCTTGCACATCTGCTTTTGTAACCAAATATTACAGCACCACCCCTATATCTCCCCATATATTCTATTTAATATGTTAATGATCACCATTATCATATTATTACATAAGGTATTAGATGTTATATTTTAGATACCACTCATCATCAATGGATAATGATGGGTAGGTTTAGATACATAGTCTATGATATTATAGATATATCAATAATAGTACCATTTCATACAAAATAGGTCATTATAGTTTTAAAATATAAGTCCATTTTCTAGTCTATCTATCTATACTTATCCAAAAAATTGCCATTATGGAATGTATATATTATATCTTTTATTTTATATTGGGATTAAAATTGTTTTAACATTATAAATATTATATATTTATATATTTATATATATTTTTTGGTTGGAATAATTTTATGGTAAATAAGTACTGTATATAAAATTAAAAGTATGATTTTTATTACTTTAGATGAAACTTATTCTGGACTTGACGATTTATCAACATATTTTTCTGTTGAAATTTTTTGAGCATCAATTTTATTCAAAAAAATGTTAAAAAATTACAGCGATAAATGTATAGATTTAATCATGGTTATTTTAAATTTTGATTTTTTGGGCATCAGTGTGATGAAATTTTATTACACGTAAGTCGATTATAATATTTCTTTCTATAATTTTAAATTAATTAATCTTCATAATTTTATTTTTTTATATTAGGTATCTTTATATGAATTCTATTCAATACGACTCAATATGATAATGTGAATTTGATAACCCATAAATTATTTCAATAATAATGATTATAATTAATGATATATAAATATCAATATATATCTATAAATGATTAAAAAATAATGAAATTTAATGTTGGATAATTCTTTATCTTGAAGAGTATGAAACATTTATTTCTTAAAGTGATATTGTTATTAACTGATTAAACACTCACATTATTTTTATTTTAATATTCAGGGTAATTGTACTTTGTGTGTTTTTCTCCCAATGATAAGAAAATTTACTGGTTTTTATCTATACATGGTGAAGTGTGAGAATATTTCTGCAATATATTGAACATGTAAGTTTTATTATTTCAATACTTTTATAATTTTGATACACTTAATTTTATTTCATATGTGTAGTTTTGGAATATGGAATTGAATTACATTTGATATACAACTTATAAAAGGATAATAAATATCAAATGAATATTTTTAATGGTTTCTACACATTTATAATTGTTACATTTTGGATGAAAGTTATTAAAATGTTATTTTAATTTTAAAATATATTTTAATGAATTAATTTAATTATCAACATATTGTAATGGAATTTATATATTAAATTATATGATTTATGATTGATATTAGTTCAAGTGGTATAATTATAAAATGTTATATGGTTAAATTTTATCATGATATTTCATTTAATTTATCTTATAGTTTTATTGAAAAAAATAAATGATTTTTATTTTATTTTTATATTTTGATGATCATTGACCTTATTCTTAATATTATTAAATCACTTATAAGGGGCATGAGATAATTATTTCATAGTTTTTATTGTGTTTTAGTTTATTTTTATTGCATATTTTAATGTTTAAATATTATATATTTTACTCGAAATTGTGTAAATTTTTATTCATGTTTTATGGTTCATTTGGTTATGTATTTTTTTGTTTTAGGTTTTTCACTGTACTACTAGGTTGTAGTAAATAATTTTATTTTTAAATAATTCACTTTGATGTAGTTTTTTTATAAGATATGTGAAATATATTTTATCAAAAAAATTATTTTCCAATTCCAATATGATAAAAGGTTTTCACATTGATTATATAATAATTGATGTGAGAAGTGAATTATATTATAGAGATTTTCATGGATTTATATTATGTTATTTTAATACCTGATTTTGAATTATAATTTTTAGGTATGTTAAAAATAAATAAGAAAAAACACATATTTAAAATTTCACTAACAAAAATTTCTACTTGTTTTATGAAATACAAACCAAAAAAACCAATGTACAAGACCGTATTTTACACTATTTTATAATTCTATAAAAGTGTAATGTAAATGAACATTCTCATGTGGAAACTTGCTCTCAAGGATGGAAATTATTTATTTATGATCTAGAATATATTATTCAAATTTTTGAGATAAATGAGATTATAATTCTTAATAACATGCTCATCCTAATGGAATATGTTTGTGTATTCCTAAAAAAGATTCATATTCTTCCACCAAATCAAGAGGTTGTGTTCTCAATTGAACCGATACCTGAATCATTATTGTTATCCAATAATAAAAATAGAATATAAACTAATAAACTATAATAATTGAAGAAGTAACAATAATATAGTACGTATAATTTATTTATATTCCCTTGTGTTTCAACAATGGGTGCACTAGCACAATTTTTCAAGAATAAGGATAGGATATTGAATCTCAACATTGATTAATGTGTACTCCACAATATCATGATATAGAAAAAATCGCATTCCATAAAATAATGAATTATTTTATTAGCTTCATGGAGGCCATTACTTCTCTAAAGTGAACCTTCAATCGGGATATTACCATGTGAAGTTGAATGAGGATATTATCAAGACTGCTTTTCATACAAGGTATGGGCACAATGAGTTCAAAGTGATTCCATTAGGACACAATAATGCTCTATAAATATTCATGATCATAATTGAAAGATTATATATATATTACCTTGGAAAAATATTTGTGTATTTTATAAATGATTTTTTAATCAACACTATAACTCCCCAACCCAGGCCTCCAAAATGGAACATGACCAAGGGGCCTCCACATGGCCTGAGTCATGTCTCCCCGTTTGCCAATGGTAACTGAAAATGAGATAGGTCCTAACATAGTCATGGATAGACAATTCTCTATAGAACATTTCCCATTCATAATGGCTATTATACTATTAATTTTTCATTGTTCATTGGTATAATAGAAATCCCACCAACTTATATATATAATGGAGAGCTACATGAGACGTCGCAGTCCATAATAAAAAAGTTATATACTATCCATATGATGTGTCAAGAAATAGAGTAACATCCACATATAAAAATAAACATAAATCAAATACAATAAATACCCACATCTAAAACATTCTACATGATAAATAAACCATAAAAAACATGACATATAACCAAACTCACAATGCTTCGTTAAATAACCATGTCCTCTATGTCCAAATAAACTTTATTGTATGTTCATAATCATATGGTACCCATCTATTGAGAAGAAACTGGAATGAACAACCATGTGAACCACAACCCACACAGATTAAAAAGATGGTGGTCGATCCCAATTACCAAATAGGTATCCTTATTAAATCGACCAAATAGAGTGTTGTTGGGATCAAGTTGTTATGAATAAATTACAATTATAGATAACATTTCTCCCCATAAAACAAATGCACTAAAAAAACATAACACATAATCATACATATTTCATTAACACATCAAAACCCACCTCACATCATAACCCATATAGTAGCTACTTTGGTTCTATTCTATAATCATTATCATGCCCTGGTCCACACAATACCTACATTGGAACCATGATAGAATGATTGTATATCAGAAACATGGTAACACATTCATCCCATGTATTATTCCTATCACATTGGTCATGGCCCCATTGAGTACCCCAACCCATACTTCTACAGTTAGAGTGGTCCACCATGTCACCCAAGCCCATCACTTAGAATTTTTTGGATGTCTGTCATTTACATAGGAACACCCTTAAAATGTTTTAGGGAGGAAAATCCTCAAACTAGATCATATTGAGGATTACTAGGAGGTTAAATTATCAGATAGGCCAATCTCAAGTGTTTCGGAGAGGCCCAATATCAAACTGGACCATCTTGAGGAATCTTGGGATGTCAATAATTCACACCAAAAAAATCTTGATGATTCTCGAGAGGGAAAGACGTCACATAATCCTACCTAGATGGTCCTTGGGAGTCCCAGTCATCAAATAACCCAAACCATCTTTCTGTACTCAGAGGTATCACATCCATAATAAAATTAGCACATGTGGGAAACTACACATAGGGAATGTTGACTGTCTCTCAACACACTAACTCCTCATTTGAGAAATAGTCCCTCCCTAACTAGTCCAATGCACAAGTCTCCACAAAGGTTCCTTAGACCCATCTTAATCCTCCATTAGTCTACCACATCCATTGATATCAACCAACCACTTTGATATCATGAGAAATATACCTTATTCAAAACACCCAAAACATAAAACATACATCCAGTTATGCTAGTATTTGATCAAGAACATAAATAACCAATTAACAAATAGATACATCATGTTCAAGAACCCTACCTAAAACTAAAGAAATCTGGTTTACATCATATCCAAATTTTTTATCCAAGAACTACATCCATGTAGACCTCATAAAATACATTGATTACATACCTCAACAACAAATATCCTAAAATTAATTAACTAATTAATTTAAACCAAAAATTAATCTTGGAGTAATAGTCACCATATACATTGAGCAGTCCAATGATGCTGAAATCATAAACAGTGAGGTATGTTTCAATACCAACCCACCCATAAGCCTATGGAATGAAAAATAAAAAAAATTTAAAAACCTATTTCAATGGTCAGTTTTACCTATATCATTTGATAACTCTTATTAAATCCAAACAGTATCATACCTTGTGGAAAAGGATAAAAAAATAGGTCATTTTCATCATCTCTTTATATGTTATATGAGCCGAACATGAAATTATATTATGGAATAATTATTTTCCCATTATTCAGATAAATCATCCATACAAACCCAATGTAAACCAAATGGAATTTAGAGAAAAGGGAGGAATATTACAATGGAGATAAAAGTGAATACCTTATCTCAAAATGACACATTGAATCCTTAAGAAATCACTTTGATTGAAGGAATACTAAGGGAGTGTAAGGGAAATTTATGAGGGGATCTCCTTATTCTATTTGTATGGTGAACGGGGGAGCAACATGAGGGGGGTTTCAAATAGTAACCCCTAGAAATGTCCAATAATATCATTATTAACACTATTGATCCTAGACCCCACTTCCTTCGTAGTGCATTTATCAGTGTTCCAAATAATATTTATTTTTCATCGACTAGCAAGTTGTAGAACCTCGGTAATATGGTGAGACTATCCAATGCACTCTATAAACTATAATACCCAAAAGTTCTCTAATAGTAAGACAATGAGGATCAGCAGGATGACCACATAACCACACCTTCCAAACTCTTATGAACTGCCATTTACACCCTTAAATCTCAAGATAGAACCAAAAACCCACTTGATATGTTATAATATTAATAATCTCATTCTGAATCTCGACTCTTAAAATGATTCCATCACTAATTAGAATAATTCAATTTCCAACAAAATTTTCCAAAATATTATGGCATGGGACATTACAAACTCAACACCATAATGTTTATCATCCTCAATAATCCATATATATTATTTGATATCATCTCTTGATTTATCATTTTCATTAAATTATCAATATATCTCCATTTTTAATCTCAAAATATCAATTTATATCTATTGTGATACATTAACACTGATCCTAGCTACACCGACTCCCTAAAAATGAACTGTTTCGATCAAAAAACCTTATCAATAATGTCTCAAATGAAATTCCCATTTTTGGATTCTATATCACAAGATCTGATTATACATGAAATCATTAGTCTATGAATCTCAAACTAACATTTCTATAAACCACTTAGCATCAATTTTCGATGCGTCAAAAATATCTCCTAATCTTGATGCCTCACTCCAAAGACACCCCAAAATATATATGTTATTAAATATTACCCCAAACGCAACATTTGTTTATATATCACAATTTAAAACTCAACAAACTAGAAAATTCATCCTGTTATTCAATGAGAAATGGTGATCCATCGGTCTGACTTTTGGTCGAATCCCTTCAAACCAACATGGTCCCAAGACCGATTCTCTTACTCCACCTGATTCTGCATCTAAGGATAACCTGGAATTCACTAAGGATTCCATTTAATTTGACCACATTTATCCTATAATGAACCTACATCAATATGGAACATGGACCTATGACCCCCCATCACGCGATAGTCACATTACTATGGCCGAAATCCTACTCCACCCAAAATGAGAATCCTTTTAATCGAATCACTGATTTTTTTTAAAAAAAATTAGTCCCCCACTCTATTTGTCAATTTAAATGATGGGTAAATGGGGCTGAGGCTACTTATCCATCATCATAATAGTAAAGGGTAATTCACAACCAATCCCCAATTTATATGAACCCCAAAAATGATTTCCTCCAAAATTTAAATGAAAAATGAGGGTAACACCTTAAATTACTGATGTAATACTCCACACCACATATATCATCAGATACATAATTAAATATTCAAACTACTTAGGTGTAATTAGTGCCACTCACATATCGCTCCTCCTAAGCCACACTCCCAAATTATCCATAATAACATTGAATATCTAATTGAGGTTAAACCCCTTGATTAGTTGTGTAATCACACCTGGTCCAATGCCATTTTTGTTCCCCTCCTAAAACATCTTGATACATATCCAATGTCTCGGGACAACTTTCCCAAGAGAACATCACAGATCTCATGGTGGATTTCAGCCCGTACATGGATTTTAACTCATTAAACATCTCAGGTGTACAGTTTTCCATGAAAACAACAATCTAAATACGCAAAGCCTCTCTAATTAACTTTTTAGCCCAAGATTCCATTAAATATCAATGGTCTTACAATCCTATGTAATTTTATCATATGTTCTCTACTCAAACACTGTGACCTAAAACTCACTTAACTCAGCTTACGTTTCTAATCCAAAAGTCATTCCTCATTCACAGGTCTGTCTCACTGTGTGAAATTCAACTTAATGCTATCTAGAACTCGAAAACAATAACACATCTCCTTGATGAACTATTCCTCATGACTAATCAACCCGATATTCAAATTGGAAGTCTATTAGAATTAATTTTTTATCTCAACAATAAAAAAATCGCTCATCTCCTAGGATAAATTCTTGAGTATTCTTATCATTACCGTTTTCAACTAATGAGATATTTCCAAACCACATACATCAACTATAAAACACCAAAGTGTAATCTTCAATAAAAAACATCATGCAGCTTATGGTGCTTTACTCGATAAGAAATTCCAACCATCAAACAACCCAAAGTAGTTTCATTCCCAAACATATGAATCCACTACCAAGAGAAAACATCTTCATGTCCCAATCAAGAACACATAATGAATAAAAATCTAGTTCTAAAACCATAACAATCAATTAGGAACATAAGAAAACATATTATGGGACAAATCCTTGAACATTCCAAAACCAAATATGGCTACTCAAGCCTTATGTCAACCATCTACGAGGCCAATGTAAGAATCTCCCAGAAATCATCCACAATGGGCCTGATACAAGCATCTCCCATGGAACATCTATCCCACGATCCCACCACTAGAAACTCCTCAAACAATTATTTTGTACCTACTAAATTCATGTACCATCCATCGATCCACATTTTATCAATCACCATAGATCTAGATAATTATCCTACATAGGCATCAATCACTTCACACAAACCCTGCCAAATGAGATGAAACACCCTAAAACCTCATATGATGGGTTCCAAATAAACCTTTATACAAAATTAGAGCACACAGATCAATATCATATTAATCCCTTACAGAAGAAAATCACTAGAAACTAATTTCCATGGAATTGATTTCCTATTTTCAAAAACCCTTTTCCAAAAGATTTACTCAAACCAAAATTACCATTAGTTTTGAAAATTCCCCATAGGATCTCAGTGCTTTTTTATCAAAACCAAGGTCATCAAAATAAATATCCTAAACAATCCATTTCCAAAAACTGTAATGTTTCAAAAATTTCTTATTGAAAATAAATTCCAAAACAAAATTTTTATCGAATTTTAATAATACATTAAAAATACAATTGAAAAATATATTGTTGTTTTCATAAAACCCAAGAAAACTATACATTTCATAATTCTATGACCTAAGAGACATTACCAAAAAATGAATCCATAAAACCATTTACACAGACCACGTGAAATAAAATATTGTTTTTACCAATACTGTTTTTTGTAAACAACTAAAATTTCCAAAATCCATTTCCCTATGCTGAATAAAAAACTCACGCCACGATAAAAAAATAAATTAATATTCATATTAATTTCATCACAAATTTTAATATATGTGTTTGAAATGTCAGAAATATTTTTAGTCACATCAATTAATATGGATTCCAAAAAATGATATCATGTCAAATAAGGCCGCCCATCAGTCATTGAATTATTCCCCTAACATGCCACTAAGGTGGTACATGTAAAAATCATATGAACCCTATTAATCCCTATGAAACATCCCAAGAATCATCCATCCCACTTAATTATTATCAGTCCAACCAAAAAAATAACTCACACCATATTTCCTATTCCAAAAATCAAACATCCTTCGAAAAATGAGTTTGAACCAATGTCATACACGACATGAATGAACCTAATCTACCACTTCAGTCCTAATATGTTATCTCCAATTATAAATATTATTTCAATTCCAAAAAATACCTCTAATATCATTTAGTAATTCCCCAACTTGGGATTCCTAAAATACACACTAGTTGGGTTTTCCACATGGACTCAGGTATGTATCCATGTATGATATAAGGTTTTAAATAGCTAAAAGAGCATAAAATATTTGTGGTGATACTAGATACTATAGAACATTTTACATGGGTCATGTACATTCCTATTTAAATTCATCATGAACTGTATATATATAGGATGTTCCACTAACCTGTAGACAATAATAGGAGCCCCACATGCCCCCACCATCTAGAAAATATGATCTGTAAATTATTTATATGATCTTTAAACATAAAAAAGTGTGGTAAAAATAAATAAAAATAATTATACATCATATAAAATAATTATACAATGGCCAGTACATCCTACACAATAATTTAAATTACAACAATTTCTTTCATCACAACTCACATTCCATCCTAATGTAACCACAACCTCAATAACTAGCTGAACATTTATGTGAGTCATGGTCTATGTGGGACCTATTTCATGAGATATAACACGAAAATATACACATGTGCATTAGAAACCACACAAAGTATGTGGATAAGGGTGATCCCAATGACCATGTAGTTATCCCTAGTGTCTTAAATAAATTTAGTGGTGTTATAATCAAGTGTATGTGAATAAAATACAAATTTAGAGTACAGTCTTTCTTATGAACCACACATGCCTTGAAAATTTTCCATGAAAGCATACCTACTTCAACACCATTTCAGAATCCACCTCGCATAAAAACCAAGTAATATAATATGTGGATCCATTCAAGAATCCATGTCTTACCATGATTTATACAGTACCTACTTTAGCACCATGTTGCAATGATTGTCTATATGGAACTTTGTAAAAGATTATCTAATGGCTTGAGCCTACAACCTAGGTCATTTCCTCATTGAGTTCCCAGACCCATCCATGCATGGTCAAGGTGTTCTACCAAGTAACCATGATCTATCCCTATGAAATCTTGAGTGGTCAATAATGCATAACAACCCCACCTATGCATGTTTTGGGGAGTCTAAGACACCATTGAAGACCATCTTAGTAGTTATTGTGAGGCCAAATCATCACACTGGTTTATCCCAAGGATTTATGGGAGGCCCAACTGTTTTGACCGAGGGGAAAAACGTGTGCTGCCTGAAGGTTGATTAGAGAATATTGGGATCTACTTAATCACTCATATTAGGTGAACCTTTTTCATTTAGAAACTCTCAATGGTTCCATTTCCAATGTTACATGGACCTGTTTTCCAAAGGTAGGCGTTTTCTAGGTGATTTGGTCAGCGATGCCTAAGAACTCACATTGGACGAGAGGATGGGAATTAGGGCTCATTGCACCCTTTTGGGGGGGAATTATTCTCTATTCTAGGACTCTTTTATATATTTAAGTCGTATTCATATCTTCAAAAATCATTGGTTTATACCCAAGCAAAGTATCCACAGATTACTCCCGTTTGGAAATGGTTAGGTGTGCGCAGGGATTCAGAATCATTTAGGCCTGAGGTTTACCAACCCTCATTGGATTAATGACTCTGAGGAGTTTGGACTCATTGAGATGGCACTGGTTTGAATCCTAATAACTGGGCGCTCTGGAGTTTATTGTCATCTAGGGGGAAAGATAACGAATTTATCGTTTTGATCGAACCAGTGATATGGGCTTACGTGAGAGTTTCATGTTGTTGGGATTGAACCACAGGGAGGCGTCCTTCGTACCCTATTTAGAAAATAGGGATCAAAACCCACGTAGTTCATTTTGAGGGGCATGATAGGGACTTACACATGGTTAGTGGCCCGAATTGGGATTAAACCTCAGGGAGGCTTCCTACATACCCTGCTTAGGAGACAGGGATCAAAACCCATTTAGTTCATTTTGAGCACCGCCGTTGTGCGAATGTCGTGACCATTACAAATATCTAAACCCACGTGAGTCCTGATCGGTGATAGAATCAAGATAATTCAATAGAATTGTAAAGAATAGCACATTATCCCTACCAAGGGAAGTGGAGGAAGGCAACGAGCGGAGGAGAAGGTTGGGACCATTGGACTCTCCTCCTCCTTGATGTTTGAGGAAGGTAGGAGTCGCGTAGTAGAGAAATGAATATTCCATGATTAAAGGGGAAGGTCCATTGGCTTTTGGCAAGGATGGTGTGGTTCATATGCTAGGAGGGATCCCTAGCCACCATCAAGAGATGTGAAAAGTTCCCACCGTTGGTGCTCATCAAAAGGAAACGCGAGCAGGGTCCCTCAATCCTAGCATGTGGAGAGGCACAAAGGGGACTCCTGAGCTCGGACCCTACACTCCTTTGGGAATGCATGGAATGCTTCTTGAATCCACTCAAAAGACAGGGAAACCCCTTTTTTCTCTCCTACCATGGGTATGTGAACTCAAAGAGGCGTTCTTATGCACCTGAAGGTTTCATCATACAGGTTTGGTGGCTTCAGAAGAGGCCTTGGCTCAGTGCCGTTGAATATGCCAATGAAGGGATTACAATGGATCGGGAAATATTGGAAGGGTTTAATCTAACTCGTTGAATGGGAACAAAGATGGATTTGGTGGGCCACATGGGTGCATGAGGAGTGGTGCCCTTCGTGTAGGGGGGGTGCTACACGGCTGGAGAGGTCATCCACATACCAGGGTTGTATTCGGACTAATGGGCATTCAGCGTACCAGGGCGGTATGCGGCTTCGGGTTTGGCCCGCGTACTAGGTTGGTACGTGGTGGAGTCCGCGTGAGCAGTAGCGGCCAAGGGTGTCATCGGTCAAGGGTTTTCCGGTCAGGGATTCTCCAATGTAGGAGGGTTCTACACGGTGTGTCAGATCGAAAAAGGGGTATAAACTCCCTGGTCTGTGGGGAGTACATCTGGGGGGGTGGGGGGTATGGGTTGCAATTTTTTTATTTTAAGTTCGCGGTTCACCAATTTGTTATTCATTTTTAGGTTCCTTATCAATTCCTTTCCAGTTTTATACATGTTTCAGTTCATGAATTGGAACCTCTATCTCCACAAAATCCTAAGCTCCATCCTCTAGAATCCTTCCTTTAGAAGTTGATCTCCAAACCTTCTCGCCAATGGCGTCTGATCAATCGATCCCCTGATCTTCAAATCCTTCTCCCTGAATCAGATCGATCACCCTTTTTACTACCCCTCAATGTCCTTTTATACTGTGGGGAATGAGATGTATCTGTGGTCACATGGAACCTTTTGTGGAGGCCAATGCCAAAAACCCGGTTTACGGATGACTTGGTCAATACGAAACTGGTTGGTGTCATTGAATTCACCTCACTCACGAACCAAATTGGTGGTTTGTCGTCGTGCAGGGTGCCGCCTCTGTTCCATGAGAGATAAAGTGTGTGTTTTGGGCCGGTTGGCGTGTTTTGCGGTTGGGCCGGTTCGTGACGGTGGACCGGCTTGACACCCTTCCTTCTTCACGCCCACGGAGGGGTTTTCGCCTCCATTTCATGAACGATGCTGGTCTGTGGAGTGGGAAGATCATTGAACCGGACGCATACCATCAATGATTTACCGGTACGCGGACCGGTCGGTCCTTTGATCATTTTGAGTATTCTCTATTTTTTTCCAATCCTTTGATGGATGTTGGTTAGAATCCTTTCTCAAATTAAGTGGAATTCCCATTCCTCTTTTCGGGGTTGTCAGGACCCTACAAATTCCCCCATCATGAATGGGGTCCAATCAAAATTAATAGGAGGCTATTGTGATGTAGAGTGGTCTTGAAAATCAATGAGTGAATGGATAATGCTCTAAATTTTTCTTGAGCTAAGGGACTCAGTGAGAATAGTTTGACATTTTCTAGTGTTTTGTAGAAAAACCCTACAAACTTCATGTCTTTTTCGTAAATACAGTAGTTTTTTCTGGGCCCACATGGTGTGGACCTAGCGGGTATGGATCGACTTTTTCATAGGTCTCCCTTTTTGGGTTTTCGGCCTCACTGGCTTTGCGTCTCTTTTTGTGAGTGGTTTTATGTCCCGCCGACAAGACTATCATTACTGGTGTTTTAGGACGAACAGCTTTGACCAGATATGGTGGGGCAAGGGCTCCTATGTGGTTTGGTTGATTAAAAGATGTCACAATACCTTTACAAAACATTTGGGGGGGACATGTTTAGATTGAAAAACATGCAGTGCATGTCACAAGGGATGGGATCCATATCGGCAGATATAGGTATGAGAAGAATTACCTAAGGAATACTTTCCTTTGTTAGACGGGCCATGGGCGATCAATATGCAGAGCCACTAAGGGCATGGTATGAATAGTCATGCATAGGTGTCCTTAAGTCAATGACTGCCCATTTATGATGGACTGAGGACTTCATGGAAGTCTGAATTACGGAAACCACCATGGGTGGATTGGAGAATTAGGAAAACCACCAGGGGTTGCTCCGAAAGGGTATTAGAAACTTGAAAGGGTTTTGGAACATCTGTATTAATCAGTAGTTTGGATGAAGGGTCCTTGTCTTACACATTTATCTAGCATGATGGATGGTTAGAGCTTGGCATAATTTAAAGTCATGCATTTCGGACATTCCTTAAAACGGAACGGCTTCTCCTGATTCTCGGTAATCTCATCAGAGATGTTCAACCACATTCAGGAAGGGTTGTGAAAGAGGTTGGTAAATTGCAGCTCAGATGGTTTCCGAATCTCGGGATGGACATGGGGGCTCAGAGGCCAACATGCATACAAAGAGAAGAATTGCCTAAGGAATTCATGCCTTTGGTAGACTGGCCAGGGTTGATCAATATTCAGAGCTGCGGAGGGCATGGTAGGCATAGTCATGCAAATTTGTCCTTAGGTCAATGATTGAATTCTCCCGATAGCTGAGCAACTTCAGGGAAGTTGAGATTCGGGAAAACTAGGGGTGGATTTCAATGGTTCGGCTCTTTATGGGTACATAGTGTGATTTATGAGGAAAGGGTTCTTGGATACGGGAGAAAAATCTAGGATAAATTTCCCATGAATGGGTAGAGTCATCGCTTCTCACAATGGTGTAAGATGGTGGTTAGTGCAAGTCTGGCATGTGCATTGAGGGAAGTAGGAAAATCTCAATTCCTAATTGAACCCGTGAAGATTTCAACCATGCAGTTTAATGTCATGCGGCAAGGACGAAGGGAATTGTTGTTATCAATAAATCTGTGCATTTTAATGTCATGCGGCGAGGATGGGTGGCATTTTAAATTCTGTGCAGTTGAAAGTCCAACAACCAGTACGGCTTCTGTGCAGTTTAACGTCATTTTGTAATGAAGGGTTACATTATTAATGATACTGTGCAGTTTAATGTCATTCAGTGAGGACGAGGGGGGGGCATTTTAAAATTTGTGAAAATTCTTGTAGTTGGAGGCATTTCCCTCGATGTTTAATTCTTTGTCTTTCCAGCTTCATGCCAAGTGGCAAAGACATGTTCCGTGCAGTTTTAATCATCATGCAGTAAAGTCGTAGTTTCAAAGGCCACTCTTGATTAGAATATAACTGGTCTTGAATATCTCAGCATGTCCAAGACGTGGAGAGCGGTTGATGGTGTAAATCATGGTTCTGTGGATTCACGGATCAGGAGAGATGACATGGGGTTTCTAAGGCTGGTAAGCATATGGGGCTAGGAAGAGTATCGCCAGAGGAAATCTTTCCTTTGGTAGATGGGCCAAAGGCTATCAATATGCAGAGCCGCTAATGTCATGGTATTCATAGTCGTGCAAAGGTGTCCATAGGTTAATGACTTTCCACTTCCAATGACCATGAATGATTATGAAGATATATGATTTTTTGGGCCACGAAGTCTGTATTTGGTAAGGAAATATCTGGACATGTCGGGGATGTTCATCCCTGGTTTCTGTTAAAGCTCGAGGAGTTCCCTGGGCTGATTTATCTTGCGCATGGGGTGTACCTTTACTCCACGTAGTTTAATGTCATGCTGTAAGGACAAAGTACTCATTGTTTAACGATCATAGAGTTCAGACCACTGGGTGACTATTTCTACAATCACCTGGAGGGCAATTGAGTTAGGATTCTCTGGTACACTCTTGACAAGTGTGAGGGAATGATGGTGTAAACTGTAACTCTGGGGTTTCCCGGATCATGAGATATGGTGTGGGGCTCTGAGGCTGGTAAGCGTAAGGGGCTAGGAAGAGTATCGCCTGAGGAAATCTTGCCTTTGGTAGACAGGCCTAGGGCGATCAATATGATGAGCCACTAAGGGCATAGTATGCATAGTCATACAACGGTGTCCACAGGTCGATTAATTTCCACTTCTGATGCCCATTGATGATTATGAACATCCAAGATTTCTCATAGCACCAAGTTCGACATATGGGGATAATGGTGTTAATGCATACAAGAGGCATCTTCACCACAATTGCATGATGATTTAATGTTGCCTAGCCCTGGCATGATGTTTGTAAATGCAGATCGACATGCAAAACACGGTCGAATACATAGGCTAACAAGGTAGGGATTCCCTGGAAACATTTTGATGTGATAGGGTAACGAACTTGTAAAGAACTACTCCATAAATTTTTGGATCTGGAGATATTATGTGTGGGCTTTGAGGATGGTAAGCGTATAGATATTGGAAGAGTATTGCCTGAGGAAATATTTCATTTGGTAGACGGGCTATGGGATATCAAATGCAGAGCCGCTAAGGGCATGGTATGAATTGTCATACAAAGGTGTCCACAAGTCGATAAATTTACACTTCTGATGGTCATGGGTGGTTATGACATCCAAAATTATCCAGGTCACAGAGTCTAATGTATGGAGAAGATAAATCATAATGCACAAGGAGTATTCCCATCATGTTTCACCATATATCTTGGGTGGGTCACGATGAAGTCTGTGTAGTTTAACATCGTGCGGTGAGGATGAATTCCATGAAGCTTTAACATTGACCGGTGAGGATGAAGATGAACCGATGTGAAAATAGGATTCCGTGTAGTTTAATGTCATTCAATAAGGATACTAGACTATGTAGTTTAATGTAATTTAGTAAGGATGAGGTGTATATATACCTGTTTTTTATTTTATCGTCGGCTGGGCTTGGAGATAAGATCCTGGTGTTGCTACATATCATGTGAGGGCAGTAATCAAGCCACACGTAGTTCTTTTGTGGAATACACCCTGTGAAGGTATGGTCCGTACGAGGGAAAGGGGTAATTTTTTTCCTTATCCGTGCAGTTTAATGTCAGGAAGTGAGGATGTGGAATACGCCCCATGCAGGTTAGGTCCTTACACGAGGGAACATGGGTATTTTTAGCTTCATTTGGGGTGGTTGGGCCAGGTTGGGGAATTATGGAATCAATACGTATCCTGCGAGGGAAGAAATCAAGCCGTACATTGTTATTTTGATGATAATACACCATGTGCAGGTTTATTCCATACATGGGGGAAACGATAATTTTTAATCTTCATTCAGGGGTGGATGGTCCAAGATGGGGGAACCTGGCATCGCTGCGTATCCTGTAAAGCCAGGAATCAAGCCATACATAGTTCTCTGAAATACATGTAGTTTGTGTTCACGCAAAGGGACCTGACCATAATTCTTAAGCCCATGTGAGTAACACTCTTTGTGATAAAAAAAAGGAATGGTGGAAGTCCTAGTTGTGTAACGTGTGAATAGGCATGCTAAGAGGGTGGTGATTAAGGTGGTGGCTGGATCCGGTCATGGGGTCTGGGTGTCACTACATATCTTGTGAGAGAAGGAATCATGCCATACATAGTTCTCTGAAAGGGATACACCCCGTGCAAGGATGGTCTGTACATTGTGTAAAATATATCTTTTAACTTTATTTGGGGATGGTTGGGTCAGGAGACAGAATCCTAGTGTCGCTATGTATCCTACAAGGGTAGGAATCCATTCGTACATAGTTCTCTGAAATATGTGCAGTTTAACATCGTGTGGTGAGGAAAAAATACTCTTATTTTAGTGTCATTGAGTGTGGACCATTGGGTCTTGGTATTTTAACGTCCTGCAGCTCGGACGATAACTGCTTTTGGTTTTGTGAAATACTTCTTCAGAATTCTCACATTTATAGGAGAGGTAGTGAACTGCACGTCCATGGAGATCAGGGTATATGCTCTGTTGGTGTAGAACTTGTGTATAACATATGGTCCCCCCACATGGGCTCTAATTTTGGAGGTTTCATTCCGGGTATCATTGGGGTCTTGAGGACCAACAAAAATTCTCCATCCAAGAAAGGCCGATGACAAACCTTTTTATTTAAGGCTTGCGCGATCCGGTTCTGATATACTTCCAGATGGTTCAAAGTGCGCAACCACTTCTCATCCTACAATTCCAATTCACCTAACCATTTTTTTTTGATTTCTCACCATTTGATAACTGATCACAAATGGCAACACTGAGCAAGGGAAATGGGAGCTCAATGGGCATGACCGCTTCTGTTCTGTATACTAATGAGTATGGAGTAGCCCGAGTGGCGGTGCATATTGTGGTTCGATAAGCCCACAATGAATGAAGTTGTTTATCCGGCCATGATATCTTTTCATTGTCCACCATTTTCTGGATAATGGTGGAAATGGCCTTTTGACAGCCTCTATCTGTCTGTTGGTCGCTGCATGGTAGCAGGATGAGTGGTTACCCTTGATACCATATTCTCAGTATAGTTTCTCCAATTCAGCAGAGCAGAAGTTGGGGCCGTTATCCGTCAGTATAGTAAGAGGGATGCCAAATCTGGTGATAATATTGGATTTCACAAAGCTGATAATGTTTCTTGAACCCACATCCTTGAGGGGTACAGGTTCTGCCCATTTGGAAAAGAAGTCAGTTGTTGTGAGGATATACTTCAGTTGATTGGTCATGGCAGGACGATACGATCCCACAACGTCCATTTCCCAGATGGAAAATGGCCATGAGTACTTGCCCTAATGAAGTAACTCTGGGGGTTGGTAAATGAAGTTTCCATGAATTTGGCAAGAGTGGCATTTTGCGGTAAAGTTCTAACAATCTCGTTCCACGGTAGGCTAATAGTTCCCAATCCATCGAACATGATGGGAAAGATTATACCCCAACTAATGTGCTCCACATACCAAGGAATGTACTACATTTATGATAGCAGTGATTTCTTCTCCATCAAGACATCTATGGAGGACTCCGTCGAGGCCTCATTTGTAGAGGTCCTCTTGATGACTCGTGCCTCCATATAGGACAAAGTTGATTGCCCTTCTCCGTATTTTTTCTCTTCTAGCCCTGTTGGATTGAAGTTCTCCCCATTGAAGGTAGTTGGCAATTGGGGTCATCTAGCCAGTGGTAGGAGCATATCAGTGAGGGATAGGACTGACTTCATTGATTTATTTCATCTTAGTCTGAACAAACATCATGACCATTCAACGATGAGCAATACTGATAATTGTTTCATCCTGGTCTAGTTCTGCTAGAGTTGTGGCCGAATTAGATCATGCATCGGCCTGGTCATTCTGAGACTGTGGAATATAGTTCAATGTTGGTTCTATATAGAATTACTCCATTAACTCTCAGAGATGGTCAAATAGGGGAATCAAATCCTCCTTTTTAATATCATATTCACCATTTATTTTCTTGATGAACAGTTCCAAGTCACCTTTTACCTTAAGGTGATGTACTTGTGCCTAGAGTGCGAGTTTCAGGCCTGTAATTAGGGATTTATACTCTGCCTCATTGTTCATACATCCTTCTGACAAGAAGGCGGAATATGACATGACTACTTTTTTTGGGGACATGAGTGTGATCCCCAGACCACCTTGTTAAATTTGGGATCCTCCATTCTCTTTGCTGTCGTGCTTCAGGATGTGCCGTCGAAGTACATTTCCCATGTTGGGAACTCCTATTGAACCAAGAAGATGTCTTCATCAGGTAGCTCGGTGTATGGTGTAGTGTTCCCTGTCAAGGGGTGCTCCCCCAGATAATCTGCTAATGCATGGCCTTTGATGGGTTTTTGAGGCACAAACCAGATGTCGAACTATTGTACGATAAATGCTCATCAGCATAGGCATCTGGTCAGCATCGGGCGGCACAGGATGTACTTGTGTGGGTTACTATGTGAGACCAAATAGAATTCATGATGCTGCAGATAATGTATAATATTTTGAACTGTGAAGACAAAGGCCAAACAACTCTTCTCAATGTTTGAGTATCTAGCTTCAGTGTCGATCATGGTTCGAATGAGGTAATAGAGATTGTTTTCACTACCGATGTCATTTTTCTGTGCGAGGAAGGCTCTCAGTGACCACTTTCGGGCCGTCACGTATTGGATAAGAGTTCTTCCTTCAACCAGGGGAATGATAACCAGTGGGATTAATAGGTACTTCATTAGGCTATCAAATTTCTCTTTGAAATAATCTATCCATTGGTACGCAACCCACTTTTTCATTAACATGTTTAAGGGAAAACATTTACACACTAGGTTGGATATGAATGGCCTAATGTAGTCTTGGTGTCCTTGGAATCCTCTCAACCTAGTGATATTGAATGGAGGTGGAAAACCAAGGATATCCTTTTTCTTTTCAGGTTTGACATTGATCCATTATGGTGTACGATGAATCCATGTAATTTCCATGAGGTAACCCCGAAGGCGAACTTCAAGGGGTTCATCTTCAGGCTATGTTGTCGATCATTGAGGGGCCTTGAAGGAAGTGTATTCTTCATCTTCTTGGTCCATCCTGATTTGATTATACCCAAAATAACCTCCATGAAGTAGAGAGTCTCATACCCCATCATTGCGTCGATTAATAACTCAGTGATCGGGACCGGGAAATCATCTTTTGGGCAATGCCGATTGAGGTCCCTGAAATCAATGCAGACATGGATTTTTCCAATCTTTGTTTTTTATGGGGATGATTTTTTCCAACCAATGGGATATCAGACCTCCCTAATGAATCCTTATTTGATAAGATTGTCGATTTCGGCCTCTATTTTGGAAGCATGTGTGGGGTGCCTCTTTCTGGTGACTCTTTTATAGCCCCGGTGGTAGTCTAGAAAACCTAAGTGGTGTGTTGCCACCTCTGGATCGAGTCCTGTAATTTCTATGTAACTCCAGGAAAAGACATCTTGGTGTTGCCTCAGGAAGGAGGTGCATACCACGTGCTCCTCGGAAGACATGGGTGCACTAATGAGAGTGGGCCTCGGGACTTCTTGGGTACCCAGGTTTATTTCGTTGATCTCATCCGCAGTGGTGGAGATACCTTCCCCGAATGTAGGAGGTTCATCTCTATGATCGTTCTCGTCTTCTTCTCCCACATCATCATCTTCATGTTCTGACGAGGGGAGAGCTCTTGACACGGGCTGTCAAGAGTTCAGAAGTGATGCAATGTGGGCGTCCTCACTCAAGTGTTCACCCTTAAAGTGAGGGTTAGAAGTTATTTATGCAAAATCATGCTCAGGAAGCGTGGCTGAAGTCATGATCACAGCTGATTACGTGTCCAGACATTCTTCCCTGCCCTCAACACGATTGACGGCCAGTACGTAGTCTTTGCCGAGCTGCTTGAGTGGGTCATCAGGAACCATTTCCAAACCATTCGGGGTGGGGACCCAATCAATACCGTCGATTGAAGGTTCATTCTTATTTTGTTCATAAAATCAGGCGTCAATTTAGTGTGACTCGTAGAGCTCAATATGGGGCCTTGTCAGTGTGCAATGTTCCACCCTGTCCATTGACGTAATACCTAATATATCAGTGGTAGGATGAAGGAATGGACATGTGCTTATGGAGCCATGGCCTTCCTAGCAGGGCATTGAATGTAGTGTTCTACTAGACCACTAGGAATCCCAATTAGGCCACAGGGTCACCATAATTTGTTTTGAGCTTGATTTGTCCCATTGGCTTCTATTCACTATTGTCGAAACCAAATAGAGTTGTAGCTGAGGGTATTAAATCATCCTCACTATAGCCAAACTTACGATGTGTCCGTAGGGGAAGTAGGTTAACTCCAGAGTCGTTGTCAATAATGAAATTTTGGATTTCAACATCAGTTAATGTGCCAGACACATATAATTGCTTGATGTGTCATTTCATGATGGAATCTTCATCCTGGTCGGTGAAGGAAATCACTGGAATTCATTCAGTCGGGCTAGTCTTCATCTAGTAAATCTTGGTAGTGGCTACTTCGGCTTGAAATTCCTAGGGGCTAAATAAGGCTTCTATGTGAGCCTCCATGAGGTCTGTAGACAAACTCAGGGCGTCCAAGATTGACATCTTGGCTGGTACCAATGCCAACTTCTTAAGGATTTCATATTTCTACTCCAGTGGATGAAATTTCTCCATTGGAGGGAGAGTTTAGTAGGCAATTTTGGAGCTGGATTATGCGATCAGGAGGGACCGACTACGGGGTCGGATATCGGCGGTGTTCCGGTGTTCTGGGGTCTCTTCGTGGCTAGTTTGTTTGTGCGCTCTAGGTTGCTAGACACCTATTCCTCCTCTGACTGGTACATCAGAATGGTGGAGCCAGAGAGGTTTCTTCTGGAGATGGAGGGATATTCTTTCTCCTGCTGAGTCCGATTAAGGGATATCCCATGGGTTTCCGTGATATTGATGATTTGGGCCGAGGTCTAACCATAGGGTTGGTTTCGGCCATGGCTGTGCCTTCCTCGGTACCCCCTACTTTTGCGATTCCTCCTCTCGATCTCTTGTGTTGGGAACTCGGGTTCGTAACCATACCCTTCTTCATAGAATGGTTCCATTAGATGGAGGATGTTGATGTAACCAAAGATTGGCTCCTCGTCCTATAATAGGTCAACCTGGCTGGTTGTACCTGAAGGTGCCGTTTGGTGGGTTGGTGCCCATGGCGCCAAGTTTGAGGGAATAAAATCTGACAGTTTCAGGGATAACAACAGCCTCATTGCCGACTGCTCCTCTTGTGCTTGTCTCCACCCATTTCAATTATGCTTGGATGACTGGATTGTGGAGGGTTGTGGGGTCGATATTGTCGGTTGTATGATATTAGGGCATGTTGGCGGAAATACCGGGTGCTATAGTTGAGCTCGAAGTATGCCCTGAGCTGGATTGACCTTTTTCTGATTCATCTAGTCATCAAATTTCTGCCCCTTTTTCTGGTGACTTCCTACCACCCCTCCCCTTTATCATAGTCGGTGGTTGAAATATACATCACATGTGCTAGGGGTTGTCTCAGCTCGACCTTCCAAGAGTCTACCATCCATTGTAGGAGGTCTTTGAAGAAGAATCAATCATGGATATTGTGCCACAATATTCGATGATAGGGATAATAATATTTCCTATCATCACGTCCGACTTCTTCAGGCTTCCTTAGATCTGGGAGGTGTAGAAAATTTCAATTCATGGTGGCGATGAAGTATCCATGGACTTGGTCATCTCAAAATGAGTATACTTTTTGTCTATGTTCCTCCAACTGGTTCTACATTGATCCTCTCTAATCGTCCCACTTGGGCGGAGGCGAACCCTGATATATAGGGCTCCCTTAATGAGTTGTTGGAGGCCTAGGCGGTGGAGCCGGGACAGGGAATGGCTTGAGTGTGATAGAGGACACTTTAGCTCTAAATTCTCTCTTTGCTGGAGCTTGTGAGGCTATTCGGGACATTAGATTAGTCCACTGCAGGGAGAATTCAATTCTCTGGGCAATGGCAGAGAGATTGCAGAATCCATTGTTGCACTCCGCTAGCACGAGCGGTGTTCATAGCTCATCTGAAAGGTTATCGACGCATATGATGAGAATCTCATCTTGGGGCATTGGCATGTTCAGAGATTCGGTCAGACCCTTCCATCTAGAGATGAAATTTGAGACACTCTCGTTCTACCTCTATTTGAAATTCATGTGGTTGATGACCGTTGTTCTAGGAAACCTTGAGCTGAAGTGGAATAGGAACAGCTACCAAAGGTCTTCCCATATTTTTATTGACTGAGCTAGAAGACTCGTATACAAGTTGAAGGCAGATCGTTGCAAATTCCGCACAAAGCATCTGAGTATCACTGCTTCTTGTTATTCTGGAGTTCCCATCATAGGGTCGCAATAAGACGCGTAGTGCATCAAATGTTTTTCTAGATCTCCTGATCCATTGAAAATAAAGAATTCAGGGCTCCCAAAATTAGGTGGAGGAGGCATGTAACTCACCCAATCTAGGTAGGGATTTCTCTCTGGATTTACGGGAGTGCGTAAACCTTCCATTGCTTCCAATCGAGCTACGAGTGCCTCAATGGTGTTCTCAAGACCATTGATTACATCCAGTTGGACCCGGTCTTGGGAAGGTGTAGCCATAGGCATTCCTTGAGCATCCGGATCGGCCGACACCAAGGGTGAATATGCCGTTTGTGACACCTTCAGATGGTTCAGATGTACACTCTCTAGTTTCTTCTTGAGTGGAGGTAAATCTCAGTATTCACCCGAATCCATGTTCAGGTAGTTGGACGACCCACACACCGCATTGGGAGGGGGCCTTGATTACGCTTCATTTGTCGGGGAAAACTATGGTCCTTGAGGTGCACTTTCTGGGAGTGCAGGATGTGGCTCCTCTTGGGAAGTGCTTTTAATAAGAAGGTTCCTCTGGAGTATCTCAGCGTTAATCGGCTTCAATTCGTTCATTTCCTCTTCCTATCGATCTAATCCTTATTCAAGCATATATGGATCGTTTTAATTAAGAGAAGGAGTCAGGTTATGGGTAATGGGTCCTTTGTTCATATTCTTGATGGTAGCTTTCAGGGTAAGCGGAGGAGGGTTAGTTGGAGGGGCGGCCATATTTATGGCGGCCCTCTGGTTCCGGGTGTGCACAACAGATGATTTGTTGTGAATCACAGCCTGATCGAAACTGTCATCTCCCAATCCATCCCGATTTGTATCATCTTCGGTGTCACCAATGGGGTTAACATATATGGCATTGATGGATGCATATCGCGAGGTGGAGGAGATGTTATCTTCGAAATAGGAACATGATCACCCACGCCTTTTGCTGGTCTTCCCCTTCCTATCCTGGGTTTTCTTTCAAACTCCATAATAAAGGGTGATGCAGAGAGCTCTTTGATGCGACCATATGGTACACCTCCATCTTTAAGGGGACGATGATTCAAAAGATGGGATAAGGAAGGAAGATTTTCTTTGGACTGTCCTCCCTAGACGAGAGAATACTTATTCTCGTGGGGGAGGTTGTTGTTGAGGTGGTAAAAATACCCCCAGCCCTGAGGGATGGGGTGGCTCTGTTCCTTGGACGTTGAGTCTCTTCTCATATTTCTTGGTCTTATGGGGGCATTTGTTTTGAAAAATTCCCCCAGACCTGCAGGCTGGGGTTGACCCTGGATTGTGGTAGTGGATGATATTATCGCTACCTTCCTGATCTTACATGCCCCTATTCGGTGGTGAACTGAATATGATTCCATGTTCACCTCTGAATCAATTTCCTCTAGGGAGGGAAGCAATGACTACTGATCGACTTCTCTTAGGCAAGAGGCTTATTGTATGCTTTTGGTGGCCTGATTCAGGAGTTTGGGAATGGCGTGTTCTCATCAAGCTAGATGCTTCTAGGACTTACTCAAGGCATGTATCTATTGGGTGTGTCGCCTGTCCTAAATAGGGGCCCCACTCAATTGTTGTCTTGACATGATCATGTTGAAATACATTATGCCAAACAGGTTCATCTGGGAGGGTTGCAGAGTGAATTGTAGAGCTCCATATTCTCCCCATGGTCTGAAATGGACTCCAATCAAAGCATCACCAATGAGGTGGCCTAACTGGTGCTGTGCATGGAGGTAGGAAAACTCAAGTTTTCCTTTACAGCTCTCAGGTCATGTTTGGCGTGCTGAAGAAAGAGTTTCCAGGTCGATGTGATGAAAGAGGTGTATTATTGTCTTGACATGGTCTACATACCCATCATTGTGCAGGATGGTTGACTTCAGCCAGCGGAGGGTTTTCCATAAATTGGAGCGGATGTCTTTCACACATTATTCTAGAAACGTTCTGGGTAAGTCGAATTGAGAGGTGGTCGTGGGAAAAATCATAACTAGTACATCATCTCTGGCCAGTCGTTTCCTCGTTTGAAACATGTCGGCATACTCTTCTACCAATGATTCCTCTACCTGGTCAGCTTTATTGTGATGCTCACCGATAGTGTGGTCGGATGCAGTGGGGCTGGTAGGTATTGAATTATCATGTGGGCAATTTTGAGGTGGTTTAAAAGATGAATGTGGCCCCAGACCATGTCATGATTGAAGAAGGGTGTCGTTGGCGACTAGATGGGAATCTGGCATGCTTGATCCCATCCTTCTTAGTGCCATAGAATATGAGGGATTTTTTATTATTGATTCGGCAGGGGGAGGACCTTCCTTTTGATATGATATTTCACTACAGGGAGGACCATCTCAATGGCAGCTAAAATTGAGAGGACTACCATTACAGCTGCCATAGGAAGAGAATCTGTGGGGTACAACCTAAGGAGGACCTTCAGAATATACCACAACGAGGGGAGGGATTTCTCATTGATCAATGTTTAGGTGGGGAGGGCCTCCACTATCCGTGTTGTAATTGCGAGGGCTACCATTACTACTTGACGCTTCACTGCACAGAGGACTTTTGCAGTGCATACCCTAGGGTGGACATCCAAGGTGTGTCGCAACAAGCAGAGGACCTTATGACTATGTAGTGTTGTTACGGGGAGGACCAATGCAACAACTGCCATTATGGTGAGGATGACCATCATGGTTTGTCGTTCTATGTGTATCCAAGGGAGGACCTTCAAGACACGTTGCGACAAGGGGATGACCTTCTTGTTTCTTGGCGCCATTACGGGGAGGACCTTTGCAATAGTTGTCGTGGTGGCGAGGACTACCATCACAGCTATCGCAATGGAGAGGACTACCATCACAGCTGTCGTAGGGAGAATGTCCGCAGGGTACACCCTAGGGAGGTCCTTCAGAATGTACCGCAAAGAGGGGAGGGACTTCTCATTGATGGATGTCTCTATGGGGATGACCTCCATTATCAGAGTGGCGATGACTAACATTGTGATATGATGTCTGGATACGCGGAGTTTCGATGCAACGTAAGCCCTGGGTAGCACCTTTAGGGAAGGCCACGACAAGGGTAGGGCCTTCTTGTCATGACGAGACATCAATGCGGGGAGGACCTCCGCAGTTGCAACTACGACAGCGAGGACTACTATCATATTATTTGGTCCCACTACACAGAGAGTGTTTGTAGTGTATACCCCAGGGGGGACCTTCAAGGAGGACCATATTAAGTGGAGGGCCTTCTTACTGTTTGATCTACTAGTCATGTTGAGGGATTCAATAAATCGCATCAAAAGAGAATATCTCGTGATTGATCATTATATGCTCGCGGGGGAGGCCCCCACGGGTGCTCTAGGGAGGACCTTCAAAGATACTAGTAGTGACGTTGCAGAGAGGACCTTCACAACTTCTACTACCACTCCCATAATGTGGTAATCGGTGGGTAGGGTTCTGAGCCTTTGATATGTGCTTAGCATCATTGGGAACTCCATCTTCCAGTAGAGCAGAGTCACGAACCCGGTATCTATTTTCTTGCAGCCTTCGTTGCATTCAGGGTGCTTTCTTGCGGGCAGCGGGGTCTGTTTACTGTTGATAATGGCCTTCACCTTTGGGTCCCTTTCTATTTGGTTCCCATGATGCTGCTGGGATATTCCGATGAACATCTTGACTTTTAGCAGGGATATATTCCTGCTCTAGAACATCCATCATGATTGACGGGTGTCCCCCAGTTCGAAGGAGTGAGTCTGCTCGATTTAGTGGCCCTTGCATTGAGGAATATGGCTGAAGACCCCCCTATGCGGAACCAAGGATGCAGATCTACTCTGAGGCTGCTATCTCATCTCTTAGATGTGTTGCCTCAATTTGGGAGATGGTCTCATGGTCCTGAGTCCTTTCGGTTGTCGTTGATGTAATTAAATTCTGGAAAGTCTGCAATATATGATACGAGATCGATACCTTCTCCTCCATCATTTCTAGGATATGCAGAGAGACATCTTCTAATGGAATGGGAATGAAGTCCCATTCTAGTATCGGAGTAATAATATCCTTCTTTGGTCCTCCAGTGGTCAGTGGTTATTGACAATTCTTACGTGTCAGGGTAGGTGAACAAGTCTTACCCTATGGATGGATAATCTGGTTTATCTCCCTGTATTCCACCACATCGGGATGGAGGACTTTACTTGCATCCATAGGGAGATGGCCCTGCATATGTTGGTTCCCCACCGTATCAAGTAAATTGCCTTTTTTGGAAGGGAGACGTACCGGCTGATTAATTTACACCTCATATGGATGGCAGGCTTTGTTGATCGCCACCACATCGGGATGGTAGGCATCAAGAACATCTTCTAGGAGCTGGTCCTGCAAGTGCTGGGTTGCCACCACGTCTGGTTGATGGGCTTCATGACCCTAGGCGGGGAGAGGTGTATGCCAGGTAGGTGTCGTCCTACTTGGGTTACAGTCTTGATGGAGCTCAGCGGGGATGCGCGCCTGCTCATATGATGCATCCATGTATGGATTGTGGACTTTGGAGGAGCAGAAAGGTGTATGTGCCTACTCGAAAGACATCTCTGTGACTGGACAACAGAGTTCCTCCACAGGGACAAGGGTGATGACTAGTCCTTGGTTGCATGTTTTCCATTCTCTTTGGGCAGTCTGAGTGGCTGGAACTCAGGCAGTGTGGTCCCGGATCCTCGGGACGACATCCTCCTTAGCATGAGGATCTTTAGTCATGCCGTAACCATGAGGATGTCTTCGGTGGGGGCATTAGAGATGAAGCCACGTCCAGTGGGCATGAAGTCCTCACTATTGACCTCGTCCACCTCCCTAATATAAGGGTGGTACACATTGTCTCATTCCTGGGATAGACTCCAGAAATGGTTTGAGATGGAAACAGGATCCGTCTGGATCTGCCTTCGCAACCGCTGCTGGGCAGGAGACTGGTGGGTCTTAGTGGATTGGAGGGTGTGCATGGCCGCCTCCACCATCAGGACAGTACCATTCAAGTGGTACTCTTGAATCAACACATCTAAGACCCATCGTGGAAGATGCTGAGTAGGTGAGGGGTCCTTCATTGGTGAGGATGTGTGGTCATTGCGTTGCATGAAGTAAACGTATGTGAGTTCCTTCGTGATGTCATTTTATCGAAGGGAATTCTGATTGGTACCTGTAAAATATTTTAACAAATACAAATAGAAAACCCGTCAAAGCAGCATCTCATGATCCCATGCGTAATTAATGACCTTGCATGGACCCCCTTGTGAGTATAATGGGGAAAATAGTGGGATTAGGTTAAATCTGTAATTCTTGGTTAATGTTTCACGTCGATTTCACCATTTTTGTTTCGACTGAGGGGATAAACGTGTGCTGCCCAAAGGTTGATTAGAGAATATCGGGTTATTCTTAATAACTCATTTCAGGTGCACTATTTTTGTTTTGAAATGCCCAATGATTCCCTAACTAACGATACATGGACCTTCTTTCTAAAGGCATGCATTTTCTGGGTGATTTGTCCAGTGATTCTTAAGAACTCACATTGGCCGAGAGGATGGGAATTCGGTCTCATCGCACCCTTTTTGGGGGAATTATTTCCTGTTTTTCTACACAATTATAGATTTAAGATGTTTTCATATGTTCATGAATCTTTGGTTTATACCCAAGCATAGATTCCACAGATTACTACTGGTTGGAAATGGTCAGTTGAACGTAGGGATTCAGAATCATTTAGGGGCATGGTTTACCATCCGTCATTGTATTAAAGACTCGGAAAAGTTTGGAATCATTAAGACAACACTTGTTCGAAGAATCATAACTGGGCACTCTATAGTATATTATCATCCAGGGGGATAGATATCGACTTGAGCATTTAGATCAATCCCGTGATACAGGCTTACATGAGAGTTTCCTGTTGTTGGGATTGAACCTCGGGGAGGCATCCTATGTACCCTATTTATGAAATAGGGATAATAACCATCGTAGTTAATTTTGAGGGGCATGATTGGGACTTACACATAGTTAGTGGCCCGAATTTTGATTGATCCTCAGGGAGGCATCCTACGTACCCTTCTTAAAAGATAGGGATCAAAACCCATGTAGTTCGTTTTGAGCACCGTCGTTGTCATGATTCCATGACCATCAAAAATCTCTAAGCCCACGCAAGTCATGCCCAGTGAGAAACAAGAGAATGCAACAGACCTGTCATGCCTGGCACATTCTCCCTACCAAGGGAAGGGGAGGAAAACGATGAGCGGAGGAGAAGGCTAGGACCACTGGACTCTCCTTCTCCCTGATGTTGGATGAAGGTAGGAGTCGCACAGTAGAGCAATGAACCTTCCATGATGAAAGGGGAAGGGCCATTAGCTTATGGTGAGGATGGTGTGGGGATTACTCTATGAGGGATGCCAGCCACCCCCAGGAGAGGGGAGAAGTGATCATTGCTGGTGGTCGTCAAAAGGAAACATGAGCGGGGTCCCTCAATCCTGGAAAGTGGAGAGGCACAAAGGGGACTCCCGAGCTCAGACCCTGCACTACCGTGTGAATGTAATGAATGCTTCGAGAATACGCTCAAGAGCCGGGGCAACCCCTTTTTCCACGCCTTCCATGGGTATGTGAACTCAAGGTGGCATGTTGATGTGCCTGAGGGTTTCATCATACGAATCTGGTGGCTTTAGTAGAGGCCTTGGCTCGGGGCAGATGAATAGGCCAATGAACGGATTGGGAAGGATCAGGCCATATTGGAAGGGTTTTATCTGGATCGGGGAATGGGAACACCGAAGGAGTTGGAGGGCCACATGGGTTCATGAGAAGTGGTTCCCTTCACGTAGGGGGGGTGCTACGCGGCTGGAGAGGTCGTCCGTGTACCAAGGTGGTATGCGGACTGATGGTCATCCCACATAATAGGGTGGTACACAACTACAAGTTCGGCCCGCGTACCAGGTTGGTACGCGGTGGAGACAGCGCGAGTAGTGGTGGCTAGGGGATTCTTCGGTCGGGGGTTTGCTGGCCAGGGCATCACTCGCATAGGATGGTTCTACCCAGTACGTCAGTTTGAAAAAGGGGCATAAACTCCCGGGTCCATAGGGAGTACATCTGTGGGGGTGGGGAGCATGGCTTGTGGTTTTTTATTTTAAGTTCATGGTTCCGCAATTTGTTATCCATTTTTTGGTTACTTATCAATTCTTTTTCAGTTTTATACATGTTTTGGTTCATGAATTGGAACTTCATTGCTCACAAAATCCTCAACTCCTTCCTCTATAATCCTTCCTTTAGATGTCGATCTCCAAACCTTCTCGTTGATGGAGTTCGTTCAATTGATCCCACAATATATGAATCCTTCTCCCAGAATCTGATCAATCCCCCTTTCTTCTCCCACTCTATGTCCTTTTATAGAGGGGTAAATAGATGTATCTATGTTCATGTAGAGCCTTTTGTGGAGGCCCATGAGCGAAAACCAGGTTTACAGATGACTTGGTAAATCCGCAACTTGTGGGGGTCATTTAATTGACCTCACCCACGAACCAAATCATTGTTGTGTGGCCGTGCAGGGCTCCGCCTATGTTCTACGAATGATAGTGCATGCGGTCTGGGCCGGTTGGCATGTTTTGTGGCTGGGGAGGTTCGTGCTGGTGGACCGGCCTGACACCCATCCAGTTTCACGCCCGCGGATGGGTTCCCGCCTCCGTTTCACGAATGACGCTGGTCCGTGGAGGGGGAAACTCACTAAACTGGACGCATACCATCAATGATGGACCGGTACGCAGACCAATCTATTGTTTTCCAATATTTAGTATTCTCCATGTTTTTGTCCAATCCTTTTAGGGAAATTTGGTAGAATCGTTTCTCAAATTAATTGGAATTCACATTCACCTTTGTGGATTTTTCATGACCCTACACCAACGTTACATGATCCCATACCAATGACTTTTGGGAGGTCAATAATTCACACCAAGCCATCCCAATGATTCATTATAATTAACTCATTACATCAATACATCTATTGGGTTCTTGGGAGTCCCAACTATCCTGTACCCCCAACCCTTTCCTCTTCACTTATGGAGGTCCAAAAAATTATAAACTCAACACATGTGGGAAACATCACATATGTCATTTTACCAATCAATCAACTCACAAACTAATCATTAGTTAATATTCCCCTTAGATGTATTTCTACATGAAACAATACACCCAGGTTTATTGGAACTATCCAAACCATCTAATTGTCTACAAATTATATTATGATGGACCTTTCACATTGTTAACAAGAGAAAAAATATTTAATGAAAACTTGAAACACATGAAACATGCCAAAAATTATAAAAATGTTAACAAGAAAGCATAAATAACATTTTAAATCATGACATATTAAGGTCGATAACCCTACCTAGAATGGAATCTTATCATCTCATCCAATCATCACCTCCATTCAAGAGGACCTTAAGGTCTATCAAATTCATATGAGGCTAGTTTTAAATTCCAAAATCTAAAAATAAAATTTCAGAAACTACAACATCCTAAAAATAATTAATTAAATAATTGAGAAAAACATCCAACATAACATAGTAGGAAAAAAATCTCAATAATATTTCCAATGATGTCAGAATCAAGAGTAAGAAAAAAAATTTGACTCCCAATACATCCTTAATCCTAATCCATTCAAAATCCCTAATTTATAAAAATTAGAATCTATGAACAATTTTACCCAAAATCAATTGATATCTAATTTAAATCCATATTCCATCATAGATTTTCGAAATCTATGAAAAAAAATATAATTTATGGAATCATGTGACGTCTTATACCAGTTACACATGAAATCACATTATATTATAATGATTTATTCATGATATAGTGAAAAAAAACAACTCAAATACTTTCCAAACCAGCTGAAATTAAGAATAAAATGGAAGAAGAGTAAAATAGAAAAAATGAGAAGATCTTTCCATTAAATTTAACTGTGAATCCCTATAGAATCACCTAGATCAAAGGCACACCAAGGTAGAGGAATGGAATGGAATGACGGGCTATACCTCTTATATTTTAATGGATTGAGGAGTATAAACCCAAGGGGTTCCAAATAGGATCACTTAAAAAGTCTCAACGTTACCACATTAAAATTATGGATCCTAGACCCCACCAGCGACACGCTAGAGCCCACTGATTATATATTTTGTTTAAATAATGTTCCCATCACACTCTCTAACCCATCAGCTAGATGGTGGTAGCTCACAGGCTATAAATTGTTCACGTTCTAAATTTTATCATCCCGACCACCTAACAACTTCATTGATAGCCCTATGAACTCTAGTATCCTTCAATTAATCTTCTGAAATAAATAGAAACACAAACATGATATTTCCTAATGTCTGTAATGTAAATCTAAGTCATTTCTTTCAAAATGATGTATTGATAAAAAATTCAATTTCCCTGAAAAATTTCAAATATTTAATAAAATAAGTAGTTACATACAACAAAACAAAGGATGGATATGTGGTTAATTTTAATACAATGATAAATAAAATTTGAAAGGATAAATTATATGTGAATTACAGTAAATATTTTTTTAGAAAGATAATGTGTAATTATTATGTAATTTTATCACTATTAAAGGTATATATGTGGATCCTTAAAAAGAGTCATTTAAAGAATGGAACATATTATCTATTTTACATTAAATATATATTTTCCTAGGATTAGATTTTTTCTATCAATTGTTCTTAAAAAACATCTCATGATTTTAATAATCAAAACCACATTGAATTAAAATAACATAACATTTTTATGGATACTTGAATGTGAAGTAAAAATAAAATAGTTAAAGAAAATTCTAATCAATACACTTGTACTCACAAGATGTGTAATTGGTTGAATGTATGTGATCTTTATTGATTAATCTAAATGGGTCCCTAGATTTTACCATAAGAAAAAAAATAAATTTTCTTCATATTCATCTCACGAATTGATGATCACAGAGAAAAAATAGATGACACCTAATCTAGAGTTGTATGTAGTGATTTTCACATTAGATGTTTAGAGACATTAACTTTATATGTATATGTTATATATATATATATATGGATCTTAAGATCATCATTTATATATTCAAAAAATATCTCAAAAAGATAAAATATTTATGGTTAGAGCTAATCATTGATTGTGACTATTAAATACATTAGCACCATGGAATGGAGAATAATGTGAATGATTCTCAATATAGAAATTGTCCTATAAAATTATCCTTGATGAATATTCAGATTTATATGATCATCTTTTAAATGAAAATTCTGAACATGAGAATCCTAAAAGAAAAACTTCATCATACCGTTCTCAAATAATTTCTCAACCAACCATTCATGTGTATATTGAAGAGGCTAAAAGAGATGGTTTCATGTAGCAGATAAATTGAGTGAGTTTTTAGATGCTAAAATTTGATATAACGAGCATATATAGTTTGGAAACTAGATATTGTTCCCATCTAAACTAGAGTTGGATTGGGAACTTTTACATATTTCAAATAATTTTTCCATCCTAATTCATCTAAGGAGCTTAATGGTGTATAGAGATATAATGAAAACTATTTTGTTGGATAACATGAGGAGAGATATTATGGAGTTTATATATTGATGATAAGTATGTAAATAAGTTAATAATGTGAAATATAAGTATTATTTTATGATTAATCCATTACCCATACCCATATAGAAATGGGATAAATAAACATTAATTTTTTCTAATGACTCCTCAGGACATCTAAATACCATAAAACCATTTGGGTTGTAGATTCTAACATTAATGTGTAAGTGTTTTTTGTTTCAATAAAAGATAACTCATATCTTGACCAAATTTATAGGATATACATATAGGAAGTCATACGGTTTATGGTGTACAATTTCTATTTTATCTGATTGAGATCTGTAGATTCCCTTTAGGTTTTGGGGAAGACATTCATATGATTTGGAAACATAGTAAAGTTTATGTACTATGTATCACCCATATATATATGGTTATTATGAGATAAAAATTAAAACTATGGATTATATAATAATATTAGGTTTAATGGATTTCCAAGGATATTAGGATGAGAACCCTTTATTGGTAAAGTTTCCTTATAATAGATTTTTCCATTAATACATTAAAATGTAGCATTATGAATCATTATATGGTAGGATGTATTAGAATCTGGTATATTGGGATCATGTGAGATAATGAAAGATGGTAGGACCTTATCTTGTACATGAAATTATAGAAAGGATTTGAATAATTTAGTATCATATGAAATTGTTACTATTTATTCAAAAAATCTACACTAACAATCGTAGATGAGACATAGAGTTTGAGGTCAATGAAAAATATGCCCTTTATTTATTATTATGTAAGAATATCATGAGGTTTCAAAAGAAAATAATGTTAATAACTTGATATATCAAACCATTTTAGAATCTTTATCATGTTAGAATTGTACTTATTTACTAGCACTTCCACCTAACCTATCTCAAGTACACAATGTTTTCCATATATTTGTCATTAAGAAGTATATACTAGATCCCTTTCATATACTAAATATGCATGTAATACCATTCTACAGTAATATATCATACAAGGAGTACTCGATGATTATCTAGGATTCTGGAGAGAATATTTTATGAAATAAGAAAAATCATCAAGTCAAATTACTATGGTGGAGCTATATATCTAAAGAGGCAATATAGGAACCCAAAGAAGCAATAACAAAGAAGTTCCATAATTTTTTGGGTATGAAGTGAAATTTAAATGGTGAATGTTTTAAATGGTGAATGTTTTAAATGGGGAATAATTTAATAACCTATAATTTTATAAATTGTATTTTCCATATAAATTAACAAATGTAATATTTTTTAATATAGTATAATATGTAACACACACCACATAACAAAAATCATCATCACTTTATTGTTATCAAAATTATTATCCATAATATAAGTGATTGTCATAATGAACTTTTAGACTTGTAACCAAGGGTAAAAAATATAATATAATGTGATCATCAATATTATTATTTATTGGGTAATAATTTACGAAAATTGATGTATAAGGAATAAGTGATGGCCTAAACTATAGGATACTATCTTATGTCTCTCGTTTAGTAGAGCTTCCTAGAGAGATAACTTCACTCTAGATCACCCTTATCCATGACCAGGTTGATATTGAAAATATAAATCTTGAGTAGATCATTTTATAGGATTTGTACTGTGTTATAGAGATTACCACTCTATCAATGTTCACCAATTCACTCTCTGATAATAATATTTCCATACATATTACACTTGAGGTGTATGTTGTTGTAATATAGGATTATATACCTATAACTTAGAAGTGTAGTTGTGAATATTTTCTTTTTATGAATTCAATAATGATTCATCCAATAAAATTTTCATTATAGTTTTTCAACATATAAAATTCCCATGAATAGATGATGAATATTATAAATAAATTACTGATAAAAAGAAAACATTATTCATTTTTTCGGAAAATATATATTTTTAATTAGCACACGATTTTAGGATAAATTCACAAAACTTAAAATTAAATTGTTTTAAGGAAATAATATTATCAAACACTATTTATTTAAATATAAATGAAAATATATTTTAATAATTATTTATTTAATTTATATGTAGGTCAAAAAGTTGATTATTTTATAAAAGAAGTTATTTTTAAATGAATAAGGACTCTTAATTCAAAGTTAAATTCCTTATAGTTATAATATTATTTGGATAAAATAAATATAATTTTTTAAATAATAACTTTATAATTATCTAATGGTGAATGTTTCATAGTTTTATAATATAGTGTAATTTTTGGTAAGTGTTAAATATGACATGAACATAAAATATTTATTTTCAACATCATAATAATCTCAAATTATTGTAATAATTTCTATAAAGGGATTTATCAGCCAACAATATTTTATTTCATTAAAATATGGAATTTTAGTGTGATAATATTAATTTATATGTGCATAATGAATATTCCAAACCCAAATAAATATTTTAAGTATATTAAAAATTAATAAAAGACATCCTTAAACCTCTGAAATAATACTATTTTAAGATATTAATTTCATAAACTATTAAAATATTAAAATAACTCCTCCATTTAAAATTATATAGGGAACATCATTGTAAGTCCCATGGTTTTGCATTTTTTATTTACTATATTTCTATGGTATGTGTTTGAAAATTAATATAGAATCCCCAATTTTTTCTATTATTACCCACTGATTCTCCCATTCCTAATTATTAAAAAGACATTGTGAGTAAACCTCATCCCATATTCCATGTCTTTATCCCTTCATACGAGTTTACAAGGATCTCATACCAAGGATTATTAAGTGACCTCTCATGGTAAGAGTTTTTCTCCCACGACTTATCAATTCCGTCCTTTCCTTTGTTTTAAGACATTATATTTCTTATTGGTTATGTAATCATGTTTTAATAATAATCCCATACTATCTAAATGACTCCATATTAATGATATAACATATATATATATCAATAATTTCTTATAGAAACTTTTATGTATATATTTTATACAATCAAAATTATCCCTTTATTTTGTGTGCCCATGATTTTTCTTAGGAATACCCAAATATACACTCCTTCATGGTTATTTACATAGATTTAACTCTATTTAACAAGTTTAGTACTTCCATGAATGAAACCAAAATTACATAAAAATTGGAATTGAAAGGATGATATACATTCTTGTTTTATGTGAATGATGTGGAATGTGTAATGAAATACATATAATGGGTGTGCATTGATAGTACACCAAATAAAGTGGGAAATATTTTCATCTCATTAGATTCAATTTGTAGTTCATGGGTGGTTAGACTAATAAAAATATGTTATGATTTATTTTTTATTACCTTTTATCGTGTTATTTTATATTATTCCCTTATTGAGATTTATACCTTACTCTTTTTTAATATACGTCCCTTGGTTATCCAATCAGATACAGATATTTCAAAGGAAACTTGGAGAACATAATGATGATTTGAAATAAGTTTTTCTTCTTTAAGATATTGGATTATGTGTATAATTTCAAAAATATACAAGAACTCTAGATTTATGGTATTTTATTATATGGATCTTATATCGAAAAATCCTTAAATAAAATGTATTATAAATTTGGATTGTTGTAGGGTATGAGGGGACTGAACTATCTTTTATTGTAAGTGAGGTGGATATAATTAAAATGATTAATAAAATTTAATAAATAATTTTATTCGATCCATTAATTTTTTAATAATGTGATTTTGGTTATATATATTGGATGACTAGACAGTTATTCTATTGGTTCATATGGTTGGTATGTAATGCCCATTATTGAGTTACAATTAAATAATAAGGGATGTTTTCCCATGTTTTGTTATGATCTTGAAATACCCATGATAATGTTGTTATTCTGACTATTTTAGGATATAATTCCCCTCAGTCTAGGAATGGTAATCCCTACATGGCCTTGTTATTGATAAAAGTGGGTTGTTACGCAAGGTTATTTTCTATTACCCTTATAAGTCGTGTGTAATGCACATTGTGTGATGATTATATCTAAATGGATGCTATTCCCATATAATAATATTTTCTTATGTGATTGATTCCATTACTTATGGTATTTTTTAGGACTAGGGATGTTTCTCTTTCTTGTGAGCCATGCGGATTGGAATTTTATTCCCTATGTGAATTTATTGGTCAGGACACAATTCGCTTGTGTATATGATTGATTTGGGATACAATTCCTGACATGTATTGAAATCAATAGAATGAAATTCCAAATTATGTGACTTAATTATTTGTAAATAATTCCCATGAGATGTTCAACTCATTAATTATAACTTAAAACATGATGCACAATCAATATTCATGTGGTCTGTATAGAGAGACCCACGAACTAGATGAAGTAAGATTAGAAACACTCAAAGAACCATATTACACCCATATTCATGTCATATTTTTAATTACCAGAAATTATTTTTATTCACTTATTTGAATATCACATTATACATGAACCTTAATTTAATGGAATTATTTAGGGACATCATTGGTTGTGGCCTACAGAACTATAGTCACAACCTGATCGAGTTCCTTTCTTCCCAAGAAAAAATTATAGTTCATCAGTCTAGTAGGGGAAGGGTACATATTATTGATATATGATATATGGATCATATTCGCGAAAGAATATAATAATAGACATGAAATAGTGACATATTTTGTTGTATTCATTAAAATTATCTTATTTTGAAATATATGGTATATGATATAACCATGGGAAATACTATTAATTTAGTGTGGATGTGTGACATTAAATATTGACATTTTATTATAGCGTCGGTTTTATTACATACATAGATTATAATTTGTCTTTGATATCTATTTTTACAGTTATATTATATTATGATAAATATTTATATACATATTTTACTATGATTTATGGTTAAATTTAAAAAATAAGGTATGTTATACCTATATAATATATCAAACCTCATTTATGGTTGGATTACTTTGTTAAATGGGGATTCACAAATGATGTTTGTGTTATCAATTTTGGTCACAAAAGATGTTACCTTTGTTAAGGATGTAAAAAATTCATGTAGGGTCATTTTAGGATGATACAGTTTTACTATCCTCATTAATATTATATGATGTTTACACAGGGAACACATATCATGTATAATAAACCACAAGACTCGGTGTGTATAGTTATATACAACATAATTATCCACCTAGACAAGAATTATATATGCTTTAGTGTTCATGATATGTACACTATCTAAAAGATATCATATATATTGGTAAAGGGAATTTTCATTAACCCTTATGATTCTCACAATATTTACAAGGGGTATACAAGGTATTTATGTTTGGATGACTTTATATGACATGTGATGATGGTGTATGTCCGAGAAGATCATGAGTACAATACACTATGTAATATTTTTTAAAATTACACATATTCACTCCCCATGGTAAGATGATGATATTACACACCCTGAATTTGGCTTGTACTCATGCACCCTATCTGAAAATTAAATTTCATGTACTATTTGACACCAATAATTTCCCCTTTAATCTTAATTAGGCATTAATCGGGGTTCCTTTCCTTTTATTTACCTTGGTGTTCCCATTTTTTTGGGGCAGACCCCAGTCTTATCACTTCTCTAAAATTGTTGACCAAATTTGTAACAATATTTACTATTGGAAATGTAAATTCCTTTTTTTCTTGAATATTATTCCTTGTAAAACCCACTGTTTTTTCCAAACTGGTTTATTCTATGATGGTTTATAAATGTCCTATTGGGCTCATCAAAAAAAATTAACACATTAATCAAAAATTTCATCTAGACTGGTACTATGTTGGAAAGAAAGCTTGTGAGTGTCCCCTAGTCAACATGTTTCAAACCTATTGATAATGGTTGGAATGGCATAAAAAATATTAGATACATTAATGAGGCACTTCAATCTAGACTCACATGGAACCTTTTTTATAACAGTTCATATTCCGTCTCTTTTCTCAAAAAGAGATTTCGTGGATAAGTCAAGGAAGGTAAATTGAGTTTCCTCAACACCTCTATCTGGCCTTCTATTTAGAAATATTTTTCCTCCATCATGAATGATTCCAGATGGATGGTTTCCAAGGAGTCCTCTATAAATCTCTGGTTGGATAACTGGAATGGAACCACTCTTCTTTCTATAAACTATCCTGACCAAACCCCTGCAAACACTAGCTATTCAATTAGTGATATTATAAATTCATATAATGATCATCTCCTTGAATCTATTATGAACATAATTAAAAATTATCCTTTCTCAAACAATGATGGTTTTTTATTTTTGAAGCCTTATCACAATTGTATGTTTAATTTTAAAAAAATTTATAATCATTTTTTCTGCAATTCTAAAAGTGATTTTTCATGGATAAAACATTTTGACAATCCCTGGATAAATCAATCAAGATTCACTCTTATTTGGAACCTTACCCACAATAGAGTTTCTCCAGAAGAATGCCTTCAATTGTGTGGAATTCAACTTTTCTCTAAATGTATGTACTAAAATTAATATTGTGAAGACACTAACCACCTCTTTTTTTCTATTGATACTGCCTCTACTCTATGAAAATTTATTTTTGACTTTTTTAACTCCATATTGTTTATTCTTGAATCTATCGACACTCAACTAAAGGGATGTAAGGAATTGGAAAAATCTCAGCAAATGAAGAACCTCTTCCTTACTGTTGTTACTGGGCTTTATTATGTGATCTGGTATGATAGAAATAATATTACATTTCACAAGTCCTCACTCAATAATAATATAGTCTGAATGTATATTCTTATTTTCATACATATATCTACTTTCATGGAAAAGGGTCACCGCAACAAAATTGTTCATGACCTTATGATTTTGTGACATCTTCAGATTGAAGGAAATTTTTTTCAGCAATGCCATACCTTTGAAGTGTTTTGGTGTGATCCCTTTCTTGGTTGGATCATGTTTAATAATGATGGTGCCTCAAAAGGTAATCCAGGTCAAGCAGGTTGTGGTGCTATCTTCATCAATCACCATGGTCAAATCCTAGGATGCTTTCTTGGGAACTGTGGCAGTGCCTATTCTCTGGAGGCTGAAATGATGGGCATGATACATGATGTTTCTTTCACTAGGAATAAGGGTTGGAATAATATCTGGATTGAAAAAAACTTGACCGCCATGGTACAAGATATTTGGAACAATGTGACACACCTTGCGTGGTTGATCACTACTCGATGGATGGATTGTACCCACTCACTTCTCGACATCAACTTCATTATCCATCATATCTATTGTGAAGCTAATATAGTTGCTGGAGGCCTTGCTAACAATGGAGTAAATAAAGACATTACTTGTGTTAACGATATTCCCGCTGATCTTCTCCATCTTCATAATAATGATTGTAATATGATCACATCCTTTTGACTCATGTGATATTTTTCTTTTATTTAAATTGTTCATGACTTTTAAATAAATCCTAATGGTACATTCTAATTAGACATAGATGAGTTTTCTAAATCGTTCTAGGATTGATGACGACCACATCTCTTAAGAGTTGACTGCTAGGTTTTAGAGAGGATGTTTGAGTGGATATGGGGTTGGTTAATCCCTTTGAGACATAGTAGTGATAGTTCATGCGTCCTTTATATTGTTAGCGGAGTTTAATACTCCCCCACATACATGACATGTGGGTCCTATATATTTTAGATTGGATTAGTACTCCCATAGTCCATATAAGTCATGGGTACTTTATATGGATTATATAGTGAGGATATCCACCAATATCAAGGAAAATTTCTTCTGTATATGGAGTTAGGGGATCCATCATTCAATATGATTTTCTCAACAAGATGTGGGCCCTCAATCAAGATTTGGGAGTCCCTCGACCACCACACATACTGCAATAAAGTGTTCCCCCATCCCCCACACTACATATTATGTGAGGTGACTAGGATATTCAAATTAATGGGTAGTTATTGAGGATATATTTTGACCCTACCTTGTTTAATTAATTTCCCTATGTAAGGTACAGCTCCCCCACTATAGTATGAGTTGAAATACATATATAAGAAGGTGATATATATCAGTTTTGTTAAGCCTTATTAACCCATAATAAATCCATAGATCCTATTGACATATGAATTATTGATCATATATTTACTTTTGGATTTTGGGTTCTTATAATACATAGGGTGTCTCTAGTTTATTTTGAGATACAAATCCTTTATGGAGATGATCTATGTGGATTTGTTCTTCCCTATATCCCTGCAGATTATATCTGTAGAGCATATTGAGTTTTTACCATCATTATGGTTCTTATATTGTATTTTTTTAGATAAATTATTGTTTTATCATTACATTGTTATTTCAGATCATCATATACAGTATATTTTATGTCACCCATGCACAATATTTATGCCCATGCTTTCTATGCCAATGCAGATGATGAAATGTTCAAAGATTTTCTTAGTGGACATAGTCATGAATCATCTTCTTGAAGGATAATTATTTGTGGAATGTGACAGTTCATTATTATGGAAACCATAATTCGAACGAAATTAACCAAGATTCACATAATGAGGTAATTTCATACTTTTTTATATAGTTATTAGGTTAATAGACTTTTTTTAATATATAATTCAAATGATTATACATATGTGATGTTGTACATAACATTAATGTCTCATGAATGTATTGTACAATTTTTAGTTGTTCATATACTACTGGGTCTGTTTTTATTTTTAATCTTGTCAATATATATGGGTTGTAGTTTTTTATATGATAATTCCTCCCTTGTATTTATGACTTTTTGGTCGTACTCTCCATCCACCGGCCTATTAAAGGTGGGTTTGGGGTGGAACACTAAGATTACTTTGAGTCTATGTGTTCCGTTGTTGGATTGTTTCATATAATATCGTTTATAAACATGTATAATAATCAAGATTAATGTTCTTTAAATAAACACCAGTAAATATTCTACATTTTAAAGAAAACATTGTGAGGTTATAAATTATAAATATGTTAAAAAATCACGACAACCATATATACATAGTATTATTTTAGTATAACTATAAAACATTCATATGTGATATGATTTGAATAATAATCTACCTAAATAGATGAATATATTGAGAAATTAGAATGTGACTAATTATTTAGGTAAATATATATATATGGGACAATACAAGGAAATGGTGTAAGGAATTATTAACTAAATGGGATTCCTTTCTTGAAAATTAATTGATGAGATGATTTAAAACATGAAACTCACCATGATATATTTTTTTTGGTGGATTATACTGAAAATCATGATTATTATTTTTCGGATATCTTATAGTTATCACTAATAAATTATTTCATGATTAGTTTCTACGTTTGAGAAGTTTTATAAAAAAGAATAATGTTAATTATATGGTTTTAATTTTTATTGAAATCATTTTTTATAATTTAATCTAATGGTTATTGGATATTGGTTATGTATCACACATTTTTGAAAATAATAAAAAACATGAAAATAAGATAGATTTGATGAAAGATGAAGTAGATCTATGTGTTTTCATGGTGAAAGGGTTTCACCACTACTGGAAAATACTTATTATAGATTACTACCATGTGGATTATTTCTATAACTTAGAAATTATTACAATATTACATCCAAAAAACAAAATTTGATTTGTAAATTTTTCTACTATATGTATGAATGAAATTTTCAATATCACTTGAAATATTGAAAATTATTTTATAAATTCTAAATAGATATTCTAGTATATAACATTCATGATACTAATGAAAAGGTTTATTATAACACTAGTTATATTTTCTACTGTCTCCTTGGAATTATAAATAAGAATAACATATAATGATTTTACGGTGAAGAATTTATGGAATCATTCTATCATAAATAACTTAAAAATTGTGAATATTTCTTGTCAAAAATAATTTATGGACTTATTAATGTGAAATGAGATAATATTGGTGGACTATTGGATCATATACATAAGGATGTGGGTTGACCAATTACTAATCAAGAATTTCCTTTTATAGGTACATCATATTGTTTATTGATGATTTTTTTAAGTATCGTTATATTATTGTAATGATACAAAAATTTTAAACCTTTTATAATTTCATGGTTCTCAAAAGTTATGTAAATTATCAACTCCAAAAAATTATATAATCTTATTAGGGTTGTGAATACTTGTTCTGTGAATTTTATTATTATCTAGGATATTATTTAATTGTTTTGAAAATGACTCCTCTGATAAAAATATACTAAAAAAATGTATATGTGGAAAGTATTATCTTTATAAATAGAGTTTTTTGATGATGATTCGGTGTTCCCTTTATATTTCATTTTGGGAACATGATCTAAAAACTACTATATTTTTACTTCATAAAATTCCATCTAAAGATATTATAAAGACTCCATGTGAGATATGTGCCAAGAAACATCCTAATGTTTGTTTTATAATGGATTTCTGTTTTAAAGAATATTTATCAAATTTATCTTTTGATATAATTAATCCTAAATAATAAAAAATATTTTTTTTGGTCACCCAATGGAGACTACAAGATATTATTTATTTGAATACTACTTGTAATACAATTATTTTGGTCTCAACTAGTATATTCACTTTGAAAAGATATATAAAATGCAGAGTTTATGTGATTAAAATAGAAATTAGTTAATTTCAAAATCAAAAAAATAGGAACTGTTCATAATATGTAAGTTCATTTAGTCCCATAAATGGATGTAAAGGAAGAACAAACTCATGTTTCACAATAAACTTAATGTTCTACTATTATTCCTCAGAAACCTGATTTATATGAAAACAAATATCATTATTACAAATTTATTCATTATTTATTAATTAAATTATCACTTAATAAAAATTAGTTGATCGATATTTCAGGTGTATTATGTTTGTTAGGTACACAACATAACATCATAAAACTACTATAGGCATCATTTTGGACAACTTCCTTAACATGATCTTAAATTTTCACAACTCTTCTAAAACTACAAAAGATAACATGGAATATACCTACAAATGGGGATTGATATAAATCTTAGTAAGGGAGTAAACAAATCAAAACATGTTGAAATTATTACATGTTATTTAATACACAGTTCATTGGGACATAAAAGAGGTGAGAATCATTATCTTGAATAATGTGGTGTGATACATCCTGATTGTATAAGGGGACCATGGATATGTGGAATCAACATTAAACATGAAATAGTAATAATAAGTCAAATTAACCGTAATTAAGTCATTATATAATTTAATTTTAATAATATATCATGCACCATAAATGAAATCTGATGAAATTAAAACATTACAAAATGCATGGAGTGCTACTTGGGCACACCCATCATAATCATATCATGTAGATGCATAAGTGTTCCACATAGATCATTCAACACGGGATCATATTTGGTTACATTCAACCCCATGATTTATCAGTATGTAATATATTCATGTAAGTCCCAAATAAAATGCGGATAGGTATATCTATGTGAATACACTTTAATATAAATTTAAATGGTAATAACAATACAAAGGCTTAACATGCAAAAATAGTGGTTTAATTTTGACGGAATATTGGGCATCTTAATGAATCATGGGTGGTAGAATGAGTATAAATATTATTTAAAATAAGATTTAATTTATAATGGTGATAATATGGATATTTAATATCATATTAAAACATTTAAAATTTGGAATTATAATGCATAAGGAATAAATGGTGCTTGAATAAAATTTTGGAAAAGAAAAATCACAGTATGATTTTGACAGTATAACATGTGTACATAATAAATCATGGTAGGGAATAATGAAATTATACATAGACTAAAATAAGTTTTAAATAATATGGTAAGTTATAGTTATTTTTAATAAAATATCGCAACATGAGAAATTGGGAATAAATAGGTATTAGTCAAAAAGGGAACATGATTAAATGTTTGGCAGGGAAGAATCGCAGGATAATTTCTCTAGCATAATAGCATAACATAATGAATACTAGGATGGTTTAGTGAGAATTAAAGGGTTATATCATAACTTTCCAATAATTATGGAGGTAATATGGTTGTGTGAGAACATTACCCAACAAGAACAAATAGAAAAAAGGCATATCATAAGGGAGGTGTTTGATTAAGGATGAGAAGGAGATGTTGCCTTACCTTGAGATAGTGTATCATAATGTTTGGTGTGATTATTGAAGGACACAGGAAACCATGGGAGGGATATAGAGTGTAAAATAAATTTTAATGATGTGCACCACAGTTTTTTAGTGAAGATAATATGGATATTGGATGGGTTTATAGAGGAAAAGGTAGGGGAGTTATTTATTATTTCCCAATCATGGGTTTAGAACTCCAGAAAATAATGTAATCAAAATATGAATCCATTAATTTGATTCATCCCATGTTTTCTACCATGGAATAACTTTTTTTATTATTTTATAAGTCCATGAACTGATCACATTAAAATTATACCCTTGATGATGTGTAATTGATTCATGTTTATAATTATCTGATTTCAAAACCATAAAATATAATATTGTTTTCATAGGATTCAATATGGGTTTATAAAATTATTAAAATAACCTCAAAGAAACTTTATTTTATTTTTATAACATATATTTGCTCATATAAACCTTATATAGAACGTATTACCTCACTTTTGGGTCACTAAAAAGTCATAATTGATATTGTATATTTATAAAATATTTTATTTAGACCTTATAATTAAACTACCATAGAAGATCATAAAAAACACCATTGAATATTTCTGAAATGATGAATCCAAAAGTAATATTTATTTTATAAATATAATGCTATAAATATTATAATTTACCCTTTTAAATTAAAATATTTGTTTATTGAAAAATAAATTTTTTTAAAAATAATTTTATTTGAAGAATTATAATAATTATATTTTCACTTCATAAATTTATATTATAATTCATATTTACAATATAATTTATAGTAATAATATTTAATTAAAATATAATTTAATTAAAAAACTTATTAATTCAAAAAATTATTTTCATATTTGAACTTTCATATTACCCATATATATAATTTGTCTTTTATTATATAAAACTATTTTTTTTTTCAAACTCAGTTCTTAAATATTTATAAAGTAAAAAACCAGAATAAATATTGTAATTATTTCATTGAAATTAAAAAATACATATTCATACTGTTATTTTTGAGATACATATCCCTTTACTACACTAGAAAACTTTTTATGGGAACGTTTTGCAATGATTATAATTTATTGGGGTGATTCGGTGAACATTGTTTGGGTCATGATCAATAGAAGATTGAACATACCTGATAAATGTTTTTTCTCATTATTTAGTTGTTGAAAAATATATTGTTCTTGGATATTTTCATAACCCTAATATGTCATCTCAGTTGGAATATTCAATAAATGGGTTTCATTGGGAATGATCTTCCTGGTTGAGTTCATTCTGTTTATTTTTTATATCAATGAAATTATAAATTACCCAAAAAATATACTACTAATTATAAAACTATTCAAAATTTATATTTGGAAAAATTTTAATTTTTTAATTTTTTTTATATCAATTAGGATATAATGAAATAATTTTTTTTTTCTATAACCATATTACATAATTTTGAATTTATTAATTCAAAAAGAGAATTACATTTATAAAAGTTTCTATATTTACATTATTATCCTCTTTAGAAATTTCACCCCTGGAAGATCCATTTCATACACTAATATATAATATTTTATTTTTGGTTTATCACCTCCTCTAGTTCCCATATAGATTCCTCAAATTTTTGGTTCCTCTGTAGCACTTTGACGAGGGGTTTCTTCTTATTTTGTAGAGTTTTGTCACTATAATCCAAGATCATCACTAGACACTCCTTCTATGAAAAACCATTTTCCAATGGTACCACCTCTAAATTATATACATTTAAGGGTTCTAGTATTTACTTTCTTAATAGGTATATGTGGAATAAATCATGTATTTTTGACAAGGTCGGTGGGAGATACAGTTGATAATCCATGGATTCAATGAAACGGAGAACCTCAATGTTGATAATGAACCTTAGACGGAGCTTAAACTTCTTCCAAAATAAAATGAACTTATTCAATGGAGAAATATGAAGGAATACATTACATCCAACCTCAAAATCGATATCTCATTGATGATTGTTACCATATATATTTTTTCCACTCTAAGAATCTTTGATGTGTTGTTCCATGATCTTGACCATTTCCACTATTTTCTCAACTATTTTTGGACTGAATAGTCTTCATTCCCCAACATCATCCTAGCATGTAGGTGTCCATCATCTATTCATGTACAAGATTTCATTTGGGGACATCTTTATTCTTGATTGGAATCTATTTTTGTATCACAACTCAACCAATGGAAATTGTTTTTAACATCACTATTTTAAGTCCATCAAGCATTATGTCAACATTTTTTCTAGTTTCTGAATAGTCCACTTATATTGGCCATTAGTTTAGGGGTGATATGTTGTACTAATGTTCAACATAGTACATAGATCATGTTAGGGACTCTTAAATAACTTGTTGGTAAATCTTGGATATAGATTAGATACAATTGAGAGTAGTGTTTCATGAAGCTGCACCACTTGTATAATGTATATCCATAAAAGTTGATCGAGTTAGATGTCCTATTGAATTGTAATTAACTTTGAAGTATTTTCAAGATCATCATCCACAATCCATATAGTATTATTTCATCGTTATTTATTTGTAATTCTAGGGAATATTTATATGGTTATATTTTCCAATTTACATATAGATATGGGTAATGATTGCATCATCCCATTATAAAATTTCATTCCCTATTTCACTTGTTAACATATAAGACACCTTGATGTATATTACAAAGTCTTGTTCTTTATATTTTTACACAAATATTTCTCTCTAATATCTTGATACATCTTCATTACCATGGATGGATTGAGAAGGTCGATCTATGTTCAACATCTAATTATTCCTTCTTTAGCATTGTATTTGATGATACACATAGTTGTTACATTAATTTTATAACTCTTTCTTCCTTAATTTTGAGGTATGGGGGTTTCCCTTTTCTTATAGATTCCACAACATTTTTAATTTCTACAAAATATCATTGAGCATCCTTTATCGTTTTCATATGGGATGGTTGAGAAATCATTTGTGAAAGGATTTATCATGGTCTTCCTTTTATGATTCCTATATCCACCTTATTAAAATCTTTTAAAATTAGGTCTTTATCAATTATTATTAGTGATGATGTGTTTTGATCCATTATACATTGAGTTTCTTCCATATTATTTGATGTTTAATGGTGGTGTTTGGTTCATCAGTCATCATCCTTAATCATATAAAACCATCTTCGATGGTCCATATTCATCTATTTCTTTGTAAATATATACTTGAGATTCATATGAGAAATAAATATTTCACGCTTCTCCCAATAGAGATAATAAATATAGAATTTAAACATCATGATCACTTTATCTAACTCCAATAATTCATTTTATGGTTATAATATTTAAATTTCAACTACCATAAGGCATTGGATTCTTTTTCATCCATCATCAGTATACAACTCATTCCCTATTTAGAGGAATCTCTACATATCAAAAATCTATCCTCACTGGTGGGTAATGTGAGTAATGGCATAATGACTAGCCTCTTATTAGTCCCTTTAGAACATTCATGCAATTCATCATTCCAAAAAAACAAGATTCTTTTTAGAGTTATCTTGGTTATATGTATTGGAAATAATGAGATGTTTCTCACAAATCAATGATAGTAAACAGATTATCCTTAAAAATATATTTTTTTTCATATAGTTTGGTCTTGGCTACCCTTCAATTGCATTGTTTTTTGAATGATCAATATATTTATACAATTTCTGGTGATGATAAACCTCTGGAATGTTCTTTCACAGATCGTAACTCACCGGTATTATATGTTGCATATATATTTTTATTCCAAAATGTCATCAGTACAATATAGAAATGTTCGGAAATTTCATCCTTGTTTTTGGAGGAGAAATAATATAATTAAAAAATAATACCATGAAATTTTCAAGGTATTCCATAGAAACACTATTCATCAAACTCATAATAATTATTGTAGTATTAGTGATTCAAAAAGGTATTACTATAAACTCATAATGAGTGTACCTTTTTCAAAATGTAGTCTTGTAGATTTCCTCCATATTCACCAGTAATTGATAAAGTCCTCACCAGTTATTTTTTCATTAGAAATACTAGGTTCCATGTAATTGATTGAAAAAATAATTAATCCATATAAAATGATATTTTTTTTATTTATCATGACCCTGTTGAGCTCGTGATAAATGATGTAATAGAATATTGATCCATCCTGCTTCTAGGAGAAGAGGACTACTGCACCCCACTATAAAGAACATTGGAATATAATCCATTTATCTAGATTCTCCAATAGTTTTCTCTTCATAGTTTCATATACACCAATGAAAATTATATATTGACACTTGTATATTGGTAAATATCCACATACATTATTGATAAAAAATTAAAACTCCTCACTAATAGGATGTACAATAAAATATTCAAGAAACACATCAATATATTCCATCAAAATTGTAAATTCTTCAATGACGATATTTTATTAGGTCTTGCTTATTTTAGAGAGAAGTGATTAATAATAGGGAAATAATATTCATTTTTTTGATTTTGGTACTAAAGAAAATTCATCCTCTTCATTACACATGTATGGAATTGGATTACAATTCAAGGTACATAGAAAGATTTCCGTCTCTCAGAAATTTTTATTAGATCTATATCACGAAAATAAATCCATACACATAATCGGATAATGTTTTTCTAAAGGGAGTATCATAGGGTTCCTTGGAATTTATAGACCATAAATTCAAACATGGGATGAGTTATATACTTTGGATGTAAAAATTACCTTGTTTTTTGTTTTCTATAATAAGTAAACTTCCATGATTTGTGACAATGATTGAATGGTTATAGTAATCTTACGTGATATGAAGGAATGAGTAAAACCTAAACCAAAAGTGCATTAACTATTCTTGAATGAATAATAACAATACTTATCCCCACTTTATTATTAGGATCCACCTCAGTGTTTGTGGTTGTATATGATCACCCTTATTTCCATATATGTTATTATAATTGATTGTCTCCAAAAAAATCTCTTAGGATGATGGTTCCCATAGTTTCTTTTTTCCTTAATGATGATACATTGGAAAATAATATAAGCGTTGAATAGAGAAATTCTACCACATTGGAGGGGTTTTTTCATTGAAAATTTCTAATTGGGTCCCCTTCCTTTCCACACCTGATGAATTTCCTCTACCTCTATTGGAAATTTCAATTATTTTTATTCCAATACATTTTACAAGTGGGATGTTGAAAATTAATTCCATCATTATATTTATCCCTTGTAACATCCAAATTAAACTCATCTCCCCACTTCTTATCTCTATTGAAACATTGAATATTTCTATCCTCCATATTAACATTGAGGGAACATCATAAAATTTCCATAATCTTTTTGGAGTCTAGAATCTGTATAGATTATCAGAGATTCTTATTTAGCCCACCAAAGATGTGGAAAAAATTTCTTTTCGGGGGTAATGATAATAATGAATGTATATTGTCCAAATCTTGTATAGTTTTCCTCATATTCCCTAATGAATTAATCATATTGTTTCATTTGGGTAAGGAAATCTCTCTTCATTTTATATGGGAGGTTTCAAGGAAAATATATGTTAAAACCCATTTTTGGGAATTCCTTCTTTCCCATTACATCAATATCATCATTAATCTTTGTATTCTCGATAAATGTACACCACTGACCTTATTATCCTTCTATACCATAAATAAAAAATAAAACCTTTTCATTTATGGAGCATCAAAGGATGGAGAAGGTCTTCTAAATGGATTTCATACATTGTTTCATGTCAATGGATTATATGATCTACTAATAGTAATAAAAATTATTTTATAAAGCCCTCAATTGTAGGTTGTTCTCTATTAGTGAGATTTGGGTATTTCCCCTCATTCATATTTCTATTTATAATATGATTAAATTAATAAATTTCCATCATGATGTTTTTGATTCCTTATCTAATCGGGTTGAGCATCTCATTTGGTCAGTCATCATATTTCCCATCACTATGGTTGTTCTAATTATTTCTCCATTTTTCATCCATTGAATATAATAATGGAAAAATTATGGATGAACTATTGAATACATAAATAGGACACCATTAACATTAATTAAATAACTCTTAAATAGAATATATTCCTTTAATTGTGAATTTATATGCTTCAGTGAAAGATATTAATGACCAATTTCCTACCATTGATCCTATACGAAAATTATGTTCATAGAATAATAATGTTTATTATAATTTTGAATTTACAAAATCATATCCCCTAGCAGTTTAAACCTAGTTCTTCATTAAGGAATGTTTTTGTGTACAAGTTTTTGACTAAGACGAGTAAAATTTGGTGTTTTCAGGTTTTTTACCCCAAGGTAAATCTATTCTAAACACACATCCACTTACAGTGTGTAGATAATTATATGATTACGTTGAAACAAATTACTCTATAAAAAACATAGGGATGTTTTTATATGTTTAGATTCATCCATATGGATTACTCTAGAGAATTCAAATCCTAATCCCATGAATAACTACAATTCCATTGATTGAAACTAAGATAAACCATATCATTATTATGAATTATATCATGATTTATTATGTAATGACTCACTTAATAAAACATATAATATTGATAGGCTGAGTATATTTTGGTTATTAGGTATATAACATAACATCATAAAAAAATTTATTCAATTACATTATTGAAAACATCATTAACATGTAATTTAATTTTCACCTCTCTTTTAAAATTATAGTGGATAAGATGGGGAAAAACAAATGATTATGGTGAATTATAAATCTAAGTAAAGATATCAAAATATAATAACATGATAATTACATGTTGATCAATTGGAATTTAAATGGGACATAAAAAATTAGATAATCGTAATCTTTATCAATGAGGAATGATTCAACATGGTAGCATAAAGGTAAAATCAGAATGTGTGAACACCATTAAACATGACATCAAAAATATAAGTCAATGTTAACAACAAATAATTCCTTACATAGTGTTCTTAGGATAACCTCCTAGAAATAGTACATTAAATATTTTTAGACTAATACATTACCAAATTCATTAGAATGGAAGCTATGCCCACCCATCGTAATCATATCATATGTGTGCCACATAGATCATTCAATAAAGAATCATATGTCAGTATATATAATCCCACTATTAAGAAGTGTGGAATACAAACATATAAGTTCCAAATAAAATAATGATTGGTATGTCTAGAATAATACCCTTGATTAGAAATAGTTATGGTATTAACTACATAAAGGATTTAAAGAGGAAAATCATAGGGAAATTTTGGTATCATAATGAGGGTTCATTATGAATCATCAGAGGGATTACTGAGAGAGAAAGGGGTCCCTAATATATTTTGAATCACAAGGTGAATAAGAGGTACCTGTATGGACATGTTATATCATTAAGAAAATTAGATTTATAATGCATAATACAAAAGAGGATTCATTAATAAAAGAATTTCTTTTAAAAATTTTGTGATAATTTCAGCAGAATAATAGCGGTATATAATGAATCATGAGAGGGCGTAATGAGGGTAAAATGGGGTCTCTAATAATTTTAAAATCATAAAGTAATTAATATGGATATTTAATAATATATTCCAACATAAATAATTGGAATTATAAGGTATAAGGAAAAAAGGATGCTTGAAGAAAATTTGGTTATGGAGAAATAGAAATATTACATTTTCATCATAATGGGGGTAAATAATGAATCATGGTAGGGATTAATGGTAACACCACGATATTTTGTGAAATATTTTTTTGAAATTAAATTAATATTATTGATATTTTACATTTCATGTGACACTGAAAATAGTTTCTTTTATATTAAAGGACTATATTCGGTTTATTTTTAGTATATTCAATATAAAGGTTATCATTCTCTATAAGTAACATTTAGGTAATCTTATGTTCCACAAAAGACTGACATTCTCTATGGATTGTGTAACACGCAAGATCGAATGTTACCGGCCAACAATATATTATAAAAAAATATAATAATATATATCATAGCCATTAAGTCATATTTTATGAATATTAATAACAAAATTATATAAATATTTGGTTATCAAAAATTATTAATTGAATTAATTAATTATTAATTATTTATTAATTAATATATGAACGAATTGAAAATAAATAAAGTATTTTTATTGAAAACTTTTATTTTTCTCATAATATTGTTTTAATCCAAATAAATAAAATTAAATAGTTTGTAATTTTAATATAATATATAAGTTATATATCTAAGTAAATATTTTTTGATATTCATAAAATATATTTTATATGTTTAAGTGTAGAATAAATCCAATTAAACATATAAAAGCCAATATTTAATTAAGGTAGTTTTATCGCTATTAAATTGAGAACCCATTCAAAATACAATTTTTGGATGATTTATGTTTTTAATATGTCAAAATAATTTTCAACTGTTTATGAAAAACATGAAAATAAGGTTATGATAAATTTTTCATATTTTCTATATCATTTTATTTTTTATTGAATAGTTATAAAATTACTGGATTTTAATTCGAAATTCTTTTTTTATTTTATTTATTGATAAAGATAAATTATATATTAAGTAGGTTTCAAATATTAATTATATAATATTTTTATCAATTAATTAATTTTAGGTCATTGGACCAATTTCAAACTAACATTGGTTATAAAAACATTGTAATCATTTAAACCTTTTTACATTGAAAGCATTCAGTGTTGTCCCGTCCATGGGATTAATTTTAAATTAATTTCTGCCTCTTCTGTGATTAAAATTTTAAAAAATGGATTACTTACTTGGAACTAGGATAATTTATAATGACCAATAAGGTCAACTATGTTTTTTTACCAAATATATTAGTGAATGTAATTAAAATTAATTACGTTGACAAAGAAAAAATTATGCTTTACTAAGGACAAAACCTTAAATTTAAGACCCAAAACTACCTATACACTTGTCCAAATGACATTGTATTTCCTTATTTCGAATCAATCCCTCCTTTTCTTTATTTTGTACCACTATTTATCCACATGAAATAAATATACGTTAGTGGGGTTTACCTTTTCTAGAATATTATGGGAGTGCCACTCCCCCTCCATTATAAATGGCCTCCTCCCCTCCAACATCCTCACAACATCAAATCCATTTATATTTTCCTGAAATATTACCAAATAAATCTAAAACATTCCTCAATTAATCCTTTAATACTCACCTGGTCAAAATTCTTCCCAAGTAATCCCTTTGGTGAAAACCAAAAGGCCCTACCCGATTTTGAGGTAACACCCTCCTTCAAAAATCATTCTCTTATATTGTTTCTACACTCCCAAAAATCTTCATATTCGTGGTGTGTATAAAAAAACCAATATCCTAAGCATTCTATGATGTTTTTATGTAATATTTTTGACAAAAAAGGCAAAAAATTCCATCTAATGGGAAACAAACATACTATTTTTGTGTACAACGGACTACCACTTCACAAAACAATGATTGTATATTTTTCTATTACCACCTATCAAGGTGTAAAATATTATGGGAAATATATTTATATATGTTAAATATATTATTTATTAGGTTTTTAATCAAATATATTTCTTTCAAAACACATATCATTATACTTTCCTTTTTTATAATATGATAAAATTTTTAGAAAGTGTGGACTACCGCCCCCTCAAAGTGATGTGATTCGTTCATAAAATACAAGGAAATTATTAAGAATGGAAATATTGAATATATATGATAAAATTGATATGATAAAGAATATATAATAATTATATATAAGCATATATATATACACATATATGACTTTAACTTTCATTCATTCAAGACGACAATTAAACGAGAATAATGTTCATCTGTAGGTATGACTTACCATCTTCATGACTTGTGTGTTTTGTTACATACATATATATTTTATAGATTATTATAATAAAAAAGTATTGAAAATAAAATTTATAAAATTATTGGTTTAAATCCGGGAAATAATTATATTAATATGAGGACCAAATATATAACAAATTAATACACAAGTGAAAAACAAAGAGAATATTACCTAATGTTCAACCTTAACATGGAATTGTTAACCAGAGGGTAATATAAAGCCATAATAAAATTACATAAGGTATTAAAAGTAATAATATTGTTCTTCTATAGATATATAATAAATTTATATTGATTATATAGGCTTTTTGAAAGATTACATTTAGAGTAAAGACACAAGGTAATGGAATTCCATCTCACTATTTATTTTTGTGAGAAAGATGCTTTATTCACCCTTCACTTATTTTCTATTGTGTGTATATATCCCATTAATGAATTATTAGACTATTATCTGTAAATATATTATTATTAAAATATCTATTTGTGATCTTTTATTAATTTTATTTTTGTTCTAAAAGGGTTCCATAGAGTATTTCGTATGTTTATCGGGAAAATGGTTTTGAAATGGTTTACAAGCTTCATTATATGTTTCAACGAAATAGGTTTTCAATATCATTGTAAAATTATATTATATGTTCTCAATTATATTGATAATGAAAATATATTTTAAAATTATTATGTTTTAAAACATATTTTTCAATGAAGAAGGATGTTTTACATTTGATATTTTGTTAAAATATCATTAAAAATTATTTCCCATAAAAGATAACATTTGTTGATGTTACATATAAATTTCGAGAAATGACCTGAGGTTTACCTTCATATTCTATGTCTGAATTAATTATGATTTATTCCATGGTATTTATGAAACATGGCCCTCCTTCGTGGGTTATATTTTTATGATAGAAATTTTTCTTTTATGGGTTTTGTTTTGATGAAATGGTTATGAAACTTGTATCTTTTTCCATGGGATATGATATTAATACATTTTTGTGATACCAAATTCATTTCATGGGTTATGATATGATGGTTTATGATTTTTTGGGAACATTTATAAATGATTTTATTATGAGATGGGTGGGACCTATATCCCCCCCCCCACCAAAGCATTTGTTAAAGATCTAAATCTCAAGACATACACTACGATGGTCTTCATAATGAAAATTGACAACTAAGATAGTATTGAGAGTTAACCATGAAAACAAATATGGCATGTCTAGTGAACCCATTCTACTAAGATGGTCATGGGAGTGAACCATGACTGCCAATATGGTATAGCGAGTTAACCCATCCTATTAAGATGGTCTTGGAAGTGATTCCTATGCTACAATGTAAATTCTATTATATGATTATGTGTTATAAACACTTCCTTGTTGTATTTGTTTATTATGTATTCATGTTTTATGTTCTATATTTTGTTGTGATTAATGTCTTATGATCTTTTATGAATTATTCCATTATTTAGGTTCATGATATTTGATATGCAAGTTATGGTCATTTAATTTTATGATCACGCTCTCAGGCCCCTATACTCATGTTTATGTTTTCATGTTTCCATTTTTTACCTTTAATAATAATTTAATCCCACCCAATTTTATATTTTTTCCCCTGGGTTATGAAGATACATATTAAGTTAGTTTTTACTAAGAAGGGTCTTGGTCAAGAAGAGCCTAGTGGTATCTAATGTGACACCCTAAGGATTAAAAAATAAATTTAATGTTGAATGCATGAAACAATAATTATATAAAAAACACCACTTTTTTATAGTTTAGTCAGTAAAAATAATTTTTCCACCATTGTGATTTTAATTTTGGAAAATTAACAAACATGATTGTGTTGAATAATATATTTATAGTCGGATAAGATTAACATACATTTTTGCTGAAGAGTAACATAACCTTATGAATCATAATATGACCTTTATGAATTTTAAGTCATATTATTATTTTATTTTATTATGTTTATAATATAGTGAAATATTGATTAATTTTTCAAGGTGATATAAAATTAATTATAGTTTAAAAATTGTTATTATCCTAACAAATTTTGATTTTATTTAAAAATTAAATAAATAATATTTATGAACTTATTTTTAAAAAATGGATATAATTTATGAATTAAAACATCGATATTAGATTATTCTGAATTTATAATAATTTTATAAAATAGTATAGTTTTTCATTAATAGTAAAAAAAGACACTTGTGAGTTTTCGGTATGTTTAATGACATCATATTGATGTATTAATTACTCCAAAATTATGGTGTACTTATGAATATTAAAATATGATATTATTTTTCCCATGTTTCCAAAACCATTGGAAAATAACGTGGGCAAGCCTATGGTTTTTTAAATACTACAAATTAGGAGTCCTCGTCAATTAATAAAAACTTCTCTTTTAATATAAATACCCACCCATTACATCGTTTTCATTCATTCCAAATTCATCACACTGAAATATATATTTAATTTAAATCCATATGAGTCCACGAGAGGTTTCTTCAATCCCCCAAGGTCATAAACTTGATGTTTTATGAGTTATTCTACAAGTTATGGGAATATACAACCCCTCTCATTTTCAAGCACTCCATTTATATTATTACATTTGAATTTACCGTGCATTAAGTTGAGATATGTCATTAAATATACCCCTTAATATCCATATTATTTAAAAATTATGATATACCTATTTTCCCTCACCAAAATATTTTATGAATTTTTATGTGATGTCATTAGGCTGCTGAATTTTCGTAATGGATTTCTCAACTTCTCTTTATTTTTTCAAGTTCCTTTCTTTTCATTTTATCTCCTAAAATATCCTCACAAAAAAAGGTATGATAACCCCATTACCATAAATAAACTTCAATTTTTTAATTATAATGTAATAATTCATCATAATCTCTTATTTCCCCTTTTTTTAAACAAAAAAAAATGAAATCAGCTTCTGAGATGTGTTAATTTATCGCATTTAAGGATTACAGGTTTTCAATTTCTATTATCATCTTCATGGGTGGTAATGATAAAATTTTTATGGTTTAAATAGACTATAATATGTTTATTATAACCACATAAATGATCTTTAACCACTATATAATCATAATACTAATTCATATGACAATATAGTTTGTAACAATCAAGAGATACAAAAAATAATCTAAATGGTTATCAGTAATATTATATTTAATAAATAATCCTAATACCATGTAAATAAGTGATATATAAAACCATTTAGACATATGTATATTCATAAATAATATATTAGTTCAATTCTATAGATTTATATCCATTCCACAAAATCTCCATTACTTATAATCATGCGAACCTATCACGAAATCAAGGAAACAAACACTCCAGAACAACAGAATTCAATATTATAACTTATCAATAAGGAAATGAATTAAATTAATAAGAAATTAATGAATAAAATATATTTATATAAGGTTTTAAAATAGTAAATTAATGTATTTTATTTGATTATCAATGAAATTATGGTCAATTACATATTATGTTCGGACATAATGTAATTGTTTTCTACCTAAAGCTCCATTTACTTTCAACATACTATTTGAATTATTTAATCCAAATTAAATAATTATTATTATGTAATATTAAAAGGTTATATTTGAGTGTCCTATATATGTGTACTAATCATAATCCTCTTTTATTTTATGGGGAGATAATAGTTTTATAAAGATCCTTCTCAATTCATTTCGATTGTCACACCTTGTTCACCAGCACATCTCAAATTCATACCTACTGTCAAGTGCACTATTTAATTTTATTTTAGAAATAATTATTTTTATATAATAACTCATTTCATCATGGAAAAACTACATTAGTTCATTTATGTATTTATACTAATATTTTTCCAATTTAACTCTTCTTTTCAAAGTAAAAGTTCATTTCTCTCAAAACTTCCTCAGTTATTTAAATATATTATTTTATTAATTCAACACCTATAATGAATTTTATTTCTTAGTTTGGTTAATATCTTATGTATATAATCTCACATACTATATTTAATTGTTTATGATTAGTTTGACAGTGGAAGTTCTATCTTGAAATTATTTAATATACTACTCAAAATGGTTACTGTTTATGTGTACAAATTGGGGAAAGTTATTTCATATAATACCGTTGTTTATGTTCAGCCCCATTCATATGAGTAATTAATTGGAAATAGAAAGTGATGGGTGGGGCCCTCTATATCCCATATATTCATCAGTAGGTATCATGATTCAAAATAGAATTGTTTTTTTTTGGATAAGGCCATACACTAGTATTTTTAGATGTCTTTGTCAAGGCCTTGACTATATGTTTTAGATGTCTAGAATTATGAATTCCCACATTATGGTATTATTGATTGATAAAAAATGTTATTATTATTCTAGTATAATATTAAGGGTTATTTTTAATTATTTCTTTATCATTTATATACCCTTATTTATTCAATTTCCATTCATCTCATATTATGCTCAAATATAATTTTTAGCATGTGTTTTTTGTAATTCACCATTCATAGAGTTAATGTTTATGATAGATTTTGTTTTTTTACTTGCCGTTATTGATAATCGAAGATCACCAATTTTATATGAATAATTTTTCAACATGTGGTGAAGATGGATATTATGAATGAATTTTAAGGATAATATAGGATTTTATGTGTGATTAAAAATAAGTTGATATGTTGAATTTTCTATAAAGTTGTAATGTTTAAATTATGTATGTATCTTGTTTTCCAAAGCCACAAACTATTCATTCCATCAGTAGATGTCCTCCTTGTTTATATTCCAATTTAATAAAATAAGGCAACATATTTGGGAAATTAGGGTCTGGCCATTTCAATTTATATTAGGGAAAATTTAGTAGAAAACATGGAAATAAGATTTAGAAAATATTGATTTTGGAATAAACCCCAATGATAATTTTTTAGGATAAAAATACAAGAACATCCTGGAATTCTGGTAGGGAATATATTATGTTTTTCATTATAGAAAATAAGTCTTTGTTTGGATATTACATGTGGACGAGGTTCCATCATAGATTTACCTATGAGTAACAACTCCAAGAAGAAATATCGGGCTTGACCCTAGGTATCCTAGTACACAAAAACGGGCCTCGCTACACATCTGATTTGACAATCCTCTGGGATATTCATAAGATAATTATCATTTTATTTACAAATAATTATAAAGGAATTAAATTTATATATTTCCTCAAGTAAACCATTTTTTATTCTTTTATTAGATATGAATAACATTTCAATTTTGGTTATATATTTTTCTAAGTTGATATTATACAATATCATTCATAACCAAATCTAGTGTAGGACATTATTTAGAAATGTGTCCTAGTGGAAGTACTAGAAACCACATGAACATGTGTATCCCATGTACGGATTACCCTCTAATGAAAGATAATGATGTTGGATCCGGTGTTGTGACTGGTGCTGAGAAACATATAACGATACTGGGACAATTGACATAGGTTATGAACAATGACTTTATATGTATGAGACATCTGGATCCAGAATGTTGAAGAGGTATGTTAGACCAATGTATGTAACAATAACCTCTATCATGAAGTACGACTAAAAACCCATTTGTATCTGAGCATTGGATAAGTTCCCTAGAGAACATATTTCTTACTTTGGGATATAATGAATGGGAGAAGATTTTCATGGAAGTTTATCATCTATCGGGAGATACAGATAATTGGTTGTTGCTGACTCAAAACACAAAAGAATATGAGGAAATATCTGTAATGTATTGGAAGGACATTAAGTAAATATTATTTGAAAATTATTTTCCTGAAGAACATCACAAAGATATTGAAAGGAAACTCTTGAGTTTAAAACAAAAAAGGGGATGGTAACATTAAGAAATGTGAATCCATTTTCACAAGGTTAGAAGGAATGTCATGGACTATATACGTAATATAAGGACAAAGATTAATTGATTATTTGATGGTTTAAAACCACTATTCCAAAGGTAACTGGTTTCCCAGACATTCTCATTATACAAAGATATAGTCCCATGTCCAATCAAGACAGAGAAAAATGTACTCTATGTTTTATTAATTTAAAAGAAATCAAGAGAAGAAGAGGGTTGGAGAGAAAATAATGGATAAAAGAATGAATGAAAACGGGAGTTTTCCAATATGTGATTCTTAAGGAATAAAACCCACCAGAGCCTTCTTAAAATGAAAAAGAGTATGTTACACATGTGGAAAAAAAATCCACCAATCCAGAGATTTCAATAGAAATAAAGAAGCTACCAATATTCAATTCTACAATTGTAAGGATGTGGGAAATTATTCCAATGATTTTCCAAATCATTAATGAAAAATTTCCAAGATATTTTCAAGTGAGAAAGTCCAATTTTTTGCAATCGCAACTCCTGAATTAGAATTTCCTAAGGATTTGTTGTAAGGTACTATAATTGTTTCCTCAAACACGAACACTGCATTATTTGATTATGGATCGTCACATTTATTTATATCATCCCATTTTCAATAAAAATTTAAATATTTCCAATTATCCTTCTCGAGGGAGTTGTTAATAAAACCCCCTAAGGGAATTATCATTGCAACGAAGATATATCAGGAAGTCACCATTATGGCATATAAATATGCTTTATCTACTGATTTCATTATCATACAGACAGTATATATTTCCATAATCATTTGAATAGATTGGATTTGAAAATATTATGAAAAAAAAAATCAATAAGAATGAAATTACACTTTGTGACGAAGGTGTGGAATCCATTATATTTAGAGAAGAGACATCACCAACTGTTTAATATCTAGATCAATCCCCAGTATCTCTACTGAATGTAATTGTTTGTATGAAGAGTACTCATTATCGAAGAGTGATGGAAGAAATATTCAAATTGAGGAAGTGCCTATTGAGAATTAATACATTGATGTATTTCCATAGGATTTTCCTTGACATCCTCTAGATCGGGAAAATGAGTTTCCAATTGATTTCATTACTAATGCAAGGCCTATATCAAAGACTATTAATAGAATGGCCATAATGGAATCAGTAGAACTAAAGAAACCACTAGGGTAATTGAGTGAAGAAAGATTTATCCACTCTAGTATTTACTTATGGGGATCCCCTATTCTCTTTTTCAACAAGAAAGTTAGATCTATGAGGTTGTTCATTGACTATGGGGAAATAAATGATATTACAATAAATAACAAGTATCTCCTACCTCGGATGGACAATTTATTTAATCAACTTCATGGAGGACAATATTATTTAAAGATTGATCTTTAATCTGGATATCAAAAGTTGTGTGTGAGGAAGGACGATATTCCAAAGATAATATTTCAAACCCGGTATGGGGATTAAGAGTTTACAGTAATGCCTTTGGGACAAAATAATGCACACTCTATTGTCCTGGATCTAATTAATAGAGTTTTCAAGGAATATATTGATGAAGTTTTTGCTGTATTTATTTATGATATCCTTGTATACTCCAAAATCTACGAAGATCATGATAATCACTTGCGCATTATTCTAAAGACTCTTAGAAGAAATGAATTATATTGGACGTTTAGCAAGGGTGAATTTTGGATTCATCATTTTCTTTTATTGATCATATTGTCTCTAAGGATGAAATCTCATTTCATCATGTAATGATAAAGGATGATCATGAATGTCTTACTCTAATGAACAAATCCAAGTACATAGTTTTATTCGTATATAAGGTTATTATCATCATTTAATTCATAAAATTGCTCAATTGTCCAACCCATAGATCAAGCTTACTCATAAAGGGGTTATGTTCTTATAAAACAAAGGTTGTGAAGAATGTTTTGTAGAATTAAAGAAGATATTAGTTAATGATCCAATATTGAATCTACCATCAGGAAATTGTGGAATTTTTTTATAGTGATGCATCAGGAAAATTAAAAGGTTTTGTCCTTATTTATAATGATATATTCATTGCCTATGAATCAAGGTAATTAAAAACTCATGAATAGGACTACCAAACTCATGATCATGAGTTTTCAGCTGTAATATTTTCTCTAAAGATATTGATACATTATCTCTATAGAGAGAGAAGTGAGATATATATTAATCAAAAGAGCTTGAAATATATATTCAAATAGAAAGAATTCAACCTGAGGTAATGGTGATGGCTCGAGCTACTCAAAAATTTTGATTTTTCTATACACTACCACCCATGAAAAGAAAAATAAGGTAGATGATGCATTTAGAAGGAAGGATCATGGAGATTTAAAAAAAATAATGATTGAAAGGGTTCCTATATTCATGTATATACTAATGATGGACATGGTAATTATAAAATAGGGTGAAGCCTCATTACCTATTCATTTCATTTCCCAACCATATTTATTATAATGAAATAAAACTTCTCAATCTCATGATGTGAATTTTCAAAATAAAATTACAGGTTTTAATGAGGGGAATTTAGAGAAATTCATGTGTGTAAATGGACTTTTGTAATTTGGGAAGAGGATATGTGGTCCATCTATAACTGATCTGAAAATAGAGTTAATGGATGACTCCCGTAGCTCTAATTTCTCTATACACCCTAGTAGCACTAAAATGTATAGAGATTTGAAGGAACGTTTCATGTGGGAAAACATGAAGTAGTAAATTGAAGAATATGTTTGAAGATGTTTAGTTTGTCAACAAATGAAGGCTAAATGATAACATTCAAGAAGATTCATAAAACAAATACCAATTCCTACATGGAAATGGGATGACATAACCATGGATTATTTCACTAGAATACCCAAATCACCTATAATAAATTATGTGATATGGTTAATTGTAGATCGACTAAAGAAATTTGCACATTTCCTCGTTATAAGTGACGATTTCCCACATGAGAGCCTTACATGAATCTAAATCAATGAAGTTTTCTGACATCCTAGAGCACCTCTCATAATTGTGCCTAATCTTGATCCATGATTCTCATCAAAATTATAGAAATGTTTTCAAAAATCATTGGATGCTGATCTTGGATTAAATACTTCTTATCACCCTCAAATTGGCGGAAAATCGGAAAGGAAATTCCAAACATTAGAAGACATGTTGAGATTGTTCTCACTTGATTTTCAATGTATGTGGGATCACTATTTTCCTTTTGTAGAGTTTTCCTATAATAATAGTTTCCATTCAATTATTCAAAAGCAACCATGTGAATTATTATATGGAAAGAAATGTTGTACACTAACTTATTGGGATGAAGTTGGTGAAATGAAACTTGTGGGACCAGAGCTTGTAGAGGAAACAAAAGAAAAGGTAAAGAGTATTCAAACCCATATCAAAGCATATCAAAGCATGAAAATGTTCTATGATGATAATTGAAGGATGGATTTGAAATTTCAAGTGGGAAATCATAATTTCCTAAAACTATCTCCATGGAAGGGTGTTATAATATTTTGGAAGAAACATAAACTGAGCCCCATGTACATTAGTCGTTTTGAAATTATATAGATAATTTGAGATGTGTCTTAATTTTTGGAAATTTTACCAAGCCATTCTAAGGTAAATTTTTTTACAGGTATCATAATTTAGAATGTACATTCCAGATCCAACATTGGTACTCTCTTATGAAGGTATAAAATTAAAACATGGATTATCTTACTATGAACAACCTATCCATATTATGGAATCTAAAGAAAACTTGTTAATGAATCAGATGACTTAGTTGGTAATGATACATTGGAAAATTCATAAAATTTAGGAGTTGTTGTGGGTTCCTAAGGATCTTATGATGAAGAACTACACAAATCATTGTCTATGGTAACATTATGGTAATTTTGGGGAAAATATTTTTATAAGGGGTGGATAATGTAACACCCCACGGATTTATAAACAAATTTAATATTGGATACATGAATCATTGAGTCTCTCCCAAACACCACATTGTTATAATCTATCCTGTAAACATTATTTTTCCACCTCTTTGATTTGAATTTCCAAAAACTAACATAAACAGTTGCATTCAGAAAGATATTTAGAGTTTGATAGGATCAATGTATATTTTTGCTGAAAAGTAACAGACCCTTATTAATAGTAATATGGCCCTTATGAAGAGTAAATTTTATTATTATTTTAATTTATTATTTTTATAGGGTAGTGATATCTTGATTAATTTTTTATGGTGATATAAAATGAATTACAGTTTTAAAAATGTTGTTTTTTGAATAAATTTTGGTTTTATTTACAAATTATATTTTTCATATATATATTACTATTTTCAAAAAATGGATTTTATTATTTATTTTATAATTTTTATATTAGGTCATGATGAATTTATGAGAATTTTATAAAATAATTTAGTTTTTTAAATAGTAAAAATATATAGTTTTGAGTTTTCTATATGTTTTATGACATCGTAATGATGTAATAATTAATATAAAATGTTAGATGACATTTGTTCAATAAAATATGATATTTTTTTCCCTAGTTTACAATACCTTTACCAAATACCTTGGGAAAGCTGATGGTTATTCAAATACCAATAATGAGGTGTCCTTAGAAATTAATAAAAAACTCCCTCACTTTTACTATATACACCCACCAATTCCTTCATTTTAATTCGTTCAAAATTCATCATCCACTAAGTTCTAGTTCTTTTACTCCCTAGGATTCCTACTATGTCTTTATCAATTCACAAAGGTCCCAACCATCATGTTTTAGGAGTTACTCTACAAGGTAAGGGAATCTACCACCCTTCTCTTTTTCAAGCACTCCTTTTATGTTATTCCTTTTAAATTTCCATGGGATTATGTTGGGATATGACATTAAATATCCACCTTACTATCAAAATTATTAAAAAAATATTAGATACCCCTTTTTCTCATAAACATCTTTTATGAATTTTTACGTGACACTATTAGGCTATTGAATTTTCATAATTGATTTCTCTACTTCTCTTTTTCTTTAAAATTCATTTATTTTCTATTTCTATCCTTAAATCACATCATAAAAAATGTATGATAAATCCAGTACCTTGCATATACTATAATTTTTTTATGATACTATAATAATTTATCTACATCTCTTATTTACCCTCCCTTTATAGAAAAAATGAAAACACCATCCAAGATGTGTTAATTTATTGAATTTAAGGATGGTAGGTTTTAAATTTATATTACCATATTCATGGATGGCCATAAAAACATTTTTATGGTTTAATCAGACTATAATATGTGTATTAGTACCTATTAAATGTTCTAGAACCAGTATATAATCATAATACTATTCATATGACAAACTAGTTTTTAATAATCGAGATATCACCAAAATAATATAAATGGTTATCACAAATGTTATAATTAATAAATCATACTAATTACCTGTAAAAAAGTTATATATATAACCATTTACACTTCTGGATGATCATAAATAATATTTGAGTTCAATTCTGGAGAATTATATCAATTCCACATATACACCATTTCTTATAATCAAGCGAACCGATCATGAAATCTGTGAATCAAACACTATAGAATGAATGATTTCAATCATATAACATATCAATAAGCAAATAAATGAACATAATGAAACTTTTATAAAAAATATATATATTTATGGGTTTTCATTTGTTAATTAATGGATTTAATTTTATTATGTAGGACATTAGGTTCGAGTGTAGAATATGTTCAGACATAAGGTAAGGGTTTTCTATACAAATATCAATTTACTATCGAAATAATATTTGTCTCAATTAACACCAATTTAATTATAAATTATTCTTATTTACTCCATATAAGTTCTTTTTTAATGTCCTATATATATGTAAAAATCATAATCCGTCTTTATTTTATGGAGAGCTAAATGTTTTATACAGATCTTTCTTAAATTTTCTGATAAACATGTCTGATTCATGCGAAATACAAAAATTATTAACTATTATAAAGTGAAATCTATAATATTATTTAATCCAATATTATATTAATAAATCCACTCATTTCATCATGGAGTAACTAAATTAGTTATCTTCTGACATTATGCAATTATTTTTCCAAAAATAACTCGTCTTTTCGAAGTAAAAGTGTATTTCTTTAAAAAATTCCTAGATTATTTTGTTAGAGTATTTTTGTTTGATTTAACACCTCTATTGAAGTTTATGTATTATTGAGGTTAATATATTATGTATATCTTCTACCATATTTTATTAATTGGTTTATGATTAGTTTTATTGTGGAAGTTCTATCCTGATACCATTCACCATACTACTCATAATTGTTAGTGTTTATGTGTACTGATTGGGGAATGGTATTTACTATGTTCATGTTGTTAATGTTCATACCATTTCATGTGAGGAATGAATTGGACATAGAAAAATATGGGTGGGGACTGATATATCAACTCGATGCATTGGTAGGTCTTATGAGACAAAACAGAATTTGGTTTTGGAGGAAGCCGTATCGTAGTATTTTAAGACGTCTTGGTCGAGGCCTTGACAATATGTTTCAAATGCATGGAATTATGAATTCCATCATAATGGTATTAGTTATTGATAAATCATGTGATTATTTGAATAATATAATATAAATTGTTATGTTTCATTCCCTCATGACCATTATATAACTTTATTTAGTCATATTTCATTCCATCCTTATTAAGCGCAAGAACAATTTTTTAAGGAATGTTCTTTTATTTATTCACTACGCACACTATTTAGTTTATAATAAAATATATTGTATTAATTACCCTTATTAAGAATATTATAACAAAAATTTCTTTTGATTAATTTTTCCAATCTTTTTATGTAGAATATTATGAATAAATTGAAAGGATAATATGGGATTTTATGTGGGATTCAAAAGATGTTGGTATGTTAAATTTCCTTTAAAGTTGTAATGTTGAACTTATGTATGTGTCCTGTTTTCCAAAGAGACTATACAATTAGTTACTTTAGAATACAAATTCCTTATTTATATACCGATTTAATTAAATAAGTCATCAACTTTAAGCAAATAGATTCAGGTATTTGCATCAAATGTAGCTCACCCATGTACTGGTGTTTATGTTTCCATGTTTCCAAAGGCACAAGACTAGTACATTATTTGGGAATCTGTTTGTGTAATGTTCCATGTATTGTGGAAAAATTATGAATTGATAATTTATTAACATATTGGGTTTTTATAGTTTTTATCATAGTGAATTTCTTAGTTGTCCTTGGATACTATGATGATAAAACCTTATTAATAACCTTAAGAATATGTATTTGGATACATCTAAGGATAAAGAAAAGCATGGGAAAATTTATTTCATTTTTGGTAATGGATAGATTTAGTGGATTCCTAAAAATACATCCATATCTAGATACTATAAGGTGATTTGACTCTGGGAAAAAATTACATAGGGGTAACAACTAAAAAAATGTTTCGGTCTAGACTCACGGTAATGTGGAAGATGATAATAGGCCTTACTGCACACATTGTTTGACATTACCTGGGGATATGAATTGGAAATTCACAAAATATTCATGAAAAATTATGAATTAATTAAATAAAACTTTCCTATGAATAAAGTAGGATAAACCTATGGTGTCATATATTAAGAATGTTTTCATAACTTATATATCTTATAAGTGGATTTTCATTATTATCTGAATCCGTGCTTGGACAATAATTTCTTACTAAATTTTTCCTAGTTTATGTCAATAGAGGGAATCGTTCAGACCATTATTAATGTTGAATATGATAGAGGTTATATTTATTAGAATACAAATGATATGATACTAGGATTTAAGGATATTTTGATCATGCATAATCAGTTTTCAAGGAAGCAGATCAACAATGTGTACCTTAATAAACTATCAGACTCACAAAAAAGATAATGAATGATATCCCTATGAGTTTAGGTTATGGATTCCATAGAGGAAAAAATATCCAGTTTTCACTGTGCTATGATTGTTGAAATAATAACCAATATGAATTTCCTAGAGGAACAAGAAGGTTCTTTTCTGTGTGGAAACGAAAGACACAAAAAAAAGTAACTATAAAGAAAATATCAATGATTAAGATAATAGTTTTTATGTGAATACTTTAACCCAAAAGACATCTACCAATGTTAAATTCATTAATTGTGAAATGAATGGTCATTTTGAAAATTGATTCCCTAAGTAGAAATATTATTAAAGTAATCAGCAATGTGGTACATGTAATTTTTAAACTATTAATGATGTTGAGACTATAAAAGGAACACGAATCTAAAGAGATATTACGTAATATGATGTTGCATCCCTCTTATGGATTATAAATAAAGTGGTATAATCAAAATTTTTATTCATTTGGATTCAAAAATTATGTTAAATTAATCAGGAAATTTACCTGTATTTTTTTCTATATCAATTTATAAGTCTATGATGAATGTTTTCGATGGAATGGAAAAGTTATTTAAAAAAAAGTGATATTTTGGTTAACGGATGATAATCCTTAATATGGTTCTTACGATAATAAAATGTTTTTTGTATAATTTTATGTTGGATATGAACAAGTAAATTGAATGGTTTTGATTACCTCATAATTGATAAAAATATTTGAGAATGTAGTCTATGTTATGATGAATGTAGTTTACAACATCCAGGATTTTAAGGAATATATTTAGTATCCTTTACATTAAGGAAGCATTCAGTTTTTTACAAATGTATTTATGGTAATTCAATTTATTACTATGTTTCAAAATAATATAAGTTGAGTATATTCTTATGTTTTTAAGGACAAACTAGGATCTATTTTGTGATATAAGGGGGATCAATGTTAAGCTGATTTCATGAAAGTATTTATAGTAATTTGGATTTTCATTGTTTATACGGGTAATAAGGATAACCACTTATAAAAAGTTAATGTTATTCATCAGATAAACTATTTATGTTTTAATATTGTATGTACAACCATAGTTAAAGGGATATTTTTTTATTATACATATTTCAAGTATTTACAACTTATTTATTTTGGAAATTGCATTAGTCTTTTTTTTTGAAGGACATGACATATCCAATGTGACAAAAAATCATATTTGGTTGGGTCATGGGTCTCAAAAACATGATCAAAGGATGATAAGGGTTTCATGCCTATTACTAGACAACTTGATGTCCTAGTTATTTTAAAAAAAATTTATGACTAAATATTAATGATGAATCATTAATGTTACTTTTTTTGTTTATTTATTATTTCATATTGATTTGGAAGAGACAAATAGTTTTAATTTTTTTTTCTTTTATGGGCCTTAAGATCTGTTAAAAGTGTATTTTAGTACATTATGCAATAATGTTAATTTATGGAAATTCTTTCTGTGAGGAAATGGATATATTAGAAATTGATCAAAGCATAACCAATGTAATAAATATTTATATAGAAATGTATGAATAATTACTCAACGTTATGAAAGTGATTAATTTTTTTGGCACAATACATTAAATTTTGTTGAACTGATGGCCTTTGAAATCATTATTGATTTATGTCAATGATACCCTAAATTTTTCTCTAATCATTAACTTTTTATTGATTGATGACCTCAATAAATCACTATAAATATTTAGGATTTTCCTCCATGTCCAATCTTCACTCCCAACATATGTTTTATTATGTTGAAACCTATTTATATGATACTTTGGATAACCATTATGATTACAAAATTCATTTTGAAAATGATGTTTAGATATTCATTTTTATAATATGTGATTCTATGAATAAAACCATTATGTATTAAATCATTGATTACATAGATCAATTTGAATGGAGAAATTCATTTTAAGGGTGTAGAATATAACAACAATAGATTTTTTGAAATACAATTTTCATATTAATTTAATCATTTTAAAAAAAATAATTTAAAAAACACTAATGAATAGTTTATTTTATAATAAATAACTATGTTTGAATTACATGTAAAATATGAAATATAAACATTATCTTTCTCTATATGGAACAATGAGGTAAGATTATATTTCATACAATAATTACTTGTCTTGATGGCTTGTGTGACATGCAAGAGAGAGTATTACCAAACAATAATATATTTTTTAAATAATATAATAATATATATCCTATACATTAAATTACCTATTATTAATATTAGTAAATAACATATATAAATATATAGTTTTCAAAAAATATAAAATGAATTGATTATTTAAAAATTATTTAGAAATTTATATAAGAACCAATTAAATAAAAATGGAGTATTTTTATAGAAAACTATTATTTTTTCGACAATGGTTTCTTCATACTAATAAATTAAAAGAATATTTCAGTAATTTTAATGTAATTATTTGTTATATATCCATGTAAATATTTTTTTATTCATAAAATACATTTTATAATCATAAGATAAAATAAAACCAATTTGACACATAAAATCTAATATTTTTATTAATGTAGTTTTATGTAATTTAATGAAGAACCCATTTTAAATGAAAATTTTGAAAATTTAGAACAGAATGTAAAAAATAAAATTCTTATTTGGAATTGGAACATAATAATTATGTTAGGATAATTTTTTTTACTTTTCTGTAAGGTTTCATTTTTTGATGAATAGTTAAAAAATAGTGGATTTTAATTCAATACATCTTTTTGTTATAATTTATTAATAAGGTTAAATTATATTTTAAATTTATTTAAAATATTATTTATATAATATTTTTATAAATTATTCCACTGTTTGTAATTGGATACAATTTGAAATACAAATTGGATATAAAATCATATAAAAAGTTTAATCTTTTTTTACATTAAAACGCTTCAGTGTAATCCCATAAGTAGTATTAATTTTAAATTTCTTTCTTCCACATCAATGACTAGAATTTTCAATAATAGAGTTCCGTATTTAGAATAATAATAATTTCTATTTTCTAATAATTTGATCTTATTTTTCTGCCAAAAATATTACTAAATTTAATTAAATCTAATTGCATCGATTAAGTTACAATTTACATTAATTGAAGAAGAAACTATAAATTTAAGACACAAAATGACCTATAAACTCTTCCAAAAGCCATTTTATGGAAATATTTTGACCCTATCCACCAATGAATCTAATATTTACTATTATTGGTCAACATTAAATAAATAAACGTTGGTGGGGTTTCCCCTTTCCATAATATTACAAGAGTACCACTCCCCCTTCAATTATAAAAGGCCTCCTCTCCTCTAACATAATCAAAAATATCAAGACACATATTTTCAAAAAAAATCTTCCCCAAATAGCTACCCAAATTCCCTCAATTCCTCCATGAATCCTCTCTATGTTAGAAAACCTTCCAAGGAATCCATTTGATGTAAAAAAAATGATTCACCCAATGAAGAGGCAACACCCTCCCTCAAACTCAAATATTATTATTTAATTATTGTATAAAAACTCCATTATATTAATCATACTATTATTTTCATAAGATATGGTATTTACCTAAACTTACACGCAATTCCATCTAATTTGGAACGAGTATATTGTTAACTTATATGGAGGACTACCGCCTCACTGAATAAGGATTGTTCATTTTTCCCTTACGACCTCTTATGGTGGATATTATAATGGAAGATATTTTTATTTATGTTATATAAAACATTTATTAACTATTCAATCTTTTTTATTAATATTATAACATATATCTTTATAATTTCAATTTTTTGTAAATACAACAATTTCATTTGAGAATATATGGACTATTTCCCCCTCAAAGTGATGTGATTCATTCAAACATTGCATGGAATATATTAATGATGGTTTTAGAAAATATATATGATTAAAATGATATAATAAATCTACTTTAAAAATGATATTTATACATATATATACACATATAATACATTTACTTTCTTTTAACATGACAATTAAACGGGAATAACGGTCATGGGTATGCACAACTTGTCATCTCCATGAACAATGTGTTCTGTTTCGTATGTTTATATTATATGGGTTAATATAATAAACATATACTGAAAATAAAATATATTTAAATAATGTTTTTCATTCTTGAAATCATGATACAATTATAAGGACGAAGGATAAAACAAATTAAGACTCATGTGAAAAATAAAGCAAATATTACCCGAAGTGAGGCCTCAACATAGAATTATTAACAAGAGGGTAATATAATGAAAAAATAATAACATATAGGGTTTTACAAGTAAGATATTAGTTTTTTTATAGATGTATAAACAATATATATTTATTATAAATGAGTTTTTAATGATTACTACAGAAGTAAAGACACGGGGTATGGGAATTTCATCTCACACTTTATTTCTTTGAAATACATGCCATATTCAACACTCAATTATTTTTTGTAGTGTATATATTTAACATTTATGTATTATATTTATCATATAAATAGATATATGGTTATTTAAATATCCATTATATGATAATTCTTTAGTTGGATTTATGTTCTAAAAGGTTTTTTAAGAGTCTTTCGTACGTTTTCATAGAAAATTGATTTGAAATGGTTTTAATTATTCATTATAAATTTCAAGGAAACAAAATTCAAACGTTTATAATGATTACTATATAATTTTTAAAATATATTTTTAGATAAAATGATTTTCAAATGTATCAATGTTTTAAAAATAATTTTTCAAAAGAAGAAGTATATTTTTCTGAGGAAATTTTTTTTAAAATATATTTTAAAATTATTTCCCATCTAAGAGAACATTTATTGATGTTACTTTTTCCTTTTTTTGAAAAGATATAAATCTTCATTAATATTCATTATACAAACTATTTATGATTTTTTTCATTGAATTTAGGAAACTCATTCCTCTTTCATGGGTTTTATTTTTATGAAATATTTCTTTCTTTCATGGGTTATGTTTTGATGAAAGGAATATTAAACATGAATCTCCATACATAGGTTATGATATGATTACATGTATATGATACCCACTTAATTTAATGGGTTATGATATGATTTTTTTATTATTTTGTGTCTCATATATGTATAATTTCATTATCATATGGGTGGGACCTACATCTCTACCAATGCACTAGGTAAGGTTTTATATCTCATGAGATAGACTTCGATGGTCATGTGAGTAATCCTTGACTAATATAATGGCCATGGGAGAATACCATGACATCGAAGATGGTATGAGGAGTGAACTCGTGATACTAAGATGATCATGGGAGCTAAACATGAAAACCAATATGATATGACGAGTGAACCAATTCTACTTAGATAGTCTTGTAAATGTTGCCTTGGCAACTATGGAAATGACATTATATACTTATCTATTTTCTACAATTCGTTTTTTATTCCTATTTAATGCTTTCATGAATTGTGTATTCTATTTACTTATGATTTAGGTCTTATTTACAATAATGATTTCATTAATTATTAAAGTTTATGATCTTTTATATATATGTTTTGATTCTTTAATGTTATGATCATGGTATCATACCCTTATTCCCATGCTTACATTTACATGTTTCCATTGTTTACCCTTATTGAGAATATGAGCTCACCCATTTGTATGTTTCATTTCCCCTATTTATAAATGTACATATTATGTTTTATTTTCCAATTAAGTCTGATATTCATGAGGGACCATGTGGGAGCTAATGTAGATCACTTATGTACCAATTATTATGTTTCCATTTTTTCAAATGCACTATACTAGTATGGTCTTTCGGTTTCTATTTCTTTATTTTTTTATGTATTCCAAAAATGTTGTGTAATGTTAATGTATGTAAACATTGGATTTTTATTTTTAGGGATGTGAAATGTGTATATCATAACATGGAAATAATTAGTCTATCAATTTTGGTGTTTGATAACATACGAAAACATGAACAAATGGAAAGTAAAAGGCATAACATAGAGGATGTTCTTGACTAAATATGAGAATTAAAGGATCCCTTGCCTTGAGAGAGTGTATAAAAAATTTGGGAGGGACTTCTTTAGGGAATTATGAATCATTGTGAGGGATATAAATAGTTAACTTTTGGGTAAATACATTATACAAGGTTTGTCAATGTATATAAATGTCAGACTAGTAGTGTTCATATTTGAAAAGTGGATAGTTCTTTATTATTTTCCAAACATAGGTTTTAGACTCTATAAATTGATATAATCAAACCACAAAACATCCTATAATTTCATCTAATTTATTCATAAATATATGGGTGTTTTTAATTATGTTATAAGTATATTATATTAGATCATTAAACTAATGACATTGGTGATGTGGAATCGACTGTTGTTTAAAATGAATAGAATTTAAATCTATCAAATACAATATAGGTTTTGTAGAATTCATTTAGGGTTTATAAAATTAATAAAATGACCACAAATAAATTATATTTTAAAGGAAATAATAAATATTTAGAACTGGAAACAATTTATGATTCATATTACATTAATTTTTGTTCATTATGTTGTTATAATATGCACTGTATATTTATATCGTATTAATTTTTTACCTGAAAACTCAACTATCTAAAAAATTATGAAAAACTCACTGTTGGATAATTTTAATTTTATAATTTTAAAAATTAATATTTATTTTATGAAAATAAATCTTCTACCATTATAATTTAATCATTTAAACTAAAATCCCAATTTATTAAAAAATATTCATGTTTGAGAATAACAATTTTTTGACCCCAATAAAAATAACATTATACCTTCATAAAATTATATAATAATTTATAAAAATACTTTAGTAAATATAAAATATTTTAAAATTTCATGAATTCATGAATGTGAATTCCTTAATTGAAGTTTTATGTTACCCAAAAAATATATTTTCATTTTATTGTATAAAATATTTGTTTTTAACAAAATCATTTCATAATTATTTTTAAATTAAAAATAAAAAGGAATAAATATAATCTTAATTTTATTTAATATATAACACAAATATTCAAAATTTTAGGTTCAAGATACATAATCCTTTATGACATTAGAAAACACCTTAAGTGTAAGGTGTGGGATAATGGGATTTTCATGGGGTTAGTATGGAAACTTAGTTTGGGTCATGATATCACTAAAAAACAAAACAGTAAAGTAGAGGGGGGTGGGTTATTTAGAGGGGTTTTTGCAAAACCCCCTCTAAATTCATTTTCTGTAACATTATCGGGGGTTCTGCACAACCCCGTATAATTATCGAATTTAGAGGGGTTTCACAACCCCCTTTAAAAGTTTTAGCATTTTTTTAATATGTAGTTGGATTTTAGAGACGATTTTGTTAAAACTGTCATTAATTTAATAATTATCGACACTATATATTTAGTTACAGGAACTGTATATTCAGTTAGAGGTGCCACACGCACACTCACATTCAGTCGGATTTTATAGGTGTAATATATATGTGTGTGTGTGTGTGTCATACAAATTTTTTTAAGAAAATAGTGGGAGTTCACAACCCCCTCAAATGTAAGACATTAGTGGGGGTTTAAAACCCTCTCTTGAACCCTCACTAATGTCTTCAATCAGAAGGGGTTGTCAAACCCCCTCTAATTTAAGAGATTAAACGGGTTGGGAACCCCGACTATTTTCATAAAAAATCATAAAATATATAGTATATATTGTATACATATATGAATGTATTTATAAATTTTATAATATATTATATTCATATAAAATTTAATATATATATATATAATTAAATTGTGTACATATAAATATAATATGTATATATATATATATATTTGTATAATTTATTTGGGTAATATATATATACATAAAATATAGATGTATTAAAATAAATATAAACAATTACAAATAAATATATAAATAAACCATTGTGTTTGTGTGTGTTTAATATAAATGTCTTATTAAATACATAGATACATAATTTTATTTAAATATATGTAAATATATAATTTATAGAGGTGTGTAAAAAATATATATAAATATATATTTATATTTATATAAATATAGATAAATGTTATTTATATAATTAATTTAAATATATTATGAAAATAAAGTTTTTATTAATAAACTTTTTAACAGATATAAATTATATGTGTAAATTTTTCAATATATATGTTTATTAATATATATGTTTATTTTAATAAACTTATTATATGTATTTAAATATATTGTTTTAATAATGATTATTTTAATAAGCATATTAATATATATAAATACAATAATATATAAATTATGTGTAAATTTGTTAATATATATATATGTGTGTGTGTGTGTGTTTATTAATATATATGCACATTTTAAAAAACTTATTATATGTATTTAAATATATTATGAAAATAATTTATATTTTAATAAACTTATTAATATATTTAAATAGAATAATATATGTACCGTATAAAAAAATGAGACTTAGAGCACTGGAATTGGCACTTAATTTATACTGTGGGAAGTGAGGTTCGAATACCACATGGAACTACATTTTAAAATACATCTGATTTCTCATATAAGAGATCGGGGATGGGCAGGGACACTCACAGGGGGGAGACCGGGGGCAGGGCTGGACCCAGAAATGCACGTGGGGGGAGACTTGGGGACGGAAATACACAATGGATTCAGGTGACAAAATGAGACACAACGAGGATAAGGGGACTGTGGGGGATAGATGGACAGACCGAGACAGACTGTGACATACCTAGGGATAGACCGAGACACCGAGGGGATAGATTGACAGACCGAGACAGACTGTGACATACCTAGGGATAGACCGAGACACCGAGGGGATAGACGGACACACATGGGGACTTTGGACCAGTAGGCAGACAGACTGAGACACCAAAACGAGACACTGTGGGATAGACGAACACTCAAAGAAGACGCATACGAGAGGGGTGGAAGGTACTGGAGGGGGAATGGGGAACAAGACAGGCTGGGACACACACAGGAGGGAATTGGAGAAAATTTATTCTTATGAAAAAGATAAACATTAGGGGCAGTTGTGTAAGATCGCCCCTAGTGCAATCAAAAATTAGGGGGAGTCTAAAACGCCTCGAATCGCCTCTATTAGGGGAAATTGGGGTTATAACCGCCCCAAATGACTACCATTTTTGGTAAATTATGGGTGACAATATGGGGGTTTTAAACCCCCTCTAATGTAACCGCCGCTAAATTCATTACAAATTGACCAGCGCTTACTCAAAACCGCCTCTACTAATAAAAGGAAGACACATTTGCGGTGGTTTCTCAGAACCACCACTAATGACTTTAGAAGGGGTTATAAGCCCTTTTAATGTCAAAAATAACCTCTTACACACTAGTAATTTTCTTGTAGTGTATTGATAAGCATTAACATATTCTTTAAATGATTTCTATTTTTCATTAGTTCTTTAATATTCACTTGTTATTGATAAATGGATAATCACCAATATGATATCTCCCTTGGAATCTCTAAAAAGTGGGATTCAAATGGTATTTCCCTACTGGTCATTCCCATCACATATATCTCCTATATCAATGAAATTTATCATATCCCTTAATATATACTACTCATAACATCACTATTAAATGGATATATTATATATTTTAATGATGATTAATGGTATTTTTAAATCTAATAGGGTATATCCAAATAGGAGCATGTGTTTTCTGTAACAATATTATGAAATTTTTCATTCATTCAGTTATATAAGGAATCATTTACAAATCATTAGTTCTTTACAAGAGATACTGATTATGTGTAAAAAATAAGATGAATTATTGTTCATAGATGATGAACCTAAAACCTAATAAGAGGCCAAATAAAGATTATATATTGATAAATTGTTAGAGGGTATAAAATCTAAGATCAAATCTATATACAGTAACTTTTTGTGGAACATGGTGGATATACTTGAAGTGGTGAGATTCATGATTTGTTGGTGAGCTTTATATAAGAAAACAATCATGGATGGTTGTGTTTATAACTATGTTGATGTTTTGGTAACTAATGGTTATAAAAAATCTGTGGTATTAACTATGAAGATGCATTTTCTCTTTTTGGGATGATACATTCTATTATCATGTTTCTTGAAATTGCAGATCATAATAATTATGAGATATATCTAGTTATTTCAAAACTATTTTATTTAATGTAATTTAGTTAGGGGTATGTATACGATATATCATAATGGTATAGAGTTCTAAATGATTGTCCTATAGTTTTCATGGTGGAATTTTCTTTCCAGGTTTGAAGTAATATATGTAGAGTTTGAATATATAATTTGGTGATATAATTTAATAGATTTGTATTATCAATGTCATGTGTATAAAATTATGTTAGTGGGAGTGCTATGATATTTCAGGTATTGTTTGTGGTGGATAAGTTACTCATTGAAAATTATATACTGACTTCACATGCTATAAAGATATTTTTGGGAAGGGGCTTCCTAGTGAATTACATGGTTGGAGTATCTTACATGTTGGGTAAATATATATATAGCTATATTAAAGAGTTTTCTTGGACCAATTCAAAACACATATACTACTGAAGTGTTAAATTGGTTTAACATAGAGAATTCTAATAAAGGGAATTTACTATTTTTTCATGGAAATAATATTATGAAGAATAATTTTTATAATGTTTTATAATGCATTGATATGATTTTGTATATATATACCATAGGATATAACATGTACTTTATGAGCTCCAATAAACCTATTGTTTCTTATTCTTTGAGTATAACAAGTAAAAACCCAATATAATCTTGGTGATAGAAACTAGAATGATATTTAAAATATCCTTAATTATTTGGTCACAATTAAGGTAAATTCCATGGTCTTTAGATATCAGGATGAGTTGTTTATTATTTTTTAAATTGATGATACTTTCTCAGTTGACAAGGATTATATTAGATCTCAATATAGTTTCATATTTTTTTCTTAATATATGAGTTTTAAAATTAATTAGTTCTATGAAATTAAATATGATAGACTGAAAATAGATTTACCATATGTCACTCCATTAGATTTTATGAAGGAATATGCATGGGATAAGAATCTCATCACTAAACTTCTGTTGGTTTGTGACATTCAGGGAAAAATTAAGATTTACAATGAAAATAATGGAGTTATGTCTTATTCTAGGGATCCCCAATCTCACAAATGGACCAAAAATATACTTTTTAAATATAATCTCCATCAATAGAGCCTTACTATCTGGGATGTGAGGATATATTTAGTGGATAGAAATAATAATGAATATGATACATTGAAAAAGATAATAATGAAACATAAATATGATGTCCATGTGAAGTATCTAGGTATTAAAGATTAAAAATATTAGATTTAATGGTTGTTTTCAATTGTATTACATCATGTTTTTATAATAATTGATATTTCATTATCATTCACTCATGTACGTTTCATATTTTAATCATTAATAGTGGAATGCCAAAAAACCATCAAAGTATGACATTAATTTGTCCCTAATCAATTGTCATCAATGTTAATATTAGGATTTGATGATATATTAAGACTAATATGAGTTGATCCTTTTATATAGTCTAGAGTATTCTCATGAGGTAATAATTAAATATTTATTATCTGGACTATCCGAATGAAATTTTATCATATGGAATGTCATTAATTATTTTAATACTTAAGGGTATATAGAAAATATGAATCCCCACTACATGAGTTTTAAAATATATTATCCATTTGAAAATTATACTAATATATAATTCTTATGTATTCTATAAGGATGATCTTAAAAGGGGAGGTTTGGTATGTTTTTTTATCACATTATTAATTTTGTTTTATCATTGAAAATTTATCCACTAATGTAAAGAGTACAAAACTTGGTGCATAATTGAATTAAAATAATCAAATACATTAACATGCTTAGTTAACTGATATGTGATGTGATCAAAAACATAAATTAATGAAATTTGATATTTTCATCTAACCTATATTGTCTATTTTGAATAATTATAGGCATATGTGATAGGCTATACAAAATTGAAATGTTCCATTTCTAGTGGTAATGTGATGTCTTAGAAAAAGTGATTATATAATCATGCATATGATATATTGATATATTTTTTTGGAATTTATTATTATAAGGAGATATGATATTTTTTTGAGAACACACCATACCACATTACACCTTCAGTATAAATAACATTTTTCTAAAGGTTTCTATTTTATTAGAATAATATATATAAGAATTCCTAATAATAAAAATTTATAAGAAGACCTAAAAGGTCAAACATATGTTCTTGGAATGAGGATAATATTTTTAATATGTTTTTTTCTAAAATTTTAGTGAAATTATGATAATCATATCTAGAATATTTTTTATGTTTTTTTGAAATTGTTATGATTTTTTTCTTATATTTTATAAACATTTTGGGGAATGATTTAGATTTATGATAATTATGTACTAATTATTAAGCCAATATGTGGTTAAAGACACCATATCATGGTCTATGGATTATTGTATTATATGATTCCATTTCATAGATCATGTGATGATGGATATCTATTATCATTCCACAAAAACTGTCGTACTAGTTATCACATTAACTTATGATAAAGATATATCAAATGAATACGTGACAATCAAATTAATGGGAAATGGTGTTCTAAAATTTCCTATAATTAATGTGTTAAAATTCAATTTTTTTATGATTTATAGAATATGAAACATTATAAATCAAAAATTACACTTTATTAAATAAAGGATGACTATAAAATTGATTTTGTTCATCCATATTCATACAAATGTATAAAATCCAATATTGGTTAAATATATATCAATTCAACTTCTTCTTATTTGCCTTCATGTTTATTATGATATATTAATATTATAGATTAATGGACCTTTTATATAAATTTTTTATTCATGTAGGTGATGGATACCTTCTAAGGTAGCAACAACGTGGTTTCTATTGTGAGAAATTAGTAAAACTCTATATCAATGAAGATAAATAGCATAAATGGTGAAGTATGTATTTTTGGGTTTTTTATTTTATCTTATTTATTCCTCTAAGAGATGATCTTAGGTAGGTGTTTTTATTATCTTCCACTAATAATGGGAATATGGATTTCCCAAAAAACCAATCACTTATATCATCAAATCACTACACCAAGAAGAGAAAATAATGTTTACAAAGCTATTTTTAATGGGTGTCCTTCTATGGTAACAAGGGACACTATCATAGACACTAAAGATCAACTACATTCCCTTAATGATTAAAAAATAATGATCATGTTTTTATTATAACACTCAATGAAATTTTATTCCATGAATCCATTAACATATATACAGTTATGTTCCACATATCATACTCATAAAGCCTTGGTATCATTATTCTCGTGGTCTATATATATTGCTTCATAGATGATGTAATAGATCAGGTTCTATGGTGTGGAAATTGAAGATCCATATTCCCAAAAACATGTTTTATTATTCTGGTTTTACGTGTTATATGCATTGAAGAATTACTAAATGTTAGTTTTTGGAATATGATATTGGTGTCATGATTTTCCCCATTGGGGAAGATGGAACTAGGTATCTTTTGGTCTTGTACCTGGTACTCAGTGCTAACCATGTAGGTGGGTGGCTCTATGAGGTATTGGTTACAAGTTTACTAGTGAATGGGTAACTGGTGGTAACTAGAGGTTTCTAAATAAATAAATAAATATTTTTTATTTTAATTTAAAAGAAGAAAATATATATTTTGGGTGTTATTTCAGTTAGAGGCACATGCCTACCCTTATTCATTTTTTATCTTCATACCAAAATGAATTTTATCCATTTATTCAGCAGGTCATCATATGGTTTTCTCATAGAGTAAAAATGATAATTTCCCTTCCTTATTTGCTGGTTAAAATCTAGATATATTACTTATTTGACTAGTTTCATCAAATAATTCTATTTTATTGATTTCTCTATGGCTTTCTTAATTCTTCCATTTGGATCAAAATTTTCCAGGGATAATCTTTTATATTATTATTTATAATGGGATGTGGAGTTACCATTCTATTTTTAATGATATATATAACTCTATTTATGTGTCACATGAAATGTGATTGGGGGTCTAATCTTGGGAATATCTTCAATCAAAATTATTCATTGTATTATAGGTTCTTATGGATTGTCATAAAGTGGTCTATGAATTTTTCATTTGTATTTTTATTATGTTATGTTGACTTAGTTTCATGTGGTGGTTTTTAGATCACTGTTTTCAATTGAATGACACCATCAAGGGACATTGATGAGATTTAGCATCCATGTTTAATGTAGTGTGTGGATATGAGTGGTGTATCATATGATGGAAAAATTTGGGTGATATATATCAATGGTGATGGGGTGAATAAGGTTCCTGGGCATGTTTTTTCCATATATTTTTTTTTCACTCTCTCTAGGGGCCTCAAGCCATTGGGGCCATGTACGCATAGGACAGGTCCATTGGATATTTTAGACCACTGGTCATTAGCTGTATTCATTGATGTCAGTTCCCTAAAACCAATTAAAATTTTACATTAAATTGCTTGAACATTTATTGATATTTTATCACATAATGATTTTACTTCTTTAAAAACAATTAATTTGATAATTTCATGAGAGTGTCGGTTAGATTAAAAGGGTTATAGTGGTTCCCCATTATAAAGAGAACCTTGAACCGTAATGAAAATATTCTAAAATATAAGTTATATGGTTGGATAATATCTACCTAATGGGACACAAATGATTTTTTAGCATAATTTGGATGGTTCCCATAAAAAAATTAATCCTTATTATTTTGATGTTTGAACTTGGTAATCTCTATGATATTAGGTTATAAGACATGAATCAGTAATAGAAATTATACATGTTATGTTTCAATAAGAAATATTTTCTATAAAAAAATGTTTCTATCCAAAAAATTGAAATTTTCATTAATGTGTATCATGAATCATGTACATTAATATATTGATGAAAAATTGGATGGCATATTCACATGGCTTTGTAGGATATGGTGGTTGTGTCATATGGGATAAAAGTTAATAAATAAGTCAATAAGGGATTTCTCAATTACGTATTAACAAATTTTATTTCTATGTCACTTTGATTGTAATTTTTTTAAACATGAGGTTATATTGGGTTTCTTAACAATATATATTAAGGTATGATTGGATTTTTTTATGATTGGATTTGATATTGGAGAAGTTTTACATGTAATTATTTAGATTTTATTTTTTACACAAGTTTCGGAAGTTGTATATTCTTGAAAAAGGATAAGATATATGGATGTATTAAGTGGATGATTAAGTATATAGTTTTTAATCATTGCTTCAATAAAATATGTATTATTAAATTATCTAGAATTTAGTATATTAAAATATCCAAATATTGTGCATTGAGGAATCAATAAGTTATTTTCTATATAGTAACTAGATGAAAAAATATTTATTTATATAAATGAATAATTTTCATATAAATTTTCATGGATTTATGTTAAAAAGAGGGCTAGTCTGGGACAAAAAGATGAAGTATCCATACATAAATTAAGGGAACTGGTTTATATTGAAATCCAATTAAAAAAATATTACATTGCCGGAGTAGTGAAGAATATTCATTGTGCGAGTAAGCACATAGATAATGGGGAACCGAGTTAAAAGGGCTTCCAATAACATGATGGACAGTGGTTGTGGTGTTGGGTTGTAACAAGGGTATTACTATCATGGTCCTCTAATATAAAACATAATAATCTAGGAATACTTATATGAGAAACTTGTATCAGATATAGTAATATAGAAGTAATTGTTTATCTATAAAAAACATGCATAGTGTGACTATTAGGGTTTCTTGCTGATAATCATCAAGCTAGAGCATGTTTTATATCCATGAGACAGATATCCAGGTTATTTTTTGAAAAGGGAAACATCATCGATCGTATCTCAATTCCATAAAATAAATTAAAATTTGTATTAAGGCCCATGATTCACTATGAATAAACTGCACATACTATGTGAATTCATGTTTTTCTATAAAATTTTAATGAATAAATTTTGTTTCAATAGAGTTTTGATGATGTTTATCATGTGGCGAATTTTCCTTTTCACATGTAGTTTACTACTGAAGTTAACCATTATTAAAGACAAATGGTTGTTATGTGAATGAATATCAATAAATATATGTTAGTTCCTGAAGATTTAGGATTTCCACTCCACAAATATATGTTTATGAGACCATCTACAAATCGAGAGAGTGGGTTCACAATCTGAATATTTGTTACATTACATGAGATATATGATAGTTGAGATTAGTGGATAATGAATCCATCATTCCATTCCTGAAAGAAATTTTAAATTTAAAAATTTATGATATCAAATGAAATTAATATGCAGTATTGTCAAAATTATTTTTCAGTTATTATGTTGATTATTAACTAAATTTTTAGATAGTTTGGGAGGATATTTATTTTAGAAGGATCTAATCGATGAAATTAATTACATTGGATTTTGGAAGTAAAGTGTGATTTAAAATTCAAATTTGAAATTCAATTTTGAAATTCAAATTTGAAATTCAATTTATTATATAAATTTATGAGAAACTATTGTTCATAACTAAAATATGATATAAGAGGAATAAATAATAGTGGAGAAAAAAAGTAATTAAATTTTTCAAGAGATGTGGAAAAAGGTTAGCGATGTTTTGTTTGTTGAGAATTAGGCTCGAATATGGATTGTGTAGTTTTTAAAATTTTATATAAAGGAGATGGTATTTTTATGTGGTTTTTAATATTATTTAAGACCATGTTTGATGTAGAAAAGTTCAATAAATCTTTGTTGAATATTTTTTCAGAGCATATCATTTTATATAATGAAAAAAGATATTATACTGCTAAAATTATTCTATTTGAATGAATTTGGTGCTACTCATTGGAGTAAACTGAAAAATCCTGGTTGGAAATTATAAAGAAGGTCCAAATATTTGTAATTATTATATTTATATTTATATTTAAATCACTGAACATTGATGAGACATATATTTTTATAAGTTGTTACCTTCACTGAAGTTGTGATAGGAGAATAATAAGAAGGATTGACCCTCAATGGGAATTTTTATTACCTAAATTTTCATAGATGGTGAGCATTTTGATATAATTATATTTTCAGTAAATATTTTATGGATATCGAGTCTTGGTAAATAGTGTATTCACCTAAATAATGAATCCAAAAATAATTTTTCATAGTCTAATTCATACACTACCACATTACTATTTTTGTGCTCCATGGATGTATCACAATGTGGGTGAGATATATAAAATCACGATGTTTAAATGTTATATATTATAAAACTTTTTCATACTGATTAATGTGGATGTATTAAAATTTAATCATATTGAATTAGTGTTTCTTCTAACAAGGGAACTATATCATAAAGAATATATATGAATTAATAAGATGTTTAAAAAACATCAACATCCTAATTTATGGGTTAAAACAAGTGGGATCAAAGACAATAGGTTTTACTATTAATTTTGTATTTATATAATGTTTTTGAAGTATGTTCAAGGTATGGTTTCTCTTTTAGGGGCTCCTATATTTTGTGGAATTCATTTATCTCGTCGGAAAGAATAATTTATTTCATATTGTGAAATATATTTTGGGATACATTATCATATCTATTTATATGTGATCATATTTAAAATTCATCATTAGATAATAGATGATATAAGAAGGTACTAAATATTTATTTTGATTAAAATATATTCATTAAGGAATCCTACTAGTATACTTATAATGAAATATATATAATGATGGAATAATTTTTTTGTAAATATTTTTTATTCAATGAAGTGGAATGGGTTTTCAGAATATGTATATAATGTGAACAATTTGAAAAACATTATATAATGACAGTTAAAGAAGGATTTTATGTGTTTAAAAGGAATACACAAAATAATAATAAGAAAAAATCTATGAAATTAGGAATCATCAAGGTGGCGAACATAAATCATTCTTTACAAATATTTGAATCTAACTCAATATCATAAATTTTCCATAAACATAAAAATTACTGATTCTATCCTCCTAAATTATTATATTATTGATTTATTGAGTATGTGAGTGAGTCATGTGGTAAATCATGATATTTTTTCTTAGTAAACAGTAGAATATTCAAGAATTGAGTTGTGAAATGAAATTACTAAAGGCTAAAAGTGAAAATTAATCTACTTTTGTACTATATTTTAATCAATTAAAAAAAATTAATTGATGAAGATATGGATTAAAATAATATCTATATAATAATTAATAATAAAATAAAAAAATTAAGTGATTTAATTGATGAACTTCTTCATGACTTGAAGTTAAGCATGTGAAATGATAAATTCCATAAAGTATAGATGTCTTCTAAAATAAATATATGTGATGATCATGTAAAGATTTTATATGAGAAAAATAATTCTCATATTAAGAATTTAAAATGTTAATAAAATAAAAAGGATCCAAGGATTAATAATCTTTGGGGTGATCTTCATGTTTGAAGGAAAAGATATTGATTGAATATTCTCATATGTAAACTATTGTAAGTATCAAAAAGTACCTAGATCTATAATAAAAAGAATATAATATGATAGATTTCATAACTAGAAGTTAAATCTTGATAGTGGTAGTAACTAGGGATTTTTATTTATTTGTTATAATGGGATGCATAATTGGTTTGTGGAGGAATAAATTGAGGATATTCAATTAGTGGAGCCCTGTTTATACATCCCTTATTTTGAATCCTTTAAAAAGGAATGAATATTTCATTATTATGTGTTATTTTTTTCATTACATTTTTAACATGGAAAGGCTTTATGAATATAAATATAATAAAAAAATTCAAGATGATACCACTTCCCATGTGACAAGAAGGGTTCATGAAAAGATAGAAGAAAAATTTATTACTTTCAAAAAAATATGATATTGGATTATTTTGATATATAATGGAAAAGGATGGTATCTCTATTATCATTGATTTAATTTTAAAAATATTCATAATTGAACTAAAAGAAGAATATTTATATGAGAAGAAGTTATCATAAGTTATAATCGTTTCTATCATTAGATAATAGCATTATGCCATTAGAAGAGAATAATGGAAGAATACAACATTGAGTGTATAATGTATAAAGGACTGTAAACATGAAAAAACATTTCTATAAATTGAATGATTAATTATTTAGAGTAGATAAAATAATAAAGGTGTGTCACCCAAGGAAATTATAGGAAAAATAAAGTAGCATGTGTAAGGGGATTCACAAGTTCCACTAAAAATAAATAACCAAATAATGGTGGAGTTATCATTGTGTGGGGGAAGAAATGTAGTGGTGAATTCAATAATGGTGCACTACAAGATGAAACATATACTAGTGAAAAGGTTCATATAAATGATATTAATTCCATTTCACATAAGAAGCAGGTTTGGATTCAGACTATCATAAAAAAATTTACACTTTTGTTGTTATTCTGAGAAAATCGTGGAATTATATCAGAAGAAAGGGATTTCCTTTTATGGATAACCAAAATCCTCAACGTTAGGTTAATATAGGAACACCCCTCCCATTTAAATTTTATTCTATATATTATAATTTTAGTTATATATGATTAAGGATGATATATGATAACTGGGGGATATGAACCATATGTGCATTGAAAGGACTATTATTTCAATCTGGAAATACATACTGAATGGAAGAGATAAGGCAAGTTATATCTTGTAAAAACATATCTACAAAGAATTTAAAAAAAAATCCATTAATAGTAATATATAAATCTATATATTCCTGTTAGAATGATTTATTGTTGTTGGAAATAATTTTGATTTTGTGATAAACATGTGTTAATGACAGATTTGATGTAACTAGTTGGGGAATAATGAATCATGTTTGTAACAAGTGACATCAGATCATGTTTCTTGTGAAACCAGAAATCTAAGTATGAAATTGGGAGAAATATTTTTAATTAGTGATATATATGGCTTTCATTCTTAGATTTTTCTTATTCTAAAGTGTTTTATAAAATAATAATGATTTCAAGATACAAAAAATCATTTTCATCAATAGAATATTTATAATCAAGACGCTTTACCTAAATTTAAGAATGCCTAAATATTTGGTATTTGAATCCATTAGGATTTGGATGGAAATATATTAATTATAGTAATTATTATCAAGAATAGAAAATCCCTATAAATAACGATGAAACTTGGAGTTCAAGAGGTATTATCAGATTGGAATTAACCAGTGGAATCAATTGCTTTTACAAGTGGTAGGTTTCTCTCCCTTATGATTTAATACCTATGTAGTAATAGTTTTTTTAAAAATTATTAATATCATATGAGTTTTTTATTTCCCTATATGCATGTTTTTTATGAATATTGTTTTGATTAAAATAGAAAACAGTGATGTCATTGAAAAAGAATAATGTTTCCTTCACCAAGTTTCTACTCAATGGTCTTAAAATATTCGTTAAAAAATCATTTCCATGTGGTGAAATTTACTCATTAAAATTAATATGTTAGAATTAAAATGTAATATGAGAGTTTTTATGTATTTTAAAAATTAATTCACTTTGGAAATGAAAAGTACTAATAAATATATATTATTAATCATTAAAAAAATTATATAATGTTTGATGAAAATATTAATGCAACGAAGAATTTTATTTAAATATGGAATCCATTAAGTTTTAATTTTTAATGTCTAAAGTTTTTCATGTATTATTTTTTAATATTATATGGATTAATTTTGAAACCAGGTGCTGAGATGGTGTGTGATTCTGAGACCCCATGTGTCTGAAAAAAAATGTTAGAAATATATTACATATTTTAAATAGCATGCAAAAAAATTTCTTGAAAAATCAAATAACATATAAATGAGATCCCAAAACAAAAAAAAATGAGTAAACCATTGAGTTATGAATGGTGGTTTTAACTTAGAGGTGACCTAACATTGTTTTGTGAAGGGATTTTGAGGAATAGTTGTCACATAAATTTAATTGGATGAAATAAATTAAGAAAATTTATTTTATTTTAGTTATTAATGTATCAAAAAAGTTTATCTTTAATTAAAACCTTTTTAGAAATATAGGGTTTAGCTCATAACCTTCTAATTTTCTAGGGAGGAAAGAGAGGGAACCAATGGAGAATCCTTCTGATCAATGATGACCAGACCACAAATTGACAATCACTACACACTGTTCATGATAGATCTCAACAACAAAAATGACATGACAATTGTTATTCAATAGAAACCAATATGAATCGAGATAAGGATTTTCATTTTATTCTATTATTCTCTGTTATTGATTCCTAAAATGAACGCAGACCAATCCAAAAACAAATAGAAATTTGGTTCGATCATATTTGTAGGATGGGATTAGTTTTTTAGATTTAAATATAGATAAAACTTGAATTTTATTTTGTTTTTTTATAATTATAATGATGATGAACCAATATCAACCTGAAATTTGATTGACTTTCATAACTCTAAATTGGTTATGAATTTCTCCACTAGTTCATGTATTATTCATTCATACCTATTCTCATAAACCCTTTGTGAATAATATCAATTTTCACCTTGAATTCTTGGTGCAAAATCTGAAACTGTAGATCTGACATCGGGATGACTCGACAGAAGTGTGATGATGGTTGAATTAGTGGAACGTATAATGATTGATGATGATTTAACATTCATCAGTGGTAATGAGTAACAGTTATGATCCAATTTTCAGAGCTTATTGAAGGCTTGAGTTCTGTTAACATTGTATTATGGTGACCAGAACACCTTGGATATTGAGTTTCATGGAAAACCGAACACATGAACAAGATCATGATGATTGATGGCATGAGGGGTGTAAGAAGATGAATTCTAGAGAAAAAAATACACAAGGAATGTATTCTATAAATAGATGGTGTGTGTCCCACATGGATGAACATCTCAAGTACATAGGATATACATAGTCATGGGGTAGGTTACATGGGTTTCATATATGGTGTGTACTCCCCCACACAGCATGGACTGGTCCATTTACATGGAATACATCGTGTATTGGTACATGGCCAAGTACACATGGGTTGACACCACGTACTTGCACTCATCCAGAGTATACGAGTGAACCCCTAATGCAAGGACACAATGTGTAACCCCTTCTACACAACATGTATCTCTCTTTTAAAAAACATAGTTATAAGACATAATTCATTGTACAAAATCAGTACAAAGGTTCAAAACATGGGGTATGTCTCTACTACATGTTGTGTACACCTATCTACATTTTTTGAGTTTCTTGTCCTCTATATCATAGAAAAAATTCATTTGGTTTTTTTTTTCTTTATTATTTCCTTGATTTCTAGTGTAAATAATTTCCTACTCCTAGGACTATAATTTCTTCATTATGCATTCCTGGATAAAGTTGTTGGGATCCCTGAGAGGCCCTGAGTAGGATTCTTTATCCATATTCATGCCCTAGGTGGAGTTCGTTGTATCGACGTGACTAACACTACATAGTCACCAATCCTTTAATTAGAGGGTTAATCCAGATTGAGTTGTTGGTACCACCCGATGGACATAGCTATTATCCTTTTATGTTTTACCATATTTTGTTTACATCTATCAACATTTATATTTCTCATGATGGTTCGTAATGAGCAGTGCCTCTAGGAAGGACATCATTAGTGCTATCAGACTCAAGAGTGTGTTCTCCTAGATGAGTGATTCATGTAATCTTTGAGCTAGAATCCTAGGGATGGTGGATTAACATTGTGTATTACCTCTAGACTATGTGTCTTGGACTGTGTATATCAAGATATTTTGGTTAAATGTTTTGTAGGAATATACATATATATAGCTGACTATACCTTCATTTGTTATTTTTCTTTGTGGTTTCTGGGTGTCTTACTTAGTATTGTTATACTCACTCCAGCATGGGATTTTCATAAACATGTCACGTTTTCTGAATATTATCAACATTTTTACAAAGTCATAGTCATACAAAGAGTATATGTTTCTTAGTGTGACTAGATAGACCATGGTGTGTTCATGTGGCTTTCAGACAGTAGTCATAATACCTTTTTCATACATGATGGACTTTTGTATCACACTCTTTTTTAGTGGTATTTTATTTATCCATACTTGAAATTTATTTAATTACTATCATACTCTAGTGTCAGGTTATATATGTATTCATTCTTTAATTTCTTAATGAATTATACATTTAATATTTTTTAATCATTGGAGATGTGTGCATGTGTAATAGTACAAAGAAAATCCCTTTGATGTTAGTGATATGCCTACTCATTGCTAGTCATCAGCCTTTTGCCTATTAGAGGTAGTCATGGGAAGTCACGAAATGGGACCCATTGTCATGGGTCATGAAAGATTTTATTAGAGAAGTTGGATCTACTTTAGTACTACGAATCTCTGATATTTGTTTGGGTAGATGTGTTAAGTGTTTCAAGTTCGAATTTCAAACCACACACTCTAGTGTTCGTGTGATAACTGACTAATCTTTATACTATGACTCTAATAACCTAATTTTTTTACTTGGTAAATGATTACATTGGTTGAAGATAAAATAATGGTATATGAATCATATAGTAATGGATTTTCATTCCATGTTCTTATTGAGTGAGATCTCCAGATATACTAATTGATATTGGTATATCATGTTCACATTCAGGATGCATCTATGATGGATTATATGTAGTATTCAGTAGCTTGATCATGAAGATGACCCCCTAAGGTAAGAGGATTTGAAATAGGGATGAGTTCTTGAGATGTTACATCCATGTGGTTCACTATCCTTACTACCACCTGTTGAGAAGTATGGATTACCTGCAGTACCCTCAAATGAGATGTGCAGGTTGAGAATGCTTCCTGAGTTTCTGTGGGAGAAACCCCTCAGGTTTCGAGGTGAGTAAGACCCATTGGTGGTTTAGGACTTTCTTGAGATGGTGACCCATGTTTTTCATCTAGTCAAGACACCAATAAAATAGATAATGTTTCTAGAAGAGATCCTTTTACACATCTCAGTAGGGAGATAGAGGAGTTAGTTACTCGATGTTATGAAGAGCTGGAACCTTCATGGATATAGTTTGAGAACCATTTTAGGGAGGATTTATCACTTTATTATATGAGGGCTATGTGTATCATGGAGCTTGTACAACTCTGGAAAGAAAAAATTATCAGTGTACGAATATACATTGAGGCATACCAACCTCTCTTTGTACTCGATGAATATGGTTCACAATGAGTACTTTAGGGATCATACCATCAATAATGATCTATATAGGGAAATATGATCCAGTGTTATCCCTATATTAATTCCTACTTATGTTGTGGTTCTTGTGTCATTTTTGGCAGATGAAAGTTTTTTAGTTGAGAAGACATTGTCGGTGACTATCAAAAGGGTGTTTGTAAAAGAATAGACCTTAGTATTGGGAATCATATGTTAGTCTCAAAGGATTTGAAATATTAGACATCATAGAGGAGAACCCATGATAAGGGGTATCTAGTTCAGGGATCACAGGGTGTGTCCAGTCAACCTATAGAGAGGTGGTTTTAATCATGTGTTGGTAGGGGATATCATGCTGAATATTTTCGACCCACTGTATTGTTTACCAGGAGATGGTGGGTGGACCACTAAGTTAGATACAGCATTTAAATCTCGTAGATCAGAATTAGAAGATGTGGAAGATGAGCTGAAAAAGAAATAGAAGGGGATCAATGTTTTTACTTAATACAAAACCCACCCACAGGGGTTCCACGCTAGTCTCATAGAGTGGGATGATAGGGGTGTGGAAAAGAACATGAAGTTGGGGCTTATGACCAAGGGTATCCAAAAATTATTTGTAGTGCATTATATATATTTTCTATTATAGCTTCTATAATGATATATACATGTACTGGTTATTTCATCCTCACAACATATCTTGTATGAGGCCTATAGATTCTGATTGAACTATAGACTAAACCCCACTTGGAGAAACCTTCTTCAGAAGACATGGAGATCAAAAATATGTGCTGATTGTGTGAACACACCCTTAGAGGTGACTATTTCGGTTGTAAACACTTGGTAGTTTCATGAAGGCCTTATGATTCCATTCTATATGTGTATTTGTTTTATCTATAATACATGCCTATATTTACTATTTTATGTGAAGGGTGTGTTGTGCTTGTAGTGACGGAACAAGTTTTTTCTTTGTCGGTGAAAAGTAAACCCAGACAGTAGAGGATGGACTCATTCATATAGGGGTGGATTTGATTTCTCATCAGTTGGATATCCTAGCCCATGGTCAAGTTGATGTTTGGAGTTTTCAGTTCCTATAGTGGTGGCGAAGTATGATGTCATCTCACCTATAGATGTTACAGGTTTACCTCCCAGCTGAGAGATAAATATATGCATTGATCTACAACCCGATACGAAACTGATATCTGCCCCAACATATCAGATAGCTATCAAAAGTAATTACGGCTTGAGGGTACAGTCGGAGGAATTATAGAAGAAGCACTTTGTGAGACCTAGTGTTTCCCCCTACGGAGCCCTAGTTTTTTCCAAGAAGAAATATGCGAGATTGAGGTGGTGTGTAAACTTCTAACTCATGAATCATGTGTCTGTGAAGAATATGTATCAACTACCAAGGATCGATGAACTCTTGGATCAGTTGAGAGGGACACTCGGGATCTTGAAGGATGAGCTCAGATCAATCCATCACCAGCTATGAGTTTGTGATGAGGATATACCAAAAATTGAATTCAGATGTCATTACTGTCATTATGACTTCTTGGTGATTCCATTTGGCATGATGGACACCCCAAAAGTGGTCATGGGAATCATGAACCTAACCATTAATCATTACTTTGACCATTTCGTGGTGGTCTTCATCGATGATGTCCTTATGTACATAGCATCCAAGGGGTAGAATGTGAGAAACATAATGAAAATTATAGACATATTATGAGAGCACCATCCTTATGGAAATATCTTGAAATGCCAAATTAGGATTCATGTGATCCATTTTCTAAGACTTGTAATCTCATAAGATAGAGAGGAAGTGGACCCATCCATGGTTGAGGTAGTGTTAGTATGTGATTGTCTAAGAGTATGACAAATGTGTGGAGCTGCCTTAGGTTGGCTGGATTTTATCAACGATTCATACTAGATTTCTATAGTATACCATCACCTATGAAATCTTTCACTGGAAAGGGGAATATTTTTTGGCGAAATAGAGTCAGTTGTAGTCTCTTCAGTAGTTGTGGAAGAGTTCAAAAAGAGATCACATCTTCAGATTTCCGAAGGAAGGTGTTGATTACGTAGTGTTCAGTGACACATTAGTAACTCGGCTTTATTATATTATAATTCATAGGAAAGCTGTGATTTGATATTGTTCATTCTATTTGAGACCACAAGATAATAACTACATGACTCTTGATCATTAGATATCAACAGAAGTCTTCACTTCGAAAATGTGGCACCACTACCTGATGGGTGAGTGGTTTATAGTTTACACTGATCACAAGAGTCTAAAGTATATATTCTCATTGAAGGATCTCAAAATGGGACAAATGCAATGGCTAGAGTTCCTCAGGGATAATGGTTTCCATATTTTCTATACTTTTACTAATGGGAACATTTTGGAAGCTTCTCTAAGCATGATATATATTTCATAGTTACTTGATGAGGCATCAGAGTAGTTGTCCTAATTATAGATATCCTTTGTGAATGGATGTGGTGAAACATACCTCCAGTATATGGTTGTCACTCCTACACTCTTACGGTGATTAAGGGAGGCACAGCTTGGGGATACAAACTATGAGACCCTATATCATCATATATCCATAGGGAATGATCCTGATGGATTTTAAAAATGTGGGGAGCACATCATTTTTTCTTATGAGGTATTGTAGTGCCATTGAAAATGTGGGAGGAGGTTCTGAGGTACTTGAATATGTCCCATATTGTGGTAAATCAAGGTGGAGAAATTATACACCATGACCTTAGACATTAATTTACATGTCTAGGGACAAATAAAGGAGTTTCGGAGTTTCTCTCTTGATTCCATGCTTTTCAACAAATGAACGTTGAGAACCACATTCTTACAAGATTGGGCCAACACCTTGAGATGAAAGAATGAAATTAGGATGTGATATCTATGGAATTCATGATAGCCTTAAATCACATGTCTAGTGAATATGATTCCATATTGGTGATAATTTAAACACTCACAATGTTATCCCACTTTATATCTATACAAGAGAAGAGTTTAGTATAGATCTTCAGATTCCTCTATGTTCAAGAGATTGTTTGACTCCACAGAGTTCAATATAAGATTGTTTCAAATCATGATGCTTGATTTACATCCCAATTATGGAAGGGATTAGAAGAGGTATTTGAGACCCATTATTGCTTGAGCATATAATTCCACCCAAATAATAATTTCCATAACGGTTGTATAATTCATGTTCTAGAGGACATGATATGAGCTTGCATGTTAGTCTTTATCCGCAGTTGAGAGGATGAACTATAATATGTGGAGTTTCTGTACAGAAACAGCTACCATTCCACCACTGGTATGGAACCATTCAATGATTATTATGGGAGAGTAAGCAATTATGTTCTTGAAGTTGGTGTGAGCTACTACAGAAAAGGTGTAAGATCTTCCATGAGTAGATGAATATATCATAGTGTTATCAGAAGATTTATGATGATAGGTGATATGGTGCCTGGTGTTTTTTGTAGGAGACCATGACTTCCAACACGTTTCACCTAGACATGGATTATGGCGATTCCTCTGAGTCCAAATGCTATCTCTGATGTTCATAGGCCATTTCTAAATACTGGATAGAGTTGACAAGGTGTCGAATCGCTTGGAACTCCATCTAATGTAAGTCCAGGTACATGATGTCGTCTATGTGATGTAGCTAGGTAGGTACTTTCATAAACCATCACACATTATTGATTGATTTGGATGATCTGGAAATTGAGGATGGAGTGACTTATTTTATGTATCTTGTGGAGTTCGAGGATCGGTAGGAGATGGTATTTCATGGTAAATCGATTCATTTGGTGTGTGTCTGGGGGATGTACGAGAATATTTTGGAGTGAACTAGGGACTGATGGGTTCAGATTCATTCTCAGCTACCTCATCATTTTTATTAACCATTATTTTTTACATTCCTAGGACGTAAAGACCCATGGTGGGAAGAATGAAATGATTCATGTTTTCTATATGTTTTTTTGATAATATATGGATTAATTTTTAGGCTATTAACTAAGAAAACATGCAATTCTAAGACCCAATGTGTCCATAATAAATGTTTGAAATATAGTTAATATATTAAATCGAACATGCCCAGTTTTCCTAAAATGTTGTATTGACTTCTAAATAGTTTCCCATATAAGAAATCCAAGGTCACAGTTGAGTTCTGAATTGATGGTTTACCCTAAACACAAGGTATCACTTTTCTACCCTGGTTACTTGTTGAAAATTCATCATAGAAATTTAAAAGAATTAAATAAAATTAAAAGAATTAATTTATCACATTTGATGATGTATCGAAGCGTTTTATCATTAAATAAGCCTTTTTTTCAAAAATCTAGGTTTAGACTCATAACCTAGGAATTCTCTGAAGATGTTGGGGAGAGAACCTCAGGAGGATACTTTTGATAAATGATGATGAGTCCTCGGATTGATGATCTTAGTATACAGATCTTGATGGATCTCTCCAATGATGAATGCACAATGATCATTCTTCATCAGCGAATAATATGAATCTTGGAAGGGCATTTGATTTAATTTTTTTATCCTCATTCATGATTACTATGATTAATTTGGACCAATCCACAAATATATTTATCCACAGTTCGATCATATTTGCGGGATCTAATTATTTTTTGTGCTATTTATTAGGAGATGAATCATGAATTTTCATTTGATTCATTTATCATTCTGATGAGGATGAACCATGATCATCCTAAACATAGATCAAGGTTCATAAGTCTTGATTCGTTGTTATTTTCTCACATGATTCATGTTTTCTCCATTCTTCATCGTTCTTTGATACCCTTTGTGAGTAATAAATCATTCTGCCTACGATTCTTGGTGTAATGATCTATAGCCATATATCCAAAATTGGGGTGACCTGACGGAGGTGTGGTGGTGGTTGTGGTCATGGATCGAATGACAGGGGGAATTGAATTTTCATTCTTCAATGGTAACAAATAATTGTTATGATAGCATTTATCCAAGTATATTGAAGGCTTAATTCCCATTGATATAGTGTTTGGGTAAATGGAAGACCTTGGATCATGAATTTCATAAAAAAATGAACATCTAAACGAGATCCAAAAGATTAATGATGTGAGAAGGAGGATGAGGATGGGTTCTTGAAATATGTGAGGCAAAGAGCATGTATCCCTTGAATACATTGTGTTTGTCTCCTTTGAATGAACTTGGTGTGTACATGGGATGTACACAGTCATGGTGTTGAGTACATTGGTTTCCTAAATGGCTTGTACACCCCCACAGAGATTTCTCTAGACCATTTAAACAAGATACCCCATGTATTGGTACATAAGAAGGGACAAATAGGTTGATACCATGTACTGGTAGACGTTCAAAGTACATGAGTGGACACTAGATCCAATGACATGGCATGTAACCCATTCTACATGTCATGTATCTCTCTTTTACAAAACACAGTTATATTACATGTGCCATTTTACATGGTAAGTACATGGAATAAAAGCACATAATGTGTGTGTTTACTACATGATGTGTACCCCAATATACTTGTATTAAGATTCTTGTCCTCTGTATGTTGGAAAAAAAATTGGGTGCATTCCCTTTGTTGTTACCCTAATGGTTGGTGTGAATAATTATATACACCAAGGAATACGATATCTTCAACAAGACTTCCAGGATAGATTTTTTTGAATCCCTAGAGAGGCCCAGAGTGAAAGACTTCATTCATATTCATTCCCTTGGTGGAGTTCTTGGTATACTTGTAACCAACACTATACATGAGTTGATCCTAAACTTAGTGGGTAAATCCAAATTGAAATGTTGGTATCACCCCATGGACCAGGTTATGATTCTCATTGGTTATATCATATTCTATTTATATATATCTGTGTGTATCTTTCCCAGGACACTTGTTAATGATTAATGCCTCTTAGATAGATTTCTTCAGTGTTATTGGAATCAGGCGTCTATTCTCTCGTATGAGTTCTTCTGGAATCATTGAGTTGGAATCATAGGGACAGTGGATTATGATTATATCTTACCTCTAGAATGTGTGTCTTGGATTAAGTATATATGAATATTCTTTTTATACCTATTGTAGACATATAAATGTGTACAATTGACTGTATCTTTATTTTTTATATTGATTGGTGGTTTCGAGGGTTCCCAACTGAGTATTGTTATACTCACCCCTGCATGGATTTTTTCTTCATGCGTTATGTCTTGTGCAGATGACTGACCTTTTGATGGTGTCTTAGGTAGACTACGATGAGATAGTGAATTGTGAGACATGATAGACAGAGGTGTGTTCTTGGGGATTTCAGATACAATTCCCAGCACCTTTTTCTTATAGGTTGGACTTCTGTTATAGACTCTATCTGGTAGGCTTGTATTTCACCCTTTTTCAATTTTATTGACTTCCTATCAATCTATGATTGTGGGTTTTAGATGTATGCATGCATTGGTTTCATAGTGGTTTTACATATCATCATTTTTTTCTCTGGGATATGTTTAGATGTTTGTAGGCAATTCCTTCCATGTTAGTGATATGCCTACTCAGTGAAAGTCACCAGCCAGTATCCTATTAGAGTTGGACTTTGAAATTCACGAAACAGACCCCACTGTGATGTGCCGTGACAAGATTGGACATGAATCCACCTAAAAATTTTGTTTAAGGAGAATGTTGAAATCAATTAGAAAATATGGTACTGATTCCACCTTTCCATTAAACGGTATGAGATAGGAACCCTTTTTGTTTAATTGACAATGAGAGAGGAAGAAAATCCATAAAATTCATGCATCATAATGACATATATTTTAGGGATATTGTCCAAAACATAAAAAAGGTGATACTATTGAAAACCTAATTTTATATTTGATTGATTCATAACATATATTAAGGTATGATATGATTTATGATGATTGTATTTATATTTTAACGGTTTTGGATTAAATTATAATGGAATGGTATTATATTAATGGTTTGGAATTTGAATGTTCATGAAAATGGATATATTATCATGAAGTTGGATGGAAATGAAGAAGTTTAATGGTTCCTATAGTGGCTGAACAACACTATAGATTGTTAAATTATTTAGAAGAAACTATATTAAATGATTAAGATGAAAGATCATTGAGGGATCTATAATATATGTTATTGTTAATGTAAGGATGAATATATATATATAGCAAATGGGTATTTTTTTAATATTCCCTAGATCTAAACACTTGAATTCGATGCTAAAATCATAATATTTAAAATTATAACATTTATATCAACTGGGGGGATCAATTTTAAATGTACAAAATTTCAAAGTAAAAAAGAAAAAAATGATTCACTTACATACCCAATAGTATTTTTGGTTTAGTGTTTTAGAAAATAATAAAATACTTCTATTTAACAAGTCTCATATCATAACGTTGTCATTTTCCCCACTATAATTTTTTTTATTAAAAATAACCTATGGTATAAAACATAAGATTTATTACACATGAGACCCTCCTAGATAAAACATACATGAAATCATTATTTATAACCTGGAAAATTGAAAACATACAAATTCTGATCTCAAATACTCATTGAGGGAAAACATAAGGATTTACAATTGAATATCAGGGTATGATTATAAAATAAAAGTTAATGAGAATAACATAAGATAATTCATACCCATAAAAACGTGGATTATAAATCATAAATCAAGTGTTTTCAGATAATATAATAGGCATTTGATTCAATAATCATGAGCCATGTGAAAAAAATCTGGTAAAATTGAACAATTTAAACTCATAGAAATCATAGAGAAGACATGTTGGTTTCTTGGGACATCATTTTTTCTAAATTAGAAAACCATAATAGGACAATTACAACATTATATTAGGATTAACTATCTTCTAAATAACATCATTGTCTCGTAAGAGTTAATTATATATAGTAAAATCTATCGTATCTTAGCAGTAACATCCATCTAGTTAACTTTATCACATCACATGGTGCATTAGATATTTATATTAGGAACACTCGTCATCATGAGATATATCAATCTCACTCATCATCATCAATAATTTCAAAAACCATAACATGAATAAATTATATATATTTATAATTTAATCATTATTCTCATAGAAATTACTACACTTCCCTTTATAACATGATTAACTAAGGGAAAAGAAATCATTTCATGAAAATATAAATAAACAAAAATCATAATCCATTCATTGAAAATATATAGTTGTTGTTATTATATCATATCCCCATTGGATAATTGGAAAATTTTAGACGATGTCAAAATAGATGAAATAATATTTTATAAAATCATTTAAATTATACTATTTAAAATAATATAGAATACACTTTTCTTTTGATAGATACTAAAAACATAAAAATAAAAAACAATGGGTAAATTATTTTATTTAGAAAGCAATGGGAAAAAAATATTAAACCATTTTATTAAATTTAATTATTGTGGTAAGATAAATAAATGGGGGAGAAATATTTTGTGTAAAATTACTTATAACCATTAAATCAATTTTTTATTGAAAACTCATTATGGCATAATATAATCATAAAACCATTGAATAAAATAACTATAGAATAACAAAAAAACTATGATTATAAATATATTAATAATATATTTCATAGAGTCAACATATAAACCACATAAATGAATATCGGTATTTTAATCCAAACATGTATCAAAGAAATATGTGTGAGTCAAAGAATTCAATCAACATTAGTAAATATTCAATCCAATTCCAGTGAATGAAAGAAAAGAATATTATTTTTTAAGACACATAATTTCATCATATGGATATTTTAAAACACATTAATATGGTATTATGTAGACAACATAAATTAAAATAGGGTTCCCGAATTAAATCATTTTTCAAGGAACTTAATATTGAGACCAAGAACCCTTAAAATGATTATAACATTTGAACTAGTAATTAACCAAGGAAAATATTATGTAGAACAAATATAAATATACATAATATTTTTAAATTGAACCTAAAAAATCCACAATTCAATTAAACATAGTCAATGAATAAATGATATAAACCCATCAAATGAAATTGAGTTTAAATCCCCATACCTTGAGGCATGATTTGCCTCAAACGTACAATACCTTCATGAATAATAAAAATTTGTTAATTAAATAATAAATTAATAACACATTTTATGTTAAATATCATATTATGATCCATTTTTATCGTGTTTTTAATTGACTAAATCAGTACATATTGCATTCGTGTTTTTGTGGGCGTACAGTTTATTATCCCAAAACAAGATCAATATATTAATAATGCTCAATGATATATGTTAAATAGTTTCAGAAAATCTATAAGAGTAATGTTATAGGTTCCATATAATTCTAAATTTATGGATATTTGATCAGTCATCGAATGGATAAAATACTGAAAGACTTCCACAATAACCATTTTTTATGATTAAATTCACCCATGTTGTATTACATATACATTCATTATTCTAATGAATGATTTAGCATTACAAAATACAAAAAAAAATATTTTTATGTTAATTTTATATTCAATTATAAAGAAAATTCATCAATACCCATGAGATATTTAAGTTAATTTTGACAACGTTTTTTGTGAGGTTTGTGTCAAACAAATTTGGTGAAAGATTTTTTTAAAATTTTTTAAACAATGTATAAATGTAGAAAATATCTAATTTTGATAAAAGAAAATTTATTTTATCAAAAGATATTTAGGATAAATTTTTAGTTATTATAATCCTTATTAGAATATAAAAAGTATAATTTGATATGAAAAGGCCATCTTTGAATCCCCCACTTTTTGAAATGTTTAAAACTTTTGTAGAGGATTTTTTTGAGAGTTAACAAGTGACTTCATATCATAAATTGATAAAATATATGTAATTACCATTGGAATGTAATCAAGGAAGAATTATATTTTATGTTATAATATTATTTAAATATAATGAATCATAATTATGAAAGTAGAAATAGGTTTGGAAACCCTTACTTTTATCAATGAGGTGCTACCTTTTCATTTAAATCAAGGACTTTGGAGAAGAGTGATTTTATGGCTCTAAGGATTTGGTACATTGTATTGAAAGTTTGAAGAGTGAATTTTGTAGATTATTGGGAAATAAATAAATACATATATGTCTTATAAATGGTTCAATAATACCCTTTTATATGAAAAAAAACTAAGCCCTTTTTACAAATATTTTTTCTTTATTGAAAAAAAAATTATTTTAAAAATACCAAGTCACACAAACATTAACCCTTATTTATAGGCTCAAAAAATTTATTAATAATTTAGTGTTGTGGTATTTTTATGATTTAATAATTATTTAAAAATAACATTAATTAAATGTCATTTAATGTCATTGTCATGATTTTTCACAAATTTGGACTTTAAAGGCATCATGATAACCATTAAATTAAAATATAGATAATTTAAATATAATAAATTATTTATAAATATACATTAAATTTACGAAATGCCATAATTCATCCAAACATAATATGTTTAATTTTTTCTTGTTATTTAATTGATTTTTCTACTTCTTACACAAGTATTGAGTTGACATTTTATAAGAATACAATGTATTTATGCAATTCATAAAAAAATTATTAATATTATTGATAACAATTTAAAACCATTCATCACTTATTTTTTCCTATTAAAATATTCTATTGATACTAAATGAATGAACATGAAACTTAAACATTAATCTTTACTAAAAATAATATAATGCACACAATCAATGGAAAATAGAACCTAATTACCATATTTTAAGTGATTTGGTGATTTTGGATAAAATAAAATCATCCAATGAAATAAATTCTTGTTTTCAGAAATTTTTATATCTTATTCTAGATTATTAATCATGTTTAACCCATTCTACCATTTGTCCTTAGGGACATATTTTTTTCTAGGTAACACATTTTAATGAATTTAACTATAATGTAAATTATTTTGAAATTTTAGAATTATTATTTATAATATGGAACTATTTTTTTATAATGAATTTCTTCAATTTTCAATGAATACTTTTAAAATATGTTATCATAAAACAAAAAATTTGGGAGAATTCATATTTAATGTTTAAAAATTAATTTATTGTAAAATTATTCATATGATTGATTCTAATCACATTAATTGGATTATAATTGAAAGAATCACGATTTTATGAAATTTAGAATATGAAATAATAGAATGGAAGTATCCAAAAGTACTATAAAATGAATATATAAAAATAATTATAGTAAAACATATCTCAAGATCAAAAAATATAATCATTGATTTATAAATAAAAAATAATGTTTCCAAAAGTTTTATTTTACCCCATAAAATAGATTTTTTTTAAAAAGTTTTTATAAAAATTTATGTCAAACTCACAAAATTATGATATCATAAATTTTAAGATATTTTTTATTGGGATTTATATTTTTATTATTCACCACAAAATACAACGATTTTAAAAAATTACAAATAATTCTCCTAATCTAATTTTTAAACTTTCAATCTCAAAATGAATTTAATTTAAACATATTAAATTTTAAAAGTTAGAATATTTCACTTTTAAATGAGAATAAAAATTATAATGGAGATAACATTAATAGGTAAATAATCCTTTTAAACATTTTTTTCTTAAACATATTTTATATTAATTAATAAATCAATGAAATATAATATATCAGTTCATTAAATGAAATTTTTTCTAGTGTTATACTTATAAACTAAAATTGATCACTTTATTAAAATAAATAATAATTTATATAAAACTATTTTAAAAACTATAATTTTTAAAATTAATGATTTAGAAATAAAATTTAATTTCCTTTACTAATTATATTATTTTTATTTAATAGAGGTTTATATAACCTTATAATTTTACAAATAATATTCATATTATTTTATATGAAACATTTTGTTATTTATGAATTTGATACAAGATTCTTATCACTACACTAATAAATGAAAAATAAATATCAAAATCTAATGGTGTTTCTTCCTCCCTAACAACCTCCACAAATAAATTTCATCCTCAAATTTTTAACTCATGTATGATAAAAGGGGTTTAAATTTTAATGAATAAGTCAATTTTTTTTATAAAACATATGATAATGTAAGGAAAAACAATTTTAAAATTTAATAATACCTTTTTAAAAAATTAACATTTGATACAGGGAAAATAATGTATATTTTTTTGAAATAGGAAAACAGAAATATAATTGCCGTCTATTTAGTAGAAACGATTACAAAAGGATGTCATTTTCATTTCATGATCATTTCTCTATAGTTGATGGATTATTTTACCATCAATAGATAGAATATTAGAAAATATACCTTCATTATTTCTTCAAACCCATAAACACATATACATCTTAATGTTTTGTGTTTCAAATAGTTTACACCTCTATTTAATATCATATACAAATTTATTAATACCAATATGAATATTTTTATTCCCAATGAATGAAAATAATCTTCTTATAGGTAACGACATCTATAGTAGGATGAAAATATATTATTCCTATATTTACAACAGAAAAAATGTTTTTATAATGATAGGATAATACCCAAAATTAATAAACATTTATCAGAATTAAATAATTAATCTCTAAAATTTCATCAATATTAATTTTTTTAACATAAATCATTCCATAAATAACAAACCCTATATCCTAATTTACCATAATTACCACAAAAATTTATAAATTTATTAACCTCAATGTTTATCTTACACAATTCATCTTTCATCCTCAGAAAAGTAATATCCTTCTACCAAAATAACATTTATGTTAAACCGAAGCGATAAATATAACTAAATAATTAATTTTGTCTCCCACAATGACATCAATATCCTTAAAATATATCACTTAAAATGACAAAATATTATTTATACCCTTCAGTTTATGATTGAACTTATAATCATTAAACCATGATAATATATATAACTCTTAAATTATCCAAAAATAATAACAACCAAACCTCTGATGTTATCTAAACCCTAGATCTGATACAAGTATATCTTACTAGACCCATACACCTAAATCTAGTCCTAAAATTATTTTTTTACAATTATTTATTTGATACCTACATATGAGAATAGGTTTTAACAATCCAAAATTTTAATATCAAATGGAAATATTCATTCACAAACATACCCAATGTCATTTTATATTTATTGTTTTAGTGAATTTGGATAAACCTTTAATTTAAAAAGGCACAAGTTTTCATTCAATTAATTAGCCCATTGTATGCATAATTTTATTTAAAAAGTATTCAACATACCCCATAAAGTTCTACACTCATGATACCCATACAAATATAAAATACACAATATCATTTTTATTACATTAGGAAATGGTAAAATAAGAATGATGACCTCAAACATCCTGTAAGGGTAAAGAATGAAATTAAAAATAAAATTACATCACTGAGAATTAAATTAGCATAATTGTATGATTACATAGTCAAATTTAATTACAATAAAATAATAGAATTCATAAATATTATAACATATATCATAAAACACGATTCATATTATATGTATTTAGAATAATATTAGAGACATTTAATTCAAAAAACATGATTTATGTGAAAAAAATAATATTTTAAATGGTAATATTAAAACATGTATAAAGTATAGAGGAACCATGTAAGTACCTTTGAACTTCATAAATGAATCTTGGAATAATCTGAATATGATCATTACAAAGTTATATTTAGTGTAACTACCATTTCGTTAACATTTTTGTCTCTTAAGGGTTACTTAAATTCAGTAATTTATATCCCCTCTTAGGAGTAACATTCATTATGTTAACTTTTTCACATTACCTATTGAATTGTAGAGATATATTTCTCTCTCACTTAATTATTAGTTATATAAATATCACCCATAATTATATATAATTATTAGGAAACATATCATCAATATTGTACATATTGTTTTTATTTAATCCTAAATCTCATAAAAAGAACCATAATTCCCTCTATAACAAGATTAACCCATGGAAAATAAATGAATTTCTATAGAATATATTTAATTTTGTCATCCTAAGATATCCAGAAAAATTATATAGATGGTATGAATAGTGAATATCCCTAGTGAATCATTGGAATCATTTATAAAATGTTAACTTACATGAATTTCTCTTTTATAAAATCATTTAGAAATATAATTTTTAAAACAATATGTAATACCCTTTTTTTATAACATTGAAAATGAATAGAATTTACAAAAAAATGGGTAATATTTTTTTAGAAAAACCATTGAAAATAAATTTAATATATCATTTTAAAAAATGATAATTTTTGAAATAATATCATTTTATGAATGATAATTATATTAGGTAAAAGACATTACAATTTTTTATATATCATTTTTAAATAAAACCCCTTATATACATTTAAAACCAAAAATAATTTTAATGAATTAAAATGAGAATGAAATTAAAATACCATGATTATAAATATATTCATGATATCATATTTCAATGATGTTATATATAATCCATATAAATGAATATTTGGGTATCATTCAATATTTTTCCTTATAAATGAAGATTAAGATGACATACCCTTTTAAAATTAGAAATGCTTCAATACAATTCAATTTAATTAACAAACATGAAATGATTATGAAAAATTAAAAATTTCAAATATATAATATATTTAAAAACTCATTTTTTTATTGAGTAGACTGTATGAAATTAATCATGGTGAACAACATTTAACATCTCTCAAGTAATTTATTATTGAAACCAAGAACCATCACAAGGATTGTAAAATATTAAATTGGAATCCATCAATTAAAAAACTGAGAGGAAAAAATGTAAACACGCATAAAACAAGTGTAAATATAATATAATATAATATTATTTAATAAAAAACATATTATTTCCATAACATAATCATTGAATAAGTGATATAATTCATTAAATAATGAGTTAAAATCCCATAACATCGATTCTGGATTTTCATTGTAGATCTACTAACATATAGAATAATTAAATTATATAAATTATATAAATAATTTAGAACATATTTCATGTTTATTACCTTATTATTAAGACTTATTATCATGTTCCATTCATTTAATAAATTTTTATAGTTCACATCATCTTTTCTGAAGTCATATGGTTTATATTCTCCAAATGGGTTCGTTATATTCATAATAGTAAATTTATTTTTTAAAATATTACATAAAATAGATAAGATTCAATGTATTGGTTCCATATAATTATGTAGTTATGGATGTTAAATATAATATATATTTTTCACCATCTAGAAATCCTTCCTTAATAAGTCTGTTTTAGTGGTTAAAATAACCATGTTTGTTTATATTTTCTTTCATTTTTATAATTATAATTTTTCATTATAAACAAATAATAATAAAAATAATATAATATTACATATATATATATATTAAATAATAAAATAACTTATTTAGAATACCCACGATAGACTTAAATTCATGAAGGCATCATCATCCACATATGATGCGTAAAACCAGCATATGGATCGATGTTTTCAAAAATTGTATAAAAGAAGGGTAGTCCTAATAAATAGATAAGTATAATAAAATAATACTTTTATTACATAAAAATTATTTAGGATAAATTTTGAATTATTAGTTTCATTATTGAAATTGTAAGGGGGTAATTTTAAACGGAAAAATTGTCTCTAAAAAACATGTATTTTGACAGAACAAGGAGTTCTAGAGAAGAGTTGGTTGAGATGTAAAAGTGATCTTGTATCAAAAATTGATAAAATATAGTCCCATTATATATTTATTTAATTATTTTTGAAATATACGTGAGTTTTAAATTTAATTCAATACAATAAATCATAATTAAAAACACGAATGAGGCTTTGAAACCCTTACCTTGATATTTGAGACTCCACCTTTCAATTGAACATAAGGCCTCTGATGAATATTTATAATGTCTCTCTTGGGGGTTAAGAAAGTTATATTGGAATTTTTATGTGGAATTTGGATGTTTATTTATAGATAATTAAACTCATAATTTTCTTAGGAATGGTTAGATTAATCCCCTTTTATATGTTGAAATCGATGGTGTTTTAACAAATATTTAATCATTAAGGACTGAAAATGTATTTTTAAAAACTAATATGAATATAAATTAGCCATGAATGATTGGATATTCAATTCTCATTCAACTATTGGATATTAATGATTTTATAATTATTTAGACATATTTTTTTATTTGTTACAAATCATTTCAATATTTTTTCATGAATGTCTGTGTTTTTTGAATTCAAAGGAAACAAGATAATAATGAAATTAAAATCTAAAACCATTAATCATAAATAATAAAAAATATTTTTCCATCTAAGTCCTGGAACTTCATTATCCAACAAAATATTATTACTTTTAAGGTTTTTAAATTAATAATTTTATTTTCATCATTATGCATAATAATTACCTAAGAATTTATGAAGAATACAAGGTATTTAAAACATTTCTAGAAATTAAAAAAATAATATCACAAAAATAATTTACTAATATTAAAAATAAATATCTTATAACAAATAATTACTTCTTTTTACTCCTATGAAAATATATTTTATATATTAAGGAAATATAGTTACAATTTGTCAGTATTTTTTACCTAAAATAATATAAGTGACATAATCAAGGTAAAATAGAACCAAATTGAAACAATTTAAAGTATTGGATAAATATATTAGAAATAATCTCATCGAATGAAATAAATTAATGTTTTTTTTATATTTTTAGACATTATCTCAAAGTATTAACCATATTTAACCCATTTTATCTATTAACCAAGGTGATAAATTGTTACCCATGTAGATTATTTTTATAAACCTAAAATAAAATGTTCCTTTCTACCAAATTATGAAATTAGTATTCATAAAATACAATACATCTTATCAGATTAAATTTCTAAAGTTTTATGAAATTACATTTACTACATGTACTTAAAACATATACATATTTTTTTTGGAAAATTTTCAGTTTTATCATATAAATGATTTTGAATTAAAACAATTAATATAATAGATTATCATAACTTTAAATGGATTATAATTTTAAAAATTATGGTTTTATTTTATTTTAATCTTTATAAAACCAAATGGAACCTTCCAACCACATTATTAAATGAAAATAACAAAAAATAGTTTTATATACTAATATATATCTTAAGATCAGAAAAGGTAAAAATGGATTAATAACTAAAAATAACATTTTTAACATAATTATTTTAACCCATAAACATATATATATATATGTGTGTGTGTGTGTGTGTGTGTGTTATAAAAAAATTAATTCATTCATACATCATAATGATGTAATTAATTGTGTGGTACTTGAATAAAATAGTTATTTTAACTCTTTATAAAAAAATAACCATTTCTGAAAACATCCAATAATGTACCCGAAGATAATTTTTACATTATGATTTAAAAAAATAAAATTAATTTCATTATATTAAAATACATAAATTTTTAATTTTATATTTTGACTAAAAATACAAAGTATAATGAAAACTTGATTTCATATAAAAATAACCAATAAAAATATAAAGCAGTCTAAACCATATTTCAAATTACTTATTAACTGAAAGGAATTAAATATATCAGTTAATAAATTAAACGATTAATTTGAATGATAATAATGATTTAATAGTGATCAATTTAATAATATTAATAATACATTATATATAAATCTTATAAAAACAATTATTTTTAACGATGATTATTTATCATTTAAATAAAACAATTTTAACTGATTAATTTCATTTAATTAAATATGGGTTTTATAATTCATGAAATTTTTAGTTGATGTTATGAAAGTAGGTTTTCCAAGGCCAGAAAACTGAATTATATAGACACACATAAAGGGTATCGATGGATCTTGAATGTAGCATAACATTGGGTGGCATGCATAGAGTAGTGAAGTATCCAATGGTGTGGGATAGTTCCTGTTGAATGGGGTCTAAGGAGAGAATGAGGCAGTGCTACCAGGAAATATAATGTTCATCGTATGGGATGTAACCATTAGGATTATGATTGTGGTCCTCCGAATTCTATGATAATAATTTGAAAAGCCTTCCTAGAAGAACTCTAATTTTGTATAGAAAAGAAAAATTTTCCACTTTTAATTTATTAATAGTACACATGGTTTTATTGATATTGTGAAATTCTGATCATATTCTACCTCAATCTTATTTTTCATGCTTGAGACTAATATTATTTTTCCTTCATTAAAATAATAATACTTATGCATTAACATCTTCATTCCATAAATGAAATCATTCTTTGTTTAATGGCCCTAGTTTCAGTATGATGAAACTATAAATCATACAAGGGTTTTTGTTTCACCATATAGTATTCATGAAATAGTTTTAGTTTCATTCTAGTTTTTATTTTACTTTTTTAGGATGTGGGGGATGATCACCATTACAATTATATTTTAATTGAAGTTAACCACAACATAAAAAAAACCACGTGAAGGAAATGACATAACAAGATCCATCAATGAGAAAAATGGGGTGGGGGTAGTGCATTGAATAAGAAGATATTATATTTTCATATAGTAAGAAGGGTCACTATAAGATGAATTGTAATGAAATTAAGAAAAACTGAGCCAATTTTTTTACTTTAGTTATATTCAAAATTGCATGTAATATTCATATTTTACTTCTAGGGAATTAAATAGAATATATAGTTCACATATATGTATTCAAATACAAGATCCAATGGAGTTTAATGAAATTAAAAAGAAGTTAAGTGAACTATCAAGGAATCTATGATAGAGTGATTCCTTGGTTTTTTAAGCACATGAAACAAAATTGGATTTAATAGTGGATTGATTCTAGTAATATTGTTTTTTATTGTTAAAAAACATTTATAATTTTCCAATTAGTTATAAGAATACATTATTTCATTTTTGGAAGAAATATTATTATGGAATTTCATGATAAATTATTAGTCTATTAATACTTGAAGCATATATATCTAATATTTACAATGAACGATGAATATAAAATATATGAATTTTACCTACTTATATTATGATGATCATAAATCACATAAAATAGAAATTTTTAGTCATGTATAAACAAGATAGTGTTTAGACTCTTAAGAGCTATGTTTATGAGAAATCTTATCATAATTATTATATTAATGACTAAGAAACCAAAAAAAACTAATTAAAAATAATCATATAGAGTTGCTTCAACAAGACCATGTGAAATATTCTAAATAGAATATAGAGGTTATTTCATATAATTCATGAGATTCCACTAAGAAATCTCAGGAATTCCAAGTTGAGAAATTAATTAACTTGTAAAATATGCAAGAGCCTGTGGATTGTATTCTTAAAGAATAGATTAAGAAAGTATTAATAGATCATTAAAAAGTGAGTGGATGTTTTCCTAGACTCACATTACCATATAAAAATAAAAAACCTGATTGTAGTATAAGGATTGTCTATTTGTACTCTTACATGTATTATAATCCTTATATCCTTTACCGACATGTTTCACAACTAGAAGAGTAGAAAATGACCATATGTCGACTTTATTGACTAATGGTGTCATATAAGTTATTATATTAATAAAATGAACAATGGTATAACTACATGTGTATTTAATGAGAACTATTTGTTAAAATTGGATTTATCTACTGTAAATACCCGTAAAATTCAAGGGAAATTTTTTCTTAATTTTCTTTGGAATTTTACAAGAGCGCGGTTTCTGACGGAACCTGATTCCGAGGCCCGGTGTGCCCGGAATCAATTTCGGAAGGTTGGCTCGGGTACGTTCAGTGAACGAATGAGCGAGAATTTCTAACTTTTGATCCGGTGCTCGGAATTGAAATCCAAGGACACTGATGAACACGCAGCGCCGATATTCGCTTAAGGATACCTTTTCTGAGGTTGCGTTTATTTCGGGTTGAATGATAGTTTTTGGGAGTTTAGAATAAGTTAAATAAAAATTATGGATTACAAATTTTTATTTCAACTTGTTGGTTAACTTCTCTCAAAGGAAGTTAGGGGTGGGACCCACACCCACTTAACCTCCCTTGAGAAAATTAAGTGTGGTGGGGCCCACACGAACCCTAAACTTTTCATCTTCTCTCAAACTCCCTTAACCCCTATTTAAATGACATGACAAATTGTTATTTAATTTTGGAGTTATCCTTTTTGAATTTCAAACCTTTGAAATTCATTTTGTTAAGTTAGTGAATAAAATAAGTCTCTATCTTATTTTATTTGGTTAGTTTTGTGTAGCGTTCTTGAGAGATTTTGAGAGCTTTTCCTTCTTCTTCAAACTTTGACGAAGAACGCTCTAGCTTTGACGAAGAACGCTCAAGCTCCGACGAAGAACGCTGCTCCTCTCTTCTTCGTCTTCTGTGTCAACGAGAGGGAACTCCACTTCCTCCTCGGACTTCCTTCATCGGCATATGAAGATTCCCCAACGACGTACCTCTTCGGACGTACCTCTTCGTCATCGGATTTGACGAACGATTACCGCGACGCCCGACCTCCGCGACGTTGTCTTCCGCGAGACGTTGACAAATCTTCGAACTTATACCCAAGGTAGGGGTTGTTGTTATTTGTTTATTTATTTATCCTTGTTCGTGGATCTAGCATGACTAACGTGAGGATATTTAGATATGTATTATCTTTTAACGTGAGGGGGCCGGACCGCATGAACACGGCCGAACCCCCTCCTTTGTTCTTGATGATTTATCTTGCGAAAGAAACAAGATGGCGTGGTGTCGTCGCACCACGGGGATATTCACCCGGCTTATTTGCGCAACGCTGTTGCGCCGCGCCGTTGAAGGATCATCAAGAACGCGACGCCGTCGCGCCGCGTCGAAGGGAATCAAAGGCGCAGCGGAGGGGCGCGGTGTTGTCGCACCGCGCCGGACGACGAATACCGCGGACGGTTCCGGGCCGCGGCGGGACGAGAAGACCGGCGGCCGGGCCGCCGGCGTCGGAAGCCGGAAAGGGGACCGGTATTCCGGTCCCGTTGAAGAAAAACCGGCCGGCAGATGGCCGGCCGGAAGGTCAAAGGCCGGGGGAAAATTAATCCCCCGGTCAGCACTAAACCCCCCCATTTATGAAGGGGGGGGGGTTTCCTTGAGGGGGGCAGGCGGCCCCCCGGTTTCCGAACAAGCAGGCCCCCCACGAGGGGGGGGGGGGGGCGTTTGACAAAAAGGGGCGCGGCTGATTGCCGCTCCGCCAAAACAAGAAGCGGGGGCTTAGCCCCCGCGCGCTGCCTTCGTGCGGCGCCAGGCCTCCGCGCCGCCGCCGGCCGCGCCGGGTCGGCCCGGACCCGAACCCCCCCCCCCCCCCCCATTTTCGAGACAGATTCGGTCTTTTGCCCATAACATGAGCCACAGACCTCTGATCGACGAACCGTCTGCGGCAACGCGATCCTAGGATCTAGATGGTTGTTTTGGTATATCGCACTCAAAGTTTCGGAACACTTTGAGTTCGGCCGGGTTGGTTCGTTCACGAAACCAACCGGGCCTTCGGAGTGGAAACGCTCATATCTTGAGCTACGGACGTCCGATTGATGTGCTGTCAGCTTTGTTGTGTTCCTCCTAGTGAGACGGATCTTTTGGCATACTCCGCCCGAGGTTTGGACGCAGGTGGAGTACGGTCGGGTTGGTTTTGCCTTAAAAACTAACCGGGCCCCGGGGACGAAAATGCCAATAACTCTCAGACCGGGCGTCCGATCGACGCGTCGTCTGTTGCGTTGAGTTCCTATTGATGATACAGAGCTTTTGGATACATCAACTCTGGACTTTGTGACATTTGATGTATCAGCCTCTCGGCTCGTGGAGCAGACCCTCCGAACGAGATTGCTGTGTGCGGGAACCCTAGTGCTGGCTGCGACTGTGACTGCTACTGCTACTGCTACTACTACTGCTACTGTGATTGCGATGACGACAGTACAGAGATCCTGTGTGGATTCGACGACGACGACTACAACACTCAGCGATCCTACGTGGATCAGTGCTACAGGTCCTGTGTGGGCCCGATCCTGTGTGGGTCTGATCCTGTGTGGGTCTTTGCGCTCAGTGGTCCTGTGAGAACCAGCGCCTACAGATCCTGTGTGGGTCCGATCCTGTGTGGGTCCTTAAGCTCAGCGGTCCTGTGTGAACTAGCGCCTACAGGTCCTACGTGGGCCCGATCCTGTGTGAGTCTTTTGCGGGGGTTAGTTACCTATCGATCCTTCGTGGGTCCGACGACTTAGATGGATCAGAGATCATCTTTATCATCCTTTGAAAAATATACCTGTGTGAGCTGAAACCTGTTGCTTTCCTGTGTGGATTGAGTTGTGCTATCCTGTGTGGATTACGTTTTGCTTCCCTGTGTGGAATACATTTACTTTCCTGTGTGGACTGAGTTGTACTTGGGCTCGGAGGTTGGAGCGTATTTGAAATTGATGACTTAGGTATATGTATGGGCATATACCTAAGCAGTGTCGGTTGTTACTTTGTGATTGTACCTTTCTTTGTGGTTTATCCTTTGTGGATTTTGAGAGACCTTCAGGGGTCTCGGGGTCCCTACTAAGTTGCTTATACTCACCCCTACACGGGCTTTCCCGCACTACGTTGTGTTGGTTGCAGACGACGGACAGCGTTGATTTTAGCTGAGGCTTGCAGAGCAGGACGGTACCTGGAGGTGGACCACTGGGCGGGACGTGCTCGGAGCGGACGGCGGGACCCGTGGAGCAGTGGAGCTATCTGTACCCACCCTTCAGGTGGGATTTCCAGTGGACAGCTCGTTGTAGCGGCTTTTACTTTTCAGTTACTGTTTTCCCTTTCGAGTTGTACTTTTCTTTCAGTTTGGGTTTGTATACTGGCCCATTTACTTTTCCGCACTTTCAGTTGTACTCTGCTTTTTCGTAGTGTTTACTTTCCGCTTGCTTACTCTGTGGTGTTTGTTTACTTTACAAAGGCAATGTCTTCCCTTTTTACCGGGATTTACGCCTTGGTGCTAGTCGCCAGCCCCTGGCCTATCGAAGGCGGGCTTGGGGTAGTCACGGCACGGACCCCGAGGGCGGGTCGTGACAAATTGGTATCAGAGGAGTTCGGTTCTACCGCGAACTCTGATCTTTTTTTTTGTGAAGCAATAATGTATAGCGTATTGAGTGTGGTTATCAGTCCAAGGAGTCCAGTGTTGGTGCGGCGGCCGACGTATTCGTACACCAGGACCCTGACTTCTGATTTCCGACTTAATGCACGAAAACATTGATTGCATGTGTGATTCAAAGTTTTCTTTGTGATTACTTTATATCAGCTCACCAGGTATACTGTTCTGACCGTGGCGCACCTGTTTCCTTTTCAGGATGGCCCCACGACGGCAGCCAGCTAGGGTTCCGAGAGTCGAGTGTGACGACATCCCACCGAGCGACGAGGCTTCGGTGCAGGGCCCTTTGTCAGCAGTGGCACCGGCGGTAGCTCTACCCGCCGAGCCCCCGATGCTTCCAGCACCAGCCGCTGACGATGCACGTCACCTCAGCGCACTGCATGAGTTTCAGCGCCAGCGACCACCCAGGTTTCGCGGGGAGAAGGATCCCCAGGCAGCCGAGGACTGGCTGGAGGCAGTGGTACGTGTGTTTAGGCTAGTGAGGACACCAGCAGACCTCATGGTGATCCTCGCTGTGAGCCTACTACACGCAGTAGCAGGACGATGGTGGAGCTTGATGCTCCAGGTGCACGATGAGGCATCTCTTCTATGGACGGACTTTGAGAGCCTCTTCCGCTCGGAGTTCGTCCCAACCACCCTTCGTGCGGTGCGTATCCAGGAGCTTCTACAGCTGCGGCAGGGCAACATGACGGTCGCTCAGTACTCTGCGAGATTTACTGATCTCTCGCGCTACTCGACTGACATGGTACGAGACCCATTCTTCCGGGCCCGGACCTTCGAGCAGGGTTTGAGACACGAGATCAGGGCATCACTGATCTCCCTCAGCATACCGACTCAGACAGGAGTACTGGAGCGGGCCCTTCTGATTGAGAGCTTCCTTGCTGAGTCTACACCAGCACAGCGACCCACCGCAGGGCGGCACGTGGCAGAGTCATCTGCAGCAGGCAGTCAACGGATGACTCAGAGGTCCAGACAGACCAGACCTTCAGGCAGACGACCTCAGGACACTAGCTCAGCAGTGCGAGGCACATAGCGTGGAGCCAGTCTTTCGAGTGGAAGACAGTGCTATGCATTCGGCGGGCAAGGCCACATGGCTCGTGACTGCCCGACCCGCCATGCAGAGGAGCAGCAGACGGTTGAAGAACCACCTAGGCAGAGGTAGAGGTTCGACCGTGGCGGTCCGCAGGGAGGAGGCGGACGAGGCAGAGGAGCTGGTCGAGCAGCAGGTGGTGGGCGACGCTTTGAGGCTCTACCACCACCACCACCAGGAGGTCCACCCTGACCTCAGGGGAGAGCACAACTTCAGGCAGCTGAAGTTTACGATCATGGAGCTCTGGAAGCGGGTGGACTAGTGCGGGACTAGCTCCAGTCATAGAGGCCTTTGCCCATAATGCCTCTAGCTTCATAGTTTGTGTTGCTTTGTGACCTTGTTCTTTAAGTTGAAGTAATAAAAGACACTTGCCTTGGTGACTTTTGTTTTCTTGTCTTTTGTTTGTTTTTACTAAGAGGTGCCGGTTAAAAACTGTTTACTTGACCCTCACTTGCGAGATTCGTACTGGAGGAAACCCAGTGACCACACACTGATGCCAACAGTGTGACTCAACCCTTAGAGGCGAGAGTAACGTTTGGATCTCTTGGTAGCAGCGTCGAGGCCTTACGACGTCATCCATGCCATGAATTAACTAATCATGACAGGATTGACTGTTTTAGGCAAGGAACGTGGTTCATCCAGGGGATGAGACCGGATTTCACTTATCGGCAAAGGAGAAATCTTTGCAGCTAGTCCCTTTGTAGACATCCTTTGTGGATAGAGATGGAGCAGCCTTCCTCCAGTCTCTCACAGTCACCCCTCCTCTACTATAGCAGGTCAGAGAGGCACAGCGTGAGGACGCTGACTGTGAGACACGGCGTGCACAGATATCCTCGGGTCAGGCACCTGATGGTTTCTCCCTTGGAGCAGAGCACGACATCCTTTTCAGAGGACGTACCATGGTACCAGTCACTTTGTGAGAGGAAGTGATGAGAGAGTTTCACACTTCTCCTTTGGCGGTACATCCAGGAGTGGCGAAGATGTACCAGGACCTCAGACGACAGCACTGGTGGCCAGGCATGAAGAAGGCAGTAGTAGAGTTTGTTTCTCGATGCCTCACCTGCCAGCAGGTAGAGGCAGAGCATCAGGTACCAGCGGGCTTGGTACAGCCCTTGGAGGTTCCAGAGTGGAAGTGGGACGACATATCTATGGACTTCGTGACTGGACTTCCACGCACTTCCAGAGGTCACGACTCCATCTGGGTGATTGTTGACTGACTCACCAAGTCAGCACACTTCTTACCCATCAGAGAGTAGGGCTCAGTGGAGATCTTGGGACGTCTCTACGTTTAGGAGATTGTGCGGCTCCACAGTGTGCCATCATCTATCGTCTCCGATCTAGATGCTCGCATTACTTCCCGGCTTGGGAAAGGGGTTATAGGAGGCGTTCGGGACGCAGGTACGTCTGAGCACAGCCTTTCACCCTCAGACGGATGGTCAGACGGAGAGGACCATTCAGACTCTCGAGGACATGCTCCGCGCATGTGTCCTCAACTTTGGTCGTAGATGGGAGGACCACCTACCCTTGGTGGAGTTTGCGTACAACAACAGCTACCACTCCACCATCGGGATGGCACCGTATGAGGCGTTGTACGGCCGACCTTGTAGATCTCCTTTGTGCTGGACAGACCCTGGGGAGTCAGCACTGGTGGGACCGGAGATGGTCCAGGCCACGATAGAGAAGGTCCAGGTCATCCAAGAGCAGATGAGGACAGCTCAGAGCCGACATAAGTCATACGCTGACAGGAGGCGGAGGCCACTAGAGATCGGGGATGGCGACCACGTCTTCTTGCGGGTCTCACCTCGACGTGGTATTCGGAGATTTGGCCGAGGCGGCAAGTTATCTCAGCGCTTCATCGGACTCTTCCAGGTCCTCAGCAGGGTTGGCGAGGTGGCTTATCGCCAGGCTCTGCCACCTCAGTTGCACCGGGTGCACGACGTCTTCCACGTATCTCAGCTGAGGAGATACGTGCACGATCGGACGCACATCATTGACCATGGGGAGTTTGACGTTGACGATGGGGTGACTTTTACGGAGGTCCCGGTGGAGATAGAGGATCAACAGGAGCGGGTCCTACGTGGTCGATCGATTCCTCTTGTGCGCATCAAATGGCAGCACGGGAATCTCCAGGAGAGCACATGGGAGCGGGAGGCTCAGATGCGTGCTCAGTACCCTCATTTGTTCTCCTAGTTTTTGTTGTATCTTTACGGGGACGTAAAGTCCTGAGGTGGGAGTAATTTAAAGACCCGTAAAATTCAAGTGAAATTTTTTCTTAATTTTCTTTGGAATTTTACAAGAGCGCGGTTTCTGACGGCACCTGATTCCGAGGCCCGGTGTGCCCGGAATCAATTTCCGAAATTTGGTTCGGGTACGTTCAGTGAACGAACGAGCGAGAATTTCTAACTTTTGATCCGGTGCTCGGAATTGAAATCTGAGGACACCGAGGAACTCGCAACGCCGATATTCGCTTAAGGATACCTTTTCCGAGGTTGCGTTTATTTCGGGTTGAGAGTTAGTTTTTGGGAGTTTAGAATAAGTTAAATAAAAATTGTGGATTACAAATTTTTATTTCAACTTGTTGGTTAACTTCTCTCAAAGGAAGTTAGGGGTGGGACCCACACCCACTAAACCTCCCTTGAGAGGATTAAGTGTGGTGGGGCCCACACGAACCCTAAACTTTTCATCTTCTCTCAAACTCCCTTAACCCCTCTTTAAATGACATGACAAATTGTTATTTAATTTTGGAGTTATCCTTTTTGAATTTCAAACCTTTGAAATTCATTTTGTTAAGTTTGTGAATAAAATAAGTCTATATCTTATTTTATTTGGTTAGTTTTGTTTAGCCGTCTTGAGAGCTTTTGAGAGCTTTTCCTTCTTCTTCAAACATTGACGAAGAACGCACAAGCTTTGACAAAGAACGCTCAAGCTCCGACGAAGAACGCTGCTCCTCTCTTCTTCGTCTTCCGTGTCAACGAGAGGGAACGCCACTTCCTCCTCGGACTTCCTTCGTCGGCATACGAAGATTCTCCAACGACGTACCTCTTCGGACGTACCTCTTCGTCATCGGATTTGACGAACGATTACCACGACGCCCGACCTTCGCGACGTTGTCTTCCGCGAGACGTTGACAAATCTTCGAACTTATACCCAAGGTAGGGGTTGTTGTTGTTTGTTTATTTATTTATCCTTGTTCGTGGATCTAGCATGACTGACGTGAGGATATTTAGATATGTATTATCTTTTAACGTGAGGGGGTCGGACCGCATGAACACGGACGAACCCCCTCCTTTGTTCTTGATGATTTATCTTGCGAAAGAAACCAGATGGCGTGGTGTCGTCGCACCACGCAGATATTCACCCGGCTTATTTGCGCAACGCCGTCGCGCCGCGTCGTGGAAGGATCATCAAGAACGCGACGTCGTCGCGCCGCGTCGAAGGGAATAAAAGGCGCGGCGGAGGGGCGCGGTGCCGTCACACCGCGCCAGACGACGAATACCGCGGCCGGTTCCGGGCCGCGGCGGGATGAGAAGACCGGTGGCCGGGCCGCTGGCGTCGGAAGCCGGAAAGGGGACCGGTATTCCGGTCCCGTTGAAGAAAAACCGGCCGGCAGATGGCCGGCCGGAAGGTCAAAGGCCGGGGGAAAATTAATCCACCGGCCAGCACTAAACCCCCCCCCCCCCCCATTTATGAAGGGGGGGGGGGTTTCCTTGAGGGGGGCAGGCGGCCCCCCGGTTTCCGAACAAGCAGGCCCCCCACGAGGGGGGGGGGGCGTTTGACAAAAAGGGGTGCGACCGATTGTCGTGCCGCCAAAACAAGAAGCGGGGGCTTAGCCCCCGCGCGCTACCTTCGTGCGGCGCCAGGCCGCCGCGCCGCCGCACCGCCACGCCGCCGTGCCGCCGCACCGCCGCGCCACCGCCGGCCGGGCCGGGTCGGCCCGGACTCGAACCCCCCATTTTCGAGACATATTCGGTCTTTTGTCCATAACTTGATCCACAGACCTCCGATCGACGAACCGTCTGCGGCAACGTGATCCTTGGATCGATACGGTTGTTTTGGTATATCGCACGCAATGTTTCGGAACACTTTGTGTCCGGCCGGGTTGGTTCGTTCACGAAACCAACCGGGCCTTCGGAGTGGAAACGCTCATATCTTGAGCTACGGACGTCCGATTGACGTGCTGTCAGCTTTGTTGTGTTCCCCTTAGTGAGACGGATCTTTTGGCATACTCCTCCCGAGGTTTGGACGTAGGTGGAGTAAGGTCGGGATGGTTTTGCCTTAAAAACTAACCGGGCCCCGGGGACGAAAATGCCAATAACTCTCAGACCGGGCGTCCGATCGACGCGCCGTCTGTTGCGTTGAGTTCCTGTTGACGATACAGAGCTTCTGGATACATCAACTCTGGACTTTGTGACAGTTGATGTATCAGCCTCTCGGCTCGTGGAGCGGACCCTCCGAACGAGCTTGCTGTGTGCGGGAACCCTAGTGATGGCTGCGACTGTGACTGTTACTGCTACTGCTACTAATACTGCTACTGTGACTGCGACGACGACAGTACAGAGATCCTGTGTGGATTCGACGACGACGACTACAACACTTAGCGATCCTACGTGGATCAGTGCTACAGGTCCTGTGTGGGCCCGATCCTGTGTGGGTCCGATCCTGTGTGGGTCTTTGCGCTCAGCGGTCCTGTGTGAACCAGCGCCTACAGATCCTGTGCGGTTCTGATCCTGTGTGGGTCATTGCGCTCAGCGGTCCTGTGTGAACCAGCGCCTACAGGTCCTACGTGGGCCCGATCCTGTGTGAGTCTTTTGCGGGGGTTAGTTACCTATCGATCCTTCGGGGGTCCGACGACTTAGATGGATCAGAGATCATCTTTATCGTCCTTTGAAGAAGTATACCTGTGTGAGCTGAAACCTGTTGCTTTCCTGTGTGGATTGAGTTGTGTTATCCTGTGTGGATTACGTTTTGCTTCCCTGTGTGGAATACATTTACTTTCCTGTGTGGACTGAGTTGTACTTGGGCTTGGAGGTTGGAGCGTATTTGAAATTGATGACTTAGGTATATGTATGGGCATATACCTAAGCAGTGTCGGTTGTTACTTTGTGATTGTACCTTTCATTGTGGTTTATCCTTTGTGGATTTTGAGAGACCTTCAGGGGTCTCGGGGTCCCTACTGAGTAGCTTATACTCACCCCTGCATAGGCTTTGCCCGAACTACGTTGTGTTGGTTGCAGACGACGGACAACGTTGATCTTAGCTGAGGCGTGCAGAGCAGGACGGTACCTGGAGGTGGACCACTGGGCGGGACGTACTCGGAGCGGACGGCGGGACCCGTGGAGCAGTGGAGCTATCTGTACCCACCCTTCAGGTGGGATTTCCAGTGGACAGCTCGGTGTAGCGGCTTTTACTTTTCAGTTGTTGTTTTCCCTTTCGAGTTGTACTTTTCTTTCAGTTTGGGTTTTTATACTGGCCCATTTACTTTTCCGCACTTTCAGTTGTACTCTGCTTTTTCTTAGTGTTTACTTTCCACTTTCTTACTCTGTGGTGTTTGTTTACTTTACAAAGGCAATGCCTTCCCTTTTTACTGGGATTTACGTCTTGGTGCTAGTCGCCAGCCCCTGGCCTATGGAAGGCGGGCTTGGGGTAGTCACGGCACGGACCCCGAGGGCGGGTCGTGACATCTACAAATTAACATCAAATAAAAATTATGTTTTATTTAGTTAATTATACCATGGATACTTAGGATATTAATGTTCTTTAAATGGAAAGGTATTATTAAATACTGACTATGTTTATATATGGTGTAATCATTAATCATTATAGATTATATGGCCAGAAATGACATTTATGATCTTAAGGAACTTAATATAATTGAGTTAGCATGGGTACAATATGATCCAGTTGTTTTAGTTGGTGATTTTTTTAATCACATGTAATGAATTTGAAAATTAAAACCAAATAAGAGGTTTTATGTTCATCAAGACAGGGGATATATTTTTATATAAGAATAATTAAACATACATGAAGAAAAACATGGCATATTGAAATTATTTGAATGTTCATTTGAATTCTGATATAAATACCATATAAAAAATTCAATCCTATATTTTTTTAGTTTCTCGATTTTATGTAAATATTTTTGTGGTTACTAGAGAGAAATTAAACATCAGTGGGATAAGATAGTCCTAATAATTCATTTTTTGTATTTATGTTTCATTTTGTGTCTATATATTTTCTATTAGAAAACCATATACTGATCATCACAATAATGTCCATTATATTTTTGACTTTTCATAGAAATATTATAAGATAACTATATTGGGTGATTAGGTGTCAAAAACTAACTTCCTTGGTGGAAAACATATTGAAGTTGTTTTTATGATACAACCATATGGTTTGGTGACACCAAAGAATTCCAATTATGTATGAAAGATTTATATAGATATTTTTCGACTGATTTAAGAATACAGATCATATTATATTCACATGGAATTTATATTTTCCACATGTCTACAATAGGTTAGTGGGTACTCTATTTTTTCCCCAATAGATATGTTCAGAAAAAATAAAAAGAAATCGTTAGTATTAGAGTTAAGTAATACTAAAGGAATTTCTTCATGAATCACATAAAGAAGTGACCGAAGTTCTACGGAACAAGATCAACAAATTTAGATCAATAGAGTCTCATGAATATATTCATATTATATATGTTGAAAAATATAATGTTGAATGATTCAATATTAAATATTTTCCATTATAGAATGGTATAAAAACTACCCTTGTTATTGTGTGAAAATAAATGAGTTGATGATTATGATGAATAGACTATATATACCTATGGGTACATTGTAATCTACCACAAATTCCTTGGTATTTATTGAACATTTGTATTTATTATGCATAAATCATAGAGGATGAATAAAAAATGAACCTAGTATAACTATATATACTTGATGATTGAAATAACCAAAAGTTTATGAGATAGTTTAAAGGGATTATCTCTTAGTTATAGGAGAAATTTGAATACTAGTTGTCAAGGGGATATAAAACAATATTATTTTAAATAAATTTCATCATGTATTATAATAAGGATATGGTATTATGCCTTCAAAAAAAATTTACAACCATCTTTTTTAATATCTATTTAGAAAAAGTACACAATGTCTTTTAATGCATATTGTGATGTTGTTAAGAAATTTTTTATTTGAAGATATGGTTTTATCCAAGATGTCAATACTAATGGAGAAGAAAAGGTAAATAATTGTAGAGTTTCCCATTTGAGGAATTATATTAGAGGGGTGATTTTACAATAAGATGATCAACCACCATAACATGGTAGTCCTAACAGCTATAGCCATATTCAATAGGATAATCATTTACCCGTGAAATATAATCAACTAGTTAGAAGTTAGATAAAGTTCATGTGGGAGTATATTTTAGTTCTTTCCAAAAGACATAATGAATTTGTAAATTTTATTTCCTATATATTCAAATTCATGGTTGTTTATTGATATATTATCACACATGATTTTTCTGTTTTATAAAATAATTTGATAATTTTCAAAGATTACATATCCCATCAAAAAGGATTTAGAATTTACCCGCTATAATTATAACCTAGATGTCCTATGTCTATTTTCAAAAAACAATATTCCTTGGTCAGATGATATCTATCTAATAAGACATAGATGTTGTTTTATCATTAGATTTAGGCCCCAAATAATGCATTGAGACTTCATCTCATGATGTTATCTCTTCGGATTTTCTAAGAGATTAGGTTATGATAATAAACTTACCAAAATGAATTCCACATGTTAGGTTTCATTTTATAATTATATATAAATACATGTATGTTGGTCCTTATAGTTTTTATTTGTATTCATGTGTACCATAAAACATGTACTTTTATGTATTTACAAAAACAATGTTGGTGTGTACTCACATTGATGTGGGATACATTGTGTGAATCATAAGTGATATATGTTAATGACCATGTAAATAAAAGATTTTTACCGAATGTAATAATTAATGTTGTTATCTCTAGTAATTTTTTTTAAAAATAACAAGGCAATTAAATCCATGTCCATGGGGATTCATCAATGAGTTCATATCAGTATGCAAAAAAAATAATCAAAAACATTTCATAATTACATTACTATGAAACCTACTCGATGAGATGTCAGAAAAAATTGATTATAATACCTATTGAGTTTTCATTCAAGGTTATTTTCATTATGAAATTAAATTATTTCATTATGAGTTTGTTAATGTATTTCTAGTTACAAATATGGGGATTTAGGAAATCCCCCCAAATTCTATTGTAAAATATGCCTAGAAGGACAAACACTAAGTATAACCTGAACATCTACTAAATTCAATCAAAATTTAATATTAAAATAAATTTATTCTCAAAATGAAAAGGATATATTTAAATTTAATATAAATATTATTTAGAATATGCTAATTTCATTCAATATTAAAATAAATTCATCAAATTCCACATGAAATAATAATTAGTTAGGATATTCTAATTACACTGATTGAATCATTAGTTATTCAGAATGATATATTCAATTTGAATATAAATATAATTTTTTATTTAGAAAATATAATATTAATTTATATATTATGTATTATACACAAGGTAATATATAATTATTTTTAAATAAAATATTTATTTAGTTACATGAATATTAAGGTAAATATTTATTCCCCAATTTGTGAGCATAATAATTTTTTTATTGAATGACTGAATTATACAATGGTATTTAATCAATCAAATTATTATTATTCAACAATTGATAAATTATTGTGAGGATTTAAATAGAATGTTATGGCCCAGTTGGAAATGATATAATTTATTTAATACCATTTTTTAAATATTGAATCATTTATTTAAGAAATTATACTTAAATATCCATGAATTTGAGCATGAAATGAAATATAATAATACTATTAATAATAATATTTATATTATTAATATTTTAATTATTGTCATAAATAAGGTTTATTAAATATTAATGAATTATTTATGATCCATTTTACAATAACCAATCTTTAACAGTAATTTAATAACTGAACATATGTCATTTTTATTGTATTCAGATTTTTTTGCACAACATTATTCTCTCTAAAGATATCTCTCCAGACTATAGAGATCACTCTCAAAATGGTATTAAGAATAAGAGGTGATCCTACTCTTACTTCATCTTAAGGCCAATAGAACCATAGATATAATACATTAATACCAATGGTATTCTTGTTACAATCACTGAAGAATTATATAATATGATCGGTATATATGTGATACCACAAAAAAATTCCATCGGTGACATTTCATGGCTGATGGAGCATCTGTGGATTCCACTAGAGGGATTCTTGTTTGGATCCATCACCATAATTAATATATGATATGTATTTCAATAGACTCATCAATGAAGAACAGTGTTATTAAGTTGAGGAAATTTTTAACATAAATTAATTATAAATTATATGTGAAAAGTCCCTCTATATGAATACTAATAGGTTTCATTCATCTCGTTTTAAAGATTTAATTTTATGAAAATGATATAAAAACATTGTATCATAGGCATGGTTATCATGTCCCACTACACCATTTTTTGAAGAAGGTAAATCATCTTTCATGGATAGTCAATCTTGGGTGGAGTGAGTTGTGAGTGGTATACTTCAGTGTCCTTAATTTCCACCATTAATATAATCATATATCTTTACATATTCTCTAGGAAAACTATTGGTAGTGATCTATGAAGTTTATACACACCCACTCGATTGTCACTCAAGTGCATGTAGAATTTATGTCTCATAAAAAAGTAAAGGTGAAGAGATCATTTTCTAGAGATAATTAGCTGTAGGTTTAATGGATGCTTGGATTATATGTTTATGGTTGGAGATGGACCAAGTGGATTCTATAGGACAACATAATTTGTCTTTTTATATTTTTTTTATTTCTATATATGATCATTCATTGAGTGATAGTGTTATATTTTTTTATGAATTTAATTATAGGGGTTATAATCCCACCATTATCAAATCCTATAACTACTCTACTTGTTATTATGTATTGGATTATGGCTAGTTTCACATGAGATTAGTGGTTCTCCTAATTGGGTTTTTTTGTTTTATTGGTTAGGAATGCGACAAATTTGAATTGTAGTTGGATAAGATGAAATGATACCAATTAATTTCTTTATATTTTTGGTTATTATATATTGTGGTTTTTAGAATGTGGTGGTGCTTGGGTCTGATTTCATGTTGGGTTCTTGGCCAGTATAAGTGGGATATAAATTATGTGATTCTAGTGATACAATCTTATTAATATAGGATTTTTGATAATAATTGGGTTATTTTTCTATATTAAATTTGTGTTTGATGTTAGTTAATTTGGTTTTGGACTATATTATGTAAAATTTAATAAGTTGTACTCATGTATCATCGTACGAATATTAGGATCATATGAAATTAATGATCAAACTTGTAGATTCCATTTGGATTTACTTCTACAATATGAAAGGGTTAGTCTTTCTAAAGTGTCAAAAAACCTATTTGTGTTTTTTCATATAGATTATGTTTGGAATTATACATAGCTAAACTGTGGATTTGATTCTCAGTGTTTTCAAGTATGTGGGTCCGGTGTTTGTGTGGTGTGTGTGGTTCCAAAACTTAGAAATGGGTTGGAAGTACTATGTTTTCAAATGATATAGGACATGGATATTGGTGAATTTAAGGAATTACCAATTACAACATTCCCTATTTGTGATATCTAGAGAATTAGATATATTGAGAACAGTATTTGGATCTCATCATTATTCTACCTTGAAATCTTATATTAGAGCATTAGGAGTGTGGTGATGTAGTGCTCTTAAGGAATGATTATGTTGACTCTCCTAAGGGTTGTGGAGTCTCACCTGAGTACATATTCCAAACAATGATTTACAGAATGGAAAGAGTTTCTCACTACATGTGGGAGGAATCCTAGAGATCTCGATATATGTTCATGTAGGATGAAAATATTGATTATCCCAGAATATTATATAAAATAACTAATAAGAGGGAATATATATTATAAATATTGGATTAAATATATAAATATATCATGTTTCACATGTTCTGAAAATGGAATCACTTGAGGTTAACAAAACTTGATTGGTGAATTTTTACAGTACTAGTCATTTATATAGTATCTCATTCTCATGGAATGGGTCATCTGAACAACATTTATTAAAAACTGACAATCTAAAATATAAATTCATTCTTTATCTAGTTCCCAGTAGAATCCCCCCAGAATACCCACCTATAAATAGTCTATATTATCCTAAACCAAAAGAACCATATAAATTATTGGAACAATTTATATCCAATATCGACTAATTAAAACAATCTTACATACCCAAAAATTATTTCATTTTCTACCTAAAATGATTTCCATCCTTGAGAATCGCAAAATGAACCCCAACCAAAATTTAATCAAAACAATATTTATGATCTACCTGAATGAAGATAACTGAATGTTAATTTCAATACATTAATTTATTTAGAACATTATTTTCCAAAATTTATACCAATTTTTTATATTATATAAATATCATATTATTTATTATATTGATTGAATTATATATACCTATAATGTTAATTGATTTTATTGGATACCAAATTCTTTTCCATGGAATAATCATTTTTTCATCATTGATGGAATTATTAATCATTTACATCTATGAATAATTTTTAAAGAATATTAAACTCATTTATTTCCAATTTTTGATATGAAGTATTAAATTAAACACATTTTCATCCATTTTTTCAATTTTCTTAAAAAAATAAAATTATTTTAATTTGATAATTTTTTTAAACCTGAATTAATTTCATTGTTTCTGTATTATGTGATAAGTTAATGATTTTAATGTAGAATAATTATGAATGAAAAACTGATGGGGTCCTATTTCACCCACTAATTCATTGGATAATATATTTTTTCTAATAAAATTACAATAATATTGGATATATTAATTTCACATTAGAGTTGAACCTAATGGTGTTACTCATAAAAGTAATATTTCCCTATCCAAATGTATTATCCTGATTTTAATGATAATTTTGGTTCATACTTAATATAATCTATATGTTATGCTCTCATGGATAATTTTGTAACCCATTATTGTATAATTTTATAAAAATGATCATTTCAGATACATGATCTATGATTTATAACATAATGGTTTATTACGTATCATGATTACACCCATATAATCATCTTATGCTCAATAATTATATTTGATAGTCATAACTTATGTTTTCTGTTAAGAAGTATCTAAAAAAATACTTTATTGTAATTCAATTTCTCTAGTTTAAAAAGGGTGTAAAATTATAAAATGTCTTTAAGGGTTTTAATTTTGTGAAATTAAAGGGAGATATTCCTGGATTATTATGGAATGATTAGTTTCATATATTAGGGAAAATCATGTAGATGAAAATAACATTTGTTTTGATAGTTAATTCCATTCCATAACATTATAAGTCATTTATTTTTTAAGAACATATAAATATATAGAATTTAATATTTACTACTTGTTATGTTGATGATATAGCCACATGTAAAAAAAAAATTATACATATCTATAATCACGGTAGTCTAATGATTACATTGGCATTAATACTATCCTTTGGAACCCATTATAGGATATATTGTATCTCATCTCACACCATGATTATAAAAAATTGTTTCATATAATTTGATCCAACACTATCTCCCCTTGGATACAAAGTCTTTGAGAGATCCAATACACTATTGTTAGTTTGTAATGGCTATGACGAAAACACAAGTGGGGGGGGATTTTTTTGTAAATACATAATAGATTAATATTACCTTTATTGTTATGTGCCTTCATTTTCTTATCTATTAAATATTTGAGAGAGTAAAAAATAAATAAATGGGAATAAAGAAAATTATAGTGGTTCTGGGAGCAACGATCCCAAACTCCATTCCATCATCACTCATCCTATAAGATGCATGATTTTAAATAGTTGTTCCTCTTATCATAAGACCTTCCACAACTGAGTACAAGAAGTCGACACCTTTAAGGAATTTATAAGGACATCTTGTTATTTTATTGGGAACCAAAAATCTGAAGCATAGTAAAGGAATATAAAACTTCACCATGACTAGGTACGGGCTGTCAAAATTCCAATAAATCAAAAGAGGTTGATTTTTGGGGAAGAATTATTAAAAATCATTACTTTAGCATAAACTAATATATGTATTGATCGTCAATAACACACATCAATAAATAGATCTTCATGGTTACATAGTCATTCATAAACTATGTAGAGATAAAACACAATATAGATATATAAATATGAATGATTCTCAAGAATATCACTGAAAAATTATTCATCAAAATTATATTAGAAGATGTAAAGATAATGTGAAGTAGCATCGAAAATAGCAATGGTGAATCAGTAATATACATCATGACATGTATATATCCAATGTGTAGCTATGAATATTATAATTATAGGTCTTTATCTTTAATATCATTTCTATATATATCACCACTCAATATATTCTGATGAATAACATCATAATATTTATAATGTAGGTCAAACAACTCCATGTCAAACCATCTCTAGAAATACCACTCAATAAATCATAAATATTTTATTTTCGAAAAATGTATGAGAGTCATAAATTATCTTAGGATTATTAATAATTTAATCCATTGAATATGATCCTTTAAAATTACCATAATAACCCTTTAAATTAGTCATAAAATATCTTTTAATATGTCCTCATTTCAATCAAAACCATTACAGTAATCATAGATAATATGTTAAAATAATAATATTGTCATTTATGTATAAAATGTAGTTATTCTCCATTTGACTAAACAACTCCAAAAATTGGGTGGAAAATGTAGGTTTTCTTAAAAAAGTAGGGTTGATGAAAAATACTTTTAGTTTCTCAGATGAAGGGTTGATCACGAAAGTACGATATACGATCCAAATAATTTTTCCAAATTTATTGTTCCATTGATATGTTAAACTTACAATGTATATTATGAACAATGATTCAAGAATATATATAAAAATACATAAATAATATTTCAATAAATATTCTCTTGCAAATTAACAACTTGAATATATTTCCATAACAAATTCCCAAACAAAAATTATTTTCCAGAAAGTCACATAAAAGAAATGTACCTATTAAAAAAAATTTCTGCATTTGTGAGCATCAAAACAATTAAGAAATTATATAAATTATTTAATAAAAATTTTCTAAAAAATCTCACCATTTTTTATAATCATAATACTTATAATAAATAAATATGGAAAAACATAAAATCAATTTTCTCTACCCTTTTAAAAACATCACCCTATTATTTTTGGTACCTTATTCTCTTAGAAACTAGGCCATTGTTTGTAATATATTAACACCTATTAATTTATCCAATACAACTAAAAAATTCTCACTAAAAGCTTCTCTAACCATTCATTTTGATGACAAACTGCTACCCCTTTTGTGACAACAAAGGATAATACTAAAGAATAGCTAAAAATAAACTTTCATTAATTTTTATACTTTCTTTTAATATGTACACAAGGAGTATATAAATTAAATAATCAATAAGAATGGTAATTTTTCTAACAACCACTATTATTCCATATAATATATATAAGTAATTTAAAATATTGTAAAATAGCCATAAAATATGTTAATTTAACTTTTGAACAGGTAGTGTTTAAACAAATAATTTTTTTAATGATAGAAATAAAGTAATTAATATGACTAAATCATAAAAAAACTCATATATTAAGATAATTATTATGTAATATAATCAAAAATTATTTATGAAACAAATTATAGAATTCATTTTCAGAAAATAAAAACACCATATAACATTGATCTATAAATAAAACCATAGAGTTATAAAGGAGTAGATGACTCTTATGATCATTGGAAACATTGAACTTTATAATTCAGGGTATCTAATGCTCTTGATATATTTTCTAGTCCACTTTCAACTTCTTCTATTTTTTTACATATAAAATATGAACAATATTCAAGAATGAATAGTTTCACCATTTCATGATACAACTTAGTAACCAAATATTTTCTGAGTAACTCTATTTGACAAAGTATTTATACATTAAAATCAACAATATATATTTTGGAAATTTTGTTAATTTTACATTATGATATTATTTTTAAAATGAATCAAAGTCCATTTTTTGACATGGATTATTTCTATTCTTCTTCATACGACATTCTAGATTAATCTATAAAATCTTAACGGTTGAATTTTTGTTTATTTAAGTTGTTTGCTTTAAGTAAAATATTTTAATATGAATTTAGAGATGAAAAACCTTCTAGTTCATCACTACTTATAACTTCTTTATTACATTCCAAAAAACTATTCAATATAATCACTAACTTATGAAAAAATTATTCTTCTAACAATTAAGAAGGATTTCCATTTTTCCTTTTCAGATAACTATTTTCTTCTTAACATGAATGATATGAATGATTCATCATGTCAGAACTAGTTTTTAGAATTATTTGATAAAAATATTTTGATGAAGAAGAAAAATAGAATGGTTTTTACAAATAAGATGATATGTTTTTAAGTGTTTTGAAATTGTTTCAATTTCAAAATCATGAAAATACAGAAAAATCATTAATGATTTCTTAAAAGACATACTGCATATGAATTATTTTTCCTATTAAATAAAAACATAAAATTTTAAACACATGAAATATAATTATTTTAATAATATATTATATTCATTAATTCATAATTAAAACAGATATTTTATTTTCATTAAAGATGAATTTTTTTATCTAAATTAGATTGTGAAAATAGTCAAAGAGTTGATTCAAAATGAAATTTCAATATTAAAATATAAAAGATATCATTCTCCCCTTGTATAAAAAGGTTAATACACTATATGTATACAAATAATGATGATATACATCGTAGGTCATGGATTTTAATACTTAAGGTTTTTGATAATGATCTACATCATAGTTCATCACTCCTTTGATAGGTATTTTTATATACAATTCCATAAACCACATTAAAGAATAAATGATAAATCTCAATTGTGAATACCTATAAAATATCAAAACAATTGTTTTTTGGTAGCCATATAAATTTGGGATTATTAGTGTTAGAAATTTAATTTTTTGGTAACAAAACTAGGTATCATATTATTCAGGATAAATAATTCATTTGAAAATCAAAACATTTTAACATCATAAATTTGATATTTTCAAAAGAAGAAGTAATTTGAATAATTTCATGTTATACCAATATAAAAACCCATAATAATATACATGTTATTGGTATTTAAACTAGGAACAATGTAATTAGAATATACTTTATGTTTTAAAACATCATTTAATATTATAAGTTTTTATTTTTTAATTTTATTTATACCAAGGATTTCATAAAAAAAATTTACTTTTATCATCATACTAGGGGATTGTTTTAAATAATAATCTTTAACTATTAATTTCTTAATTTTAGATTAATTGAATATTCATAATATTTTAGAAGAACATGAATCAAGAATCTATATTGAAAAATTACCTTTTCTAATTAAACACTATCTTAATATTTCAAATTTTACCTCTGAACATCCTTTAAGGATCCGTATTTATACTGTCACATAAAGAAATACTTATTTAATTCACCATAAGAATGTATTTCGCATCTCAATTTTCTAGTTTAAAAATATTTCACATCATCATTATGAGACATAATGGAAAACCATTTTATTTTTATGGTGAATTTTTGATTCTATAGAAGATACAAAATAAGAACCAGAAGTATTAGACCATGTTATAATTATGATATTATTACATTTTTCTTGTAGTAAATATTCCATTAAGATTTAACTCTGTCATTTTTCTTTCTATAAAACATTAAAAATTTGTCATCAACATGTGACAATTATTTATCAAAATACGGATGAATTGAATCACATGATTCATCTATAGTTATTTTGAGATATTATTCATTATATTTTACATGATTCACAGCCTTAGTTATAATTTCAATTACATACATCATTAAGAATCCAATCAATTCCTTCATTCCCAAATTTTTCATTGGTGTAGATTGACATACATCTACTGATATCACACTCCTTTTAGCAAGTAGTACTCTGAGTAGTTTCAATTCTTGATCAGATTGTGAAATCAAATATCCCAATTCTACAACATTATTGAAAACAATTTTCAAACATAATTTTATTTTATTAATATTCTCATCCAAATCTTTTATGAACATATTAAAAATTAGTTTCAAAATTGTGTTCTATATTTTACTGATTATGTTAGTTCCTTCATAGGAAACAGAAATAGTCTCTCACATCTCATGAGCTATAGTGTATTGATATACTCCATAGAATTCTTTTGTTCCTAAACCACATAAAATGGAATTAATTGATTTCAAATTGAAATCAAATTATTTTTCCTAATCATCATTCCAATCTTCCAAATCATTATTTGGATTCTGATAATGATTACAAACCTATTTGTAAAACCTTATTCCAATATTTTTCAAATAAATATTCATACAAGCTTTCCAACATATTTAACTAACACCATTAATATAAGGCGAATGAATCAATAACATACCATCTCTATAATAATCCATTTTATTATTTCTTCATATTGTTTTTTAACTAATTATTATTGGAGTCATTGAATTTTATGTAAGTATTTTAATTTATAATAATTTTTAGAAAGAGAAATATCTTCAATTAAGTTCACTTTTTTTAATATAACTTTCTCTAATAACACTTTCATGATATCAAATAAAAAATATATATTTATAATTATATTAATATATCAGAACCATTGATACCACATGTTATATTGGTATGACTATGAAAATCAATCAAATGATTGATTTTATAAAAAACACACAAAAGATTAAGATAACCTCTTTTTATATAGTGAACTATTCCTTCTCTTTTAGTGATGAGTGAGAAGTGGAAATAAATAATACTAATGAAAAAAATATAGGTGTTAGGAGAAAAAATATCGTATATTCTACTCTATCAACACTCTCTCTATGAGCGTAATGATTTCCAATAATAGTTTCTCTTATCATAAGAACATCCACAATTATGTACAGGTATTTTATGCCTTATAAGGATTTTATAGGGCCTTATGGTTATTTTATAGGAAACCAAAAGTAATATTATTAGTACAAGAATCATACACATATACATTATTGAGTACATATAGTCAAAACTCTAATAAATTAAAATATTTTTTTTAGAAAAATGATTAATCTTCAAAGTTGCAGCTGCAAGTGACCAATGTAGTGATCTTCAATAACACACTATAATGAATATTACTTCAACGTTTCACTATAATTATTCATTCAACAATCTAGAAAACTCCAGAAAAATATATAAATATGAATGAATCTCTAACACATCTCTAACAAAATGATTCATTAATCTTTAAGAAGATGTTGTTATGATAATGCGCAGTAGCAGCGAGAACATTAGTAGTGAATCAATCAAATTTATCAAAAAATAAATATCTCTAAAGTGTGGCTCTAAAGATTATGTAATGAGTTCATTCATTTGAATATCATCTCTATATATATCACCACTCTTTATATTTGGATGAAGAACATCCCAATATTTATTCAGTTGGTCAAACAACAGCAGATCAAACTCTCTCTAGGAATATCACACAATAAATCATGAATATTTAAATTCAAGATTAGAAAACAGTGCCATAAATTCCTATAAGAATATATAATAGTTACTCCATTTAATATGATCCTTAAAATAATCATATTTATTCTTTGAATTATCCAAAAAATAACTTTGAACTTGTCTTTACTTATATCGATACCATTGCAACAATCATGTATAATATCATAAAATAGTAATTCATTCCTTGAATAGTAAAACATAGGGTTCCTCAATATGATGAAAAAATCCAAACATCAGGTTGCAACCTATGCTTCCTTTCAAAAGTATGGTTGATGAACCATGACTTTACTTTATGAAACATAGTGTCAACCATTCCAATAGGTTATATGATCCGTATAATTTTTTCCAAACATATTTTCCTATATATATGTTATAATTACTCCATTAATTATGAATAGAGATTTCATAATGTCTTTTAAAGAACATCCAGAATATTTCAACAAATATTCTCCTGTGAATCAATGTCTTCAATATACCTCCAAAAAATATATCCTAAAAATATTATTTTCATGATAGTCACATAAAACTAAATTTATTAGTCACACAAATGTGTTAATTTGTGAGCATAAAAAACAAAATTAAATTGATCGAATTTTTTAATCAACACATTCTCAACAACTTTAAGTGCTAGATTGAAATTTTCCTTAGACTAGGGGGTTATCACCATCCTATCCCTTTCCATAGGGTGATCAATTTTCCAATTAATCTATTTAGTCAAATCATACATGAAATAAAGAAATAAATCATTCATATTAGTGAATATGAACAAATATTAAAGTAACCACCTACCTATACTAATGAGTTACTATAATTTATAACTCCATAAAATCTCACCCAAGACCATCCACATATCTTAAATGATAATAACCCCACCTCATCTCTTGTATCAAACCATTCAACATAAATATTAAATTATAATATATTATATTATAATAAATAATTTATCCCAATGATTTATATTTGAAATAAAAGGTTCTGGTCATTTTCATAAAAATATAAACATATAAAAAAGAAGATATTTATACTCACGGGGACCTCTTTAGATTCCTCACATTATAGACCCATAAATTTGAGAAAATTTTTGCATGACCTGGTGAAATTGAAAAAACAAAATATGCTAGGAAATGCTAAAATTTGTGATTAACATGAATAATAGGGAATGATGTATTGAATGGTGACTATGCTCCCAAATAATCTATAGAAATGAATAAATCTCCATGCCATGAAAAGGGGTCAATGGGAGCAGAAGGGAGGGGAGAGATGATCAATTATTTCCCTTTACAGCACCTTTTACAAAAAAAATAAGGAGGCGTATTGGTGAATTTATTTTATTCCACATGTTAAAAAAATTTGGATTTCATATCGTGTAACCCAATGATTATGATGCAAGAGAATCTCCCGGAACATTGAATGTTTCATAGATTGGGGTTCTATGATGTATCCATCTTACGGTACCCCCACAGAGGTATCCCCATATGTTTCTGTTCTTTAGGGTTGAATCTTAGCATCTCCTCCATGCCACACTTAGATTTAGTCATCATTGATATAGTGTAGAAAATCATTAGCAGTAAGAGGATATCACATAGCTTTCATCATCATTTTATTCAATAAATATGATAATCTACACCTTGGTATTCCAATATCTATTTGGGGATACTCTATAGAGGAGATCGTATGTTACAGTGCATCTTCACATGGTAGGGTTCCAAGCTTGAGATACTACATCTATAATTTTACCCCTAATACTACCCCCTAGGAATTAAAAACATCGATCCCTCTATAGAAAAATTATTATTGTATACGCTTGAAGGAACACATCCTAGGGATCCCTGCATAGAACATTCCACATGATTTTTTCATGGAATCAAATACATTATGAAAATACAATGTATCACTCAAGGATGTAATTTTGGGGATCATGTGGAAGAAATTTCAACTGTAGGGAAATACTCACCTCTCCTTAATACTTATATGAGAAACAATACTAAATTCAAGGCCTTGTTTAATATCCCAAAAAACAACTCCATGAAATTTATAAATGATGGGATTCTAAATATCAACCTAGAGTCACTAAAACGAAAAAATTATAAAAAACACAATGATAAAATGACTGAAGTAAATTAAAAACTCCTCATTATAAATCTTATCATTCACTAGATTCTATATAATTCATCAAACAACCACTCCATGCCATTTATAGTATTCAATTCATATAGTATTCGTCGTGTTCCATCCTTGAATTCCAAACAATATTCTATTGTGAATATCCAAGCATAAATGTGAATTATTCAATACATGTCACGAAAAATATTTTATCCCAACACCTGCATAAGTATAGCACCAAACACACCTGTTTACTCTAATACCTTGTGGTTTTCTTACACATAATTTCTCTTATCTTATTCTTCTCCCCACAATAGGACTCCACTCATAATAGATGATTCAATTCCATGGTGATCCAATACATTATAATTTAATAGAAAGTTATCTTACCATAGATAATCGACTCAATTTATGTAGTTTCCAATTCATATAATCTATATTTGTGAAAAAAAATCCATTCAAACATTTTCAACCTTAATATAAAATTTCATGACAACACGAGCTAACGTGTCGTAATAATATTTTTCAAATCACACTCATATAACACATGGATATGTATATTGATCATTTATTTACATAAAACAGTGATCTAACATTACTAAATTTGTAATTCTGTGGTTATATCACTAAATAATCACAATTTCATTCACTCGGTAAACCTAAGAACATGAGAACCTCTAATCCATCACACCATCTGATCGCTGAAGCTCCACCCTATGAAAAATAACAACATATTGACTCCAACTACATATAGAAACCATAATTTTTTACTTAAAAGGAACTAGATAAAATTAAATCCTTCATGACTTTATAATCATGATTTCGCCTCAGAAATCCCATGACTTGGATTAGTACAATCATTACCAAACCAATATAAGGCTTATATTCATCAAAAAAATATAATACTCCCCTACATGGGATTATTTTAATCTTCTACATTAAAATCAAAAAACATACCAAAATGTACCATAGTCTTCCCTTTAACAATCACAATAACTAAATGAGAATAACGCTATCATACCAAATATCCAAATACAACCCCAACACTATTTTATTCTTTGTATAATATGAATGGCGTCCTCTATGCCTGATAACTAACCCACAATATGGATCATGTCTTCTAGTATCCAATTTGTTACCCCCCCACCACATTTGGTCACTAACATAGCTCCCTAAGAACCCAAAAAATTGACTGATCATAACACATCTTTAAAAGTGATATAAACCCCCAGATTCCATTCGATCTCATATCTCACAAAAAATATAACCTTTTTTTATTTCTTAGACTAGTCCACATCCCACGAAATTATCAAAAGACCCTCACACAACTAGTTCAACTTATACAATAGTAAATTAGGAATTTGGAGTAACAGTTTGTCTACCATGCTCCACCAAAATGAGGCCTTTATTGAGAAACCTTATAAATTATATCTCACCTCCTCCAAATTTAGAGTTATAAAATATGAACCCACTTAGACGATTTTTCTCACAATCCTTCTCCATGAAACACAAACACAATAGTCCAATAATTGGATTCTCCTAGTCACTCAATCAACTCACTCTATCATATTTCATGTCCCAATTATCATTGAATCAAATTACTATAACACAGATCATGTAACTCATAGAAATCAATTATATCGAAAATCCCATGGAATCTCACTCATTAAATGGAAAAATCATGGTAAAAATCCACAAGGTCATTGTTCCAATAACACGAACATCTTACCACACTCCAACTATGAAACCTATAACCATATATATTTTCTATTAGGAATGAAGTACAAATAATCCTTCTATATAATGTATCCTTGATACCAAAAACAATTTATGATCATTACATTATAAAATCCTAATGAATTTCCCATGATTTTTTTTGAAAATTCTTATTCAATTATTTAGTGTTTGAAAAAAAACTATATGAAAAATAACCATATAGGGTTTTATTGATACATTATATAAGTTATTTTAAGTAATCTTGAAAACACATACCCATTATATTATCATCATTTTGACATTCATTATGTATACCAACCAACTAAATTTAACTCTATATTCCAATACAAAAGGACTATATAATCATCAGTAGAGACCTCCAACACTACATCTACCTGACTTTATATTTGATAAAATAGTATGGTTTAGCGGATTATAATGTATCCAACATGTTATATAAGAAAAAATTATAGAATTTGTTGGTGAGAATTTCAGAATTAATTTTCATGGAGTCAATCAATCCCAAAAAAGAATATATAATTAATTTGAGTCGAATATGAACAATATGTTAAATGTACATAATCCTCATTTTAATTGGATAGGAAATAAATCATAACTTAATAAAAATTTAAACATCCCATATTTATTAAACATCTCATCCATAAGAGCTCAATGAATGTGCAATACTCTTTTATGCTTCGTAACTAGGAAATTCCTTCAAAATAATGATTATAAAAAAATGTTTCATCCCTATACCAATCTATAAAACATTTCTATAATACCATTGTACCGTATCCCATAATTAGTAGGAAAAAACAAAATTAAGATACTACATTGAAACATCCAGGCTTGGAATCACTATCTGAGTCGGTGGGCTATGCATACTTATGAATGTTTCCCAATATATAAGAGGTTATTGATTATTGGAAATTTCCAAATACATAAAATAGGGGTTATAATAACTTGATCAATATTTTAATTATAGAGACCTAGAAATTACAAACAAAAATATTACATCATTTTAGCTTCATATTCATTAAACATCATTAGGATTCGTTCAAGAACTATAAATGTTAAGGGTATTTTGAAATATGGATTCGAAAAAAACTATTACATAAATGATCTAAATAATCTCCGTAAAAGTTTACAAAAACTATAATACTTTATAGAAATATAATATACAAAATATTGCTCATAAAATGGTGAAAATAAAAAAAAATGAGATGAGATGCTCAATAATTGTAAATATAAGAGATATAAATCAACAATAATATGTTATCATATAAAGATAATAAGTGTATAAGAATTTGATATTAAAATTTTGAAATAACACAAAACAATTCGTAGATCATAATAAAATATCCTAGAATTTAGAATTTGTTGTTCATAGGAAATTAATCATATGTGATTCAAATATCATAACCCATGAATATATAACATTCTCATAATAACATTTCATAAGGGAATCGCATAATATGTGGAGTAATAATAGTCATAAAATTATAATGTTAAGGATTCCTTTATAACATTCATCACATGATTACCATGTTCTAAAAACCCATATACCAACTTCATGCTTGGGATGGCCTCTAGTATACCATACATTGGACTTGAGATAATAGCCAAAGTACAATGTTTTCTAAATTGGGTGGCTTATCATGTACCCTATGATGGGATGAGAATAACATTCCATGTACTCATTGAGATAAAATATTTTTTATGATGAAATAAATAAGTAGTGTTTTATAATTTATATATTCATCATAAAGTCATAATCCATTTATATGTTTTCAATGATATAATAAAAATACATATGAATACATCAATGATTAAATCATAGAAAATAAAATTATTTTCATTACTATTTCACCATCATAACCATAATTCAATCAGATAATGAATGAATATAGTATATTTTAATCATTTCTATATTAAATCATAACAAATTTAAAGATATGTTTATATAGATGAAAATACTATTAAAAACACATTATCATTCTTCGAATAAAAATCATTTTCTCTTTTTTCAACTAATTATTTAAAATATACAAACTATTTAAAATAGTAAGGGAACAAATTTCATTGAATGGAACCATGGAATATTTTAGTGTAATATTAAAATTATATATAAAACATTACAGTGGTAAAATATGATCAAGTAGTGTACTATAAAACAATGATTTCTTTCACATTTTCTAAAAAAATTAAAAATTACCACATTCATAAAATTACAAGATGATTATTTTTAATATTATTAATTGAAATTAATACATTAGAAAATTAAATTTCAAAAATCCATTTTGAAATTGAAAAAAAAATATTCAAAAAATTTTAAATAAAATATAGATATTTAATTAATATTTTCTTGACTGAACAAAAAAATCATTTTTATGTAAAATTATTATTTTGGACTCATCAATATAAAAAGAGGATAAAATTAATTGAAAAATTTTAATATCAAAAAATAATCTGAGGAAATGAAAATACATTTTATTTGGTAGATATTGATCTTATAATTTAATTATCTAAAATTTATGAATAAATAATCATGGTAAAAAAAGTGATTATAATATAAACCCCTACTTCTTTTGTAAAATATGATTCATATGTCTCCATAATGATATAACAACAACTGATAAATTAAATTCCATGATAGTAATTGTATTCATCATACACATAAATAAATATCATTAGATACTCCTCTTAAAATAATATATGATTGTAACCTGGAATATTTCACATAGAAGTTAATTTGAGTTGATAAACCCTTACCAATTTTAAAACATTCAATTAGATCAAAATTTGATGTATTATTTGGAATTTTAAATTCAAATTACATAAGTATTTATGTATAGATTATAAAAAATTTCAAATGGTTGGAATACACACCTCACTAAGATAAATAAATGTGTAAATAAACCAATTGACAATGAAATAATATAAAAATGAAGATTAAAAATATTATGTTACAATTGATTTGTAGGAGTTATGTCCCTCAGTTTAGAAAATTTAGATTTATTTAAATTAAATAAAATATCTATTTATACACTTTATTATAATATATGATCGAATTATAACATGTCAACACCCATTTATTAAAAATTACTTATTAAATTCATTATTTTAGAGTGTTAACTATTTAATTTTTCATGTTTGATATGGTTTGGAAATTGTGGTCCTAGTATAATATCCTGGTTATATCATCTAAGAAATCATTTTATAATTACAATATTTATTCATTATATACACTTTTTTACCATTAATGTAAATTTTAACTAAAAAAATAGACCACATCAATTTGGGGCGGTGAAAATTCTTACATATGCACAAGTGATGTTCCCAGGTCTCAATGGATAGAATGAATGAAATATATATAATAATTATCGGGACAGAAATATTATATATATTTATTACCATCCATGTATATTTGAAATTAAAAATGATTCATATATCTTCATTGAGATTGTAGTCCATATGCACTCACTAGTGATGTTGTCATTTTCAATGGATGGGATTGTAAGAATATATATAAGATCATATTTTTATTGAAGCATAATTATTTTTATAAATATATTATACTATATTTATATCCGTTAGAATAATTAATCATAAATGATGGTGATAGAAAAATATTCAAATTTATCGTGGAGGAAATATTCAACACACACGCATATGCGATAATTTCATTTTCCATTTTATGGAGAAGAAGTGTTAAATTATTGATGGGATACTCTTTTCTTCTATCTTTTAATTATTATCTAAAACCATGTTATATAGACATTATGCTATAGAAAATTAGTCTCAAAATTTCTCTCTCTTTCCCTAAAGAAATTCCCTTTTTATTTATGTGAACACCCAAACCTATTTAGTTTCTATGGGTGTTCATAAATATAAAAAATGATATATTTTATTCTTTAATTGACATCAAAATATCCCTCACTCCCTTTCCATGTGTTATAAGTGAAATAATGATGTTATTTTTAAGCACTTTTAAAACGTCATGATTTTGAAATGAAACACATTTCATTTATTCTCTATGGGTTATTTATTAAATGTTTTAATATGATCTATGTGGTTCACATGAAAATAAATACATATTATGGTTGTGACCTGATAGCGCTCTAATGCATTGGGAAAAGAATTAATCTCCAGAGATGACAAGTTTCCTGATACCTTGGTGAATAACCTTGGTAATTTTTTTGATAACACCTTGGGGTTGAACGTTGGTGATATGTTCAAGAATGTATAAATGAAATGTTGTGTCCACATATTCATGTTATGTTTCACGTTATTATCATTATGATATGGCTATACTTCAATTACTCATGTCTTTATGTTTTTTATCAAGTTCTTATTAATATCACAAGTAAACTGAATCCCATGTATATCCTTTCTGGGTCTTATTCTCACCCTTTCCTTTGACGTACTTCTCTAAGGTATAATATGTAGTAATTGTACATAGTATGAACATATGATGAATTCAAATAGGTGGGTTAAAAGAATTTTTTATATTGTTTTCATGTATTAAGTTCTTTATTTCCAATACACTAGACTTTAAAGATCCTCTATTTGTAAAATGTAATGAAAAGTTATGTAATAAAAAGGAAGGATTCCATAGTCGGTATCAAAGGAAAGTTTAGTAATATATGTAAATTATTTTATGAAAACATTTGGAAGAACCCTATATAAAATTTCAAATAAAGAAATTCTTTCTATTATTTTGGTGAGTATTGAGTAAGTTGCTTATCAAGAAAATATATCCATGTCTGGATACAAGTAGGTAGAGGCTACACTAGCATAGATGTACCTAGGAGTGAAAACTCTGAAAAGGATTTTCAGGTTTTACCTATGGTATTCTGGTACATGACAACAGGCCTTACTACACTCTTGGTTACAACACTCTTGTGGGATATTTGTGGTTAAAATAAGCTTTTCAAGAATCATTATGAAGGATTTATAGAGAAATGTAATTTTTTAAGCAAGAAGATTCAAGACATAAAATCCATTATATATAATAGATTTGGGAATAAAATGGGTTTCTCACTACGACTTTATTATTTTAAAAAATTTTGGGCAATAGGAGGAACTATGCAAATGGTGACTGCAATAGACCAAGCGTTGACGACCCTCCAATGGAAGATGGAATGGAAACTTTCTAACGAATGATGAACAAACTGACTCAAGTTATGGGAAATAACTTGAAACAATATGAATGACCTATCTCACCATGAAGGGAACAACTTTTTGTTGAATCCTTTATCCTTCAACGACCACCAAACATATGTGGATTGACCGACCCATTGATTGTTCAACAATGGATCAGCTCTATAGAGAATATCTTTTCGGTGCTCCGTTGTTCGGAGAAAGAGAAGGTCATCCTGGATGTCTATCACTTATAGGGAGATGGTGATCAGTCGTGGGAGTTGATTAAAAAGACAAGGCTAAGAGTGGAGGTTGAATCTATGGAGTGGGAAGATTTCATAGGGAACTTAATCAGAAAGTATTTCCCTCATTCCACGAGAACGAGAATCGATAAGGAGTTACACAAACTGAAGCTGAAGGAGAATAAATCTATGGGAAGAAATGAGATTAAATTCAGAAGACGTTCATGTTAAAACTCAAGATTTGTCATTGTTCCTAATGGTAATGTTGAATGATTCTTCAGTGGACTGGGACCTCATATGCTGAAGAATCTAGCGAACCGATAATATGATAGCTATGATGAGATCGTGTGGAATGAGATAAAAGTAGAACTACAGTTTCGGGAGAAGAAACAGTCTCATAAATCCATTGACATGAAATTATTGATAAATCCAAGATTAGGGACGAGATTTGATTAGGGAAGAGGAGGCAAGAATGTACAACATCAGATATATAATAAATTTTGGAATGAGCATTCGTGGAACTTCCCGCTCGCGAGTACTAAGTGGTAAAGTGTGGAAGAGATTTCCACATTGTGCAGAATTTTCATACTGAGGTGAAGCCATAACATCTAAACATTAAAGACATGGTGAAGATGGTGTAGGCCCTACCTGATGTCCAATTATATAGGTGTGGACAACATGGGAACTTTGGAAATCACTGTCCAAATCTGGGGGCAGTGGAGGGGAATCACTATCAGCCTCGGAAACGACCATGGGAACAAGGACATACTTTCTCAATCACTACGGCTGAAGTTAAAGCGCCAAATGATATGGTGGCAGGTACTCTTGTTGTTATCTCGAAGCAAGAAAGTTATTTTTTTTCTAGTTCTACCTATTCCTTTATTTCCTCCATGTTTTCATAGAATTTAGAATCCACCCCTGATTTTTTAAAAGTAGGGTTATCAGTCAAGACTCATGGTGGGATAATACAAGAATCGCCAGTGTTTAGAAACTCTAGTATTTACTTTAGTGAGAACAATATTATCGAAAATCTAGTAGTCATTACCATGATATAATTCGACATTATAGTAGGAATGGACTGGATCTCAAAGTATATTGCTAAGATCAAACACAGAAACAGTGAAATATCAGTAGTCTTGAATGGTGAACCTATAATTATCTTCTACAGAGAGATATCTCAACCTTATCTTTTTTTAGAAGAGCCTCATATATACTTCTTTATGGAGGTTATAGGTAAAGATGATGAAGGAAATGATAGTTAAATGATAGATTATATCCCCATCATCCAGGAATATGTTTATTCCTTTCCTGAGGAGTTACCTGGACCACCCCTAGAAAGAGAGGTCGAGTTATCCATTGAACTCATACTTGGACCTCATATGATCTCAAAGACCCCATATAGGATGGAAAATGTAGAGCTGGAGGAGTTAAAGAAAAAATATAAGATCTTTTGGAGAAGGGTTTTATTCGACCGAGTGTGTCTCCTTGGGGAGCACCTGTTCTATTTTTGAAGAAGAATGATGGATCGATAAGGTTTTGCATCGATTATAGAGAACTGAATGGGTTCACATTGAAGAACAAATATCATATTCCATGAATTGATGACTTATTTGTCCAAATTTTTGTGGCTCAATTCATCTCTAAGATTTCTCTTTGATCTAGTTATCATCAATTGATGGTGAAGAAAGAAGATATTCTGAAAAATGCCTTTTGATCAAGATATTGGCATTATGAGTTCGTTGTTATTCCCTTCGGACTGACTAATGCACCTGCTATTTTTTTTGATTTTATTAATATATTCTTTAAGTAATTCCTTCATTACTTTGTGGTAGTTTTTATTGATGATATTTTGATATATTCCAAAAGTCATGAGGATCATGGTGATTATCTAAGGGTTACTTTGAAAACCCTACGGAAGGAGTGGATTTCTTGAAAGTTCAAAAAATGTGAATTCTGGTTACAATAAGTTTCTCTCTTGGGGCACATCGTTACCAATTAAGGGATCATATTTTACCCTGCAAAGGAAAAGGTTAAAGAGGAATGGCCTCATCCTAATAAATAAATGATATTAGTAGTTCCCTTAGATTAGTTGGATATTATAGGAAGTTTCTAAAAATCATTTCATGACTTTATAATCCATTAACCAAGTTAACATTAAAAGGTGTAATGTTCATCTGGACAAAGGAGTGTGAGGAATGTTTCCAAGAGTTGAAGAAGAGATTGTTACTGCACCTATGTTAACTCTTATGCAGCTCGACAGTTGAAGACTCATGAGCACAACTATCCTACACATGATCTGGAACTGGTTGTGGTCAATTTTTTCTCTGAAATTATTGAGGCACTATCTTTATGTGGATAAATGTGATATATAATAAAACCATCAATGTTTGAAGTATATTTTCACATAAAATTAATTGAACAGGAGACAAATGAGATGGTTGGAACTTCTCAATGTCTATGATTGTTCAATTCATTATCATCCCAAAAGATAAAGCAATGATGTTGATTCATTAAGATTGAAAGACCTAGATTTTCTTTCCATGATGAGGATTCAAATGGATCCTTTGATCAATGACCTAGGAAATATGTACATGGGAATTATAAGTTAAGGGACATCATTAACCCTATCTAAAATGATTTCTCAACTGTCATTACTAAATATGGTTAAGAAAGATCATAAAGGGGATCCTTTATTACAGAAGAAGTCTGAGGCTGTGATAGATGGGAAGTTCGCTGAGTTCAATCATGATCAAGAAGGTGTACTGAAAATTTGTACAGGACTATGTGTTCCATGTATTCTGGAAATAAAGAAGGAGTCGATGGGTGAAGCTCATAGATATATATTATTTATACATCCTGGAAGAACAAAAATGTATAGGGACCTTCTTGATCATTATTTGGGGGATAATATGAAAAGGGATATTGATTACTACACTTCAAGGTGCCTGGTATGTCAGCATGTAAAGGCAGAGTGAAAACTTCCTAAAGGGGTATTGAAACCACAACCCATACTAGCATGGACATGGAACAGTATCACTATGTACATCGTCACTCATCTCCTGAGATATTCCAAAGGAAACAATGTGATATGGATTATTGTGGACCATCTCACCAAGAGTAAACATGTTATTTCCATAAATTAAGAATTTTCTCCTGAACAATAAGAAAATATTTATGTAAAAGAAGTGTTAAGGATTCTTGGAGTTCTACTTTCTATCATATCTGATCATGATCCATGGTTCAGATCAAAATTCTAGATAATTCTTCAACATGCTCTGAGCACTGAATTGGATTTCATTATGGCTTGTCACTCCCAAACCGATGGCCAATATGAAATGACTATTTAAACACTCGAGGACATGATGAGAACATGATCAATAGAATTTAAAGGTGGATGGGATCAACATATCACTTTAGTTGAGTTCTCTTACAACAACAGCTTACACTCGAGCAATCAAATGGAACCCTATGAAGCTCGATAAGGTAAGAGATGTTGAAATCCTACATTTTGTCATGAAACTGGTGATAGAAAGCTTCTTGGGATTTATCTTGTGCAATAGATTACAGAAAAGGTCAATGTCATCTAGAAACACATTAATGCTGCTCAGAGTAGGAAAAATAGCTATGCTGACAACCGTCGATGAAACTTGGTGTTTGATGTTGGTGACAAGTTCAATCTTCAAATTTCACTTTGGAAGAGACTCATGAGTTTTGGGAAGAATGGTAAGCTTAGCCCAAGGTATATTGTCCCCTATGAAATCCTTGATCGCATAGGATTAGTGGCATATCGTCTTGCACTCCCTCCAAATCCAGCACAAGTTCATGATTTTTTCATGTATCCCTCTTTAATAAGTACATACCTGACCCTTCACATGTACTAAATGAATAGGTTGTACAACTAAAAGCTGACCTCTCTTATGAAGAGCATCCAGTGGAGATCCTGGATTATAGAGATAAGGTTTTATGTTAAAAGACTACCCACCTTGTTATGGTTTTGTGGAGGAACCACAAATTTGAGGAAGCCGTGTAGAAACTAGAGGAGTCTTTGAGGCAAGAGTACCCACACCTTCTCTCTTCTTAGGCTATGAGTTAAAATTTTGGTGATGAAATTTCTTAAGGGAGGAATAATGTAACAACCTGAACTTTTTAATTATATTTATTTCTGAAATTTGTGTGTTATTTTATTTTATACTCAACAAAAATATATCCTTTAATTAATTAAATTGGTATAATTAAAATGAGATCGTTGGGTTTTGACTGTTAACATGAAAATCGGAAACTATACTCTTAACATTATAATTATTGTTTATAAATACATGTGATCTTGGTTAATTCAAATAGAAAGAGGAGTTGATGGCCTCATCCAGTATACTCAGGCCATACGAAGCCCATCTTTCAGATCTTGGGAAGGAGTTTGCATCTCTGGTCTTTGTTCTGGACCAATACCAAGCCGAACTCAATCATTTGAAGCTTGAACGAAACTGCCTATGGGAGAAGTTCAAGCTGGTAGAAATCACCACTTGGGAAATGTTGTCTGAGCCTCCCAAAGATTCTATCACCATAGAACACCCTACACTTAGGTCATATGTTGGTGTTATAAAGAGATATGTAACAAGGCTTTAGTTACATTGTGTAATCAATTGGTATAAATTAAATTTTTATTCCTTATTATGGAAAAGTTGGTCAATTCAAAATATCCAGATAAATGTATGATGAATTTGTAGTTCCATATTACTAATGGATTTTGGAAAAATCGTAACTTAAAATATTCATGTAAACTCTAAATAATTAATAATGTATAATGACTTTTAAAAAATTGTATTCTACAGTTGTGACCAGTAAAAAATTTAGAGTCTAGGAAAATCAACATAATTTTTGGTGAATTGTAAAGTATGAATAGTAATAAACCCTTATGAATATTAATGAATAGTAATGTATAGTAAATTGGAAAAAATAGAAACTTCACCCATTAATGTATAAATACAATTTATACATCTTAAAAGTGAAAAACGATCATAGTATAAGTTTTGGTATTTTTATATGTCATAAATACTTTATCTACAATTTTTTAATTAATTTAATAATTTATAGTGGAAATTTATTTTCATAAAATGTAATCATAAATTTTTACTTTATTTTTTTATTCTCATATAATAATTTTATGGGACATTGATAACTTTTTCAAGGTGTCACAAAATGAGATATATATAAAAAGTTGTATATTTGGAATAAATAATTATATTATTTTAAAATTAAATTAAAAATATTTAAAAAATTATTTTCATAAAATAGAGTTCATTTTTGAATTCATGGAATTGATATTTTTAGGGTTATTTTTTGAGATTTTTATAAAACAAATTTTGTGAATGGTGAAAATGCAGTTTTGAGTTTCGGGTGTTTAATGACATCATTAATGATAAAATAATGATAAAATAATTTTTTAATCATTCTGGTCGACTTTTAAATATTAATATATGATATGAGGTGTCCCAAGTGGACAATACCATGGTCAAATACCGTGGGTAATCCAATGGTTTTTCAAATAACACCGATGAGGTGTCCCTTGGAAATTAATAATGTATTCCCTCAATTTTCCTATAAATACAAAGTCATTTCCTCATTCGTTTCATTCCAAATTACTCATCAACTAATCTATGGTCTTTTTACCTACCAAGTAGTCCTCCCAAGGTTCCCTAAATCCCCCATGGTCCCAACCATCGTGCTTTCTAAGCCACTCTTCAAGGTAAGGGATCCTTTCACCCACCTCTTTTAGTCATGATTTACTTTAAGTTATGTCTTCTAGTTTCCAAATTCTTATGTGGGGGTATGTTATAGTATATTATTATTATGGTAAATTTCATGTAAAAATGGTGATATATCCTTTAGTCTCCCTTCAATTTAATTTTCTGATTTTTAAGTGAGGTCGTTAAGCTGTCGAATTTTCGTAAAAGAAATCACATTTTCTCTTTATTTCTGAGTTTCCTTTTCTTGTTATATGTCATTAAATTGTCCACACCATGATCATATTTCTTTTTATAAAGTTCATTTACTATAAAATTATTCATTTATTTATGGGATACCCTTACCCTCAATATTTTTATTATTTTCTAGAACCATGTTATTTAGCTGTTACACTGTAGAAATTTCGTCTCAAAATATCTCTCTATTTCCTCAAGAAATTATCTTGTTTTATTTATGGGAATACCCAGACCTATTTCCTTTTTATGGTTGTTCATAAATACATAAAAATGATATATTTTATTCTGGAATTGACATATATATAACCCTTAATCACTTTCTATGGGTTAAAAATGACATAATGGTCTTATCATTAAGCACTTTTAAAACGTCACGATTTTGAAATGAAACCAATTTATTTTATTCTCCATGGGTTATTTATGAAATTTATGAATATTATCTATTTGGATAACATAAAAATAAATAAATATTAATGGTTCTCTCTGATAGTGCTCCAATTCATTGAGTAAAAAATTAATCTCTAGAGATGACAAGTTTCATGATGCCTTGGTGAATAACCTTAGTAATTTTTCTATAAACCTTTAGGGGTGATCCGTGGTGATTTGTTCCTGAATGTCTAAATTAAATGTTTTCACCACATATTCAAGTTATGGTTAACGTTATTTTTATTATGATATGCATATACTTCTATTTCTCATGTATTTGTGTTTTTTATTAATATCATACGGATATCCCAAGTAAACTAATTTCCTTTTTACCCTTACTGGGCCTTCTCCTCACCCTTTCCTTTGATGTATGTTTCCAAGATATGAGATGTCATAATTTTTCATATTATTAACCTATGATGAATCCAAACAAGTGTTTTATAAGAATGTTTTATGTTGTTTTCATGTATTATGTTCCTAATTTCCAAGACACTAGACCTTAAAGATCATCTGTTTGTAATATGTAATGAAAAGTTATGTAATAAAAAGGTGGGATGACATAACAATAGTAAAATTTCTATATAAATCAACTGTAAGGTTAAATATAGATGTTTTATTAAATTCATGATATCGATCATATTATTCTAAATTTTCTAGTTGTTATGATATTCTAATATAAATAAATTTCATTATAATAATATTTTTTATTTGTAAAAAATGGTTCATTAATTTTAAATTAACTTATCCAACACCCATATAAGGCCAAGGTAAATTAAAATTTACCATGAAAATGTGAAATGGGAAACACAAACGTTAAATATAATAACACATTATTGGGTTCTTATATAAGGAGAACAATATCAAGATGGGAAAATATATACATGGATTAGAAATATAATCTCAAAATAAAAATAGATAGTCATAGATAACATGAAAATGGCAATGTTAATGACCACAAAACCATAAATACATGAGGGGTTAAAATACAAACAATTATTTATAAATTATTTTAAAAACTAAATATTACTTCATTTTGAATACCCTTTTTATTGAGTTGATGAATATATTTTACATATAATGTAATAAAATAAACATATAATATTCTATCAATTGCATAAAATTAAATTCACTCTTTGGTATAATGATCTAATTAAATTACAACTATTTTCATCTCATATTCTTATAATTAATGTAAAATAGGAATTTTTCCTGTCTCAAGCCATTAAAATACCCATTAACATATTATAAGGTCAAAAAAATTAAAAATCATTCCATTTGTCTATATATAATTATCAAACAAATAATATGGAAACATGTTATCTAATATGAATAAATCATCTTTTAATGAAATAATTATTTAATACATTAATTTTTGAACAAAACAATTCCATGTTAATACATACCATAAATAGTTAAAAAAATACCTCCTAATTATATCTGACCAAATTCAATGAAAACAATATTTCAAAATATTTCTTCATTTCTGTTTCCTTATTTGAAATTTATAATCTATCCATAAAAACATAATATATCTAATAATATCACAATATAAACACATACATACCCTGATCATATATTCCCCAAAGAAATATAATAACCTAAGTCCCAATTAAATATTAATGATAACATAAATTTTCTCAATAGCTAACTCTATCCATATTCATCAAATAAAATCTGAGACTATAAAATATATAAAATATCAGAAAAAATGAAATAAACATTATGAAATAAAATATTAATCACTTTATCCACAAATTACTATTAATTTTCAATATTAAAAAAACTTTCAAATTTAATTTATCAATATCAATTATATACTTATCAAAATAACAAATTATTATAACTTCATTGAGATCATTTTATTGGTTATCTACTTCCGATCATATACTTTTTATAATATATCACCATAAAATTTAATCAATTTTCACGGATATCATTAAAATTTATTTATTATTGAAAATACATAATAAAAAATACTAAAAATCAATGCTTAGATGGATCGGGATTATTATATCAAGAATATATTTTATAAATCACTTCTTTATCATAACTCAAAAATATCATCATATAAATGCATGAAACATTCAATAACCATCATAAGATAGTAATTAGAATTATTTATTTTTTCCCATAAAACATCCGTACAATGATATAGAATATGAATTATGTCTTAAGATTCAACAAAATTAATTTATTCATATTTTATAATTTTAATGTAATAAATACTGATAAAATAATTTAAAATTTTATATATCATTCTAATTATCTTTATCATCATTGATAAAACTAATAATACTCCATACATTCCAGTAACATTTTTGAGATTTCCACGAAGAATAACATTTGTAATAATTCCTATACATTCATCATTTAAAATATTCATCCACTAATGATACCTACTGGATATCATTATTCCCATCATTTTGTTAAAAAATGTCATTATTCCTTTGAAATTATTTTTATATCATTTTCAATGTGTTAAATATATTCTTGTCCCACTCAAATACTTTCTCGGTTACTTTGTCCAAAATTATCATCATTTATAAATAATAATATTCTTTACTCCATGGTATTAATGAAAATAAATTTTTCTCTTATTTGGCTAATTTTGAAATTATCCCCATGTTGGATTTTAATCATATTTTGTGAAATATAAATAAAAATAATAAAAATATATTACATTAAATCACCAATTTTACATTGATACTAGTGAGTAAAATCCTTTAATCATCCATCACAATGTACTTTACCTTGATTCCTCTCAGTTCCATCGATTAATTAAATAAAAACACATATTTTTAATAAAAATAATAATTATGAGTAATAAAATATGCATCAAAAGTATTTCATAGGATGTCCTAATCATTTCACCATATTTTAAATATATAAAATCATATATTTAACAAAGGAATTCCATTTTCATTTTCTAGTAAAATATTCATTAATATATTATACATAATATTGAAATTAACAAATTCTTATACCCTAAGACTATCGAGTGTGGTGTTAAATATTAGGTTAACACATTTTTCATTAGTGATGATCCCATAAATATTTCATCCTACACTTTAGGGATGATAACTATACCTTAACCTATTCCATGTATTTATCAACATTCTAGTATTTAGACAGGGATGAATTTTATAGGAAAACACAAATCCTTTTTTTCATAATATAGTATGATCACTAATATATAAAATTATACAAAGGTTTCATAGAAATATTTTCTCATCATAGTTTGAATTAATTAATGTACCATGTACTGATACAAAATGAAGATTACATATTTTTTTAAAAATATTACATCATTTTAGGTGACTATTTTATACATAATATTAAAATCCAAGATTATACCATAAGGTTCAATGTATATTTAAATACATATACATAAACAAGTGGTATATAAAATATCTACATCATATCCCCCTTTATTAATCAATATAATATATATTGTTTGACATATAAATCATAAAATCAATCATCGTGTCATGGGAAGTACAAAACCATATGGGTTTTCTTATATTATTAGTAAGGTTATAAAAGGTAGATATCAATAAATGATCATATGTAATAATATCATGAGAATAATGGTTTTAGAACATGAGAATAATATTTTAAAATCATACCTGACAATTCACATAACAAAAACATGTTTCATAGAATAATTCATTACCACTTAATAAGATATTAATTATAATATAATGAATGATAATGAGCCACGAGTATTTAAATTTTTAATAAAACCACATAAAATTAGTTTGAAATAATAAAGCAAACCATCCTAAGACTCTAACTAGACATGGATGAATGATTAAGGAAGTTAAACAGGTGACCAAAATACCAAAACCACAACTCAATCCAACAATATATATGATGAAAATATTTTCATCACCATATATATGTGATACACAAGTCACCACAATGATCACTATAGTCATATGCTTTCCCATATATGATGACAGCATATCCACCCCAAGTGTGAAAACAAAATGAAACACGAAACAAACATGGAGAATACATACCCACTAATGAGATTATGTTGTGTGTGAGTTGAATACATAAGGATACAAAAATGATGAAAATTAATTACTTTTACAAAATAAACCAATATTCTAGTTATAAAATAAATTAAACAGATAGTTTTTCATTTTACAATACATATTATAGGAGTAAAAAAATTGTATGTCATGATTTTTCTCAAATAACATAATTTTTTAAACATACCATAAATAGTATTTAAAAAAATACACATCTAAAACCAATCCATTTCATTTAAAACATAAAAATATTGAAAAATCCCCAAAATATGGTTTAAAAATTTTCTACGGCATGTGAACCAAGACCATCATATGAAAAAGTTATTTCAAAATCATTTACACACCCAAAACAATGGTAATTTGGAAACAATGGTGGCTATTACACAATACCATAACAAATAGTGATAAATAATTCCAAAAAATAGATTGAAGGAAATTATTCAACATGAATAAAAAATGATATGCTGATCAACACAAAATAAAATTTCATAAAAAAAATTAGAAAAACACATAGAAATATATAAAAAAGATATAGCATATGATAAATATTACAGCTATGACCCAAACATCTTAAAGCATGTTCCTACAACTGTTAAATTGAAATAAGATACACAAAATCACATCCAAGAGGACCAATATGTTTAATAGTCTTGGAAAAATATATACATACATTATTCACATATTACATTTGAAAACAAAAATTACAATGTAATTTTCTTAAATAATAACTTTATTCTAGGTATCATATCCCTATATATCAGTCAAAGTAATCAATATAGAGTACTTCTGAAAGGAAGATAAATAAGGGTGAACTAAAATTATACTTAATGGTTATGTACAACAGATGTAATAATGAATGAATGATAATATTTAAAAAAAAGGAAAATAGATAAAAAAATCAATTTAAATAATCTGATTGTATGAATATAAAATTCAAAATGTACATGGATAGGTAAATAACTAAAAAATTAATAAAAACTGATAATGAAATGCTTCGAAAGAGAATTTCATGGTGAAACTATCCTAGATAGAAATAATAACTAAAATAAAGGAAATTGTTAAAAATTGGACGGATTGATTTTTAGGTACATGGAGCACTTACTGTCAGGGTATTTCAAAAGATTGTTTAAAACATACTAGATGAAACCCGTTTTGCATCTTTCTTTCTTATAGATACATTCCATGAGACTACCATTTTATCGAGTGTATTACATTATTCAATCCTCAAGTAGAGTATATCATTTCAAATATATTCCTTATAAATCTAATAATTGATTTAATTCATAAACCACTTGCTTTATTAAATATCTATATTGAGTAATGAAATTGTATTTATCTATATATCCCTAGAAAAACAAATGACATCCAATTTAGAACACCATATGTTGAAATTATATGTAGTTTAAGAAATAAAAAAATCTATAAAAAATAATATATATAATTTAAGGAAACATTAAACACCAATGATTGTATGAAGGTGAATATTCCAAGGGATGTAAATATTTATAAAAATGAAATATGGAAGTGAATTTCAATATTATCGTTGGAAACAATGATTATAAACTGTATAAAGGAAGAAATAATATGGTATCAATATGATATACACCATTAGACACTAGTAAAAAATGTGGTTTTCAGGTCAATTTTTTATTTTAACATTGATTAGAAACATACACTTTTTATGATATAATTAAAAGTGGGTCTTTCTACTTCATTTTTTATAAAATAACATCAAAATTAAAAATAATGACCTTTCAATATCAATTTTTTGGAAAAACATTACATCTAAAAAATGATTTGAGAAGGGTTTTACATTAGTTTTTTTAGAAAAACATACACTGCATATAACATACCAGGTAAATAAAGAATAGGAAACATTCATTTTTATAAAAAATTTTGAAATAAATATTAATTTTACATTAAAGGGGATGCTATTTTTGATAGCGTACCCAACATGCAATAATGGGTTTCTCTGAAATATCATGTTGCACACAAAGATGAGTCGTACTAAAAAATAATAATATAATATTATTTTAAATGTTAGTTAATGCCTAGCTGTTGCATTTTTGGGAATGAATAGTACCAACTACAATATTATTATACATGTTTGTTATCTTTTTTTACATTTATATAATAAAATTTAGAGTCTTAAAATGATAATGAATCTAATTTTAAGTATAAATACTCCAATATTTCTAAAAGGTTGTTTTAATTCCTTTTGATGAAGAACCCATTTTAAATATAGTTTTTTTACTTTTATATGGTCCATTTTACAAAATAAAATTTTTATTTTCAATTGGGACATCAATATTTAATTTGGATATTGTTTTTATTTTCTTGAAAAAGATCATTTTTTATGAATATTGAAAAATAATACATTCTAATTCAAAACAGACTTTTAATCTAATTTATTTATATAGTTATATTTTTATTTTTATTTGTTTTAAAGTTTAATTTGATTATATTTTTTACAATTAATCCAATATTGGTCATTGAAAGAAATGTTTCTTCTAAATTTAACATAAAAAAAGTGTCAATCTAATTATAGTTATTATTTCCTAAAAACAATATTTTTTGTTTTGACAAGGGGAATTAATTTTAAATTAATTTCTGAAACATCTATGTTTTCAATATGGAAAAATAGACTCTATATTTGGAATCATAATTTCCAAATTGCGTAAATAATTAACTTTAATTTTTAGACATTATCAATATTTACTTCAGTAAATATATTATTTACCATGAATAAATGTTAAATCTGGTAAATAAGGCTGAAAATTAATATTATAATAATATTAAATTACCCTTACACTTTTTCTAACCTTATTAGATGAGATATTTCTGACCAAGGTCATCTTTGGGTAAATTTTGTCACCCATGGAGCCACCTGGGAGTGATAATGACACTTTATATTAATTAATATAATGTAAAGACAAAAGTAACATAAATATATAACTTTTAGTAAAACAATTTTTATATGAGGTTATATAAGTGATCTATTCGAATATAAATATTCATTTGAAATATAGAAATATTTCCTATATCACGGTATTTTATTTAAAAAATTTAGACATTAATAAATAAATTTAATTATGACACAATGGTGATGGAGTAATTTCTTCATTAATAAAAGTTTCAAATAAATTATATTAAAAATATTAAAATAAATTTATTTTGAAACTTTTCATACCACAATAGAAATTTAGGGATACTAATGACTTGTTATCATTGAATTAATTATGTTTTTTTTTGAAATAATCAAGTTTTTATTGATTTTTTTAATATCTTGATATGAATAATTAATAACTTGACATAAATGAGTTTTTATAATAATTAATATTTAATTAAATGACAAAATAATACTAAAAAACTAATATTCAGCCAAATTATTTAAATAATGTCATTAAAGATACATTTTGGGTCTCTTTGAATTTTATTGTAAATATATTAACCATATAGTATAAATATATAAGAGGACATGGTAAAAGTAAAATAGGTTAACAAAGGTTTAAACAAAAAAGAGAAGGATTAAAAAATATCCAAAACTGGTCCAATTATTATTGGATGATTTTATTTCAACATATATGTACCTTTTATTAGAATTAAATAGGTTTTAGAACTTTGGAGATGGAAAATCATTTGTTAATAAAATAATAATTTCAAACTTTCTTAAATAGCACATCCTCCCTCTTATAAAAGGCCACAACCTCTAACCCATTACCCACACCTCTCAAGACCCTTGGCTCATACGAACTATGCTCAAAGAAGCTCTCAAAATACATATATTCCTCATATAATCTTTCCCTTATGAATAATTCAATTCAATAAAGCCTTTTGATTCAATCCAAAGGGAGTTACCTGATTTAAAGTTAACGCCTTCTCTCAATTTCTTATCTTTTATTTCCCTTTTCCAACCACCTAAACTCTCTTTATTTCATTATTTTATAAAAAACATAGTTCCCTAAATATACTATAATGTCGTTATGAGAAGTACTCTAACTACATTTCCACACACCTCCATCTAATGGATACGAACATTCTGTTTTCATGGACGGCGTACTACTACCTCACGAAACAATTATTGTTTAATTATCTCCTAACGCCTCTCATGGTGGCCATTATATGGAATTGTATTTATATGTGATATGTAATATATATATATTTTCTCTATGCTTTTTTATTTTTCATTTATATCATTCCTTTAGGGTTTCCATAATGGGTAAATATGATAGTTCCATTTGAGGAAGTTCAGACTACTGCCCCCACAAAGTGATATGATTCATGTATGCCATTCGTGAAATATATAACAGATAGAGTTAATGAAATTATAATTGATATTTTACTGGAATTATAATTGATATTTTACTGGAATTATAATATACATATTTATCATTATGTTTTCATTCCATTAAATATGAAATAGAATGGAAATTAGTGTTCATCCGTATGTACGGCTTACCATTTCCATGAATGGTGCATTTCATTTCTTATCTCTAAATTTTATGTACTTATATATATATATACTAGATATATATATGATATATATGATATCAAAATCATTTATATCATTCTAGATATAATTTACATTTTACCACATAGACAACTTGTAATTATAAGAAGTTCATTTTTGACTCAAGTACCAAATATTGAAAAAATGGTTGTTATTAACATTAATGGTATTGTAATGTTTATAACGTGGTAATAAGTGATATAAAATGAATAATAAACTTTAAAAAGGTTCTTAAGAAATTATAAATTAACTTTATTTTATTATTCATGATATCAAATAACAAACGATTCAAGTCATACATGAGGTAAGAGTACTTCTTAACACAATTTTCATTCTTTGGGTTAAACTTATACTTCTTGATTATGTGGTTCTATGAATATGTGTGAATGACCACTAATTGATTTTCACTTAATATCCACTTATAGTTGGTGTATTTATGTTTGTACCATATAATTATTTCATTAATTTATCCATAATATAATGATATTATCATTGTAAGGGACTTCATCTCAATATCATTTTATTAAGGCATATTATGATTCATACAAGACTTTATTGTATACTGTGTATAAGCTCCATTGACATTTATTTGTTCAAATGGAACTTTTTTCTATGTATCATTTTACAAAATGAAAAAGGGAATTTATTTTTACCGTACGTGGTGACAACGACCTTTCTGCTACTGCGGGCGTTATTTGACATTTGGATTCTTTAACAAGTTGTAGTGTTTTTAATGGAAAAAATATTGCATATACTCTTTTACGTATTTTGTTATTTTAAATAGTTTTGATAATGGACCAGTTATATAAATATATTTAAATGATATATTGTGATTAAAATGTGGAAATATTATCTTTCATTTTTGTGTTATTAATATGTTATGGTTCTTGGGAATTGTTTACATATACGGGTCGTTTCATGATAAACCTATAGCAGGTGGTACCGAGATAGCTCTCCAATTCATTAAATAAAGTTACGGAGGAAAACATTAATGTTTCTCCTAATAGATTTAGGGGATAGACTATGATGGTTATTACAAATGTAACACCCTACGTAGCTATGAAAGCTACAATGTAAGTGCGTTATGTAGACCATAAGATAGCTTTATGATTTGTGACTACTATGTTTTATTCATAAATATTATGATTTCATAAGGTGTGTTAAAGTGATTATGTTTTATATTAATTCATATACTAATGTTTTATTTTATTTATTTTTTAACCCTTAATGAGATTTTTATGCTCATCCCATGTTTTTGAAATGTTTTTCACATGGTATAAAGCAGGGTAAGAGAAAGGAAGAATTCAAGAAGATTTATATCAAGAAAAGAATTATTTTTTTCTTTTAAAAGTTTTTTATGATAAAATGGATACTGTGTAGAAATGTATACATTGTAATATTTGATATGTAATGTAATAGTTATGGGCTAATTATCTAAAACTCAAAACCTGAAAATATTCTAAATGTCAATTATGAACTTAAGTCAAGATTATGTAATTTTTAAGGTTGGGGCCTTATAGTTGGTATCAATGGTAAGTTTAGATAACTTTAGAGGTTAGGGTATTTTTTAAGCATAAGTGACATTACTATAATTGTTAGATAATTAGAAACATTCATTTTTATTTTAGATAAATTGAATGGATTTAAGATAACATGAATCAATATATCTTAGTGTCTACCCTCCTTAAAAGATATTATATGATAATTTTACTGATATACTCACACTGCCCTTTTTTTAGTAAATGGATGGATCTAGAAAGAACCAACATAACAATGGACGTGAATAAAACTATGTAGGTTTTTTGAATAAGAAACTGAAGAAAATGGGAGTTGTAATGAAAACTCTGGTGGTTATTCTCAACCAAATATCTGGAGTCATGATTGAGCAACTGAACCATGCTGATTTTTATAAGGCATTTTATATGCATGAAATGAATCCCAATGGGAGTTCTAGTAATACCCATAAAGTTATGTATATTCCAAAAACTATGTGTTAAGGATGTGGAACGAAACACATAGGAAAATGCTTCAAAGGGACAGGAAGATGTTATATATGTGGTAATGAAGGTCATAAAGTAAGAACATTCCATGGAAACAGGAAGCGTCTAGTTGTCTCCTAGAAAGGGAATGAAATTATTTCCAAATGGTCAATAGAATATTTTAAATGTGGTGTTCATGGTCATTATTCAAATAGATATCCTACTAATATGGTTCAAGATATGGATTAGTAGGATCGTACAAATATATGTTTACTAATTTCTAATTCCATTCCAATTGATGATTTGGAAACTAAAAATAACCTATAAAATGTATAGATTATTTCTTAGCTCATGTTTTTACATTACTGAAATATTAGAACATTATGCCTCATTTCGTTTATAGGAAATAATTATAAATTAATAATATGGAAAAACATTGATAATGTTTCAGGAAGAATTCTTGATGATTAAGATGTCTAAATTTTACGAATTGAAGTGTTTTATTAGATCTATGGATGATGATATGTTTAAATGAATTAATTATAGGATTACTTTGGATGACTATTTCAAGTATATGTAAACCTGATGTTTGATATTTGAAAATGTTATTTATGTAAGATATATCTTTTATTTTGAAAATTTAGTAATAAAGAACCATTTGGGTTTATATGATCCTTAAATTTGAAGAAATTAAAGGTTATTACTTTTTGGGATGAAGAGGCAAGGTATGAGATAACATTTGTGGAAAAAATATGTTATGGTTATTTTTTATGAATTTATCTCATTTTTTGTAATGTTATAAAATTATATAATTTTTACTAAAAATAACAACACATAGACCATGTGACAACATGTCGCGTCGAAAAAAGATATGGAAATCGAACCCACAACCAAAGTGTGATTGAGATTTATCACACACCACTGGACTATGTGAATTACCTGGTTAGTATGACTAATTCTATTAGGATAAATAATTATATGGATCAAGATGAAGTATATTTTTAGAACTTATGTTTTATCACATGGATATCATTATTATAAGAAAATGATTTGGTGATTATGTGATAAAGGTTATTTTAGAATACGTTCTCTCTTTTTCGAACACAATATGCCTAATGAAAATTAAATGATGTTGGATTTCATTTGTGGAGTAATGGTTGACATTTTATTTTGTAATAATATATTTTTTTTATTGTTCACATAAGGCTATTTGGGTTATTTATGGAAATGATTAACCTATCATAGAGAATATGTGATTAGGTTAATAACTTTTCAGTACGAGACATTAAGAGTAACAGATTTTATTTGGAGATAAATGTTTATATTTTTTTTTAAGACTATGTGATAAAATTCTTCTGGGTTTTGGGTTTCAATCTTAGTTATTATTATATTAAAATATTTAAAGTACAATTGTTTATTTAATGGTCTTTGGTGAACTTTTGGTATTGTTTTTTCAATTTTTCAGATTAAGAGTAATATTAATTTTTATAAAATATTATCCTTTTGGAGATTATCGGATCTTGTACTAACCATTATGGTTGTGGTTAATATCTAAAGATAGGGGAAATATATATTTCATCTCTTTGGGATTATGTGTTTTTATAGAAGTTTATTCAATCACTTCAGGTGTGACCAAGTCATCTTAAGTACTAATATTTTAGAGAAAATATGGGTTTTTGATAGAAACATATTAAAGAATGAAACTATTCTTGAAAAGTAAGTATATTTCCATATGTTCTTAGTCAATACCATAAATAAATTCTACAACTTTATGAAAGGAAACTCAAAACAAAAAACACTATCCATTTACTTTTCCTACTGGGGAATCAAATATTGTTTAACCAATGATAAGTTTCTTATTTTCTTATTGTTAACTTTCTCCTAGTAATGTTTTCTATCACTCTCCATCATAACATGACACTTAGTTTCTTTTATAAATCCATGTTTTCATACATGGAATCCTAGAATGTGTTATATTTGGTGACCTGTGTACTTCACTTTCTTTATTTTATAGTGATAATTTTATTGAGTATTTTTCCGATGATGTACTTTTTTATGTTTTTTCCGAGCCCAATTTTAAAATTGTGAGGATGAAATTCCCAATAGGTGGAAGGATGTAATCTATAGTAGCGAAAATGTCTATTTACAGAAGATAACATGTCTATTTAAATGTGTGAAAATTCTGAAAATTTTATCTTGAAAACTGTTTTCAATTGAATGTTGCATTTCTTGGATTTTATCACTGTATATATTTTCATACTAAAACTTCTTTCCTTTAAAAATTGTATTGAATACTATTTGGAATCATTGGGTCGTATCCTATGGGGCTTAGGCTCACACCCTACTTACACCCCTTGGTTGTAAGTATACTTGGTTATGTTTGACTCGGGTAAAGGAAAGGCAAAGGATGATGGCGGTTCAGGGTGTTAGTCCCCATCGTTGGGGTGGAGTTGTGGAGACAAATTTTAGGGGATGACCCCCTTGTTGTGTGGAGCCCTTGGGGATGTCATTATGTTGTCATTAATTGTATTTGGACCTCTTTTATTGTCATTAATCCAATGTATTCAGTTCTATTTTTTGGGTAAGACTAGTTTGGCTTGAAAATTTCAAATTTATATTATGGATTGTTTTAATGTTTTATGCTTTCGTACTCGGGTAAATCATTCCCATACCTAAATGAATGATACCCGGGAACTTGTTCCAGCCCGGTGGACAGGGAACGCCCTTCGGGTCTTGTCATGGGCTGGGTTTGGTGCCGATTTTGGTGGTAATCAGATTTGGTTTGTGACATCTCAAGAATGATTATAAAATATATATAATGAATAATAATGAAACATATGACATGATAAAGCTATTGGATTTATTTATATACATTTATATATTTATATATATATATATCTTTATATTCCATCTACTTACTTCCATTCAATTCCATAAGGAAAATAAAATAGTGTCCATGCATACATACAGCCTACCATCTCCATGAACAGTGTATTTCATTTCATTTATCTATCTATTATATATATATACTAAATATATATGATATATAAGTCATGATTTACATTATTTAAGTAATTATATCATTATATAAGTAATAATAATATCAATAACAACAAGTCCAAACACGTACGATAAATAAAATGATTTTACCCAAAACGATGCATTAACATGGAATTTAAAAAGAAACGGTTAATATAAAGTCATAAGTGAACAATATATGATATCATAACAATGAATATGATTCTGTAATTAGTCAATGAAATTATTTAAATAATTATACATGAGGTTCAGATATGTACAAAGCACATCATACCTAAGGCAAGGGATTATCTTTCCAATCTCGTTCTTAACTGAGATTGTTTATTCGTAATTATTTACTAGGGTTATTGTTATAATCCATTTCCATGTTTTCTAAAAGTGTTTTTATGTATTTTTAAATTTATTTTTACCCATTTTTGACTTTTACTACATGTTATGAAAGGAATATTTCTTTTTTTTACCATACGAGGATCTTTTTGACTTTTCCAAAAAAAAGTACAAGGATAATGTTTATTCAACTTATAGGGCATGAATGGATTTTTACGGTTTCGTAACTCATTTTCTTAATGAATCTTACTCTAAAAGATTTCATGATTATTTTCAATGAAATCCTTTTATTTTAAAATTGTGTGGCATTTTCTGAAAAGAAAATGATTTTTAAGAAGAAAAGGTATTCTCCTCAAGAATTTATTTCATGTGTTTTGTCAAAACTATTCTCCTTCTAAGATGAAATTATTTAGTATGATTATGTTTCAAGTATAATGTATCTATTATTTACATGGTTTTATTCTTCTTATTATGAAATGTTATCCATTTGTTTTTTATGTATTGTGTTATGATGGGATGATGTGTATGAAACTCATTTTATTCTTTGGGTTGTGATGAATAATTTATGTTTATTGTGTGGCACAAGTAAGAATGATTTCATTTTGAGATGGGTGGGACCTATATATCCCTCCAATGAATTGGGTAATTATTTATATCTCATGAGATAGAAATGTCTGGAATGGTAAGATAATCTGGTTTAGTGATACAGGACTACAATGAGGAGTGAACTCAATTCAGAAAGGGACTTTGTCCACTAAGATGGTACTGACAGCAATGCCTTGTCCACTATGGAAATCATATCATGTGCATAATAATTTTCCACAATTACATGTTTTATTCCCATGCAATTTTATCATGATTGATGTTCCATTATAATCTATTCCTTACGTACTGCCATGTTTTATGTCATTTCTCAATATTTTGATGCTTAAACATTATGGTCATGTTTTTAAGTTCAAATGTGTATGGTTTGTTTTATTTTATCCATTATTACCCTTACTGAGCATTTGAGCTCACCCATTATATTTTTTCTTTTCCACAGAATATAAATAAAGGTTTTAGGTAAGAAAACAAAAGGGGAATATCTTTATTAGAGATGTTTAATATCATTCACCATGATTATAAGATTGTGTTCCGAGTTTCCAAAGACATTAAACTATTATGGTACTTTAGTGTTGGATCTGGTTATGTATTAATATTTCCGAAAAATTAATGTATTGTCAATGTACGTCAAGTTTGGGGTATCTAAATTATTTATAATGAATATTCTTATATAATTAAATGTATATCATTTCTATATATATTTGTTTAATTTAAAATTAATTTGATTAACTAGGGAGATGTAGAAAATTTTATTTTTTTACTAAATAAAATTATTTATTAATATTGAATATTATTTGTGAATTAAATATAACATTAAATAAAGATTAATGCATTGGAATTGTAGTGATGGGTGGGGCCTTAAATTATATATCCCCTTGATTCATTATCATTTCTCAGAAGACAAATTAGTTATCCAAATTAAATGTGGTATTACCCAGAGTTTTAAAGATTCATGGCACAAGGTCGTTATGATATAGATATAATGATGTCTAAGACCAAGACATCAAATTTTAAAAATTTACATCATTAAAAATTCTTTTTTTATTTTCTATAAGATATTTTCGTTAATATTTTAAAAAAAGCATTTGTTACTCATGTTTTTGATTAAATGGAATGTTTTTTTAGTTATTTTCCATACCTTATTTATTACTCATTATCTAATTATTAAAATTTCCATTGTATGTTACCCTTATAGTTCTTTTTATCTAAATTTTATTTTTTTCACAATGATATGAATAATATTTCACTTAATGAGTTCACATATTCCAATTATTTTCCATTACTATGTATTAAATTATATCCCTAATGAAAAAACAGTATCATGTATATATCTTATTCTTCAAGAATACTAAAATGATTTCTACAATAGGATTAAAACCCATTTATCTATAAAAATGAAGTAATATAAAGGCCATATATGGGTTACTATAGTTGGGGTCTATACAATTGATATCATAAGATGTTTAGTAGAATATGTGGGAACAATATTTTGAAAAACCCAGATAAGGGATGAAACACTATGATAGAAATAGTGAATATTTCACATTATTGAAAAATGTCATAAATTTTTATTAAGATAAATATTTTTTTTTCAATAAATCATCATCATGATACTAAATGTTTTTGTGGATCTAGTACCGTTGTACCTAGGTGTAATAACTCTTAAAAATTCACACATGGATTTGAATCGTTCATTACATTATGCATGATGACAAGCCTTATTGTTCACTTGGTTTGACACTAGCAATGTATATTATTGGGAAAATTCACATTTTTGTGTCAATAAATTATGAATGATTTGAAAATATTTTTATGATTTAATGATATTCGAAAAATAAACTAGTATTTTGATATATAGATTAACAATGCATGAATATTAAATTTATTTTTTTCCCACCTAATTCATAATTATATGGAATGATTTAAAATTCATAATTTAATTATATAATCTATTGTATTTATTTATCTTCAAATGGTTGGTATAATAAATAGTTGTACTTATATTTATGTTCAATGTAGAAATTCCCCTCTTAGTCAAGAAAATGTAGCTAGTTTTGGAACATAGCAGATCATGGCTTTATTAGGTAATCTTAATGAGGTTGTAAGAAATAAAAATACCTGAATAGAGAAAATTGTCATTTCATAATTTTATTCTCCAATGTTTTATCACTTGTGGTGTAACACCCAAAAATTATACAATAATAACATTTCATCTGATAGCGTATATGACATGCAACACTAATCATAAAAATATAATAAACTTAAAAATTCAAATATATTTATTTTTATATAAATTCAGTTTCTTCAATAGTTTGGTTTGCATTCAAAAGTTTGTTTATTTTTGTGACGCACTTCTATGGTTTTACCTTTATATATATATATTATTGAGTTTAACATGCGTTACATGTAACACCAAGTATAAATAAAATATGACAAATTATTAAAATATTATAATTTAATAATATAGTTATCAATAAGATGTTCGAATGATGGGTATGAATAGAATTTAAAAATCATATTTTACACATGTGGAATTATTACAGATTAATTGGATATAATATGAGAATGATTTTAAATAAAATTTAATTTTTTCTGAAAAGAAATTATTATTATAAAAGATAATTTAGTCACCTAATGTTCATATAATTTAAAAAAAAATATAATTTTATAATTTTTTTCATAATATAAAATTAAATTATGAAATAATAATATAAAAATTATCTCAGGGTGATGTTTTTTGGATTTTTATAAATTATTTAATTTCATTATAAATTGTGAAAAATACTAATTTTTTTAATAATACAATTTTATTTAAAATATTTATAATGTAAATTTTGATTCTGAATTAGTTGTAATGTTAAATAAAAATAATTTTATATCAATTATCCCAATTTAGTTAATTAAAATCATTTTAATATTGATTTTTTATATAAAAAAATTGTTAAAATTTAAATGTTTTCTCTTTGAAAATACCAATTATTATCATTTATACAAGATTAATTCTAAATTAAATTTTCTCACTTATATAAAATAAATTTAGGAAAATGTATTCCATATTTTTAATAATATTAATTTATTTTTTTCTAATATGCTCAATATTTGTTTTGAAAAAAATTATTTGTGAAAACAATAAAAATTAATTAGTATAGATAAGGTGAAAATTGGTTTACATAGCAATTTATCTAAAATGATAAGGGTAAAAATGAAATCATCACGTATATAAATTGTATTAGATTGTAATTATTCAACCATATCACTCCTAGGATTAGGAATATAATATTATTTTATCCTTCTAAAAATATAAAAACATTAGATATAATCAATATTTTGGAAAACTAAAAGTGTTCCTCTCACCTCACTTATAAGAGGCCACCCCTATCCTCAATTAATGACACTGTAAAACCTCATTATATCATACATGAAATATACTAATAATTTTCCATCATCTCTCTTCTCATCTTATAAGCCTTATATTTGGATTTAATACAACATAATTTGCATTTGGTGCAAACTAATGGAGGATACTCGAAGAAGAGGTAGCATACATTATTGAGTGTTATTATTATTTTTATACCTACACCTATAAAAACTATTATTAAACCATGCTGATATAATAAATTAATTATATTATATTTTATAATATTTCATTATTTAATTGGTTTTACTGACATCTATCCCCACTCCCATTAAATGGGTTTTGAAATAATTATTCATGTGTACGATGGACTACTGTCTCCAAAATTGATATCATACATTTTCCCTTATCACATTTTGTGGTTGGGTATAATTATGGATAAAATGAATATATATTATATTATTAACATATTTAATCATATGGTTTAATTATTTCTTATATTTGTTTTAATTTTCATTCCAAATCGGATATGATAACATTGCTCGTGTGTTTGGAGGGCTACCCCCTCGTGAAGTGTTATGATTCATCATTTAAAATCAATTTACATGGAATTTAATATAGATAATATTAAAGAATATATGTGATATATATGAAATAATTATGATATTAATAAAAAATTTATAGTTAATAAAATATAATTTATCATTTTATTTCATAAACTTAATGATGATAATATAATTTGTGTACATGTGGACTAGTGCCTTCACGAAGCGATATGACTCTATTTTCATCACCACACTAATTGGATGACATATGTAGGTATTTTTAATGAAATAGTCTGGTATATAAGGTATTTTTATAATTGTGTAAATAAAAATTATTACATTCACCATTTCTATAATGATCATTTAAAATGGAAACATTAATCCTTCATACCTATGACCTACTGCCTCTAATATTGTAACATGGATCATTTTTCATAACAAGATTTCATGATTAGTTTTAAAAGTAAAATTGATGTATAAATATGATAATTATGTAATTATTATTATTTTATATATTATGAATCTATATATTATGTTAAATAATTAGATCATTAATGAATAAAAATGGTTGAGAAAAAAGCAAATAAACACCTGAAACAGTGAAACTATTGATTGATAATTAATGAAAATTACATAATATTTTATAAAAGTTTCATATATGATATTATAATTTTAATATCATTATTTTATAATATAATTAAAAGTTTTAAATCACTATACATCAGTTTATAATACATTTAACTAAAAATAAGTGTAATGTAATGGATTCAGCCTCAACTTCCTTTCATTGAGGCACATTTGTATATTAGTAACAAATTTATTTTATATAGGGTATAGACTGCCCATTTCACATGTAATATCATGAATACATAATAATTCATTGTATTCGGAGTATCAATTTCAATTATTTCATCCATGATGATTTGATTAATGAGTTTCCATGTGGTAAATTATTTCATGACACAATTTATTTTCATTAAGATATATTACTCTCTTATCATATTTATATTCTATGAATATGTGTGTAATGACAATTACTTATCCAATTTTATATTTATAATGTTTTTATTTTTATTTATTGATTATATATATAATATATTCATTGAAAAGTTTTCACTTCAATGGTATATTAATTTTAATGGTTTATTTCACAGTCTCATTGGCATAAGGATTGTTTTTCCATAAATTAAATTTGATGATAATTATTGGAAAAAAATATAATTAAACTATTTAAATTTATCCTCCCATTTTTATTTTTGATATATTCATTTACTCATACCAATTTCCATTATTTTTACTTCATAAATAAGATAATTGTTTCAAAACAATTCTTTATTTCTCACTTCTATATGAAATAATTTTTCATCACAAAAAAATTTACATAAAAGGGTCTTAAAAAATAATTTTATTCAATTAAAAATTATATATTAAGTAATTTTTTACCCACATTTTACTTTTTAAGAAATGGTTTAAAAGGAACTATGTATTCATTTTCCAAACAAAATAATTTTCTATCCTTTTTAAAATGAAAACTGAAAATTTATTTTAACTTTTACAAAAAGGTATTGAATTACCAGCCATCATTTCATTGATTATTTCTCTTAAAATTATGTAATGAAGATTTTAAATAAATTTAAATTCACATTAGTATAGAAATTATTTTATTTTAAATTTTATTTTCAATGTAATCTATTTCCAACAGAATGTTTTCACAAAAATTTATTTTCAAAATGAATGTGATATTTTCATGATGAATATTTTTACATATATTTTTATGGTATTTGCATTAATCAATAAAATAAACAATATAATTTACATATAATATTCTTGAGTTATTTTTTAATAATTACATCTTTATTAATCACTAGTTGGTTTATGAATATTTTGACCAAGGAGAGTGTTGACATTCACTTCACTGTTTCATTTTTTAGCCACTAACTTCCCCTTTAAATATTCAATTTCATATGACTCATAGTCACTAAATTGTCCCAAATTATCTATATTTTTATAGATTTAATTATTGTTTAAACTATATCATATTTATAGATATAATGTTTTACATTGGATGTTATTTTATTGACTGAAAAGATATTGAAAAATTGTATTATTTATTGAATAATCCTATTTAATGGTAATGTGTGTTGTCAAAGAATTAAATCAATTATTAGATATATGAGTTGTAATTTTATCATGAAAAAAAGTATGTCCGTGGTTATAGATATCCCTTCAATGCATTAGTTGTCTCATGAGGTGAAATAATAAGGTATCATAAAATCTGTTTCTCAAACCAAATGTGTTTGTAACAAGTAGTTTTAAAACATTAATGGGGACAGATGTTGATTCTAGTGGTATTTAGTGTCTAAGACCTAACAGCGAATAATTAAGAAATTAAAACATTTATAATTTTGTTATTATTATCCTTGAGATTTTCTCAATTATATTTTATTCAGATTCAATAAATTATTTTTTATTTATTAAATAGTTTGTTTTTTATTATATACCATTACATATTGATTATTAAGAATCATATTATCTCATTGATATCATCTATGAATGAACTTCATTATAATTTTTTTGTATTACATAGAATCTGTTTTTATATATTTACCATTAGATATTTTTTATGATTAATGAGCATGATTGATTCCATTATACATTACACTTATTGAAAATTTAAGCTCACCCTTAACTGATTGCTTTCATAGGAATCCATGAAGTATAATATGATTGATGATCAACGATATACTAGAGTAAATTATGTTATTCCATAAAAAATATGTTACAATTTATTTGTTTAAAATATTATATGGGAATCATATATGTATCTAGTTTACCAAGAAAACTGAACTATTCGATCATTTTGGATGTGAATCCATATAATAAAGAATACATTGAATCATGGATTCTATGATTAGGGTTTCTACAATTTGTTTTAGAGAAAATTTAGTAGATCCCGTGGAAATTATATTTAGGAAAATGTTGTTTAGGGAACATAATCTTATGATCAAATTTTATTAAAAGTATATAAACATCATAATTTTTTGGTTTTGAGGAGATTATTTTCTTTCTATGAATACATTAATGTATATATAAAAAATGTTGATATGGTTATGAAATAGAGGTACGTAGTTGTAATAACTATGAAAAGGTCACATTGGGCTTGACCTAATCGTAACTGAGTGAATGATTATATTTATTACAGCATGACCGGTTTTTTACCCTCGTGGGATATGTTTTAGATAAATATTATTATATATACCAATCATTATGAAAGTTTTTGGTGTATAATGATAATTAATTCCCTATGATAAACATAAGATGTCATATATTGAAAATAATTCACCATTATTTTGACACCATATAAATGATTATGTGGTTTTCCCATGATGATAATTGTTTCTCACATAAGATTTTCAGTTTCATACATTGGATTGAACCTGGAGGAATCATGTCATCATTGTACATGAAAGATAATGTGTTTTCTATTAGAAACCAATGGGATTATGGTAGGTGTGAATGATATCATAATTATTCCACATAAACTATATTGAAATATTATTACCATACAATACCATAACAAACTCTCTTACTAAACAATGAATAGTTTGATGGAGTTCTCTGTGAAATTGTGTTACGATGAAAATGGATTAAGGAAGGCTCAATTTTAGTGATGTTAGAAACATGTAAGGAGAAATGTAGTAAATTTTATCAATGTAATAGTAAAAGTATTTATGTGTGGAAAGGAAGAAAATAATTAAAGTAATTTATGAGGTTAAATTTATAGTATGATGGAAGTAAATTAATTTCATACCGGAGGTACATTTATATTTCATTGTATTAAATATGGAGAAATATGGAATTACATGATTCAATTACATAATATAATGGTTAAATCTTATAACATGGAAGGATGTATATTAAAATAAATTTCTATATGTATTTATTGGGATTCCCAAACTATATTTTAGATAAATTTTTTCAAATGTTATTTTTGGTTTAAGAACCATAAAATATTTATAGACTATGTTAAATTTCATAATCATATATATATTATTTAATAAAATGGTCATGGATTCCATCATGGGATAATGATTTTATATTTGTTCATAATTTGGATGTCATAAAAAACACTTTTATGATTTATTTTAAACATGTATACCATGATTTAGGATATTTTTCGATAAATTTACAACAAGAATATGTTTTAGTGGAAAATTTGTCTTAATAATAATTATTTTACAATTTATATACATATCATTAATGGTATTGAACACCTTTAGGGTTAATATTATCATTAATAAAATTTTAAAAATGGTTTAATAATATTATTAGACATTTTGAAAATAATAATAATATTGAAAACCATAGTAAATAGGTTATTTAATTATTGATTTTATTTTAATATATTATATAATGTTATTTGAGTAATGATAGTAGAATTATTTTAATATAGATTAGAATAAGGGAATCCCACATGTTCGGTCACATCTTATCACATCTATAATGGTTCTGTAGCTTGAACCCATGACCAAACGATGATAAGGGTTTAGCACCAAACATATCACTTTTAAATAACGTAGTTAATATGTCATTGGTTTTATGTAATTAAATATAAATTATAAAGTAGTAGTGCTATTGTAAGGTTTAATGATCGATTTATTTTATTGACAACTTATGTTAAACATATTGGTCTTGAAAAATAGTTACGAAATGGTAAAATGATTTAACACTCTTTTATGGATTATATGATCCATTAAATTTTAATTTTAGTGATTAATGAAAAAAAATAAGGATATTCATTTTTAGGATTAATAGATTAATTGTAAAATGATCGAATCTCAACTATAATATAAATTTTTCTGTAATGAAATAAAAAGCACCATGTATGTATATTTCCTCATATTCTTTGATAGTAAAATAATTTCTCGACTTTAGGAAAATGATATTTTTTAAAAACATTATCCTATTACATTCATGTATAATGAATCAAGTAGTCATTTAAATCATATGATATTTATGATTTTGAGGACCAAAACATTCCTTTTATCGTCCACAATATTGTGATCACAAATCCCAATCAGTCTATATAATTATATATTATTTAAATCAATTTTTATATATTAACATGACACTAATGTTCTCTTACATAGAAACATAGTTATGTGATATTTTATATGACCCTAGTACACTCATTTCTCTCTTATCAAAAGGATGTTTTAGAAACTCTTTTTAAAATGTATATTTTGAAAAAAAAAATCAAAAAATTTATTATAATGATTGGGTTTAAATTGTGATTGTTTAATTTATTTAAGAGGTTATAATGTAACACTCTGAAATTATTATAAAATAACATTGTATTAAATACCCAGTATGACATACCACACCCCATGGATGAAAATATAACTCATAGAGAAATAAAATTATTTATATTATTAAATAAATTCATTCAATTTAATATTTTTTGTAACATGCAACATGGTATTGTTCTAATGTCACCTAAGAAAATTAGTTTATCATAACATACACGTAATACGAAGTTTAGATTTCCTTACCCGCAATACCAAGTTTAAGGGGACAAATAATTAGAATATTAATATTTACTATGATAGTTATTATCTAGACATTAGAATGGATGGTATGAATAGGATTAACTACTTTACAAATATATCTATTCAATAGAATTTAATTTTTAATTTAATTATTTGAAAAAAAATATGGATCATTTTATATAAAAGGAAATTTTTTCTATTAAAACTTTTTTTTCTAACAGATGGTATACTCGCCCTTTCAGAATATGATTTTAAACTAGTTTTTACTACATCTAAAAAAAATTAATATAATTAACTTCATATTTTATATTATAATATAAAAATTACAATAGTTTTTTTTCCTTTTCTAAAAATATTCATTTTTAATATATTTTGAAAAATAATGAATTTAAATTTCAAATTTCAATTTTATTTAAGTAATATATAATGATAAATTATATATTTAATTTTTTAAAATAAAAATAAGTTCAATTATATATATATATTTAAAATTTATGTCATTGGGAACATTTTCATGTTGAATTTTGATATAAAAATATTATAAACTTTTAAAAAATTTCTCGTTTCAAACATGATTTCTAAATACTTCTATGGGATAAGATATAAATTAAAATTTTCCTCATCATTGAATTTAATTTGAAAAATGGATTCCATATTTTGAATAATTATTTTTATTATTTTATAATGACTTCTAGTAAGTATTTTTAGAAAATGAATAGTGAAAATTGGAGATATTAATTATTGTAGTTATGTTACAAATTTGTCTGATGGGTAGTCAAACTAAAATGGAATGTATTAAATCTTCTTAAAAACTTTCATAAATTATATTATATAGGCATAATTATACCTTGTAAATTTTATAAATGATAATGGTACACAATTATATCCCTTTTTACATTAAAATTGTTTGATTGTATGAGGAAATATTTATAAATTCATATTCCTTAATAAAAAACGATAATTAAAGTCAATGAATGCTTTTTCCTAAATTAAATTTATTTTTAAATATATCAAAAATGGGTGTTAAATTTTGACTTGGGAGGGTTCTGGTTATATATATCATCTCGATGAGTCAGTAATCTAATGAGGGGAATCTATAAGATAGAACAAAATTAGTTGTACACACCCAATGGGTTTTGACATAGCTGTTTTAAAATATCATGAGGAGATATCTTGAAAATAGAGGTATCATTTTCTTAAATCATGATGACCAATAATTATTCATTTTATTCATTTAGAATTTCATTGTTATTATATATAGTTATTATACAATGATAATATCCCTTGATTCATTTCAGTCTTACTTTTCTAATAAATGTAATGTGATTTCTTTTATTGACCTCACTATATTGATTATGACTTATCATGTTATGAAATTGATGTTATTGATTATATTTCATGTTATTTCAAGTATTTACAATTCATATTTATTATTATCCATGAAATTTTCAAATTGATCTTATATAAAGATACAGTTCCCTCATTGTATACTAATTACATGGAATATGTGTTAGGCTATATTCCTCATAGAATTTATTAGGATTTTTTATTCATGGTAGATTCTACTATACATAACCCATACTGAGATTTTGAAATAACCTTTATTATTTTTCGTTTCATAGTATTTCATGAAGTGTACTATTATTTATGTGTAATGATACGTTGGGAGGGATAATGTTTTTCATTGAAAAAATATTTTGTAATTTGTGCTTTCAAATGTAATATGGGAATCATGTATATATCTAGTTCACCAAAATTAAAAAACTATTCATTAATTTTGGATAAATGTTTTTATTCTTATAACAAAATAATAATAAAGAAACTAACTCCATGCTTCTGAGGTTGTGGTTTCTATATCATGTTATAAAAGACCCCATAATTAATGGGAATAGTAATTATGTGGGGGATTATAAATTGATTAATTCCAACGAATATATAGTTATTTCATCTTTATATGATGAAAATTAAATTTTTATACTTACATTATTTTTTTGATATTGATGTGTAAAACCCCAATATTTAATGTTATATTTTATTTAAATATTTTTTTTTTGATTGCGTGTGTCACACACAACATAATGTTTAAACAAACTGAGATATAATATTAAATAATTTAGAGATTTTAATTTCTTAAATATTGGATTATAGTTAATGAATAGTAAAAATTAAAAATATATATTTATGATTTATACATGTATAAATATAATTAATTGGTGGATAATATATTAGAAATAAAAATAAAATTATTTAATGTAAAATGGATATTTATGCACATAAATGTATTTTATCTGAATATATTAAATAAATCACAATTTTTTAAATATATGAATGAATTATATATATTATAAGTTTAATAAATAATACTAACAATAATATAATATTGTTTTATAATAATAGAATAAAAATTAAATCCATTTTAATGAATAAAGTTTTTATCTATAAATACAGTTTTCATCACATGTTTACTACTTATTTTAAAAAAAGAAAATTCCTGTTATTTAAATAGAATTTTAAAAAATGGATTCCATATTTATAATTCAGAGATATAATTTCATGGAATATGCCTTTTTTATTTTTAAGGATTATGAATATTAACCATCATAAATTTTATCACCACAGTAAAGGGTAAATAAGGTTAGTCTATGTTCAAAACTATATAATGTGGTCATCTATTTTTTTTTAATTATTTTTGTTGGAGAAAATTAAAAACTCATAACCATAATATAGGAATATATTTGTTTAAGGTAAATTTTTTCTTCAAAATATTAAAAGAAAAATATTTAAATCATAGAAACATAAAAAATGTCACTCTCTTAGTTTTAAATATCTCTAATTTTTTCACATGTTGAAAAAATAATGTTATGAATGAATCTAAATGACTATTCTAAGAATAATGAAATTATGTTCATGGTAAAATTTTATTTAGTTATTAGTCATTATATAATTAAATTATATTCTTGTTCCATTTGAATGAAGTATTTCTTTATTTAAAAAATATTACAATTGATTTTAAAATTATTAAAAATAATAAAACATATGTGAGTTATAGTGTTATAAAAATTATTTAGATATTTAGAACATATTTTAGAGGTTTTGATGAATTTTATTTGAATTTAAAAAATTTATTTAGTCATTTATGTCAAATTAATTATATATTGTCTAAATTGTACATATTGAAATTATATTAAAGTAATATTTTCTTATGTTAAATAAAAATAAAAAAATTAATAGAAGAGGCTGAAAATGTATAGTCAAAAATGGAATCTAATTGACATTTATCTGAAATTTAGATCAATGTGTCTTGAGAATAACATTGATATATTTTAATATATTATTTATATCCAAGAGTACCCCTCTACTCAATTTTAAAAGGGAACCCCATAATTCCCTTCTTAACACCACATTGGGGCTTTTTGGTTAAAATAAATCTACCATATCATCTTATTAACTACACTATCCAAATTAAATATTTCATTTTCTTTCAAAAATTCCAATCCTAGGGCCCGTAATAGGAGAACAAAATGTGTTTTTAAAGAAGAGGTAATTGCAATTACAAAAAAAATCATTTTAATTATTATTTTTCCTGCTCAAAGAATATTATTTTCTACATAAAATAATAGCATACATATAAAAATTATAAAAAAAATTATTATGCATATTAATACATTTATTCAACCTCTTTCTATATAATGGTATCAGAAGGTGTCATTTATGTGAATGTATGACTTATCATCTACACAAAGTGATTCAGATAATTTTCTATCATCATATTTCATTGATTATTAGTATGATGTATATAAAATTTATATAAGATAGTAATAAAATAATTATTTTTTAATGATAATATTCTATGTGCCTCATTACCTTTCAAACCATTGAAAATGGTATTGTAGTTCATGCGTATGTGTGGACTACCACCTCTACGAAACATTGTGATTTTTTTCATTTAAATTTTTTTTAAAATGGAAATAAAGATGTATTCAATAAAACTATATTATATAATTTATATTAAATTTATTCCTATATTTTTTTTATTAACTATTCTTTTTGTCCATCTTTTAAAACATTGTGACATCATTCATGTATACGTTTTCCCTCGTATCTTTATGAACCTTATAGTTCATTTTTCAATCATGATATTTTATGGATTACTCTAAATATGTACATAATTAAGATATATGATATTTAAATTATGTTTAAAATTGTGATTATCATTTAAAAAAATTCATTATAAATTTATTGGTATTAACGAACAAATAAATTGATGAAAAATGATGCAAATATAACCCAGAACAAGGAATTTAATAAAACATTTGTTAAGAAATGGGTGATAATATATCATAAATAAATAAATTATATATGGTATAATAAATATCAATACAGTTATGTAATATATGTATAATAAATCTATATTTATTATATAGTAGGTTAAAAACATATTATGAAATGCTAGATTTGAGGAAATGGATTTATATTCCAATATTATTTTAATCTGGATAGTTTATGCTTGAATTTCAAAAGGGGAAATTATATAATCATTATTTTTATTATCAGTTTCATAATATTATCATCTAGTTATATCTTTGGAATATATTTTTTTTTAATTTATTATCAAAATAAATATTTAAGATATCAAAAGTTTTTTTAAAGAAAATCAATACTATTTGTCTCTTCATTCTAAAATTATTTTTATTTTATAGCTATATTTTATAAAAAATGAAGAATGTTTTTATTATTATCCTATTTTAGTGTAATATAATTTTTAAATATTATTTAATATTTACAAAAAATTTTAAATTGAATCATCTTGTCATTTTTTAAATGAGGTACTATTTGAAATTATTTATAAATGTTTGAATAGAATGATTCCATTTATCTTCTACGAAAATAATATAATTCTCCTCTATCATGATTTATAAATGATTTGAAAAATAATTTACATTTTTTCATAAAATTTTAAAAATGAAATTTATTACATAATATTCCATAAATTTTTTAATTTTAATCAATTAATTTCAAAATTTTATAGATATTTTCTTCATGGATGTTTTTAATTGTATTTATATTCATCAATGATGATGTAATTCTCTATTTATTTTATTTTAATGGTCATATGATCAAAATGTTCCATCAATATTCCTTGTCAATATGTTTTTATTATAAATATTAAATGATTAAGGCACCAATTTATTTTCCTACGGTCATTTCATAATGAACTGATGAAATGTTTATATAGTAGTTATTTTTACGTAGGTTATGTTGTGATTATATTATGGTTGTATTATGAAATTTTTTCACATGTATGTATGGATTTAATTAGATGATAGGTGATTATGTTATAAACCAATTATTGTGGTCTATTATAACAAACAAATTATGGTTATTTTTTTATAAACAAAGGGAAGTGGTTATGTTATAAAACAAGGATAGTGGTCACATTAAAATAAGGATGGGTGGGAAAGGGATTATATAGTACTCCATTACATTGGGTAAAATTTGATATCTCATAACTATAAATAGTAGAATAATTGGAAGTGAACCTAGTCCTATATGATGATTTTTCTATATTTATAGTCTAGGGAATGAACATTGAATACTATGATGGAATTTTGTGTGAATACAATACACTATAATAGTCTTGAAAAAAAACCATAACTAATTATAGAAATAATTTTCTATGATTATTTGTTTTCCTTAATTCCATGAATTATGAAAATGTTATTCAATAATGTATTATGTCCTTCAATTCATTTATTATTCACATATTATGAAATTCTAGTAATTATTTAATGATTGATGATTATTATCATTAATATAATGGGTATATTTTTCAGATGTTTTTTGTTATTCCCATTTAGGAATGACCATGTTATATTTAATTGATCACTAATTTCAATCTTATTTACCCATATATACCATATGAGTCCACAATTTCTTTTGATTAATTAATTCATCTTATGAAGAATGGTATTTGTATCATTTTTATAAAAAAGTTTGTTGTTATAAATAACCTAATGGGAGACACTTATGAAAAAAAAATTTATGTTTCTATTTTAATAAAAAAAATATATCTAAAAATTATAGTATGGGTTGTAATTTTTTTTTAAAATATGAATATATTAAGATGTAATATCTTTATATGAATATTTTGGTCCACTACAACTTCTACTATACAATGTTTTATTTATCATTGAAAACATGGATGTTAAACATTAGTGAGATACCAACGGTAATAACACGTATAGAGTAGAATACAAATGTTTTTTATGATCATGGATGACCAAGGATAAATCGAAGGGTCATAGATTGAAAATAAGAATCATTGATTAAGATAATATAGGAATTATTTTTTATGGTTGATCATTATGTTCAAAATCCATTTTTATCATGAAATTTATTTTGGTGTTAGTATGGAGTTGAATATGGAATGAATATTTTGAGGTGGTAATAGGAATTCCAAAATATTTTATTAGAAAGTTTGAGTTAGTTATATGAATTATTTAATACAAGGAAAATTATTAATGAATGTTAATTAATTTCCTCAATTTTTATAAGTTGAGTTTATAGTAAAAACTCTAATTGGTCATATATTCATATATTATATATATAATTCATCATGGATTCATGATTTTGGGAATATAATTCATTAAAATTATTTATATTACCCATAGTATAATTTGATAATATTTTAGGCATACATTGGATTTAATTATATGGGGACTATATATATTGGTGAGAAAGGGAAGACATATTTATGATTTCATATTAATGAATGATAAAGTATCAATATAAGGAAGAATATAATATCAAATGAAAATTACCCATACCTTATCGTTATTAATTCATACACAAAATTTTTTTAGTCTAATTTTTTTTTGAGAAACTCAACAATGAAGATGTGCCTATTTTTCGGGAGATTATTGATGTATTTCTAGAAGAGATTAATATTATTCCACAAAATCATGAAGTCATATTCACAATATAATTTAGAAATAATTTAATACCTATTTCTAAGACTCCTTGTAGAATATCCCAAATTTATTTATTATAATTAAAGAAGAAAATCCATGATAATATTCCAGATGGATCCATTCAGTCAACTGCATCACCATTGGGTGCACCTATTCAAATTATTAAGAAGAAATATTTATTATTTAGGATTTACTTTTTATTATAAATAAATGAAAAATATCACAATGAAAAGCAATTATTATATACCCCATATTGATGAATTGTTTGATTACTTACATGGAGCTCAATAATTTTTTAATATTTACCATTACTCTAGATATGATTAATTGAGTGCCAATATAAAGTATATACACAAGAAATCATTCCATACGTGACATGGGAACCATTAATATATAGTGATTTCATTTATTATAACTAATTAAACATCGTGATTTACTATTTTACTGAATATTATATTTAGATATTACGTTGATATTAATTTATTAATCTTTAAGGATGATATTTTTATATATTAAAAGTGAAAGGGAGAGAGTGAAGATTACATAAGGGTTATGCTGATGATTTTGGGTAAGGATAATAATTATGAAAATTATACCAATGGTAATTTATTTCTTCATAATGTTTAATTCATGGTTCATATAATATCATTTAAGGGATTATTCTTAGATCCTACAATGATAGATGTTATTAATGATTAGCCAATAAAAACCACTGTGATTCAGATCCATTGTTTTCTTTCTTTGTCTGGATATTATTGATGATTTGTGTATAACTTCTCTAGATGTCTAATATATACAAAATTTTAACTCTCGAAGGATCCAAGTATCTTTTAAAAAAGTTGTTTGAGGTGAATATAAATTTTTTGGGGGGAAGGATTGTCGGTGAACCTGTCCTAAGACAACCTTATAGTGGATAAGGGTTTGTAATTTATAATAAATTACCCAATAAGATAAAATAATGTATTGTCATATAGAATGGTATATTTATATATTATATATCACACAAAGTTTTGTTTTATATGTGAAATTATCCAACTCAAAATTGAGAGTTTGCAGCGGTAATGTTTTCATTAGAAATATGGATGCATTATCCTTATTGAGGAAGGTGTAATATATATACAAATTATTCAAGTTTAAATTACACTTTTACATATAAGGAGTTGAAAATTATCTTGATAAGTTGAATGTATGTGATTAAATATTATAACTAGTTAATAAATTACCACCATAGGAAATAAATTAAGGCAGAACATTCACTGAATTAAAAGGATCAATCTACCTTATCTATGATAAGGATAGTTAATTATTTGGTTTTTTAGGATATATAAATCATGAAGGAAGGTAAAATATATTATCTTTCTCAAATTAGTATAAAACCATCCATTCAATTGAAGATTAAATGGAAAAATAATGAATATGTGAAGCTATAAATGATGGTGAAAATTGTTCTAATGTTTTAAAATTATTTAAATTGATTTATATGGTTTTTAAACTGTGTAGGTGTCCATTTTATGCAAGAATTGATGAAGGGGATATTAATGGAAGCTCATATTTTTTCATTTTCTATTAAACCCAGTAGTAGAAAAATTTGATGATATTTGGAATATTTTTTTTGGAGGAATGAAATGAAGAGATATATTTCATATTTTGTTTCCCGAGACATGGTTTTTTAGTAAGTTATTATTGAGAGAAAAATATTTAAGTGGATTTTAAAACCATTATAAATAATCAAATGGTAATGGAAAACATATTGAATTATTTCACTATTGGATACTCTAGAAAATATAAAGGGAATATTAATATATGGATTGTATTTTATATCTTTATGAAGTCACAACACATAATTTCCATTAGAGAATATTTTTCCCACTACTATCATACTCTATGATACATTAAAGAAGTGGTAATATTTCATTTTCTACCACTATAAATCATATATTTTTGGGACCTGAGTTTTACATCAATGTTCTATATAATCCTATAGTAGGATCTTATTATAGAGATCAATTTTATTACAACCAATTATCCCAAGACTGATCGACAGTATGAGAAAACAAATAAATCACTAGAGGATACACTAATTTCTTGTTTTATTATTTCAAAGGTGCATGGGATCAACATAATCCTCTAGTAATGTTATCATATAGTAATATATTTCATATGGTAATTTATATGGATCTTTGTTAATAACTATATGGATGTATGTGAAGAAAAAAAAAGTTGTTGGATGAAGATGGGTAGAGAAATATATAGGGAACTAATATTGATGAGGAACTCAAAGAGAAGGTTATAAATATTCAACATCACATAAGGGCCACTATATGTTGTCAAAAAATGTATGCAGACAACTGTTAATAATATATAGATTTTAAAATTGGTGAAAAGGTATTCTTAGATAAATTTTTGTTCAGTAAGGTAATGATGTTTTAAAAGAGATGATATTTGAACCAAATATATATTGGTCCCTTTTTAAATATTTTGTTGTATCTATATTGTACATTATCATTTGGTGACACAAAAAAAATCTAGCTGAAGTTGATGTTTTGTTCTATGTATCTCTTCTGAGTATGTATATAACTAATTTTTCACTTTTACTAAACTCAGATAACATACCATTGGAAAAATATATCTCTTATGAGGAATAACCAATCGATATTCATGATCATCAAACAAAAGTGCTATGAAATAAGGAATATCTCTTGGTAAATGTCTTTTAGTGAAATTTAAATAAAGTGAGGAATCAATGGAGGATCCTTCTGATATAATGAGGCATAATAATCCTATTCTTTATTTTAATGAGTAACATTATTTGTGAAATTCATTTTAAGGTTGGTAGAATGTAGAACCACATGAATTTATAATATATTGATCCTAAAATAATTTATTTATTACTTATAGCTTGTGGTGCATGGAACAATAAGTTTAATGAAACCATGATATACTGTTAAATTATTATGGGATGATTGTCATCTGGAAATTGTATTGGATTGTATGTATATTGTTAAAGAAATTATAAAAAATTTATGGTTTATACGTGTATAAAATAAATTAATTAGTTTGAAATTAATTATATATAATCATAAAATCATTAAAAAGAAAAAGTTTTATTTATGCACTGAAACATATTGTATCTTAATATATTAAAAAATCACTTATTGTTATTGATTTTAATAAAAGGTGTATATGATACATTAAATAAAATGTTTTAACATTCATCTAACATTTTTCCTAGTCATGTAATTAAAAAGAAATCCCAAATATTGATTAAAAATGTATTTATCAAAAAAGGTTATTTTCATTATGGTTCTAAGCATTATTCTAAAATTATTTTTCCACTATTATTTAAATTGAATATTGATAAATTTATTTTATATTTTGAATTAGTAGGTAAAAATTTTCCAATTAGATATAATTTATTTTTAGGAAATATAAATATTAACCATGGAAAATTTATGACCTTGAAAAAGAGTTCATCTGATTAATATAGGTTAAAACTAAATTATAAGGTCATCATTTTTTCACTTGATTATTACTAGATGAAGTTAATTTTACCGTAATAAACTTAAAATCTAAATTTTACATTCTAAGAGACATTTTTCCTTAAAATTGACTAAAAAATAGTCCAACATTTGAATGTTAAAAATATTACTCTCTTAGTTTTAAATATCTCTTATATGTCTATATGGGTAAAAAAATAATGTTATTAATGAATATGAATGCCAATCATTAGATTAATAAATTTATTTTCATGATATAAATTTATTTTAATTTTTTAGTAATTATATAATTACATTAAATTCATATTTAATTCCATAGAAAAATTTCTTCAGTTAATAAAAAATATAATAGATGATATTAGAAATGATTAAAAATAGAAATCAGTTGATTTATATTTTCTAAGAAATTTTTGAATATTTATGACATATTTGAGACGGTTGAAATTATTTTATTCAAATTTACAATTATTATTTATGTATTTTAAGTCAAATTATGTTAATTTTGCTTAAATTCAAAATAATGATATTAAATTAATATTTTATTATATAACATTAAAATCCAAAAATATTAAAATTGGACAAAGGGATAATATAGGGTTCACCATATCATCCTCTTTACATTTATAGTCTTTTTCGGACCATTTTTATGGAGAATGACTAAAACATACCCTGATCTGTCGCTGTCTCATGTGGAAAAATTATCATTATTATGGTGCTCCAGGTGAACCTCACCACTTAACAGATGCTCCTGATTGGTTATAGGGGTGTGATGATATAGTGGGGAATATATACCTCCTTGTACAGAGTTACGATATACTAGAAATAAACAATATATATAAATATCAGACAATAGAAAAATTAGAAACTATAGAATATACAACTAGGAAGAGATAAGAGGATCTATTAATCCAATAATACTAAATCATATAATGATAAGGAAAATGTATCAAAATTTCAAACTGAAAGTCATATAAAAAACATGCTGAATAAAATAAACTCAAAAGAACTCGTTCACAAACCCTTAGTTAGTCTGGTATCCAAACTCAATCACATCATCATGAAATGATTAGAAACAAGTTCCCCTTATAATATCTAAAAATCTATCCATGTAATAAGATCAATAAAAATGTTGTTAACAACAGGGTGTGAGTAAAACATTTCTGATCAACACCATCATTTCTAAACAAACCCATACTTATAATAACTGCATGAAATAATGCGGTAAACATATGAATATTTTAATAAATTTAACATCATAAAAAAACATACATTAAAATAATTCTAGAATATCATTATGCATGTAAGAAAATTGTTCCAACCATTACCACATATCCATGGCATTATAAAATAATTGGAAAATCCCTTTGAATAATCATTTTATAATTATAGATGTGCCCTCTATATAATATTTTTAGAATCATGAGAATAGACATCTATATAATAATTTTATTATCATGTCCAATACATCTATATAATCATTACACCGTGAAATTTTTATATTCCCTCTATATAATAATTATAATATGAAATTGGTCCAAAAGTTCTATATAATATTTAAAAATTGGAACATGTTCAAACTATCTATATAAACATTAGAGTATCCATTAAGACACAAGTCATAACAAAATTGATATAAAAGTATCATATCATTATCCTCCATGGTTAATTCTTCAAATTAACCTTTTTATTTTAAATATACATTTCATTTAGCTAGTCTTAAACCATTAACATGCCAATTCTTGCACAGTCTAAAATTATGAAATATATCTATTTCAATTTTCAATTTAACTATTTTCCAATGTGAATATTTAATAATAAATCACATAATATCCCATGTCACAATAAAAAAATTAAATCATTATATAATTCATTATTATTCTAGGGTGGGATCATGCAATGGGTTTTCGTAATCCATGTTGCATCACTATTGAATTCTAATAAATTTAATGAATAATACCACACATGATTTATCAAACATTTATCATTAAATTAATCATTGAACTAATTTTTTTGGTGAAATAGTGATATTTTACATGAATAAAAAATTAAACAGACCATAGGGTTTGGTTTTTAACCACCATCCAAATACAATTGTTCAATATGATGCTTCTATAAGGTAACACCAACAAGTACTAACCAAATGATTATCAAAATAATAAAATTGATCAAACAAAGATTGTACCAACACCCAAACCACCCTTTTTCAAGTGTTTCACATGAAACAACCAAATAACAGTGTAAGGTAGGGAAAACTAATAAAAAAACTCCTCAGAGATAAATCACTTGAATGGGGTGTATGAAATAGATGAAGGTCCTCCAAAATCAATTTGAAATTTTATAAGGTGTGATAGAGGTGGGATTCATGTGGATGAAGGAATAAACCACACACATTTCCTGGATTATAACTACTAATCCTGGGGAACACATGGAGTGAAAATATATTATACATCATGTAATTTCTTATTTATGAAGTATGTTGAAATTCATGTCCCCTTGGGTGAGATTCCCCCATCTTGAACAGTACATATCATGTAAATTGATTAATAGGGTCCAAAAAGTCCATTCCATGATCAATTCAATGGCCAATATTCCTTTCATAACAACATTATGGAGATAGTTACGTGTATTTCAATACATATACTTGAAGTGTAAATGTTTTGAATGAATCATTAATCTCTAAAATGTTTCATAAGACCTTAGACAAATTTTTAATCCTTTAAAACTAATGGTAATCCCCCTTAATCTCATTTAACTCATTTACACCACAACTCAACTATTTTAAAAAAAACTTACATCCCCAAAATTTAGGACATTTTCCCAAACACAATATATCAATCATTGAAAAAAACTCATCCATCAAGGATTAAAGAAGAATAAAAACCCAAATAAATGTTATTCAATGAAAAACCATAAATGGGACATAACTTGGAAAAGACAATATATTTTAATTTCCACACCATATAGTAGCTATTCTCTAATCTTCTATAGTAATATATTTTGAATCTAGGTGAAAATATTTGGTCAATTTTTTTGCATATTAGAATATCACACATTGTTTTCCTCTTTGACTCTCTCATGTTGCCACAGTATCTGAACAAGAGTTATGGACATTCCACATTGATATTTCTCTCTATAGTCCACAACACTCATCAAATACTTATTAAAGGTTGAATTAACACAAATGTCAACATCCTCAATATCTACAATATGAAAAATTATAGAATGATATCTCTGATATTGTGATATATGAAATATGTCATGCATAGAACTTTAGTATTATGGTGGGGCTAATCGGTACACCCCTAAACCGACCATATCCATTATTTCAATTTTCCTAAAAAACATAGGAAATGTATTTCCGAATTTACTCATACTATATTTCCCTAAACTAGGTGACCCTTGAATGAAAAAATGATGACCATAATTAAAATCTCCTACTCATTTCTGATTTCTAGCATAATATTTCTAAATATTTTTTTAGTCACCAATGGCCACATCCTCAACTAAACATACTCATACATATTCAATGTGAGACTAGGTCTAATAAGAACTAACTCTTCTTTATCCAACCAACAAAGATTTCAATGTCTCAAAAATCTATAAAATGCCTCAGAATGTTCCATTTGGATCGATGCATAGAATCTATTAATATATGTAAATTCAACATGTTTCATATACTAATCCCATGAGACACTCATATCCAAAATATTTCATTATAACATATCCTATAGAATCTAATTATTCTGTTTAGATTGAATGTTAGTGTAATGACCCGCCAATTATAATTGGCTTGAGTATACAACTAGTCATTACTAGGCCATAAGCGACGACCCCATGATGACAAAAAATGGAAATAAATGCTGAAGGGTTTAAAATAAAAGTGAGTGACGATTTAACCTTTATAAAATACACCAATATCCTAACCAAACATAAAAAACATTAAACATATGTTTCATGAACAAAATAAAGACAAATCAAAAATTCATGAATCTTAGAACCATATAAAAGTATGTAACAACAGAAGAATAACCAAGAATCAAAGTACATAGTAGATAAAAAATAAAATACTCTCAAAAGATCATAGGACTCCATGATCCACAATCTCCAAGATCTAGAATCTCCAAATATCCCAAAAATGACAAGGTAGTGCTAAAAATGTGGGAAACGTTACCTTTTCCTTTGTCATAGAAGATAGCATCTACAAAAGCACCAAAGTTCCCAAGCAGGGGTGAGTATAAAACTTAGTAGGTTTCCCCTAATGAATTCCCTTTTAACGCCACTAGGATAAGATATTTAACAACATTTAAAATAAATAATTTATATAAATAATTTACATAGAATAGTTTATGACAATATATAAACAAGTTTCCCAAAACCATTGTTAACCAAAAGTATACGACTGCAATTTAAGTCAATTTTCTAGCAAGTTATTTTTCCAAAAAAATAAATAAACAATATTTAAAACCATTTCACAATATATCGTTTTTGGAATACCCAACCATTCCACAAACCCATTCAGTAATATATGCATGATACACTATGACAGTTTTATACACAAGTCCAGTTTCTCATCGATCTACAAATTCATCACAAGGTAATTGTTTCCCATGTTCCATTAACCCTTTGGCACTGAGCATAAGGAAAAATTTCAACCATGCCCTGTATAAGCAACATGAACTTTTATATCCCATGTTACATTTATCCTTTGGCACTAATAACAATGTCATATTTCAATCAATTCCTAGAAATGAAATATGAACTCAAACACCAATATACCCAAGGATCATGCCAAAACAGATTTTCAATAAATACACCCTTTTATTGAAATAAAAATTTATAAAAATGATTTCAATACAAAACCATATTAATAAAACATTACTTCTATTGAAAAGCAAATTTTCATCAATCTATTGAACAATTCAAGAAAATCAATAATTTAAAATCGCCATTTTAAATTCAAGAGGCTAAATCACTTTGCACCACAATTCACCACGATTTCACAATTTCACTAAAACCATAAATCATCACTGAAAGAAAATTTATTACATTTTTTGCAATAAAACTCATTCACATAAACAAATTTGAAACTAATCCAATCAATTATATTAATAGGAGTTGATATAGAGGCCTCCTACATCAATGGTTTTGACAAAAACCACAACGAATGAAGAACGATTAAGAAAACTGGGTTGATTCTTCAAGAACCTACCCTAGATCTCTTCTCCTGGAAATACCAAGACCAAATATCATCATATTTGGAATCCAATAACATAGGTCAACCCATAACAAATGTAGATCTACGAAACTGATAGAAGAGAATAAGTATATCTAAGTAGATCGACGAAACTGAAAAAACACCGAAGATGAACGATCACATACCTCAATAACCCCACATAGATTCTCCAAGGGAAGCCTTCAGATTGCCTCTAGAATGATGGTAGAACCTTGTTTGGCCTTAGGAAAAGAAAAATCCGGATTTATGGCCACTTAGCAGAAAAAACGATCCACGTAGAGGCAAAAACATGTGGGATCCACTTTTTTAGGATATCACATAAGTACCCACATAGTTAGTTCGCATGGTTAGATAAACCATACAATAGCCACTTCCTCGGAAATCCCCTAAACGACCTCCGTGAACGATCTCCCAAATCATGCTCCAACCATGCGGGAGCCATTGACTCAAAATGACCATCTAAGCATCGATTTTTCGTGTGGTTAGACAAACCATGTGCTGCCCGTGTGACTTCCCCTTTAACTAAAAACATCTTTCGAAGTTCTCTCGACTCTCCCCTTCATCACACATAACATTAAAACCATGAAAAATATTCATGTAAGTGTTATATACCACTAACCATGGGTACTATGTTCTCCCCACCATTGGTCTTTTTTTCCTAATAATGTAGAAAACCCTCACCCTTCTGAAAGAGTTTTGGCCACAACTCTTTCATTTCCTTCTCATGTTCCCAAGTCTCTTCTTGAATCTTACAATGCTGCCATAAAACTTTCACTAGACCGATGCTTTTTTTCTGCAATACTTTCACTTTCCTATCCAAACTATATATCAATAAATCGATCAACGAAGAATCTGGCTCTAGGTCATCGTGATCCCATCTGATCACAGGGTCAGGATTAGGTTGATACTTTTTCCACTGAGATACATGGAACACATTATGGATAAAACTAAATAGTGGGGGTAATTCCAACTGATATGCACTCTCCCTAACTCATTCTAGTATATCTAAAGGTCCAATGTCTCTAGTAATAACATGACCTACATTTCGAAATAACGATGTCCAATCCATGTAGATATCCTCAAGAAGACATGATCACCCACAATGAACAATAACAGTCTTCTACGGTGATCTGAATAGTATTTCTGACGACTCTGAGCCATCTCCATCCTCTTTCTGATCAAATGTATCTTCTCCGTTGTTTCATGGAAAAGGGTCATCCCAACTAGTGAGGTTTCACCTGTTTCTACCCAGTATCATGGAGAAAAAAATGACGCACATACAATGCCTCAAACAAATCCATGTGTATCGAGGCCTGATAACTGTTATTATATGAGAAATATACTAAGGGTATATTGTCCTCCCTTGATCCACCAATATCCATTACACGATACCAAAACATGTCTTCTAATGTTTTTATTGTTCGCTTGGATTTCCCATCATTCTTGGGGATGATACGCCGTGATCATATTCAACTGAGTCCTGATAGCTCGCTATAAGGATTTCCCGAAACGATATGTGAACCTCAGATCTCTATCTATGACTATTGAAACAGGTATGCAATCACATTTTACCACCTCTCAGATGTATATTTTGATAGATCCTCTATCGTTTGAGTTTCATTAATTGAGATGAAATGGACCAACATGGTAATTGATCCACTATCACTTATATGGCATCGTGTTTCTAAACCGTTCGTGGAAGACCTATAACAAAATCCATTGTTGTATACTCCAATTTCCAAATAGGGATAGGTAAAGACTGTAACATTCATGTTGGTCTCTAATGCTATGCCTTAACTTTCTGACAATTTAAGCATCGCTAGATGAACACGGACTCCGTTATATTCATACCGCTCCACCAAAACTGTGCCTTCAATGTCTTATACATCTTCTGTGTACCTAGATGTACATCCCATCTCCAATGGTGGTAAGCATGAAAGAGTTGTTCCTAACAAGACATAGGTACAACTATGTAATCTCTAATGAACAAAATTGAACTCCCATCAATTTTAGATCACTAAATGGTATCCCCACCATTGACTTTTAAACTCTTAACCAAACATTCTACATCAGATGTTTGTGCCTCTTTGACCATTTTCACAAAATCAAGAAAAGTGTAGCTGAAAAGAAAACTACAACATCACTCTGGTATTCACATTCCACATGCATATTGGCTAGGATCAATATCAACTACCATTAATATAAATATTCTTTTTCCAACTATGCATATGACTTTCTCCTCAGTGTATCCTCCACTATATTCTATTTTCCTAGTTTATACATAAAGTCATAGTGAAACATCTGAAGAGACTCTATCCATCTCCTTTGTCTCGGATTCAAATATCTCTGTGAGAAAATGTTTTTCAAGATTTTGTGGTCCATAATCACAATGAATTTCTCAACAATGAGATAGTGTCTATATGTTTTCAAGGCATGGATGACTAAAGCTAACTCAAAATTATGTGTTGGGTAATTCTTCTCATGCACCCTCAACTGCCTTGAACCATAAGAAAACACATGGTCTCCATGAATGAGAACACATCCCAACCCTAATCTCGAAGAATCACAATACAACACATACCCCAAACCTGATTCTGGAAAAATCATGATTGGTTCAGATGATAGAAAAAAATTTAGTTCATGGAAAGACTTTTGACAATCCTTTGTCCATTGGAATGGAGCATTATTCTTTGTCAGAGCTATCATTGGTGAATCTAGTCATGAGAAATCATGCACAAAGTGTCAGTAGTGACCATCTAGACAAAGAAAACTTAGTATCTTGAAGATATTATTTAGTGGATTCCATTAAATAACCGCTTCTTTCTTTCTAGGATCAATATAAATTCCTTTATGAAAAATGACATGGCCAATAAAATGTACTTCCTGTATCAAGAAAATCACACATTGATAATTTTTCATACAAAAGATGATCTCTTAATATTTTTAACACTGTTTCTAGGTAAAAATCATGTTCATACCTTGTTTTTGAATAGACCAAAATGTTGTAAAAAACACCACAACAAAATAATCGAAATATTGTTGAAATATCTGATTCATGAATTCCATGAAGACTGTTGGTGCATTCGTCAGACCAAAAGGCATTACTGCAATTCGTAGTGGAAATATCTTCTTCTAAAAGTTGTCTTCGAAATATCCTCCTTCAGAACTCGCAATTGGTGATATCCAGATCCCAAGTCAATTTTTGAGAACTACTGAGCTCCCCTTAAATGATAAAATTGATCATCAATTCATGGTAGCTGATATCTGTTATTTATCGTAACTGGGTTAATCTTACAATAATCAACACACAACTGAATATTTCTATATGCCTTCTTCACGAAAAAAACAGATGCTTCCCACGAAGATGTACTTGGCCGAATGAAACCCTTTCTTTCCTGTTCTTCAAATTTCACTTTCAATTCTCGTAACTTTATTGGTTCAATCCTATAATATGGAAGGGAAATAGGGCTGGTCCCCAGAAGAAGATCCATCATAAACTCTACTTCCCTTTGAGGTGGTAACCCTGAGATGTTTTTGGGGAAGACATCTAGAAATTGATCCACAACTACTGGAAAACAATTTTCATCAATCTCTTCCATTGATGAAAAAGTCAATGCTGCCAACTAATAAGAGATCGTTCACACTATTGGTGCCAACAAGGTCTTTTTTTTGTTCTTTACCATCCTCTCCCCTCTGAATAGAATCTTGATGCCATCCTCAGTTGTGAAACTAACAATTCTTCTGTAACAGTCTATGTGAGCATTGATCATTGTAAACCAACCCATACTTGGGATTACATCATAGAAAAACATGTGCATCATCGAGAAGTCCTATTTCAGTTCAACTCCTTCAATAGTTATAGCATATGATCTAGACACAACGGTTTGACATTCTCTTTTAGCAAGAGGAGTATAAAATTATACGCCAGAAGTAATCATTTCCAACTTTATACATAGCATGTAAACACCACAAGAAGCAGTGAAAGAATGTGATGAACCAGTATCAAAGAGAACTTTCACAAGGGTAGAATTTAAAATAATCGTACCTCTCACTGTAGATGGGCCATATTGATCATTAATAGTCATCTGCTCATCTCTATACAATTTATTCATCGCTTTATTGTTCTCCCCATTGCCTTATTGAGATTTCCCTAGTTGAAGAGTCATGGTATTTCGAGAATCACCATCGCTAGCTCTGTTATTCTATCAAGAATGATTTTTTTGTCCTTTCCCTATTAAAGAATATTATGCTTGTGATTCCTGAGAAGTTTCATGAGCACCTTAAATTGGATCATTGTGACAGTAGCATTGAATATGTCCCATATTGTTTCAATTATGTCATGATATAGGTTATTTTGTACACTCGCTTTATGTGGTCAAGAGAACCACATCGAAAGAAACTTTTATTGCTCTGGGTTCATGGAGGAAGGTTCATTAGTCCTATCGTCTGTTTCTGATTTCCCCTTCCCCCTAGTAAATAGGTTTCCCTTTTCCAATTTTATCTAATGGTTGAGGTCCCACCTTTTTCTCTAGGTATCATCATTCCTCCTCCCATTGATCCTGATATATCATGTTCATCAACATTCACTCTATTCTCCATCTTTATATAATCCATAATACAAAGCACCACAATCATTGTTCAAATCTCATTCCATAGACCTAATTCAAATATGTGTTCCTTCAAAGACGCACATGTCACAACCTCTAGTGAAAAATAGACAAAATTCCGGAATTTAGCTGTATACTCTGTGATATAGAGTCTCTCTTTTTCAGGCTGAAGATGTCCATCGTTTTCTAGATCGTGAACATATTAGGATAGAATTTTTTGTTGATCAATTCCTCAAAATCAACTCATGTAATGCCTTCATCCAATTTAGCGTGCACTACTAAATCCCACCATTGGCGTGCATGATCCTCGAGCATATAGGCCACGAGCTTGACCTTGATCGTGGATGGTGTGCTGATGAAATCGAATATATGATTCATCCTACTTAGACACACCTCCTCATTCTCAGGTTCATTATCACCCTGAACGTTCGGTGGATTCTACCTCATGAACAGGATGGTATGATCCACATTCTTAGGTTAATTTCTCTGGTTCCCTATATACACAGCTTGAAAATATTGGAAAATAATCTGACCAGCTCTTGGTTCACCAATGGTTTATATGCAACCACAATCTCTTTATCCTCTTCGGTTTGGTTTTGAAGATGCCTACCGGGTGCCATTTTCTAAACCAACAACAACTTCTTCAACCTCACTCTATAGAAAATGATGGATTAGAATTTCAAATTATATCACATAAACTATCAAAACATTGTTTTACAAAAACAACATTTTTTCCATGTTCAACCATTTTTTAAAATCAACTATTTATTATGAAATTTGAACCATTTTCAACATACACCAAGTATCCCCTTTTCAAAATATTTCATTTGAAAATAATTAATTCATTTTTGAAAAATTTACATCTTTGCACAAAATCATAAATCATTCCTCGAAATGAAATATAAAATCTCAGAGGTAATTCATTCCTCTACAATGCATGTCATGATCATCTCATTGGATAAAACCATGAAAATTAGATTTCAAACATTCTAGAAGTTTATCAAAAACACATATGTACCCAACTCTCTGGTAACTTGATGTTCAGCATAAACGGATTAGCTATGTCCTTTTATGCTATACATTTCATATTCTAAAAATCCTACTCATGTCTATGATTCCAACCCAAGGAATAGACAAAAACGAATTCCAAATCCAAGACAAATAACATTGTTGACCATTTCTACCACCAAGGAAGGACTAGACTATTTCCATTTGTAATGACCTGCCAATTCTCATTGTATTGAGAGTACAGTGAGTCATTACTAGGTCTTAAGAGACATCCCCAAGACACCAAAGGTTGGAAATAAATGTTGAAGGGTTTAAAATACAAGTGGGGGGATCATTTACCCTTTATGAAATAAACCAATAACCCAACCAACGAAAAACAAACATTCATTATATTATGCATGAAAAAAATAAGACAACTCAACAACTTTATGTATCTTTGAAAAATATCAAAGTATGCAACAACAAAAGAATAACCTACTATCAAAGTAAATAGTGGATAAATGACACAAGAATTTCAAAATAACATAGGACTCTGTTGTCCACAAGCTCCATGCTCCACAATCTCCAAACAGCCCAAAAATCACGAGGTAGTGCTAAAAATGTGGGAAGCATTACCATTTCCCGACTCCCAGAAGATAGAATCTGTAAAAGCACAAAAGTTCCAATGTAGGGGTGAGTATAAAACTCATTATTATTCCCCAATGACTTCCCTACTCACTCCACTGGGATAGAAGAGTTAACAACATTTAAAATAAATAATTTATATAAATAATTTTCCCAAAATAGTTTATTACAAGTTATAAAAAAGTCTCCCAAAACCCTTATTAACCAAAATTAAACGAGTGAAATCTAAACCAATTTTCTAGAAAGTTATTTTTCAGAAAAATAATTAACCATGACATAAAAACATTTCACAATATCCCATTTTTGGCATACCCAACCATTCCACAGACCCATTCAATCAGCCATACATGCTACTCTATGACAGTTCTATACTCATGACTAGTTTCTTGTTAATCTACCAAGTCATCACAAGGTAATTGTTTCCCATGTTCTGGTAACCCTTTTTCACCGAGCATAAGGTCAAATTTCAACCTAGCCACGTATATGAACCATGAAAGTTTAAACCTATTATTCCACTTAAACATTGTCATTGAGATCAAGGTCATATTTCAACCAAGCCCCAGAAATTCAATTTGAATTCACACAGCAATATATCCAAGGATCATGGAAAAACACCTTTTTAATAAAAACACCCTTTTTATTGAAAACCAAATCCATCAAAGTCATTCCAATACCAAACCATTTCAATAAAACATCCATTTTAAACTATGCCAGTCAATTATAGTAAGAGGGGACGAGAGACAAGCCTCCTACCACAATGGTTTTGAGAAAAATCACAACAAATGAAGAATTATAAAGAAAACCTGATTGATTATTCAAGAACCCACCTTACATATCCTCTCCTAGTAATACAAATACCAAATATAATCATATTTGGCATCCAAACTCTTATATATACCCGTAATGGGTGTATATCTAAGAAACCGATATAAGAGAATAAGTATATCTAAGTAGATCTATGAATCCAAACAAGAATGGAGAGGAATAATCATATACCTCAATAATCTGGCTTCGATTCATCAAGGGAAACCTTCTGATTGCCTCTAGAATGATGGGATAACCTTATTTGGCCTTAGGAGAACCAAAATCCCGAGTTAAGGCCACTTCGTAGAAAAAAACAATCCATTTAGAGGAAAAAAATGTTTAAGATCCTCTTTTTTAGGATCTCACTGAAGTGATCGTACGGTTAGTTCCCAATATTAGGAAAACAGTGTGCTAATCGAGCATTATCCACTTCCTTGGAAAACCCTTGCACAACCTCCTATCATGGTCTCCAAAACAATTCTCCAACTATGCGAGAGCTACTGCCTCAAAATGACCATCTACACACAGTTTGCCCGCACGGTTAGACAAAATGTGTGCCGCCCGTACAACTTTCCCTTTACCTAAAAAAGATCATTCAATGTTCTCGTGACTCTCCCCTTCATCACCATTAACATTAAAACCATTAAAATCCTCAATTAAGGGTTACATACCAGAAACTGGGGGTAATAAAATTAGTATAAGGATGTTTGGCCAAACTCTAAAGAACCTAAAATCCCATCTCCCCCTATAGAACCTTCTAGAAAAATGATGTGAAATGATTATATCAATCAAAAATGATACTCCTTAGAACATCATGCTACCAAAATACCTCATATATTTAAACATAACCTATATCGTCAATGGTGAAGGTCTCCATGTTCATCAAAAAGCTCGATACCATCATTATTTGATTCATGATCACCATAATTCATCATTCATTTGGGATTTCTAGGAAAATTCTATAATAAAATCCAAAGTGTTATCTTCCCATCTCCACTCTCAAATTGGTAAAGGCTGAAATGGACTAATATTCCTCTAATAATCAAATTTCACCATCTGACTCGTTAAACATATCACCAAAAATCATGACACCTCCATCTTAAATCCTTACCACAAGTATTTATATTAATATAAAAACATATTATCATCAAACTTGGATGTACCTCCCATATATAATCATGAAACTCTCTCATAATGTCCTTTCATAATCTCATTGGAAACCATAAAATTCTATGAAAAAGTAGAGAATTAAAATTTCCATGATACCATTCATCTAGTGGACAAATACTATAATGGCTCACTCTTAGAAAAAATCCCTCCAGACTAGAAAATTTATAATTATTTTTATGGTACAAAATAGAAGGTATAAATGGTGTTGATGTCCAATATACTCATCCCTGGAATATTGATAATCATAATGAATGTATATAAAAATTTTCATCATCCACTACTCATTGCAATAATCCCTCACTACCAATATCAACATATTCTCGATAAATTCATCAGAAATTACATTGTTTTTTCTAGGGTATAAGTCAACTCAGCTTCAAAGGACTATAGATACTCAACCCCCCCCCCCCCCTCTAGTAATAAAGGTTTAGGTGTCTCTAAGAAAAGGTTTACCATAGGTGATTGTGGTTTGTGTACACCAGTAAACCCTCACCCACAATTTAATGTCTCTCGAATCTCAAATAATGTACCACCAAATCTGAATACATATTGATAGGTGGATAATTTCAATCATGATTTCTCAAATATTTGGAGCCATAAAATACCATTGGATCCTCATTCATCATAACCGATCTGAGTCCGTCTCTTGATGTCTCAATGCACATAGTATTTGATATACCCAACATAGTTATGTTGAGGATAGGCACTATGGTTATCCTTCTCATGAACTCTTGAAAATAATGCTCATAAGTTTCAAACCAAAAAAACTTAACCCCTTTCTGTTTCATTCAAGATATTGGTTCTTAAAGACCAAACAAGTAATGGATAAAATGCTGAAAATAACATATTAGACCTAGAAAAAATTTATTCTAAAAGACATACTTCGGTCGCTATTAAGATTAATTACTACTACATTATACTGTTCTATGTGAACTCCTTCCTCTTAGATGACATGTACCAAAACGTTCACTTTAAAAATCCTTAAATTCACGTTATGTAGCATAATCAAAATCTGATCCTCCCAAAATATACTCATGAAAATTTCATTATGTTGGTATTGATCATCCACTAAGTTAGAGTGCACAATGATGTGGTAAATAAAAACTGCCATAGACTACTCTAGAAATTTATGATTTATTTAATTAAATAAATTTATGAACATCGATCATGAATTAATCAAACCCAATGGTATCACTATGAACTCATACAATCCATAACTCCTCTTAAAACCATTTTGAGGTATTTCCAATGGTCTCGCCCTAATATGGTGGTATCTTAATCACATATCGACATTTAAGAAGATATTATAACCTATTAAATGATATAATGATTATAATATATTTGAAAGGGTATATCAGTTCTTGACCTTCATCTAGTTCAATCTATAATAATCGACACATAAGTATAAAATCCCATCATCCTTCTTGGTGAAAATAAATTTAATAAGTCATGGTGATGTATTGGGATATAAGAATCCTTTATTATCCAGATCATCAATCTAACCATGAATTCATGATTATCTACTAGTTCCCTACTATAAGGATGAATAAAAATGGGTTTTACTCCCTTCACCAAATCAATCATGAACTCAGTCACTCACTTGGTTATTAATGCATATAACTCTTCAAGAAGATCATCCAGAAAAAATTCATCAAATAGAGGAAATGCATCCTTCTAAAATCCTCCATAATCTTGAAAAATTCATGCTATTTGAGTCATGAGACAATCTTATCTTCACTTAATTGGTCCTACATAACCAGAATGAAGATCTCACTCACCATAATGAAAAAAGCCTCTTTTTGGAGATAGAAAGCAAAATCTTCTATTTTAATATTTTATATGACCATGGTATAGAAGTAACCAATCCATAACAATAATAAAATAAAATCATACCATTTTAAACACATAAAGTTACCAAAAGAAATGGTTCCCAATAGTTTCTAATGAACACACCTTGCATAGTATTATACTCTCTTACTGCACAACCAATGGTTTATTTATGGTGAAGACACCATCAATGATTTTCATAATTAATAACAACCCATTTACATATATAAGAAAAATTGCATGTGATTCTATTGTATCAAATAAATCTCAAGAAAGGGTAGAAGACATAGGAATAATATCACTAATAGTATAATGTTATATATCAACACTAGTCAGATTAGTCTACATTGAGTGTATCAAACTAGACTATATGCATTGGGGTTTAGTATGACACCCATGGGATATTATCTCTGTTTGTTATTATTTGTCGGTAACTAAGGTGCCACATCCCCTAAATCAACCTAAACATCCCATGAAACTCTAGATACTTGTTTGTTAGGGGTAGGTGATTCTTTTACAAACTATGGTACCTACCCTAATCCTGTTTCACTTCTCTAGTGTTCCATTCCCCCAAAAAAGCATCTTTATTCGGAAAATCATACTAATATTTTCTCACTCCAAGTTGGGGTATGAAATCTAATTCATCTTATTTCCCAACATGCCACACAAATAGAACTACAATGGTACACAGACCTTAGATGATATCCCATTTCCTTGACTACACTACCCACCATTTACTTGGTGAAAATAATCATATTGGTGCTTCAGGAGATAAAAAGAAGAACTCCTATTTTTTCCTGCAAAATAATTTGGAAAATTCTCATGTCATATCTCATATTCCCTTCCATGATGAGTGACTGATTCATCACGTCCTCACCACTACTCAAGTGAGAGATTTAAACCTATGACCTGTTCTCGTATATATTCTCATCCAGAAAAATTACCACCATTTAGATCAATTCTTCATATAAATATTACTAAATTATATATAAATTAGCTAAATGTCATGCTTAGTTCATAACACACATTCCCTCCCATATCAGATGCATGAACTCACAAGGCTTCACATTCATCAATGTATCTTGATAGAATTATCTTAGGAATATCACCTCAATTTCCATCATCGGCAAATCGTCCTACTTCCCATATTACTATCAAATATCCAACCAATGATTGGTTGGTCCACAAATCATTGACACTATAATATTTACCCTTCTATATTCAATTGATCAAGGTGTTTGAAGATCATATGGACTAACTAGATCTATAACTCGACGATATTGGGGATCCATCCCAAGTAAACACTAGATGATGTTGTAGTTGTAACTTTTCAATCGACTAAAAAATCAACTAATAGGGTTAATAGTCTCCCTTTCCATGGATCACATAACCCATAGAAAGATTTATCAAACCTTAACATCCATCTAATTCATACGAGATATAGGAAACTCCATTTTAGCAGTGTTAGTAGAATTTTATGGACCACTCTACTAATACAAAACTCATTGTCAATGAGGATTCATTTTATCTAATATAAAAATAGTTTTCTTAGATCATTGGGTAAAAATATTTTCTCCCCCATTATGTAATAAAAATATATATCCATTGGCTCATGTTATCTATATAATTTCCTTAAAAAAATTATTCTGACACAACACTTCATTTGTTCCCGTTTTTATTCATCATATATAATAGTATTCTCATTTCATAATTTATAGATGTAATTATATATCATATTCAATAAATATTTCACTATCATGGAAAGTTTATGTTAATAAAAAATCTATTTCATCCTACCATGATGCACGAAAACACATATCATACAATATTGGTCCATGGGTATAAATCTCATGAAACAAAAACATCAAACAACATGTGCATAACCCAAGGTGAAATATCATAAACCATGTCAACAAGAAACATGAACAACAATACCATCCTTGGTTAGTCATATCTTATCTCATACATGGGTTAGTTACTCCTATGAAAATGATCAACGTCATGTCCTGACACATTTTATTCTTCTTTATGCCTTTACCAAATAATAATGAAATAGAAAAGAAAAACATTTTTCTTATGATACAGATTTTTTATTTCCCCAGATTTGGAACCCTCACATGTGGAAAAATCATGTTGGTTACAGGTTCTCAAGTATGCCTTCATATATATTTGAGGATAATGACTAGAAGTTGGTATGTGATGATATAGTGATGATACAATTCCCCCTCTTACAAATTTACAATATAGTGGAAATACAAAATATAAATCAATACCAGAGTAAAAGAAATGGAGAAATAGAATAATAAACAATTGGGATGAGAAATTTGGAACCAAAAAAAATATTGAATCATATAATAAAATAATGAAAGATATCTGTTTTTAAAACTAAAATAAATAAAAAATAATAATAATTAGATATAAACAAACTCAAAAGTCCTCATTCATGAACCCCATGTTGTCCCCATAACCAAAATTCATCTCATCTACAATCCATAATCAGCAACAAGGTCCCTTTATCTTATCATGTTATGAATCCATGTAATATTCGCTGGTACCAAACTACAACTCGAATAGGGTGTGAGTAAAACACAGTATATGGAAAATTTTATTATAAAACAAAACCATTATAATAATAAGTTTATACAGTAATGTGATAAATAGGTTTCTAAATTATCCCACTCAATATAATAAAAAAAATACTATGTAAATATTATATAATATCACTAAGATTGTGAAAAATAATTCCAACTACAACCACAGATCCATGGAATAATTATGAAAATGTTAAAATCACATGGTATATGTATTTCGACATCCAGGCCAAGCACTCAGTTTAAGAATTTCATAATCCTGGGAATAGACCACTGTATAACCATTTTAGCATCCTAATCCATAATCTTTATATAACCATTTTAAAATCCCAATCCATTCCCTCTATATAAAAATTACAATATAAAACTAGGCCAAGCCTGCTAAAAATGCACTACAACATAAAATTGGGCCAAGCTCTCTGTATAAGTATTACAACATAAAAATGGGTAAATACCTTTATATAAGAATTAAAACATTTATTAGAACGCAATTAAAAATAGTTTGGATATCATTATATCATTTCATAAGCCTCAATAGTTAATTCTAAAAATTACTATTTGTCTCCCTATTAAAATTTTCATTTTCCAAGTGTGTACTAGGACATTATAATGGGATTTTTCACAACAACATATCATATCAAACATATCCATTTAAAATATCAATTTTATAATTTTACAAAGTGAATATATCAAATATAATCTTCTAATATCTCATTTCATTGTAAACATAACTTAATCCATTAAGAAATTCGTTATTATTGTGCGGGAAGACTCACCCAATGGGTAACTGCAAGCTACGTCACATAACAATTGATTCTGAATTCATCTAGAGAATAGTACCACATATGATTTATAAAAATTCATCATTTAAAAAATTATTACTCATTTTGTGTTGTAAAAATATAAATATTGCATATACATGAGAAATTAAATAGTTTATGGGGTTATGTTTCAAATCATATATAAAAACATGTATTCAAAGCGATGCTTCCAATATGAAATGAAAATAAAGAACATAAGATATGATGATCACAAGAACCTAGATTAAATGCAATCATCATTAATAACAAATCCAACTGAAATATTGATTTTCTACTTCCATTATCATAAAAGAATGGAAAGGGGATGAAACCCAAATGAAAACAACTCAATAGATATTTATCTCTTCAACATGGCTTCTAGAATAGAGAAAAGATCTCCAAAATCACAGGAAAAAACACATGGGTATTGAGATGTGAAGAATACACTTTGATAAATGCATAAGATAAATGCACATCATAAATTATAACCACTAATGATTAGATATGGTTTGTGTTTAAATTTATTACATGGATTGTAATTATAAATTTATGAGGTATCCAAAATTTGAGTCACCTTGGGTAAAATTAAGATCACTTGAACATTACATGTCATGTAAATAGATTCACATCATGTAACTAGTTAACGTCAATATCAATTTCATGAAATGTATTCCTTACATAAAATCTTTCATGAAATAGTTACACATAGTTTAATATATATACATGGTGTTTATGTTTCTTAAATGTGGATATAATCACAAAAATATTAAAAAAGAGGCTGGAAAAATTTCCAAGACTTCCAACTCATTGTAAACATTCATAATCTCAGTAAACATGTTTATATCTGAACTAAATTAATTAAAAAAACGTATATCTCATAATATTAGGTCATTATAATAAATAAAATCTCTCAGTATCAGAATGATACTCAACCAACAATGACTAAATAAGAATGAAAAAATAATAATGGAATTAATAAAAAAACTAACAGTGGTACACACCTAGAAAAATATGGTATCATATAATGAAAATAATATATTATAATCATTTATTATTTCCTATAATGTCCCACACTATAATTAGAAAATGGTAAACTAAATTTCCCACTTTCACCAAACGTTGATCCTTCTAGATAAACCAAAATAAACCAAATTATTCTATAAATTCCCCTTGCTACATTATAGTGTTTTTGGTCTTCCCAAAAGAATATCCCTAGAGCCCTTAAAATGAGATCTAAAGCAGTGGTTTAAAAGGAAAAGTAACTTATTTAACTGATCATTTTCTATTTAATTAATTTTTTACCTCTACTAAATATATTATATTTATGATAAAATAATTAATTAAATATACTCATTATATAGAAATTTTATTATGATAATTTAACCACATTTATTCTTTTTGTCTTCATAAATTTTTTTGTGAATGTTTCTCTCCTATGTATGTGCGACATACCATCCCTTCGTGGTGGTACAATTCATTTTACAATAATATATATCAAGATTGGTAATAATGGTGGGGTTGATGTTTTTATTTCATATTTATAAAATTATTATTCTTTTGGACTTTAATTGTATCATATCTACATTTTTACCATCCAAACTATTAGAAGGCGATGACATTCTTCGTGTGTACAAGTGGACTACCACCTCAATGAAGAAATGTGGTTTTTCTTCATTTCCTTCTTACAATATTAGTAAAAATGATGGATTTAGATAATATATGTGATATATATGATATTATGATGAATTTTAAATTTGATTTTTTATTTACCTTTAATTCATTTCATCCATTAAAAATGGAAAACAATTTATATGCTTATGTGTTGGAAAAATAACATATCTTATGCCAATGTTATTATATCATGGTTGATGATTATCGATTCATTAATGGTTCATATTTTATGAACTGTATTAATTTATTAAATTAGTTAGTATTATGATCATTTATATACATGGAATGGGTTTAGAATGTTATTTTCAGGTTATCATATACTTATTTTCATCTAATGAATATGTGATCATTGATATCTCTCTTATTATCCCTTACTAAGAATCTGAGCACACCATTTCTTATGTATCCTTTCCCCATGTTATGAATAAATTTATTAATTATGATATTTATAAGATGCAAATTTTTTATAAATAACCTAATTATAGAAACATAAAAACATGTTTTTTCGGCGTCCAACCATCCGATGATTCTAGATGAATGGGATTTTTTTGTAGATCAAAATGTTATGTAATGAATATTTATATAAGAAAATGTAACATCTATATTTGAAAATTATGTGTCACTATGTGATGCTATTCAGTGGTGGTAATTGAAAACGAATAATATTGAGGAATAAGAAAAATAGAACTTTTAATGAAGATATTTCAATGAAACATTCTTCAAAAATATATCTATCATGAGAAATGGCCTAAAATGAAAATAACGTTCCTTGGGTTTATAAATAAGAAATTATAATGTTTTTTGAAGTATGAGGATGAAATTTCATGACTATTAGGGTATTTTATTGATTATATAAACAATAATTAATTCCTTATTAACTATTTATTAATTGATCATGTGTCTTTTCTCTGAAGGGTTTTGGTTTGTCAAACATTTTCAGAATATTATGAAATCATTCTATGCACTTTCAAAAAATAAATGTATTTTTATATATTTAATATATTCAAGGGGAATAATAATAATAGGTCATCTGAAAAATGTGAAAAATGTAATGTATCAATTAATAAGAATATATTGAATCAATTCCAATCATGTGATAAAATTTAAAAGAAACATATGTGGAAATGTTGGAAGGAAATGGGAGTTTGGTAAAATTAAAGTAATTAGGGTCATATGGATAATAAATTTATTTTAATGAAACAAATAAATGATTCTAACTTTTATAAATATAGGGAAATCATAAATTATTCACACCAATTCCCCCAACACCAAGGGAAAATCCCATACAAGATGCTGAGTAGAGATGTCCAATTTTATTAGATCACTACAACATAGGTCGAATTTCCCAATGATATAGTGGAAGGTAATTTAATTATATATAAAAAATTAGATAATGTGTAATTTGATTCTAGATCATCACCCTCTTTTATATTTTCTATGTTTTCTATGAAAATAATATAGTTCCCTAGAACCATAAGATTAGAGTTTTTTATCAAAATTATATATGGAAATCACACTACAACAAGGTTGTGTTAGGAAGATCCCATTATTATATATTATCTTCCTCAATTTATATAATAAACTAAGATAAATATGGTTTAATTTTATATAATCCATGGAATAAAATCGAATAAAAATATGATGTAAAAAATTATTATAAATAGAAGGAAATTATGATTCATGATAATGATGTCAAATTCCATATATTTAGAGGGAATATCTCACCATATAATTTAGTTATATATTCACCCCAATTAACTATTTTAAATGAGACTCATGGGGATAAAGTGTAAACATAATCTATTAATGGAAAATGTAATTCACTTGTTGAGGATGTACTTATTTTATAGAAATACATCAATGTATTTCTTGATGAATTACACGGAAATCTTAAAGAGTGTGATGTTGAGTTCTCTATTGATTTTGTACTTGATGAAAAACCAATAACAATGATTCTTATTGAATAACCATTATAGAATTAGTGGAGTCTATAAAAAACCAAGTTGAATTAATTTATTAGTGATTCATAAAGCCAATTGTTTCACCATGGGGTGCCCTAATTCTCATTGGTAAGAAGAAATATGGATCCATTAAAATATTCACGAAAAAGAGTGAAATCATTGAATTTATGAAAATGAACACGTATTCTCTACCTCAAATTGAATAACTATTCGATCAACCTCACGAGGAACAATTTTTTTCAAATATATTCCTTTGTTACATTTTCATAAATTTTGAGTAACGATAGAATATATTCACAAAAAACAATTCAAAAAGGTTATTATATTAGATGTTTATTAAAGTTATATTTATGTTAACTAATTAACCATCGGTATTTATTGATTAATAAATATAATATTCAATAAATATCTTGATAATTTAAATGTTGTATTCATTGATAATATCACGGTTTTTTATAATAGGTATGAGTACCTTCATAATAACTTATGGATAATTCATTATAATCATATAATCAATGAATTATATGGGAATTTTATAATTCCTAATTTCTGCCTTTAGAATGATTGAATTATTGTCAATATTGACTCCAAGGATAGAATATCAATTGATTATATGATGAAAATTGAAGAAAATAAATATTCAATACCCATGAAATACATAAGGATTATAGTATCATTGTTTTTCAAGTTTAATATCAATTATTCATTTAGAATTTTACAAGATTGGATTACCTGTTATCCATGATTAAACGTAACGTAGTTATGTTAAAACTTATAGTGTAATGTAATGAATTTTTTTTGATGAATCCAAGAAGCCCTTTTTCTATTCTCTAATACTGAGACTACTAACTAGAAATGAAGTGTTTATGATATATAGTGATGAAATTAAAAAGGTTTATGGTTGTATTCTTATGAATAATGATAGTCAAATTTCATATTCAGTATGATAGATAATTATTCATTAATAGAACTATCAATCTCATGATCTTGATCTTTCAGCTGCAATATATACTTTGAATATATAGAGACATTATCACTATGTTTAATTATATAAGTTATAGAAATACCATAAGAGACTAAAATACATTTTTTATATAAAAATAAATACGGCTAAAATGTTATCTATCAAGATACTATAGGATTATGATTTCTCAATAAAGTGCCGCATTGGGAGGGAAAATAACATAGTGGATGCATTGAGCTATAATAATAATATTGTTCTTATGAAAATGAGTATTATAAAGGATCCTATAATAAAGATATCATTATATATAAATAAATTAATTATTAGGAAAGGATATAAATCACTATATTTTAAAATGATTCTAAAAGGAACTTCATTATAAAAGATAAAAAGATCCCAATATAGTGATGAGAAATTTAAGAATAAAATTAATTTCAGGAATGATGAAAAATATGTAGAAATATATTTTTATGAGGGTTTTCTATAAGATAAAAAATTAATATTTGTTTATTTATGCAATAAATGAAAATGTGATTTTTTGATGATACTCATAGATCAAATTTCTCTATAAACCCAGGTAGAACCAAGATTTGTTGGGATTTTCTGGAATATTTTTTTTGAAATACAATGAACTTGGAAATTTATGATTTTGTAATAAAATTATTGTATTTTATATTGTTATGGTTAATTTATCTTAAAAAAATAGCATACATTAATGTATTCAAATGACTCTATATGAATAATTATATGGAAAGCGATTTCATACTCAACCATGTTTAGATTATGTTTGTGAATGGAATCTTGTAAGTACTGAACATATTGAGGAGAAAAAAATAAAGGAAATGACTATTAAGACTCATATTAATTAATATAACAATAGGATAAATAGTTATACAGATAATTAGTAATAATATATTTATTTTTAAGTCATATATCATATTTTTCTTGAAGGTATCTCTCCCGAAGGGTGTTAAAAGGTTCTGTAGGAAATGACAATTGAGTCTTAGGTACACCAGACATTTGGAAATAATGGAATGAAAGGGTGATAGGTATTTTCAATTGTATATTACATATATCCTCTCCATACTATAGTTTGTGTTCCATATATCATTTTTATTTAATTACATGCCAAACCCAACACATAGGATAACAAAGGATGAAATATAATTAAATCATGTCCTATTATAGTGTAATGAAACCATCTAGATTCTTGATATCAGAGAGAAACTATTGATGAATCTGATTAGTAGACTCATAATCATAAATTGAATAAATAATAAAATATAAGAGTATATATTGGAAGAATATTATGTAATTTATAACAACAAACCTCATTTATCAAAATTTTAATATCAATTAAAAATACAGAAGAAAATATTATATAATAAGGACGAATGTAACATCGGAGATTCAATTATATAAATTAAACATTATATTATAATAAAAGGATAATTCAATGAAAATTGAATTATATCCTAGAAAAAATTAAAAAATTATAGTAAGAATATATATTTAGAAAATATGTTTTAAAACTCTGCCTATAAAAGTTTGAAATTTTCCCTCTGAAATACGATTTTATGAAAAACTGAAAGTGTAGTAATTTTATAATAAACAATTTATTTAATATAATGTTTTAAAATATTTATACATTAAAATTTATTAACTATAAATTATATATATATATATAAGATCATTTTGATCTAACTTAGATGATTTTTTATAAAAAATCATTATTCAAAAAAGGAAAAATTTATATCCATATTGATTAATTAAAATAATATTTATTTAATATTGATTAAAATTATATGAATATACATTATAACTATATATATGAATTTAAATCTTTATAATAATGATTCTATTGATATACATAATATATGATCATATTATTTTAATAAAATGAATTTCTTGAAAATTTGTTTTTCAACACATTTTGCATGTTTATTTTTTAAATAAAATTCCACAACATCTATAAATTGAAATTAGTAAAATATATATTTTATTTTTAATCATAATAATTAACATATTTTATAGGTTTAACATAATTTTTTTCATAATAAATAGTAAAATATAAATACTAAATGATGTGGTTCATGTTTAAATGAGTTTACTTGGGGTTTAATCTATAAAGATAAGTGCCAAAATGACATAATAATTGTTGAAATCCCATTAGATATATTTGTTTAAATACAATACAATTTTTATTCAAATATGAGGCATATTTGTAACAATATGATCGAGAAAGTGGCATGATATTATTGAAAATCATAATAAAATTATAGGTGTGGCACTCACCTAAATTATAAAAGTTATCTCACTCCCCTTATGGCATCAAAACTATAAATAAATATATCTCAACCAAACACTACCAATATAACCCCCAAAATTCCTTATCCAAAACATATAGGATCTCTTATTTCAAAAATTACAACCCTTGGGTCCTTAATATGATATCCAAAGTTGATTCCTAAAATTTTGGGTAATAGTCTTCAGTAAACTCATCATTATAATTCATTTTATACCACCATCAGTTACATTTTAACACTTAAAATATAACAATTCTATTATATCCCATATAATAATATTTTAGTTTTTTTATTTCGTAATATTTATATATATCTTTCTCCATCACGTGGGACACAAGTCCATTGCTAATGTTTATAGTAGACCATCGCCTAGCAAATAGAAGTAATATTTTTTCCATCACCAACTCTCATTAATAGTATTAGTGATTAAACTAATTAATATTTATTATTCATATGAAATTATATCAGTTCTTATAAATAAATATGTAATCCACTTCCTTACGGTGTAACCAACTAAGGGAATGATATCATTGCTCATGGGTATGTAAGTCATGTAGTCTCCATGAAGCAATGTGATCCATTTTTAATGGAAACATTGAAGAATAGTTCAAAAAAGCTATTTAGAAAAAAAATAATATATTTATAACACAAACATAATTCACTTATAATTTTTTTCTATATCTAATGATCAATAATCTAATCGTATTTTAAAAACATAGATGCAAAAAAATAGATAACACCCGAAATAAAAGTAGCAATGAAATATTATCATCAAACATATAGTAGGATTTTATAAATGGATCATATATGACATTATAAATATGAATATGGTTCTTTATAAATTAATAAATTTATTGAAACCATTATAAATGAGGCTGACCAATGATTAACTAAATAGAAGTTATAGGTAAGGGATTTCTTCTTAATTAAAACATCATTAAAACATATTTCTTATTATGAAAGTATTCAATTTTATGTTTTTTATATATTTACTCATTGAATTATTCTACATGAATACCAATTTATTCACGATTATTAAAGTATCAATTCAAGTCTTTTCCTTCATGTTTTTACAATTTTAATGTATCCAATTATGTAAGAATGTATTTTATAAAATCTCTTTCTTTTTGGGTTGATATTTTTTTAATTTAAGGAATAATATTATATATCCTTCATATGATCCAATTATTTTCTTATAAATTGTATATTTAAGGATTTTACAAATTTTCTTAAAATATTTACTATCTTTGGTATTAAATCATGAAAACAATTTTTCAGAAGAATAACATATTTTACTTCTCATTTAATGGAATATATATTTATTTCATGTGCATGTATTTCAAAAAAAAATTAAAAAGTAATTTTATTTAAACACAAGATTTATTCATGAGATTTTATATTATAAATTCATTTTTAAACTTATTTAAAGGAACCTTTTAAATGATTTCTAAAAGGTAATATTTTTACATTCATTTTAATTAGTAAAATTTAATGTTTATTAATTTATACGGAGATAATTAACTTTCCTAAAACCATAATTTTTTAAAATAATTTATTGCCTTCTACAAGTTTTCATTGATTTTTCTAGGAAAGCTAATAAAGAAGTGTTATTTTAATATAAATTTAAAATTTTTTTCATTTCTACAAACAAATTATTTTATTATAAAACCTATCCTTCCAATTTATCTATGGCCAAATCTTATCTCTGATTAATTGTGTGGTTGTAATATTTCCCTTGAAACATTAAATTTCATGTTATTACTGGGTCTTACATGTCCTTTAAATATAAGTTTACTATATCATGGATATTATTATTCCTTGAACTAAATATCATTTCAACATACAATGTTTTATATTGAATTTTATTTGATTGGATAAGGAAATTTTGATAATACATTTCATATACTCCATATAAATATGTATAAATAAGTCATGATTTTCATGAATTAAATCTAGTATTAGATATATGAGAAATTAATTAATAATTCATTGATGGGTGGTGTCCAAAATTATATAGCCTTTCAATGCTTCGACACGTCTCATGAGACAAATCAATTAAAAAAATTAAATTGGGTATTAACCAAATTTTTGATCTATCTTGGAATACGGTAATTACATTATAGATATCATTATTTAAGAAATAATAATTTAAAATTTTATAAATTTCCCTCATTTAGAAATTATATAGTATTATCCAAGAATGTTTTCATTGATAATATCAATGGATTATTTTGTGTTCATGTTACTGACTAAATGGGTTTTTTTATCAATTATTTACTATGGTATACTGATTATGATTTTTATAATCTTGATAGAATTTCCTATATGTGACCCTTAATGTGAATTTTATATCACCCATATTTTTTAATTTCCCTAAGATATGAAGAATTATTATTTGAATTATTTCAAGGATGCCTAATATTTTCCCTGACTATGTTTTATATATATATTTTCAAGTGTATAATTATTATGATTAGAGTATCTGGTTCGACATGATTACTATATTGATAAGTCCTTCTAAAGTAGAAATCTTGTTTATAGGATATTGAAATAAATAACCACCATCTCTTGGTTACTTAATTCAGGGCTGTTATATAGAACAACCCTTAAATCACTTCATTTTTTCTCTTAATAAATGCAATTGTGATCAAAATCTTTTCAAAAAAGTACCACAAGACAACCAACAAATTAATTTGAAAAATTGATTAGGGAAACATTACTATCTATGAAATTATAATAAAATAACCATAATAAAGAAAATAAATAAAATAAAAATCCAAATACATAAGATGATAAAAAATGATGTTTAAAAACACACTCCACTACAGAATGTGTGGATACATTGTTTTATAGAGTGTAAACAAACCATGTGAGTGGCACTGGAAGTTATCCAGAATGTTCTTTCTGACCTGTGAATGATTTGAAAGATCAAGTGCCTTAACCATGCTCCCTATGAATTCCTTCTAATTTCACTCTGTAATGAGAATTTTCTAAGGATTTTTCTTGTAATATCACTACATCTAAGAGAAATAGAAAACCACATAAAAATATATTAATAAAAATCCCCAACAAATCGAAAAAATTAAATGAAAAATCTTGACCACTAGTGGAAAATAAAGACACAACATAAGGATATTTGGTCCAGTAACATCCACGTGCGTACCACTATGGTTCATATAGTCCTATATCTATTATACCACATACCCTAAAATATCATGACATTGTTTCTCCAGAACCTAAAACCCCTTCAAGAAACCATGATCCTTTGAAACCATTTTACAAGGAATAGGTCTAGGATACCAACTATAGTGGCACTCAAACCAATCTTTCACATAGCTGATGAGAATCCACAATCCCCTTGGGTTTACAAAAATATTCATGGGTATCAAACATAACTACTGGGGCAGTTTGACCCTCACGAAACCAAATATAAATAACCAGTCATGGAATAAAAACAATGATATGAAGATAAATTCCAAGTGACATCTCAAAAATATTCAACACATGAATAAAAAACTACAAATATATATGAATGAAAAATAATTAAAGACCAAATTTGGAAAATAACAAAATACTATCCAATAGATTCTATGAAATCGAAGGTCTTTTCACCATCCCCATGTGACTCACCAATCACCACCATGACCCAAATAGCATTTCAAATTCCTACGGAATATGAAATAAAATATATCCTAAGAGTTAAGACTTAATAAATCATTAAAAATACATGTATACTAACAAACCAGAATATGTAGAGTCTTTGATGATGCTAGTAGGAAGCCAACTTGATTCCAATTCTGTCCATTTATAATAGAGACCATAAATTCTTGTTTAAAAATAATGTAAAAATAGTTTTTTATTTTCATATACATGGTATAAGAGTAAAAAAACATATGTATTGAATTTTCTCAAAATAGTAAATTCGAATATAACCCTATAATATAGTTTTACAAAAAATAATTCCATTTTCAACCCAAATCATTTACCGCTATAATGTCAAAAATATGAAAATAAAATTGTTCATGACTTAAAAAATTAGAAATTTAATAAAAAAATAACTTAAAACCCATTTATAAATTTTCCATTATTTAATTTACCCTCCCAACACAATGGTAATAATGGGAATCGGGGAAACTGTTATAAAACACATCCATAGAATGTAAAAACTAATTCCAATATATTGATGGAATAAAAATAACCAACATCAAGATTACACCATAAGAGGATTAAAAAATACATAAATTACAACCAAAATATATAAAACACACATAGAATTATGTACAATAAATGGGAAACATATTATACATATATTGAGGAAAAGACGTGGACTAGTGTAACAATATACAAGACACGAATGAGGAACTACTATATGAAGGTTTACAATCGTACGTCTAATAACTGAATCACTCTTACTTAGTCTCACTTTTGACACACCTCTAGATAGATATTATGTACAACTTGGGTTTCAAATCCCTTGAATAAAACCCAAATAGACTATAAATATCTGAATACTTCCCCCTTAGTAACCTAAGTTTTTTCATGGAATTTTTAAATGAGGTGGGCTTTGAAAACAAATTTAAACACATTCCAATTTCAAAGACACAAGGGCTACAACCACAATAAAATCTATCTCACCTCACATATGTAACCTATAAAGAGCCCAAATATATATGAACAAAATGAATCAAATCACAACATCAATTATATGGATAAAAATAACATCATTAAAAACAACAATGGGATCACAAGGTAAAAATAAAAAATCAACCAATCAACATATCATAAAGATCCAAGTGGGTATTTATCATTTCAAAATAACATATACATTTAAAAATATCATTTTTTAACATTTTAGAAACCATAATTGTTTTAAAATAAATTTTAATAATCAATAATCTCATTCAAAAAACAAAGGGAACACCCTTTCACATTATAAAACAAAAATACCTTTTGAATCATTGGAAACCATTTATATCCAAAAAGGGAAACCACATTTCAAATCCTCATTTGGAATATAACCAATTGAATAAGTTTTTATTTCAATGAAAACCATTATTTGTTTATAATAAAGAAAACTATTAAGAAAAAATTACCAATTTAAATCCATGTTAGACTAAGATATTTAATTCAGCAAATTATTCCAATGGAAACACCCACCCAATCATGAAAAATCATTTGAAATAAAACTATATATTAAAAAAAACATCACAATAATTCAAAATCACATTTAAATAAGGAAACATTCAAGGACATTTTAAAAAATTATATCTTTCAAAAAATAGAAACATCATATTGTAAAATAAGAACACATTTAAAAAATAAATCTAAATTTAACTCCAAGGATAGATCACAACCATTTTTCAACCAAATTCCACATTACCTTGAACCCAAACAAAGATAGTTTTATAAAAATTGCAACAATGGTCATTGGAACATGGATAAAAGAATAAATCTAATATTTGATGATTTTGGAAGAGTATACCTCTTAATTTGAATAATGAACCACCCAAGAATCACTAGAAATAATTGTTGGGGATCTTTAAAAGGAATAGATAACCCATGGTTTAGTTCCAAATAAAATAAGGTCAAATGTGGGTGGTATGGTTTGGAATAACTAAAAAAATAGGAATGAATAAAAACCCCCAATAGGGTATTCCACGTTGTTTTCATAAATATTTTTCCAAACTGTAAACAAACCATAAATATTAATCTTTATCTACCTCGAGAGGATACACTGTTGTCTATCACGGTATCTGTAATAGTGTTCTATCTATTAACTCCCCATTATACACTAATGAAATAGACTCAAAGATTTTACAAAATGGTTTTCCTTACCATACACATAACTATAGACGCCAATAAAATCCTAAAAAACTAAAACATTGTACCTAGAATTCTCAAAACCAATGGGAAAATAAAACACTAGATTTTAGAAAAAATTACACCTAGCATTTCCACAAAGAAAGTGTCAAATTATGAAAATCATATCACCATAATATCAGGTTTTCCCACCCAGAAATTTATCACATAGTTGTCTTGAGCTCACAATCCATGTACATTCTTATGGATTTGGATATCTTATAAAGTATCATGTTTTTCTCTTGTGATAACATTTTTTGTACCCTCTTTTAGGCTTGATATGACCTCATAAGTATCTTCTATTGGGAGTGGAATAAGATATAATGTTATTTTTTTCTAATAAAACATAAATATTTACCTAATTAATTGGAGTTAATTGTAGTGAATACCTATCACATAGTCATAATCTATTCATATGAATTCCATGTGAAAATAAAAAATATTTACCACAACCTAAATGTTCAAACCATTGAAGATAACATTGTTTTATTCAATATTTCATCATTATAATCATAATCCATATTGAGAAATAATAAAGTTTGTATTATTTTGATCATATCCTGAGTAAATATTAAAAAAAATTCTTATACGTAATGATTCCATTAAATGATCATTAGTACATTTCATAAAGAAAATACCCACCGCATTTTGAAATCAATTATTTAAATTTCAAAAATAATCAAAAATATTAAAGAAAAAGATTTATTTGAATGAATCCATGGAATAGAGTAATTCATTCTTCATTTATTAGAGTATTCATTATTATAAGATACATTATTTAATAAATGTATTTAAAAATGATACTTTTTACATTTTTGGTAAAAATAAAAAGTATATAATTCAAAAATATAAATGAGGAATAGATTTAAACTTTTTCATACAAGGAAAAAAATGTTTAAATAATAATTTATAAAATTTTATCGGAAAGGGATAAACATTATTTATAAATTTAATAAATAATATCACAATAGAAGAAAAATATTTCCAACTGAAGAGATAAATAATGTTTTAAATCCATAAAAATATTTTTACCTTCTCTTTAGTACATAAAAAAGAGGAAAATGAAAGGAAATATTTAATCATAATAAATTATCAAAGAGAATAAATTAAATTTTATCTATGAAAGATATATCATATAATTTAATCATCAAAAGTTTAAGCATGATATATCCTTTTAAAATATGACATTGTAAGATAAAATGCTTACTAGTTTGGTAAATTTGGAGTGAAATGTGTGATGAATGAAAAAATCTAAAATGAAACATTAAAAAATTATCATATTCATATTAATGATACACATATAAAATTTGAATTACATATAACTTGTACGATAAATTTTGTATATTATATACCATATCTCTCAATAAAGAAAATTTGAGAGGATAAGCCCTTATCACAAGGGTAAACTTCTAATAAAATCATGATGATTAAATAATTTGAAATATATATTTAAATTGAATGAAATTATAATTAAAAATTATATAAAATATATAATTGTTTTTATATAAACCACATAAATATAAATATATTCATACCATAAAACATATCTTAACAAAATAATATGTGAACTGATGAACCATTACCTAAATTCTGAGATAATTGGAATATTCTCTACCATCAGGTGTAATTAATTTATATTTATTATAAATCAATAAAATAATAATCAAAAAATTAAAATATAAAATATTAATCACTTGTATCATTTCAAACCAGTTTATTAATAATTATTTGTTAAAATCATCATTTCCCTATGGGAACAATTTTGTTTTTCTTGTTTGTTTCAGTTTCATTGTCTTTGTCCATAAATATATATCATGGATCCACATCATAAATAATATTTATCATTATATATTTAAAATAATTAAGGATAATTTTTAATTTTATATCAATTATATTATGTTATGATGAATAAATAATTACATCACTTCATAGAGATGTTTGTCTATAAGTATGCATGAGTGATGTTTCAACATTTCTACGTAAGATATGAATGAATGGTAAATATGAATTAACGTTTACTAAATATTTATTAGACCATAAATATCGTATATATTTCTGAAATCTATATGTATTACCATATAGATAATGTGGATATGAAAAAAATAATCCCATCACTTTCTCACAGTTTTTTTCCACATGTATAAATGAGAGGCATTATAATTTTTTAGAAGATTGGATGTTAAGAAGGTAGATAAGTTATTATAATTATTGAAGAATAATAATGTTATAAATGGAATATATAATAATTAAATACATCTTAATAACAACACATTATTGATGGTGACGGATAATGAATCATATTGCTACATGGAGGTGGTAGTCCACACGTACAGATTAATGATACTTTCATTACCCATTTGATAGAGAAGATGTGAAATTTTTTTTACCCATCATCAAAATACCATATATTTATATTTATAAAAAGGTATTTATAATTCTTTATCAAAAAAATAGGTTTATATAAGATGTAATATGAAATAAAAAATTAAATATATTGATTTACATTTATTCCTTTTCCTTGAGAGACCTCCTTTGGCATACACCATAACCCTTGAAATATGAGTATTAGAAGAAAAAATATGATCTGGGATGATTGAAAATATAATTTAAAAGAAAATCGAATAGGTTTTGGATTAGTTATATAGTTAAAATTATATAAATAATATAGGATAAGAATTACCCTTTTATATGTGAGTGGAGAGACATGTAAGTAATTACATAAAATGTTTCAATAATATAAGGACACATTAATGAAAAATAGGAAACAAATACACAATTTCATGAATTTAAGGAAATATAATGTTGAAATATAATTATCTAATAATAATTATGCATGTTTATATGGTATTAATATACGTAACTCTTTGTTTAACCACCTTCATAAGCCTTTTTAACCATAATTGTGGTGGTTTTTTTCTTTTTTTACTAGTCATTAGGTACTAAAATTAATTTTTCCCTATAAAATTATATTAATTATTATTATTAAATATACATAATATATTATTAAATATTAAATTTATATAAGTGGAATAATATTATTTTTTCAACACATGGGAAAAAATGTGTACATGTATTAAGAAAATGGATTATTAATCATAAAATTGAATTTACATCCATTACATTCTAGGTAAAATCCTTAAAGGACTTCTAATTTTTTGAAAATATAATATTAAATTTTCATTAAAAAAATTAATCAATATATTTATATTAAATATTTTTTGATAAAAAGCATTATAAAGATAAAAATAGGTTATTGGAAAAGGTGTTCTTTTGCCAAAAAATGAACTTACAAAAAATAAAGTCAAATGATTATTCATATATAATTAACAATATTATTTGTATATAAATGATACTTATGTTAATTGTAGATAAAATTAAAAAATAATGGGATTTTTAAATTAAATTATTTAATAAAAAGAAATAGTCATTTTACCAAAATCTGTATTTTTCACTATTCACTGGAGAATAATTATTTTTAGGGAATACAAAAAAAAATCACCATCATATAATATTTAAATGATTATTTTAAAAAAAATATTGTCAAATTTTTTTATGAAAATGGTAAAAGATAATTATTTTGTTTGTGAACATAAAAAAATAATACCAAATTTTGGAGAAAATATATTTTTCAAACAGAAAATAACATTACTAAATTTTGAGTACTTATTTATTATTTATCAATAAATACATATGAATTTTCTACAACCATAATACATATTTTTTCTAATGTGGTTATTAAAATTCATACCAATTTATTTAATGGGAAGGGTATAATGGCCACCTATAAATAATAATATTTTTATAATATATCACACTTATTTTAATGCTCAGTGTTTAATGACATGCAAGATATTTAGCATGGTATTATAAATATTCTAGGATTTACATACATACAAGATGTTAATATCCATTCATCAACATCATAATCAAAGAACACATAAATATATAAACATAATATTATAATCAATGAATTTTAAAGCAAATATAATGGTGGTATCACAAACATACAACATTGATTACCCGAAATATAGATCACATATATAATAAAATGGTAAAAAATAAACTCAATCGAATGAGATACCTATTTTTCATCCCAATACCAACCCATATGTAACCATTTAGCTCATACCACTAGATCAAATACACATCCATAACTAAACAAGAAAGCATACATAGGGTCTAAACATGAACTCAGGTTCCCATGAAGGGTGTGAAAAATATTTATCAGTGGGTTATCTTCATTTTACCCTTGTATATTAAATCATATACATGTATACATGAGGAAAATTATCATTTCATGCTTGTATATTAAGAATCATGAGCTACCCAAGCCACCATGATTACCAACGCATCATGACATTCTTTTCTTAGTAGGCCTCTATGATACAAGATCATACATGCATTAATTCAATGTAGGAATATTATTATTATTTCAACGTGATCCATCAATCCCAAAAGTAGATTCATATCTTAAATCACATGGAATTAATAATCAAATAACTCTACCCACTACTTAATTAGACAAGGATATAGTCTATGTCTGAATTCCATCTCACTACTACATCACTCATGGTAGGGTCTATTTTATGGCCTCACATAATATCACAAACCACCCCACTCATGTGTATTTGTATAATAAAACAACCCATGAATTAGAATGAAAAGATCCAATATCATGCCCAATCCACTTATATAAAGGTTCACATCATGAAAATGAGAACTTTATCTTTCCCATTATTTTTATTCCATGCCATCTCAATTGTGTTGGACTTCAATCATAAACCAAAAGGTCAAATATAACCTCCTTATAAACCAAATACACACTCGATCTTTTTATGTATTGAAAATCCTAATATTTTATACTTTGTGATCCATAAAAATCTAATTCCATGTCTTGGAAAAATATGATAACCCTTAGTTGGGTCCCATCTCAAATCTCAATAGGGAGATCTTTCCGCATGAATCTATAAATAAACACATTCCATCACCCCCATATAGTCCAAGATGACTCTTCAATATCAAAATTAACTCCATACAAAAATCCATCCATAAGAGGGTGTCACTATGTTTTCAGGATATGTATGGTCATCTAATCCATTTCACATGTCCAAAGACTTACCATTCCTTCCTATGATAATATAGAATAGAGTCTATAAAATCATAAATCATATATCACACGATTAGACCAACTAATGAAAACTATTCAATATAGATGATAACCTCACCCCATTTCTATATAGTATTTGGGGGAATTATGTTCCATAATGTGGTATTCAAAACTGGTACCAAGACCAGACATCATAACACCATCCCATCACTTTCTCTATGTTTAAGTTTCTCTAAATCAATATACCCAGTCCCATGAAACCATCTTGACAACAACCATTCATTCATAAAATATAATATGATCTTTTATTAAAGTGACCACAGACCTCCATCATGGAATTACCATCATCTTCCAATTTAAAAAATACCTAAATAAAACAGGTTCATAAATCAAAGAAGACCATAAAATATCTTCATATCTTATCTCAAACTATAGAGAATAAATAAATAAAAATATAAAATTGGGATTTTTTATTTATTTTTAACCCAATCATATATTCATTAAAAAAACCACAGATCATCGATGTCATACCATAATAACATAAAAAACTTGTTCCTTTCTCTTGGGTTTTAACACCCCAATCTTATACGGTACATTTCTCTTTGAAATAATGTGATAGCATGTGTTGTACGCAACATCGAGTTCTAACACACCATAACCAATCAAAATAGCTGTTATGAATAGTAATACCTACTTTTTGAAATTTTATAAATTTTATCTCTAAAAATGGACTTCATTTTTGGATTTGGAGTATCGAATTGAGCCTAAGGTAAAATTTTGGTACTTTTCGGATAACTTTAATATTTTGATGAATAGTGAAAATTGTTAATTTTTAATTAAAAACAAATTTTTTAATCATAACAATTAATAGTGATAAATTATGAATTTGAGTGGTTTTAAAGTATATTTAAAATATATTTTTACCATTTAATACAATGTTGGACATTGGACATAATTTCACAATTAAACCAAACATAAACAAGTATCAATCTTTTGATAGTTATTATATCTTAAAAACACGATTTTTGTTTTGACAGCGGGAATTAATTTTAAATTAATGTCTGCCACTTATGTGATTTGAATTTGGAAAAATGGATTCCATATTTGGAATCAGGATGTTTAAATTGTGTAAATAGTTGTATTTTATTTTTAGAAATTTTGAAGAATTACTTCGGTAAATATTTTATTTACCATGGATAAAGGGTAAATCCGGTAAATAATGGTTAAAAAATAATATTATAATAATAAAAAATTACCCTAAAACGTATTCTAACCTTATTGGTTGATACATGTTCGACCATGGTCATCTTTGGTTCAATTTTGGGACCCCATGGTGCCACTTGTAAGTGATCGGGACACTTTATTTTAATTAAGTTAAAATAAATACAAAAATTACACAAGCATATATCTTTTAGAAAACAAAATTTTACAAAAGGTTATATATGTTGTAATTTCGACTATAAATATTCATTAGAAAAATAAAACGATTTCCTATATAATGGTATTTTATTTATAATTTTTAGACAATAAATAATTTAATTTATATATGACACAATGTTGATGCAGTAATTACCATAATAGTGAAAAATTAAAATGATTAATATTTTACATACCCAAATAAATATAATATGAGACTTTTTATAAATTAAACTAATTTACTAGGTTAATATGACATGTTAGGAATGATTTAATTAACTTTTTTCTAAGTAATTATTCTGTTATGAGTTTTATAAAAATCAATTATTGAGTAGTGTCAAAATTGACATAAAAGAGTTTTTAAAACAAATATTATATTAATAATTGATATTAAATTCCTAAAAATAAAAGGATCGGCCCAGAGATTATATCACGATAGGTGTATCATTAATGGACCACTTTGGGGTCTCATGGATGTATGTAGTAAGTTTATTAACCATATAATATAAAAATACAAAGAGGCCTTGTAAAAGTAAAACTAATTAACTAAGAGTTAATACTTAAAGATAAGGTTAGTATAATGACCGAAACCTGTCTAAATTCTATTAGTTGAGTTTTTTTAGACCTATACCCACCTTTAAATTTAAATAATCCTCTTTGGATCCATTAGAAACTGAATATGAATTTATTATAAAATAATATTTCGAGCTTTTCCAAAGGAGCCCCTCACCCCTCTTATAAAAGGGCACTCCCCCTTCTCATTAACTGACACCTTCAAAGCCATTGGGTTCGGCCATCCTATTCCAAAATACTCTCTAGACTTCTGTAACTTCATTCTAGAGGCATTACTTTGGTCAGAAAGCCAACTTATGTAGCCCTTTTGATCAAATCAAAAGGAAGAATCGGAAGAAGAGGTAATGATTTCACCACCCCTTTTCAAGTTCCTTTCTTCTTCCACTTCATCTTTATTTGTTATTACAATTCTAAAATAACAACTCCAGTATATTATATATATTATGATGTTATTATAAATATGGTACAATCATATTCAGTATTCTATCCTTCCATTGAATAACATGTCACCATACGTGCGTACGTACGACTTACCGTCTCCACGTCGTGGTGTAATTGTTATTCAATAAATTATTATTTGGATGGGTATAATAATGATGTTTAATTTATGTAAATAATAAATTTAACATTATAATGATTATTTATATATGATATAACATCCAATTATATATTATGTTAATATCAAAAGAATGATATTGTCGCTCGTGCGTACGTACGGACTACCGTCTCCACGAATGCGATGAGATTCATTCTCCATCGTATCCATTCAAGTCTAAATCTCATTTAATGATTAATAATAGTATTTAAAGACTTGATATAATTCTGGATATGAATAAGATACAACCTATCCATGACAAACATGTCTTACGTAACAAAACATATAAAAGAAAACGAGTAAGTTAACACTCGAAACAATGATAATACTAAGATATTATTAACAAACAATGTTAATAGATCATATATGATATCATATTGATGTATATTATTCTTGTATAATTTAATAACAATTATTTCACCAGTATACAGGAGGTTAACCTAACCCCAACCAAGTAAAAGTACAGTGTAAGGGTTTATTTCTCAATCTCATCATTATCCGAGGTTGTTTATACGTAATAATCTACTGGGATTTCTTTATCATCCACATCTATGTTTCTTAAAAATGTATTTCAAAACATTTTTACTATATACTAGAATATGGGTTAAAGTCATTTATACTCTTGTTGTCTTATATAAGTGGTTTATAAAAGGAATCTTTACGTCATTTTCCAAAAAGGGCATTTTTAACCATTACGACAGAATTAAGGTAAGAATGTTTTTTTATACAGCGGGTGCGGCTATTTTCCGCCGTTATAAAATCGTCGAATCTTCCCTTAAATGATTATAAGAATATTTTAAAATAAAATGTTTTATTTTATAAATATATGACTCTTAAATTATTTCAAAACAAAAAGAGAAATTTCTCTAAAAAGATTTTTGATTTCATCTATGTCAGCATCCTTTAATGGATTTTACGCTTATTTGAAGTTGATTTATTATGATACAAAACATCTAGATTGTATTGAAGGTTTTTTTATATGTTTGACTGTGGATGTGTTATTTTTATACCATTTTTAGTTTATGTATGAAGTATTTACATTTCGTATGCTAGTTTTAATACGAATGTTTACGTTATGTTTAAACCTTTTCATATGGGAATGCATTGGACTTAATATGTGACGGGTGGAGCCCACTATAGATCCTCGATGCATCGGTAGGTCTCATGAGACAAACTAGTGTCTTGGACCAAGGCCTTGGAAAAATATTATTTATAGTATTGGCACGAGTCCTTGGCTATGTGGTTATGATAGTCTGACATTATGCATTCCATCATTATGAAAGTTGTTATTGATATTGCATTTGATTATTCAATTAGTATAATATCTATGTGAATAATTAAATGGCATTATTTCATTTTATTTTTTCCATACTATGTTGATGTTCACGTTTAAAAGGCTTTTGTTTTAGTTATACATTTCTTTAAATGTTTATTCTTATTTATGAAAGTTTCTGCTATATTGTTATCCTTACTGGGCATTTGAGATCACCCCTTTTCTATTTTTTATTTTTCCCAGGATGTGAAGAAGTAAATTATGAATGACCTACATGGATATTATTAGAGGATAATAGTGTGGACTATGGTGACAATATGTTGTTGTAGTAGTTTTTCACTTTATGATGTATTGTAAAACTTTACAAATATATCTAGTGTTTCCAAGGCTACTAAACCAATCTGTCTTTCGAGATTTGATCGTTCTTATGATCGTGCCAATGTTATGTAATAATGAACCGACTCTGGGTAACTGGGGTCGAGGCGTTACAGTTGGTAGCAGAGGAAGTTTAGTACAATCCTTGGAAGCTAGATTTAGATAAACTCGGATTAGAGCACGTAGACCTAAGATGAACATCGAGGATTAGTATAGAAGTACATCCTAGAAGTTTGGTATTGTAGAGATTTTGTGAGTTTTCCGAGAAATACATCCCTGTCTGGATACGATCAGTTAGAGACGACTCTTGCACAGATGTACCTAGGGGTAAATCCTGAAAACACCGCTTTGAGCTAGACTCGAACAGGAACTGGTGCACGACAATGGGCCTTGCTACACTCTTGGTTACGACACTCCCGGGGGATATGTTTAGGATAACTCTCATTTTCTTTACAAATCATTATGAAGGTTTTATGAGTATATACTTCCTCAAGGAAAACATTTTTATGATTACGGATTATATCCATAAATGGTTCAATTTATGTTTAGTGTTTTATAAGTATGGAATTATGTATTTTGATTCATAAACTTATCTAGTTTATTCCATTGTTTAGAAATGGCTCCTAGTGGAAGAAATGGAAACCGTATTAATGCACATACTACATGTAGGGATTTCCCTCCTGCTAAAGATAATTATAGTAGGGTTGGTGATGCAACTGGTGCCGATCAACTAATCACCATACTGGGATAACTCACTCAGGTTGTAAATAATAACCTTACCCGTATGGAGCGCCCTGATCCGCAATGTGGAGGATCAATGTTAGATCGATTCATGAGGCAACAACCACCAACGTTCAATGGGAGTACAAATCCCTTAGTAGCTAATTAATGGAAAAATTCCCTAGAGAAAATATTTCAGGCTTTGAGGAGTAGTGAAAGGAAAAAAGTTATCATGGTAGTTTACTGCCTCACTGGAGATGCTGATCAATGGTGTTCATTGATTCAAAACATGAAGGAAGATGATTAAGTGTCAAATATGGAATGGATGGAGTTCAATGATCTGTTTTTAGAAATATATTTTCCTCGTAACCATCGAGCAGATATGGAAAGGAAATTTTTGAGTCTGAGACAAAAGGAGGATGAGAATGTCGCAAAGTATGAGGCTAACTTTACAAGGTTAGTAAGTTATGATAGATTTTATATAAGTAACCCAAGATGTAAGATTGATCATTTCTTTTATGGGTTAAAACCATTTCTCTGTCGAGCATTAGTCTCACAATCCTTCTCATCGTACGAAGACATTGTCTCATGTGCTATCAAGACAGAAAAGGAATTCTCTAAGTCTTTTGACTTTAAAGCAAAGAAAGAGAAGAATAGATTTGCTGATCAATCTGGGAATATAAATAAGGGGAATAAGGTAATGTTCGAATATCCATCCAGTTGTAAAAGTGGGAAGAAACACCCTGGTACTTGCTTGAAGGGAATGGGCATCTATTACAAATGTGGTGAAAAAGGACACCATGCTCGTGATTTCAAAGGGAAGAAGGAAGATACCAATGTTCAGTGCTACAATTGCAGGGAGATGAGAATTTATGAAAATGAATATTCTAATTTTCAGGGGACCTTACCTCAGAAAAGGCCAAGGGATCAAGGCCAAGATTTTGCTATCACTAATGCTAAGGTAGAAGCTATGAAAGACGTAGTGGTAGGTAATTTAATGTTTTCCTCCAGTTTAGAATATGAATTATTTGATTCTAGATCATCGCATTGTTTCATATCTTCCCAGTTTTCTAAGAAAATTAGATATTTCAAATTTTATTTAACAAAGGAGTTGTCAGTTAAAACTTCTAAGGGAAGTAACATTGCAACAAAGTTTTGTGAATCATTCCCCATTAGAGCACATAAATGTTCTTTATCTGCTGATCTCCTCGTCATACCTATGATTGAGTTTGATATAATCCTTGTTATGGATTGGATTTCAGACTATGATGCGAAGATTTATTTTAAGAAGAAGGATGTTACAATTTTTGATGACGATGATAAGGAACACCGTATCTTTAGAGCAGAATCGTCGCCAGCAAATTCTTATCTAGATCCACCCATAGTAGCTCAACTAAATTCAATTATTGGGGAGGAATAGAATGAAATGACTGTAGGTGAGGAAAGGAATGTTCAAATATAGGATGTACCTATTGTGAAAGAATATGTAGATGTATTTTCGGAAGATTTACCTGGACATCCTCCAGAACGATAAGTTGAGTTTTCCATTGATTTAATTCCTGGATCAAGGCCTATATCGAAGACCCCATATAGAATTTCCACTATAGAATTAGTTTAACTAAAGAGGAACTAGAGTAATGGAGTAATAAGGGATTTATTCGCCCTACTGTTTCTCCATGGGGAGCCCCTGTTCTTTTTGTTAAAAAGAAATATGGATCTATGAGGTTATGTATCGACTATAGGGAGATCAATGTTATAAAAATAAAGAACAAGTATCCCCTACCTCACATTAATGATTTATTTGACCAACTGTATGGAGCTCAATACTTTTCAAAGATTGAACTTCGATCTGGATACCATCAGTTGTGTGAAAAGAAGGAAGACATTCCGAAAACAGCATTTCGAACCAGGTATGGGCAGTACGAGTATACTGTAATGCCTTTTGGATTGACTAATGAACCTATGTATTCATGGATCTGATGAATAGAGTTTTCAAGGAATATATCGATGAATTTGTGGTGGTATTTATTGATGATATATTGGTATACTCCAAAATCTATGAAGATCATGAAAATCACTAGTGCATTATCCTGAAGACTCTGAGAATACATGAATTACATGGGAAGTTTAGCAAGTGTAAATTCTGGCTTCATGAGATTTCTTATCTTGGCCATATTGTCTCTAAAGATAGAATCTCTGTTGATCCTTCTAAGACCAAGGAAATCCAAGAATGGATAGAACCTACGAATATAACTAAGGTACGTATTTTTATTGGTTTAGCATGTTATTATCGACATTTCAACCCTAATTTTTCTCGATTGGATAACCCATTAACGAAGCTCACACGTAAAGGGGTTAAATTTGTTTGGAAAAAAGAGTTTGAAGAATGTTTCGAAGAACTGAAGAGAAGATTAGTCAATGCTCCTATATTAACTCTACCATCAGGGAATGATAGATTCGTTATTTATAGTGATTCATCGAAGAAAGGACATGGTTGTGTCCTTATGCAAAATGATAGGTTTATTTCCTATGCATCACGATAGTTGAAAATTCATGAGCAGAACTATCCTACTCATGATCTCGAGTTAGCAGTTGTGATCTTTGCTTTGATGATATGGAGGAACTACCTCTATGGTGAAAAATGTGAGATTTATACTGATCACAAGATTTTAAAGTATATTTTCTCACAAAAATAACTCAACATGAGGGAAAGGAGAAGGCTTGAATTACTCAAGGATTATGATTTCATGATACACTATAACCCGGGGAGGGAAAAAAATGTGGCTGATGCTTTGAGCAGAATATACCATGGAGTTATGAACAATATGAGAATTAAAAGGGATCCAATTTTCATGGATCTAGTGAAGATGGACATGGGAATAACCAGCAAAGGTGAAACATAAATGCTTTTTCAAATGGTTTCCAAACTATCTTTACTAGAAATGATTAAGAGTTCTCAGACCGATGATGAATAATTTCAACAGAAGATTAAAGCTGTGAATGATGGGGGATTGGGAGACATTATGTATGAAGAAGGAATTTTGAAATTCAGGAAGAGGCTTTGTGCTCCCGATATACCTGATCTAAAAAGGGAATTGTTGGATGATGCTCATAGTTCCAATTTCTCTATACACCCTGGGAGCACCAAAATATATAGAGATTTGAAGGAACATTTTTGGTGGGATAACATGAAGATGGAGATTTCTGATTTTGTGTCAAGATTTATCGTTTGTCCACACGTGAATTATGGAAGGAAACAACATGGAGGAGTCATGCAACCTCTTCCCAAACCCGAGTGGAAATGGGATCAATATTTTCCTCTGGAAGAATTTTCCTATGAAAATAGCTTCCATTCGAGTATTCAGAAGGCACCATATAAAGCGTTATATCAAAAGAGATTTCGAACACCAACCTATTGGGATGATGTTGGTGAAAGGAAACTTGTAGGCCCAGAACTGGTGGAAGAAATGATGTAAAAGGTGAAGGTAATCGAAAATCACATCAAGGCAGCTCAAAGTATGAAGAAGTGTTATGTCGATAATCGAAAGAAGGATTTGGAATTTCAAGTCGGTGATCATGTTTTCTTGAAGGTATCTCCGTGGAAGGGAGTCATACGTTTTGGTAAGAAAGGTAAATTGAGTCCCAGGTACATCGGACCTTTCAAAAATTCTAGAACGAATTGGGATTGTAGCTTACCGATTGGCAATGCCGCCAAGTCTCTCCAAAGTTCATGATGTGTTCCACGTATCTCTATTGAGGAAATACATGCCTGACCCAACGCATGTACTCACCTATGAGGATTTAGAACTGGAACTTGATCTGTCTTATTGCGAAGAGCTTGTCAGGATTCTAGATATGATAGAAAAGGGCATTCTCCCTTCTCATTAACTCACACCTTCAATGTGTTTTTGTTCGGCCAGCCTCTGAAAAAAATCTCTCTAAACTTCCTTAAATTCATCCTAGAGGCCTTCCTTTAGTCAAAAAGCTAACTTAAGGAGCCCTTTTGATCAAATCAATAGTAGAACCCGAAGAAGAGGTAATGATTTCACCATCCTTTTTCAAGTTCCTTTCTTCTTCCACTTCTTCTTTCTTTGTTATTACCATTCTAAAATAATAACTACAGTATCTTATATATACTGTGATGTTATTATAAATATGTTATAATCCTATTCAGTATTATATCTATCATTTGAATAACATGTCACCATACGTGCGTACGTACGGCATACCGTCTCCACGTCGTGGTGGAATTGTTATTCAATAAATTATTATTTGGATGGGTATAATAATTATGTTTAATTCATGTAAATAATAAATGTAACATGCTAATTATTCTGTATATATGATATACCATCCAATTATATATTATTTTAATATCAAAATAATGATATTGTTACCAGTGCGTATGTACGGACTACTGTCGCCACGAACGCGATGAGATTCATTCTCCATCGTATCCATTCAAGTATAAATCTCATTTGATGATTAATAATAGTATCTAAGGACTTGATATCATTCTGGATAGGAATAATATACAACCTATCCATGAAAAACATGTCTTACGTAACAAAACATATAAAATAAAACGAGTAAGTTAACACCAGAAACAATGATAATACTAAGATATTATTAACTAATCAATGTTAAAAGATCATATATGATATCATATTGATGTATATGATTCTTTTATAATTTAATAACAATTATATCACCATTATACAGGAGTTTAACCAACCCCCAACCAAGGAAAAGTACAAGGTAAGGGTTTATTTAACAGTCTCTTCATTATCCGAGGTTGTTTGTAGGTAATAATCTACTAAGATATCATTATCATCCACATCGATGTTTCTTAAAAATTTATTTCAAAACATTTTCAATATATACTAGAATATGGGTTAAAGTCATTTATACCCTTGTTGACTTATATAAGTGGTTTACAAAGGAATCTTTCCATTGTTTTCCAAACAAGGTCCTTTTTTAACCTTTTCGACAGAATTAAGGTACAAATGTTTTTTATACGGTGGGTGCAGCTATTTTCCACCGTTATAATATCGTCGAAACTTCCCTGACAAGACTATAAGAATATTTTCAAAGAAAATGTTGTATTTTATAAATATACGACTCTTAAATTATTTCGAAATAAAAAGAGATATTTCACTAAAAAGAGTTTTGATTTCATCTATGTCAACATCCTTTGATGGATTTTAAGCTTATTTGAAGTTGATTTATTATGATAAAAAACTTATATATTTTATTGAAGGTTTTGTGATATGTTTGACTTTGAATGTGTTATTTTTATACCATTCATAGTTTATGGATGAAGTATTTACATTTCATATGCTAATTTTAGTACCAATGTTTATGTTATTTTTAAACCTTTTCATATGGGAATGCATTGGACTTAATATGTGACGGGTGGAGCCCGCTATAGCTCCTCAATGCATCGGTAGGTCTCATGAGAAAAAATTATGTCTTGGAACCAGGCCTTGGAAAAATCTTATTTCTAGTCTTGTCATGAGGCCTTGGCTATGTGGTTATGATAGTCTGGCATTATGCATTCCATCATTATGAAAGTGGTTATTGATATTGAATGTGATTATTTGATTAGTAGAATATCCATGTGAATAAGTAAATTGAATTATTTCATTTTGTTTTTTCTATAATATATTGATGTTCAAGTTTAAAAGGCTTTTGGTTTAGTTATACATTACCTTAAATGCTTATTCTTATTTATGAATGTTTCCGCTATATTGTTATCCTTACTGAGCATTTGATCTCGCAAATTTTCTATGTTTTATTTTTCCCATGATGTGAAGAAGTAAATTATGAATGACCTGCAGCGATATTATGAGGGGATAATAGTGTGGAATATGGAGACAATATGTTGTTGTAGTAGTTTTTCACTTTATGATGTAATGTAAAACTTTATGAATATATCTATTGTTTCCAAGGCTATTAAACTAATCGGTCTTTCGAGATTTGACCTTTCTTGTGATCATGCCAATGTTATGTAATAATGCACCGACTCTAGGTAACTGTGGTCGGGGTGTTACATGGGTAACCTCTTTCAATAATACATTAAAACCCCATATATTTTATAGGATTTTACCATTATAAAGTGACATATTCACTGATACCATGACCATGAAACCACAAAAATCGAAATCAAATAATAAGAGTTAATAATAGTGGATGGAAAAGAGATTAGGATATCTGTTTTTCTTATAAATTCTGAAAATAAATCCCCTGAATTGGGACATTGAGGGGGTCCCAATTGAGAGAGATCTAACTAAATGATCTCTCCATGTATCCATTTTCCCCCACAAATAAATAACAGTGTATAACTTTTATATTATAATTAAACCCCCTCCCTCGTATAAAAAAATTTGGAGGGGTAATTCTACGGTGAAACCCCTAGATTTTGATGCAAGGTCACCTCACTGGTTTATGGATGAAATATTGAATAGGGATATATGCCATAACCCACTTCATGTAACCTAATGAGGTAAACCACAACCCAATAGCATAACCGTCTGAGGATGAGACATATAATCCCCACCTAGTTATTCTTTGGAATGGGTTTTTCAGTGATGACCTAGCTAACCCCCATTATGTAAGGATGACCTCATAACCCCCTCTGTGTTTTCTACTACATATTACTTAAGAGATTCCATAGTCATCAGCAAACATTCATTGTTTATGATATGAAATTTCCCATTGGTTGTAGATATGTAACCCTAGGTATGGTGCACATTAATAATGGCCTCCATCTATTGTGTAGTCCCTAGAGGCTACATCATTGGGATTACACTTGGTTTACCCCCAACAGCATATACATTCTGAATATATCTTAAGTAACACACCCCAAGTATACCTCCACATATTATCCCTTTTATGGTTTCATTATCCTCCTTTACTTATGTGGCCATGTCACAACGCTCATGGATGCGCTATGGTGGATAAATAGAACTAAAATTTCTATTTTAGGGTCAACCAAACCATTATTTTCCACTTTAATATGCTCAAAATTTCATATCATTTCCTCATTACCAATCCAAAGAACATATACATTGGATTTAAATCATTTTTAGTCATAATTATAAGCCCATTTACACAATGAATCATTATCTTTATAATAATTAAAACATTCACTACAACATAATATATCACAAAACAACTCTTCATTTCATGTTATATGATCATCAACTTCAATATCAATGTAAATTAATACATGGTCCTTCTAAGTAAATTGAGAACATATTATTTATTCATGTAAAATTATATTCATAATCGAGAAACTTATTTTGTTCGATGTCACATTCATTAATAGTGGAATATTTGGAGATAATGATGAATTAAGATCTCAGTTAAAATTTAGCTACATAGGTAGTTTATGTAAATTTTTTATATTTATGAAGTGATAAGTTGAATATTCTTATAATTTTACTTCAAGTAATAATTATGGATGATAATATTGAGTCCAACATTTCCATTGGTCCTTAAATTATCATTTTTTCGATGATAGCAATGCTGTGTATAAATTATATAGTATATAATAGGAGTGCAGTAGGTTTTTGTCTTATAATATTATTTTTGAATAAAAATATGTCATATGTATGTTTGTTGAATCCTTATATTTGGTTTACTATAATGGATTAGAAAGGTAATATGGGTTGGGAAATCATTATTGATATGTTTTTTAGGTTTTATCATACTCTAAGGTGATTGAGTTGTGTAAATTCAATTTTAGTCTAGTATGTTCTATAGATTTTATCGTGTTTCGGGTATTTTATTATGACACATAGTCTTATATTTCATGATGGTACCCCAATTTTAAAAAAATGGATCTATATATGAAAATTATGTTTTTGTAATTTTAGATGCATTGTGGTTTTGTGATTATGTTATATAGTATGGGTAAAGAAGTGTTTATGATTATAGTTTGATTTATGAGTGAAAAGTAATCAAAATAGTGAGAGTCATTAAATATTGATATTCATTGAAATAAAAAATTTCAATAGTCATTAACAATGAAAAATTCTAGAAAATATGCGAATATTATAACAGTATTCTCTAGGATGTTTTTCAACTAACCAAATTTTACCATGACACATGCCATGTAACACCTAAAGATTTCAAATTATAAAACAATGTTTGATAGCATATTTGACATGTATCACTAAGTTTAAATGACCAAAGAAATATATATTCATTGAAAAATATATTTTAAATTGGTGGGTATAAATCATAATATATAATATATGATATATATATTAATAATATTCCAACGAAATATAATTTACTGAAAAATTCTTTGTAATTAATCAATCAATTTTTTCTAATGTAATTTTATTCAGCAAAAATATACTTTTTCTAGAAATGTTAGTTCTTGTTTTCAATAATATATATATAATTAATTTTTGGGACCTATGTTAAATTTCATTGATTAAATAAAGAACTTTTTTGAAATTAGAATATTGAAATTTACTACTTAATAAATTTCTGGATTTTTCAGATAATATTTATTTTTCAGTGATTATTAAAAAATACCAATTTTCCTACATGTATCATTTATTTTCAACATATTAAGCAATATAAATTTTATTATATTTGTTTAATTTTAAATTAAATAAAATAAGAGTTATTTAACTATATATAATCCACTTAATATCTTATTCATAAAATTTATATTATAATTTAGTATATGTTTTTCTTTATGTTAAAAAAAAGAAATAATTTTTGCAAACTATTTCAAATTTAATAAATTTTCCCTTTTAAATTATTTAAAATACCACTAATGAAGAATGATTTAATTTAATGTTTTAGATTTTTTATAGTAAATATTAACATAGAATCATAAAAAATTATTATCAATATAGTTAATATAAAATCAATGTTTCATTGAAAAATAAACTTCTTGAAATCCTACTTTTTCATCAAGTAAGTGGTATTTATTTTAAATTAAATTTTCCATGTTCATTGAATTTAATTTGAAAAAATGAATTTCATATTAGGAATCAGAATGATTTAGATTCTCGGATAACATCATATTATTTTATGATGATATTGAAAAGTGAAAATAGTAAAATTAAATTATCTTGTTTAAGGTAAAATAGTTATACATGGGGTTAAACTAAAATAAAAAAGGTCAAAATGAACTATAAAATTTAAAAAAAACAATTTTTCCATATTTATACCTAATAATATCTATGTCTTAAAATTAATCCTATTTTGACCCCTTTGGCATGTGAAAAACATTGACACTCGTTGTTCATATCAAAAATTAAATTTGTGTCACCCACCACACATATAAAGGCCACTAACTATCCTATATTATTAATACCTTAAAAATAATATATAGATAATACCTATCATAATGAATCCCAAATTCCTTACCCAAATAATAAAATAAATTTTTATTAATAATTCCATTCTTGGTAAATTTTATTTATAATCCTAAAGTTGTGGTCCGATAAGAGGTAAAATTTATAACTGTGTGTTTCTTATTTCATTATTAATTAGGAACATTAAAATCATATTAAAATATGCATATATGATTAAAACTTTATCTCCCATATAAATATATATTATTATGATATTTTCATAAAATAAATAAATCATCTCTTCCATCAAATGAGATATTTAATAACAATTCTTATGTACGGAAGACTACCTCCTCACGAACTGATGTCATTAATTTTCCATCATTAAATATAATAGATTTTTAATGATTTATTTAAAATATATAGGGTTTATTTGAAATATTTATACTTTTAGAGTTATTTTATAACAAATAACATCTTACATTTCATTCCATGGGTGATATGATAACATCGTTTGTGTGTGTGACACATTACCAACTCGCAAAGTGATGTGATAATTTTTCGCTAACACATTACATTGAAGTTAGTGAGGATATCTTTACTAAATATTTTTTATATTAGTTCCATAATAATGATATTAATTAAATATTTATCATCCTTATGTGATAATAAATAAAATATAGCGGAAACTAAAAAATTATAACATCATGTGTGGATGTGTGAACTCCCATCACCATAGAGCGATGTGAATATTATTTCATAACTAAATCGCATAGATCATATATATAAGTATATTTAGTTAAATAATTTTATATTTTTGGACCTATGAATATTACATACAGATAAAAAATACACACCTTCTTCCAAAAAAGATCATTTAAAAATTCAAAATCTACTCATGCGTACGTACAGCCTACAATCTCTAGAATTGTAACATAGTTCATTTTTCATAAAAGAATTTAGTTATTTGTAGAAATCAAATAATTTATGAATAAATATGTTAATAATTTCATTCCTAATATTCTATAGCTGTTAGAATGATTAACTATTTGAGTACGGTCAACACACCGAAGTCATTTTGAAATAATGAATCAAATATCCTCACACCACCCGATGTGGAATTAACAATACAAAATTTTAGATATATCGTTTAACAGAAATAAAATTGATGATTTAATTATATGTAATTAATAATATAAATTTTATTATGAAGTAATATAAATTTTATAATATTATTACACATGAGTTAAATGACAGACAATGTAATTTTTGACTCGATAAAATAATTTCAAGTGTCTATTTTATTAGTGCGAGACATGAAAGTTCATTACTTGTTTAATTTGTTTTGTGAATATAATACCCCTTTGAAATTTTATATAATTAATGTTATTAATTCATAATAATTAATGTTCCATTTTATGAAATTATTTATTGAGGATTATGATCCAAACAAATACAAAAACATTATGGGATTTTAATCTCACGTTTTACATCTGTGAGAAAGAATCCAGATTCACTAAAAATTACTTTATGTAATGTATATAATTCCCATGAATTTATATTATTACGAGTCATATGAAAATTATTGGTATTTTCATATCCATTTGAGGATATCTCATTCATAGAGCCTACGATTCAAAAGTTATCATTGTCGTAAGAGATTTTTGTCACAATATTCTTTAATTAAATCCAATGTTATGATGTGAACATATATTCTATTATGATGTGTATATAAATCCACATTAACTTATAATATCATGAATATACTTATTTTCAAGATATCTAAAGTTTTATTTAATTTTATTCTTCCATTGGTCTTACTATTTAAGAGTTACCAAATGATTATAGGGTTTTTGTTATAATCTTCTTCCATTCAAGATAATATAAACTCATGGTTGATTTAGTGGAAATCATATATTATTTTTTAATGCCACCCCAAATCATAATTACCTTTATAAATATCATGAAAATACATTTTTCCCTTCATTATCCTCACTTTATGTACTGAAGATTTTAAAGGATTATTTTTACAAAAAATTAACTTTATTTCTCTCTTCTGTCGAAAACCCATTTTCTTCTAAAATAATTTTTTATAAAAATGTTTTCAGAGAATGAAATTCAAATTTTTATAACTAGTTATTAATGAATTTTTTTTCCAATGATTTTATTGTTTGAAATTGTTTTGTATGGAATATTCATTTTTTTCAAAAACAAGGCCAATTTAGATTTTACCTAAAATGTGAAAGGAATAATTGATTTAACATGAATGATATGAACATAATTTATTGATACATACAATTAATTTAATTGAATTTATTTTATATTTTATTATAGTTATTTTTAAATAAAATTATTTTCATTTTTTGATATTTTAAAATGAATTTTTTAATATAGAATGGATATTTTCCTCATGAAATATTTTTAATAAATTGCAAATATATATCTTTAGGTTTCCAAACAATTTTTTATATTAAATGAATTTCGAAAGAGTTTTTTATAATTATTTTTTCCTAAAAATTGATTTCAAAAATTATAATTCCACATCCTTCAAAATTTATATAATGATATTTTAATGTTATTTCCGTTCATCAACATCAAAAACCCTTGTTCCTACTTATTCTCCAATGGGGAAATATTGTAATGATACTTAGACATTCTTTCTCTAGGTGTATTAATATTTTTTCAAATATATTTTTGGTAATGATATTTCATTTCCATTTTTTAATAACACTTTAAATATATTTTTATAAAACCCATTTTTTTATATAGGTTAATTATTTATCAATGAAATTAACCTGGAACCCAATTATTTTACCTGCATTAATAAGTATAAAATGTTAATAATTACTCTTTATATGATTTTTATGATTAAATTTAATATATATAAATATTATCTATGGTTATTATAAAATTTTATGTGACGTTTGTGCCTAGATAACATTGGGTGATCTCAATATTGATTGTATAATTGGTGTGCCCATATAACATCAGGGGATCCTGATATATCTTATATGATGGGTGTTCCCTGATAGTGGTTCAATGAATTGGGTAATGATTATGTTATCTAGTAAATTATATTGAAACTCAAACATATCATTATTCTATTTATAAGGAGTCTGTGAGGGTTCTGTATATTTTCATTGAAGAGGATGTCATGTTATACCAATAGTTTTCATTATTCATTCTATAGGTTATATGTTTTTCTTATGATCGAGATTGATATAATAAGGCTCATAATTATTGATTCTGATGAATCATTTCTATATTATATCCTTGTTTAATGTTATCATGTTTTATTATCTGAGTTTTGATAGGTATAAATATTATTTTTTCATAAAATACCCGTATACTCCCATTATTATCCATAATTAAATCTAATTATTAATTATTAGGTTTAAAATTCTATACAATTTGATCCCTTCATCCTTATATATTTTTTCCCATGGATATAAATATTGAGGTTGAATGAATTATAATTATAAGTTTATCATATGGTTGATGATGATGGAATAGTGTCTAATATGAAAACATTGGTATAAAAAGAGATGATGTTTAAATTTATGAACCAGTTTGTTTAAAATCAATGATGTTAATGGTTTCTCCTGAATCTATAAAACACTAAAACTTAATGTTCCTTGGGAATTCAAGTGATAAAATATTTTTTTCACGTTATATGTTTAGGATTTAGAATATTTGGTCACATTAATAGTTATCAAAAATATAAATTTAAATATTATGTTTTCAACACCAAATCTGGTAGTGATGTTTCACTACTATAATAGTTAGTATCAGAGGCAAAGGAATCGATCTAATCCATGGTAAATCCAGTGAAAACTATTTTAGAAGAATGACTCTCCACCCATGGGGTTTATGAGGAAAGCTATTCCACTCGATATATTTCCACCCAATAGTTGAATCCACCCACATAGTTCTGAAAAAGGAATAAATTATATCCCATTGTATATAATTCCATTTTATTATATTTGGTTTTATAGAAATGTTTTTGATAAATTTCAATATTTTTATGATTTCATGTGAGGTTATCAAAATATTTTTTGATAAAATTTTATGATTATATATTAAGGATGTCTATAAGATAAAATTCATAAATACCCCATTTAGTTTTTATGTGATGAATCTTATAGTGATTAATATCTATTTAGGTGATATTTTATTGGGTGGAATTATAATTAATTATTAGGTTTAATGTAATTTATTCCATCACATTTTTTGGAAATAAGTTTTATTTTTTATACTCTTTTGGGATTATATTATCCAATAAATTAAGGTAATTATGGTAATTAATGTTTTATCATATACATAATCACGGTATTTAAATGTTAATTAGTGAATAAGTGAGTACTATGATTTCAAAATAATATCAATATATTTTTTATTCTTCTAATATGAATGGTATTATATAAAATTTGAGATTAAAACACTCTCTAATTATTAGGTTATTGTGGTTATATTGAATATTGGGTTGTGGAATCGTTAGGTTTCAGCATTGTGTTTTAGAGTTGATTTTTGAAGATATTTTTAATATATAATGGTTTTTTCATATTGGAAATTATCACACCATTTACTAATGATAAGGAATTTTGTTACTGTATAAAGGCAGGGTGAATAAATTTTTTTCCACTTAATGGTGTTGTTTTCTTAAAAAGTTTATTTTAGTACATCAAGTATGAATAATTCATCATGAATACTCAGTGCTAGTAGAAATATATGATTTTGTGGTTGAAATTCAAAATGGATAAAATTTTACTCATCAAGTAAGTATATTTATTTATTATCATATTCAATATGGAAAAGAAATTATTCAAACCAAGTAAAAGGATCTTTAAAAATCATTTTACCACCAATTCTGATAATATGGCTAACCTTTTTCATACATATTTGGATTGTTGTTTTGTAGTTTTTATCTTTCACTCTATCATTCACTTTCTTGTGATCGATGGTCTATGTCACTCTAAACCGTTATTTTAGTTTTGTTCATTTATTCTATTTATAAATCATTAATTCACACCTATGTTATCTTATTTGGAAACCTAGTATATGTTATTCCAGATGACCTCCATACATGCCACTTTTTTCATCGATATGATGTCTTGTTACCCCTATTTATTATGTTGGTTTACAAAAAAGTTATTTTCAAATATCCAACCTTTTATTGATGATATAATTATTGAATTGTAAGTATAAAATTTATACAAGTGGGTGGGATATAATATCCCTACATTATATAAAGGAAAAGATGTTTGAAATCATTTTTGACACACAACATTGAGCATAATCGACCTATAATATATTTAACATTATAAACCTCTTTGTTAAATTTGTTGGAATTAATTTTAGTAACCATTTTATGAAATATATATAGATATATATATAATTTTTCTACTAAAAAATATTTATAACTTTATAGTAATTAATAAATCAATTTTAATTAAAATAATATTATTCTTCAAAAATACATTTTCTTCCAAAATTATATTTATTGATATTCCTGGAAAAAATATTATAATAAATATTTGGGATAATTAAAAAATATATTTTATAAAATTAAATTATTTTTTAATTATAATATAAAAATTTAATTTTTTAAAAATTTTGATATTTTCTGAAAAAACCTTAATTTTTTAGTGAATAATAAAAAATACAATTTTTTCAAAAAAAAATATTTTCACAAAGAATATAAAATTTAAAAGTCCCATATTATATTAAATATCATTTTGTGTAAAAAACTATTAATGAATTATTTTAAATACACTTAATTTAATTTTACTAAAGTTTATATTTAATTTTATTATAAGTTCTTCTTTGGGGAAAAATAAGATTTTTTTATACAACTGAATTAAATTAAATAATTTTTCTAATTTCTTTATTACATAAAAAATTAATGTATAATATTTTAAATGAAATTTATATATCATATATCAATCAATATTAATTTTTTTTCATAAATTTTTTATTATTATTCAAATATTTTTATTAAATAATCTTTTACTCGACAAATGCACCTCTTTGAAGCCACCTTTTTCATCATGTCCTTGGGTTAAATATAAAAATATATTTTTCAAATTATGTCATTTTAATTTTTATTAATGGATTGAATATTTTTAAAAAGAAATTATATAATATATAATATATTAAGAATAAATTTTTACCATAACTAATAGTGAAAATATTAATAATTAATTACTACGATAAAGGAAGAAATTGTTTTATTAGGGAGTTAAACATCATATATAATGATCAATATGTCCTAAAATATTTTCTAGAAACTAATACATGGTCATATTCAAACCTTATAATTTATATATCTCATCAATTATCATTTTTGTAATTGTGTGGTGTGTGAAAAAAAATTGGTACACCTCTTTCAATTTAAAAAAGTATAAGTGTGTCATTCACCAAAATTATAAAAGGCCACAATATATCATCCCTTATTCATAAAAAATAATTTTGGTTCATCCAATCCATGAAAAATTCACTTCCCAACTTCTTTCCTCTCATCCTAAAGAAACAATTTGGTCATAAGTCCATTCTATAAATAATTTAGGAATAATCATAAATATGTTTTCTGAGAAGAGGAAAAATTATTCACTATACATTTTGGATTTATTACTTCTTTATCTTCACTTAAATATCACTATAATATTTTTACAAGAAAATAAATGAATATAAAATATATTAAGATTTTATATTATTAATGTTATAGTTTAAATATATCCCATATTCTATCAAATGTGATATGAAATCATCATTTGTGTGTACGCCAGACTGCAGCCTCACAAACCGATATAATTTGTTTTCCATCATCACCTATCATAGATTGTTTTACTGATGGATTTTAAGTATATACATATATATGATATTTTTAACATATTTATTCCGTTTTAAATATTATATCACATATTCCTTCTTACATTAAATTCCATGGAGGTTATGATAACGTCGCTTATGTATTTGGAGAACTACTACCTCATGATGTGATATGATTGGTTTTATAGTATCAAATTACATGGATGGTACAAAGTATAATGTTAATGATTATATTCTATATACATGAAATAATAAATATAATCATCACATATTAATAATTTAAAAATATAATATATAATTTTATTTCGTACATGGATATATGCAAACATTATTTGTTGACATGTGGTCTGTCAAAACAATAAAGCAATGTTATTATTTATTCATCACTAAATCACATGGATGATATATATAATTATATTTAAATGAAAAATATTATAATTATTATAATTATTATAATATTATGTGAATAAAATAATAGATACCTTCTTTCAAAATTGATAATTGACAAAATGAGAACATACACATGTGAATGTGTAGCCCATTGTCTTCATGATCTTAATGTAGTTCATTTTTAATAATAATTTTTAATTTTTTTATTAAAGTTAAAATTGATAAATATATTAAATAAATATTTTATTATTATTATTATGGATATGTTTAAATAAATACCACCCTAACAAACATCAACCCACCGAAGCAGTTTTAAAATGATGAACCGAATGCCCTAAAAACACTTGATGTGGACATAATATATTAGATATACAAATATTTCATTAAAATAAAATAAAATACATAAATAAATTAAATTTTATTAACATTTAATTTTTAATTATTTAATAAAATAATTTATTTTATCGTATTATACAAGAGTTATAGGTTATATTGGGATACAATGGAGTTGAGGTATGGGATTTCGAGTCACTCATTAATTTATGGGAGACATATGAAAATTAAATAGTAGTTTTATTTTTTTGTTATATATAATAAATTTTAAAAAATTTATATCATGAATCATATTATTTTCCTAATATTTAAGCTTTAATTTTATTTTTGTATTTATTTGGAATCAAAATCAAAATCTAACTACATTGGTATGGGATTTCATCCAAATTTTTACTTCTATGAGGCACATGCCATGTTAAATATATATTTGTTTTAGGTGGGGTATATAAGGACCATGAATTTACTTTTTAAATCATATCCTAAAAAATATTGGGTTTAAAATATCAATTTTACTATGTCTCTTTCATGGGGTTTTAAGTTCAAAAAATTCCAAAGTGTTATGGGATTTTTTTCTCAATTTTCCTTCTTTGAGAAATATGTTATGTTATTCAACCATATTTATTTATGAGGCTTACATATAGATTCATTTAAACATAATATTATATATTTTCTTATTCTAATGATATTTTTTGTTTCATTTAATTTTAGACATCTATAATGCTTTTAATTGATGAGTTACCAATGTGGAAAAGGGTGGTGTTACAATATCTATCCCTTTCAGATTATTAGTGTTCATGGTTTCGTGGAAAGAATCATATTATTCTAATATCTAAGACCAAATATCAATATTATCATCTAGTTATTTATCATGAATATAAGTTTTCACTTCATTTTGGTCTCATTATGTACCTAATAGTTTAAAAAAACTATGAAAGATCATGTTTCATTTTCTCTTTGGATTAAAATCCTTTATCATCCAAAACCATGTTTTCTAAAAATGTTTTAATTTTTTTATTCAATTTTTTTATTTAATAAATGTTTAACCTTGCTTATATTTTTAGAAAAAAAAATTATTAGGCATCTTCATTTCATTTTAAAAATAATAATTATTCTTCAATTACTAAAAATTTGAAATGATTCTTCATTTTAATAAGTAAGACGTGAATGGAATTTTCTGCCATAGTGAAAATTATTTTCATTAAATATTCCAAAATAAGAATTTAAGGATACTATCAAAGAAAATGAATTTCAAAAAAATCACTTTTAAAATGATTTTATCAAAATGGATATCATATTTCCCTAATTAAATATTTTCAATGATTTTTAATGATTCTTTAATATGACTCAAATATTGTATTAAATGAAAATAATATCGATTTTTTGTTGATTTTTTATTTATCAAGTATTGATTTTCTAAATGAAAATTTTATTTTCCTCAAAATCAGTTTAATTATATTTTTAATGAATTTTCATTGATCAATATTCCCAACCCTTGTTGTTACTTATGATTAAATGCTGATATTTTTTAATGATGCCATCCTCATTCATTTTATGGATTATTTAATATTAAGATAAATAATTTTTATTGTATTCTCTTTCATTCCAATAAATTTATCATGTTTCAAAGATATTTTTTTGAAACCCATTTCATTCCCATTGGTTAATCATTCTTCAAAATGATTATCATGCAACCCATTTATTTTTTATGGTTTAATAATGTTTTAAAATGATGATTGAGGGTATCATTGATTTTTATGAGAAACATAATTCTTTATCGACTTTATATATGGTTCATGGAAATTAATATATTATTGGAGTTCCAATATAGCCTCAGGTCTACTGAATATAGAATATATGACGAGTTTGCTCATATAGCGTTGGCTGATACCAATATGGATTATATGATGGGTAAACCCATATAGATATCTAACTAATTGGTTAATGATTATGTTCTCCATAAAATTATATTAGAGCCCGATAATATGTTTATTCTATTTTTTAGGGTTTTATAATCTTTTATAATTATAATTTTCCAATCTAGCAACATGTTTTCGTTATTCTTTTTGAGGGATATAAATGATTATTATGACCATGATTGATATAACATGACTCATGATAATTAATTTTGATGACACATTCCTTTTTTAATTAAACATGAAATTTTTCCATGATTAATGATCCATGTTTACATGGGTATGAATGTTATTATTTTATACTCATTCACTTTGATTATGTCATTAAACCTGTATACTCTTATTATACACCCTAATTACATCAAATTGTTATTTCTTATGTTTAATCTTACTTAGAATTTTCTCTTAAACTTGTTTTGTTTAAATATCTCATAGTTATAAGGATAGTATTTTAGAGATTTATTTTTATAATGGTTTCATATGGATGATGGTGATAACCTAATAAAAATATGAAAATCTGGGTATAGTGTGAGATGTTGCTCAACTTTAAGAACATGTTGTTTATAAATCCCTGATGTTGTGTGTTAGTCATAAATTTCTAATTCTATAAAACAAACAGACTAGTGAGAATGTATGTTATCTAATATATTACTTTTTATTATTAATTTTTTAATAGAGAAAATTGGGTCACCATCAGTTTTATCGAGGATATAAATGAAAAGTTTATGTTTTCAACATTAAATCTGGGGGTGCAGTTTGGGGATCTTATATTCCATCATAATTAAATCATATTCAAATGAATTTTAGTTATAAATTTATTATATTATATATCATTGGTTAATATTTTTTAGTATATATTAAAACAAAGTAAATAATTAATTCAATTCATAGTGATACATTAAATCATTATTAAATTCGTATGTCTTAAATCCATGTTTTCAATTCATCCCAAACTGAGATATTTATTCTTTTCATATATTCTATCTTTTTTTCTGGTTTTTCTATAGATTCTATAGAAGATCAATTTTTATCAAATTTATGGAATGTTTTCAGGTAATTAATGAATTATGATGTGTTATTTTTTGTTAATGTTGTCTCATGTCTATTGGTATTTCTCATTGTTTCTATTCTCATTCAAGTGTTCAAATTTTTCATGATCATTTAATATATTAATTTTGGGATCTTCTTTTATCTGGCAGGAATTTTTTTTGGATAACTCATTGTGCTTTGACGGGATATATCACTATTTTATTTCATTTTATATTATTTTTTCATTTTTTTCATCTAAATCATTATCTATTTAATTCATCAATCACTAATTTTATTACATTTCACTGAATAATTTTTATTAATTATTTCTTCATGAGGATTTTCTTCTTATTTATTTTTGGGAGTTATTATGTATGTAATGGGGAAATAAATTAATATGAATTACACATTGAATAATAATATTTAATTCCCATAAATAAATAGAGTAATTTGAATAAGTTCTGTAGTAGGAGGATTCATGCATACATAATTGGTTCTATTATTATTTCATTTTTTTGTTCTAATTAGGACTTATATGTGTGGTTACATTTTTTTATAATATATTATTAGATTTAATTCATTTAATTTTATTAAAATCTAAAAATATGACAATTAGAATGAAAATTGGAAACCAATGATCAACTATTGTTGAACATAAAATGGTAGAAAAATTTTATAAATGAGTTTTTGAGCTAGTCATTTTATCACTATATTTTAATAGAATATTTTTTTTATTATTGATTTTATGATTATATTTTATTATGGGGACATTTATTTCTCATATTGTCTTCATTCATGGTTCATATGGGGTTATTTTATATTATTTAATTTCATAATATTTTTTAAAAAAATTTGTTATTATAATTCCTTATTTCAATATGTATTAATATTCCCTCATTGAGGCATTTTTTCAAAATTATTTTTATCCCCTGTTGTGTCTAATCTTCATTTATTTTTTTAGTCAATGTTGATTCTATAATCACATGGATGTTTCCAACCTTTTCATAGTGAATATTTGATTAAAAGGGTACAATATATGATTTGTGAATGAAGTTTGAGTGTCCTTGTATTCATTCTTAGTTTTTTTCTTCATTTATTTATAGAAGTAACTATTTAAATGAAATATAGTAATAAATTATTAAAATTAGGTTATAATACCATTATATTAATGAAATGGATATGTCTAGTGGTAAATGTATTCGGTATTTGATTATAGATAATATGCATTAAGATATCTTATGTGTTTACTGTAGTCAATTAACATTAAGTATTGTTATTGTATAGCTACTTGTACAAATTACAGTTAATAATAGAAGGTGAATGTATTGGGTTTATAAATTCTCATTTGATTTTTTATTATTTAATGTTATCAACATGTCGTATTCATCTTTATAATAAAATATTGATTGTTCAATTTATAAAACAATTATATAATTAGTTGGTGTTAGAGTTGAATTGGTTGAATAAAATAGTCTATACTAACCTTCAATTATTAAATTAAGTGTTGTTTTTATAATATGGGGTTGTAATGGTTTCATTCATATAAGGGGGAGGTAGTGAGTTTGATTCCATTTCGGTTTAATTTTACTTCTATGATATTTTGTCTAATTTTTATGTTATTTGGATATGGATATATTAATGTGTTATGATTTTATACAATTATATGTTTGTATTTAAGATTAAAGAAATTGTGGTTGTGGTGGTGAGTATTTTTATAGTTGTTTACATGTTCATGATTCGATAGTGAGGTATTTTAATCGCATGGCCCATTACATTATATTGATTTTTATAGAAATTTTATATAATATGTCACAATGATGATAATTAAAAATTTCATATCCCATTATTGACTATGGTTATTTATAAAATTTATTAATATTTATATTTTCTTAATTATTTATATTCATTTTTTTCCAATATTATTTTTTTAAATAAAAAAATTCACCTCAAAAGTTGAGGAGGTTGTATTTGGGATTTATGATTAAACTAGAAGTGGTTATAAAAAAATTAGAATGAAGCGTATTGTGATTATAAAATTATTCATATTTTATAGATATTTATTCTCTTATATATACATATGTTAACTATCATATATATTTTATATTAATAGTGAATTTTTTTGTAAGATAAACCTACTAATTACACACAAGTACTCTCTATTGTAGATGTTTATTGTTTCTTAATTACATGATTATATAATGTAATATTGGATATTCTGGTTGGGTGCTCTAAATAGAGTTCTAGGATTTTGTTATTGTATGACATTGATTTTTATGGATGTAAAAATTTATGCATATGTGACATTTGTTTTTTGGGGAATAATTAATTTATGAGATGAATGGAATTTTGTTTGAGAATTTAACATATTTTTATTTCATTCATACATTTAATGTCTCAAATCATGTTTGTTTACAGTATTTGTTCAGTTTGAAAACCAGTGGTCTATTTTATTTTTTATTCATAGTTCTCAATTTTCATCGATATTCCCATGATTCATTTTAGAAAGTATGAGTCCTGTAAAAAATTTATTAATACATTAACTAAATTATAGGTTTGATCGTGGACTTATGAAAACATTATAATATCAAGGTTTTAGTATGGAAATATTTTTACATAATAATTACATGTCTATCAGGAAATGAGAATGACTAAGTCATAGATTGACACCATAATTGAAATTAAAGATTTTGATAACCTAATAAATATGTTTACGATATAGTATAACCATTGAGTGGTGAAATATTATGATAGGTCCTTGTAATATTATAATTTTCTTTTGTTTATTATTATATTTTTTGAGTTGTTTTTATGTTTCATATTTATATATTCTATGTAATTCTCTTCATGTTTAACTAATTTTTTATTTAATAATGATCTTGACATAATGTAACCCATGAAATATTATTGGAAATTTTTTTCCCAATATTATTCCTCAAAAAAATTAAGATATAGTATAAAAATTTTATTCCTTATAAATTAATACATTTAATATTTCACAATAACTAATTACGTTTTAAATTTAACTAATATAATGTTTAAAATTTTTGATTTATACCTTCATATATTATGATACAGAATATTTTTATAGAATTAAATAGTATATAATTATTTTATTAAATCATTATTATGATATTATTCATGTATTTAAATATATGAAACTTGTATGAGTAACCATAATTTCATTTGGGCAGATATCAACATTTGAGTACGAGTATATAAGGCATGATTTTAAATAATGTAACTTTTCTAAATAGTAATTTTGATGTTTTATTTTAATAATATTAACTATAGTTTGATATATTAACCTTAATATGTGATATATGCTTTAACAAATTCCTGATATTGGTTAGATTTTATTTGATTAAAGAGTCCTCTATATGTATGAATTATAGAATCTTGTTTTTATTATTTCAATAAAATTGAGATATATTTTTTGGGGTAAAAATATTTATATAAATAAAAATCTATGTGGTATAAAAATTTAAATGTAATATAAAAAAAATTATTACCAATATTATTACTATGAATTTATGATATTGGAGGAATTATGGAATGTTTTTTTCTCTAAGTACACTAAAAGGTATGAAATGTTTCATAGGTGGTTGGTGTGTTTTTGTAATTTACTAATCTAGTAATTGTTTTAAATATTGTCAACCTTGATATGAACTCCCATAAATATGATTTCGTATGGATATTATTCAATTTAAAAACATGTTTCCCATTTAATATTATAAAATATTGGTTTATTTGTAATAAAATTTTAGAAATTTTGTTTACAAGATCTCATCAGTAATTCACAGAAATAATATTTTTTGAGTTTCTATCCTATAATTTAAAATTATTCTAATGTAATGTTACTAAGGTGAAAATAATTTTTATTTATTATTAATTTCTTTTTATAAAATTAGTATAATATTTTATAATAGTTTATACATTTTTTTGTGTAAATGTTTTTTGAAATTTTACTCAAACAGAATATATGAATTATACCTTTATGCTTTATTTTTTTTAAAGTTGTTTAATGTAAAATTATTGAGTAATTAATTTTTTTATATCCATTAGTTATGTTTTTGTGATTATATTTATATTATAGGAATTATTTTCATTTTCATGTTAGGATATTTCATGGAGAAATTTAAATATACATCTGTGAGGTGTACTTTTATAATGGAAAATAATAAATATCTTATTAAAATATTCCTCGGTTTGATGGATTTTTATTGATTTATTTGGAAAATGATGATGTGGTTATGTTGTGTAAATATTTCTTGTACATATGGGATATATAAGAATAATGTATTTATGTTCGAATGGATGATTTAGTTCACTAGTGGAAATTTCTATTAGCAAACATATTTCATACTCTAAGCCAATAAAAAACACTCATGGTGAAATGTGAAATTAGAGGAGAAAATCCCAATCAATCGAGAGTAATGAACTTCGATATATCTTCATGCCAATATTGTTTCATTACTATTAGAATGATAAATAATTCCATCAACAAATTTATCCAAGTAATTTAATCTATTAAAATCCCCACAAAATAAATCTCATCATACAATACTCACAATCCATGAATCAAACTGTTAATCATTAGATTCACATTCATCATAGAAATAAATAATGGGGAATAAAAAAATAAATGTGCATGGCCAATATCTATTTGTATTTATTTCTGATGAAGAACAAATTTTTGTTGCATTCATCAGTGAGATCCTTCACAGATGTTGCACATTGATCGTCAATCTTTGATTCATTACCATTCATTAGAAATAATTAATAGAGCTCTCTAAAACAATAATATAGAAGTTACAGGGTTATATGGCTAACATTGGAATTCTGAAATAATTATACATTTATTGAAAAATAAAGTTGCTAAATCAATACAAAGAATTAAAATAATCATGTTCATTTTATGAAAGTGACAACATTTTCACACAAAAAACATATCGACTAATGTTAGGTAATTCCTTAGGTAAAACCACCATTCTGAACATTATGACTCCCTCTTATTTTTTATCTTTTTAGTCATTTAGATGTTATTCCACTTTTTCAGGAAAACAATGAATGTGTGCTATTTAATATTTTAATAATTTTCAAACATTTATTTTGGCACCCCATACCTCGTAATAACGCATCATATTACATCCTAGTCTCAAAAGTAATCTATATAATATTTAAAAATTATACAAAAAACTAAAAAAATTTACATTCTCCCCACCTTGGGGATTTACGTCTCCAAAAATTCAAAACAATGGATACTCAAAAAGAGGAGGGTACTGAGCACAAATATGAGCCTCCCACTTGCAAGTGTTATCCTAGAGATTCCCACGCTACCACTATACATGAAAGAAATGAATTGATCACCCATGAAGGATCCTCTCCAACCTATTCTTGATATCCATTGGGTACTCAGCAAAGGTGGATCCATCCTCAAATTCAAACTCACCCAAATCAATAATGTTTGAATGTTAATGTGCATACCTCCACGACTATGATATATGGAAGACATTGTGTAGCCGGTATAACTACAGAGGTAGAGATAAGTTGTACACCACCTCACTAACTCTAAAAAATATCTGAAAATGGCCAATGAACCTCATATATTGAATGTTTCCTTAGAAAAAACACTATAATCCGCATCGAGGTGAAACCCATTGGAACACATGGTGTCAATTATCTAACTCAAATGGCAATCATCTACCTTGAACATAAGTCTTATGATGGATCTGTGTGGTATTCATCTTCTCTTGGATGATCAACGTTGTCTTTGTAGTAGCTCACCCCAACACCAAGCCCATGAGTGTTGAGTATTCGAGGTGATTCAAAAAAAGTGGTGACCTACGGGGCCTCCCAGAGAAAGCCTTGAATAGTGACATACCCATGGTAGAATGGTATCTATTATTTTATGAAAACCCCACCATATGTAGCTGATAATCGAAATATAAAAAATTTCCAACATGCAGGCTCGTAGTATTTCCTCCAAAACCTGAATGGTTTACTCAGTCTGGCAATCAGTTTGATGGTGAAATGTTGTTCTTAAGAATAATTGTGTCCTGAATTCCTCATGTAATTCATTCCACTACTAGAATGTAAATCGAGAATCATAATCAGAAACTATCTTTGACTGAACTCCATGGAGTCGAACTATCTCATGTATAAAGAGGAATCCAAATCTCTCTACTAATCTTTGTTCTCTGATAGCTAGGATGTGGGCTTACTTGGTTAGTTGGTCAAAAATCCCCCAAATGGAATCATTTCTACTGTAAGTACATTTTAATACCGTCACGAAGTCTATATGTATCCCATCCCACTTCTATTTTGGAACTTCAAGGGGTTGATCTAAACCCGCTGGAACATGGTGCTTGGCCTTCACTTATTGATAAGTAATTCATTGAGTGACAAACTCTGTAACTCCTTTATTCATCCTTGTACACCATAAATAATGTTTCAGGTACGTGTACTTCTTTTCCAAACATAGATGTACCACTAAGGGGTTTTTATGAAACTCTCTGAAAACCACATCCCGCAATATCAATGATACCATCATGCATCCTATAAAAATAATGATGTGCTCCCCACCTTTCTAAAAATCTTTAGGAGGATTCCCTGGGGGAATCTAATCCTGTAGGGTCTCATGCTCGGTAACCCATGTTGTGCCTCCCTAACTCGATGTTAGAGTTGAGTGGTAATAACCATCAATTAGAGGTAAGATACTCCATATCCATTCACAAAGTATAACTGCAACATGTCCAACTACCCTGATGCCTTGATCATAAACTGAAAATGAGATCTCTTTCTGAGAGTGTCTATAACCAAATTCCCCTTCTAAAGAGTATAAAAATATCAATGTCATATTCCATGAGTAACTCTTTCCATCGCCTATGTCTCAACTACTAAAAATACTATTGTAAGATTTTAATCCCCGCAAAAGGATACACATTACTAGTCAAGGTTGTTAATGGTGTTTCCACTTTTTAGAATTTGGGCACAAACCTCTGATAGTACCTAGAAAATCCATGGAAACATCACACCTCGATAATGATCTTGGGTGGCTTCCAAGAAATAACTATGCTAGCCTTCCTGGGATCCAATGAAACTCTAACCCTTGAGATGACTTATCCTAGAAAATCGACCTCTTGAATCCAAAACTGACACATAATGAGCTTCTCGTAAATTTGGTGCTCTCATAGTGTGTCAGCGTCCATCCTAAAGTGTCTTTCAAGCTCCTTCATGGGGAACAAATATAATAGGATGTCATCAATGAATACTACCATGAACCGGTCTAAGAATGTTCGAAATATCTAGTTCATGAGTCCCATGAATAGTGTTGAGGAATTCGTCACACTAAACTACTTAACTAGGAACTCATAGTGAATGCAATGACATATGAATGTCATCTTTGGTATATCTTCATCCTGTACTCACAGCTGGTGATAGCCTAATCTGAGGTCAATATTCAAGAACCATTGCGCCCTTTCAACTAATCAAAGAGTTCGTTGATCCTCTATAGTGGATACCTGTTATTCATACATACTTGGTTCAATCTCTAATAATCCACACATTTCCTCATGCTCACATATTCCTTTTTGGAAAACAAGACAGAGGCTTCCTAGGGAGAAACATTGGGTCTCACAAAGCCCTTCCTCTATAATTCCTCCAACTGCACCCTCATATCATGAAGATATACGGTAGCCATACAATATGTAAGTGTAGATATCAGTGCCATCCAGGGGTGTAGATCAATGCATATGTCTATCTATCGTTCAAATGGTAAACCTGAAACATATTCTATAAATATTTCGCCGTACTCTTCCACCACTGTAAGAAACTGAAGACTCATAACATCGACTACACCAAGGATCAGGCTATCCAACTAATTAGTAATCTATTTCACCCCTTATGTTTGAGTCCATCCTACACTACCTGGATTTACATTTCCCCAATAAAGGAAAAATTGTTTCCACATTTGCAGACACACCGCACTCTTCTTCTAAAATAGCCAATCTGAGTATGAACTATAGATAACCATTTCATACCAAGAATGACGTTGTAAGGACTCATTTCTGGTACCAAGATATCCCACCCAAAACTATCACCTCTAAGAGTCTGGACACACTATCATCACAAGTGTGGGATCATTGATTCTTTTCCAGTATAAGTCTCCAATAGTAAGGGTTCAGTCAACAGATAAATCCAAATCATTGAGTCTTTTTGGATAATTAGGGAAATAAAATAATGACTAGAACATATATCTATCAGTACTGCAGCTGAGTTTGAAAAGACACATAACTTTCCTTGTATCAACCTTAGATCCTTCGAGTTATAGTCCAATATAGCCTACAGTTTGGATCATCACTTCCCACTAGCTCCCAAACCCTTGTGTGGACAAACTGGTGGTGGTGGCTATAATAGGTTGACCCTGTGACCACCTCCTACCTCCCTTCTATTCCCTCTTCGACATCTTCGACCCAGTGGATCAACCTAGTCCTACCTCAGTCACTATCTTAATGGCCCATATACAATCTTCTGATCAGCTACATGACGGGTTAGGCAATCTCATGTCAGATGAACCCAACCATCGTAAGTGAAACACTACCTCTCTCTTGGAAAACTGAACCCACCCTATAATCCCAAAACTATAGATCACTTGTCTTGGGTCCTCCTCCTATGACATCTCCTATGCCCTTGTCTTTGAGGATAACTTTGGTTTCCTACTGTCGATGTCTCTGATCTCGCTTTCCCACTACAGACATTCACCGACTATATCTTCTTATCCAAGAAACTCTCGAGCACCAAATCATGTTGAATCACCCCATCATAAGTTGAAATACATAGAGAGATAACACTATCTTAGATGTCTCTACAAAGAAATTTTTCAATAGTCTGATCCATGAAGTCTTTATCGTGTACCATATCTATATAATACTAGGAGAGGTTGGTATGCCTCAATGCATACTCAGATACCAACAAGTCTCCTTCCAGAGATGTAGAATCTCCAGGATATGCATATCCTTTAACTTATAAGGTTATGAATCCTTTTAGAAAAGTTTCTAAAACTATAACCATGAAATAGTTTCCTTTTTGTAAGACTATATAACTAAACCCCACCATTTCCCTATTGATCCATGTAGAGGGCTAGTTACTAGGACCACTATCTGATATGGCGGTCTCCTAACTAGATGAAAAAATAGTGTCATAGCCTCAAGCCAATCCTCAACAGCATGTGGGTCGAGCTTGCCTTGGAACCTGAGGGGTCACTATCATTGCAACTCTGGAAGCACGCACAGCATTCAGAACTCATATGCTATTATTATAGGTAATGCATGATTCTCTATAGGTGTGGGTACAGATAGTGCACCACCTGGAGGTCAAATATCGAGAATTAGTCCCTGTATTTATACCTCATCACTGAGGGGTCATCCTCATCATCAAGATTCTAAATAATAGCTATCATACACCATAGATTCATCCTGAAAGTAAAAAACATGTACCACGATCAATGAGTATATTTAGAGAGCTCACTTGAGAAGGATGTGGAAATCACAACCGATAACTATATGATGTGTGTATCATTGTTTTCTCTAAAACAGATTTTCTCTTATTCTGAGTCGAAAAGAAGGTGATTAGAGTCCTTGAGAGTGGATAAATCATCCGCCCCACCAACACTAGAGTCCATGGCCTACAAATGGAATTTGAAACACTTAACACTATTTACCCAAACCAACCTCATAGACTCCAAGTCCTAAAGTGGAACTAATCACTCTGATACCAATCTATCATGACCTATCATAGAGGGTGTCATGCCACAACTAACCTAGGCCGACATAGACTGGTGACTATCACCCAGTAACCAAATCTCACAAATTGTAGGCATTTTCCTAATGTTCCTATACACATGAATACATCTCCAAGACACATAATGATGACATCTAAAACAACTAAAAGAATGCATGCATGAAAATGGGATCCCCCAACCAAAGTACTATAAGAAGTAAAGGAATGTAAACATGTGTAAACACAAGCCCACCAGAAAGAGTATGTATCACAAGTACAATTGAAACTGTAAGGAGTCAAACATACTCTATGGGTGAGGACTAAGTCAAAGGTACTCTTCTGGTAAACACCTCGGTCTTCTAAGTTCTAACTGTACTCCACATACACCCTATCCTCTTAGGAACCTGTCAAAAGATACAATGTCTTCAAAAGACACGACATGTATTGGAAAATCATTTTCATGGGTGAATATAACAATACTCATTAGGACACCCCAAAATAACTAAACATGAAGCACTAAGTATATTCAGATCAAAACAAGATGTAACAATTTATGTATAACATAAATAAAACCCCATATATACTTATGAGGAAACAACACCATCTAGAGGAAATAACCAACTACCAGCCATATGATTCTTATTGAATAAATTCTCATTCTAGGAGATCTCACTCCAAAATACATGATTTAATTGGAGACACTCAATGAGGAGGTCATGCTCATTTGGTCCATGTTCAAACAGAACTCATTGGTTTAAAAAGACTATGATAAATAGATAGGGGTGATTTATAGAACCATTGGGGGACACCAGAAACATAATCTTGATCAAACCACTACATAGGGGATCATATACCAATGATTCCACAAACCCTACCGATGTGGCTAATTAGATAAAGGATCAAATCCCAACTCAGGTAGGTCACACCAATTCCAAAAAATCCAAATAAGGATGATAGAGGATCTCACTACAGTCTCACTAAGGAATACCAAAACTATATATGAGACTCAGCCTCTAGAGAGGATCAAAATCAAGTGATGTGGATGTAATTACACACTATTCCCAAATGAAAAGGTCCTAGGGAACATACACTACCTATACTAGTCCAAACTAAAAAAAACAAAGAGCCTCAAGCACTCTTGATTGGAGTACATTGTGTATCTAAATATATAATGTCTTTCGTATGTGGAAGAGCCTCATGTGACTTGTAGTCTCTGTATAAATTACCTGTAGAATGTGTACACAAAATGTATAGACATGTGGTTTCCTACCTATGTTTCCTAGCCATGTCTGTCTACTGATGTCGTGTCTTTGTATTTGTCCATGAATTCAAAGCCTGGTCGATGTGGTATTAAACAGTGTGTCAGTGATTGTATACTCCAACTTGTGTTCATTTACTTCTAAATTACATGTTGAGATAACGGGGTAGGGGCACACATAATGTGATTGGGATTACACTCCATGTGATATGGGTCAGGCTCCCTGTGATCATCACCTCCTTCCTAAAACCCTAGCCACCACTAAAATGGCCTCACATGCCATGTAACCCTAATTGCATGCCGTGTGATATAGTATTTTCCAAAATCCCATATTTTTGGTCAGGATTCTCATCCACCACTCCAAAATTTTATTTCCAACCTCACATCATTATAAAACTCACGATATGAGGTCTTCTATGCCTTATGATCACAGAACAACGTGTTTTTTCACTAGATTTTCTCGCAAATTGGATCACAATTATGTTTCATTATTTTATGTTGAAGAATGGAATTTTAAAAATTATTCTTCATTTGATTCGCTACCACAACCACAGTCACACCTCCATCATATCTTTATGATCCCAGATATGATATATTGGATTTTTGCACCAAGAAATGGGATCACAACAATTGATTGGTCTAGAATAGTCGAACCACAGACCAAAGAATAATGTCAATGGTGAAATGTGGAATTGGTGGAGATAAGTACAATAAATAATGAGGAATGAACCTTGATCGATGTTGGTGTCGAACATGGTTCATATTTGTTAGAATGGAAAAATAATCCATCCACAAATTGAACCAAATAATTTCTCCCGTAAAAATCCCCAAACAAATAAATCGCATCTCTCAATATACATAGTCCATCAATCAATAAATTCATCAATTGATTCCCATTAATCGTAGAAATAAATAATGGGGAATAAAAAAATTGAAATACACACCCTACCTCTATTTGGATCAATTGCTGATGAAGAATGAAGTTGGGATACATTCGTTGGTGAGATCCTTTAAAATTGATGGGTGTCGATCATCGATCCTCAATATGTCATCATTCCTCCAAATGGATTCCCAAAACCCTCTACAATGATCCTCCATAAGTTTCTGGGTTATGTGGCTAGCCTTGGAATTTTTACATACGGATGCACATAAAGTAATGTCATGTTGTTATGTCAACACAATGAATTAAAATAATTTTATTCATTTTACGCATGTGACAAGTTTTTTACAAATAGCCCACACTGACCAATGTTAGGTCACACCAAGGATAAAACCAACATTACAAACTCAACAATTACCTCATATTTTAAATTTGAGTAGCTATTTATAATTTATTTATCTTTATTATAATAACTGTGTGTACGTGATATTTAATATTTTAATATTTTTCAAAAATTTATTCTGTGCACATCGGGCTTCTGAATCTCACACCATCTCAGCACCTAGTCTAGAAATTATTCCATATAATATTTAAAACTACTTCATGGAAAATACAATATGTTACACTCTTAGAGTGAAGTTTCTAAAATATATTTTCATTGTACATTCCTATTTTATTACTATAAATGGTGTAATATAGATGGTGGATCATGAAATGTTGAAATAGTGATATAATGGAATGGGAGGTGATTCTTGAGTTATTCAAGAGGGACATCATTTTCAATGTATATGTGGAAGATCATATTATTTTTCTTAATAAGACCTTGCACATTTTTTATATTCTTCATTGCTTTGGAAATTGATTCATGGAAAAAATTAGTTAATTTCTACATTATTATTCTAGGGAAGAAGATAATATACAATAATAGAAGTATCTTCATATTTACTAATAATGATTTGAATGTGTTGATATATCATGGGGAATTCATAGATAAAAATCATCCTCACTAGGAGGACTTGGAGAATGACCCTCAGTATATATTTAATGGAATGGGGTAAATTCACTATATATTGGGGGTCTTGATGTTTGTGAATGAAAAGAGTATTGAATTCATCCTATGTTTGATCATGTCTCAATGAATTGTGTTTAGTAATTAATTATATCCCTTATGTCTTGGGAAGGTAGGTTTCTATTATAATTTAGTGGGAGATCATGAGGAAGAATTACATATTGTTTAGAATGTCTCCCATTACATGATTTTTAGTCTGTTATAATATTAAAATTTTAAAATATCATAGGTATGTGTCCAAAATAAATTCCATAATACATTCTTTGTAGTTTTGGTGTCTAATTTGAACCCACTTCTCTAAATGTGCATGTTGATTTGTATTATTAATGGATAAAGTAATTGTGTTTTAATTTACATAATTTTGTCAGTAAAATTTTGAAATTTTTAATTCTAAAAATTGTTTATTTTTTAGAATAGTTAAATGTTATTGTTGCCTTAATGCGGTGTTTATTTATTAAGGGAAACTATTTTTATGAATTCATTTTGTTGTGTTATAAGATTCATTTGTTAGAAGACATTTATTGGTTATATTGGTTGATATTGATCTTTTTTTATGCATAGTTTTCATCCGTAGTTAAATTTAATTATTAGAAGGATGAAGTATTCTTAAAATATTTTAATGGGTTCTTTGATAAATAAATGTTTTTTTTGAAGTTTTCAAATTTTTTTGAAATGATTTTTATGTTTTTTAGTCTCACAAGTGAGGTATTTTCTATATTAGCAATGTGTTAGTACATCCCATTTTTGAGTAATATTTGATTATTTAGTATGAGAGTCAATTGAAATTTAAGGAATATTTATTCATAGATTACTCTTATTCACTTCATATTTATTTTAGGTATATGTATATATCTATGATATGTTATAAGATGGATGGTAGAAGATTAGAAAGTGATCGGGTGGGATTTAAATCCTTAAACCAAATCATATTGTTTTGATGTATGTTTCAATGTACATTACTATCTAAATTAAATGTACTAGAATGGAATAGTGGTGTTACAGTGATCACTAATATTATTGTGTGTTTTTGTTTTCTCTTTTTATAGATTATGATATAATGAAATCGAGTAAACCTATAGAAAATTATAGGGAGTCAATTAGGTTGTAAATATTGGATTTCATTATAGAGTATTGTTAGGTTTTATGATTATCATGATTAAGATTATTTTGGTGCCAATCTATTTAAGATATTTGTTCCATGGTCCTTGTACTAGAATCGTGGTGTTTTATAAATGAAGTGAATTTTGAGTTGGGGGGTCTGGCATGCATTATGATTTCTTATGGATTATGCATTGTGGTATAGTGATAGTAATTCACTATGATATTAATGACATAATTAATTTTAAGGTTATTTTAATAGGAAAAAATGTTGTTTATAAGAAAATATTAGACATTGTTCCTTTATAATTCATTTGACCATTTTTCATTGTTTCATATCCCAGTTCATCACATTATTATTCTCTTCAATAAATTATTTTATAGTTTTTTCTCACAAACTTTTGGTTAAATTTTTTTGACTCCCTCAAACCCTTGGAAAGGATGGTTTATCTTCATTTTTTTCTAGATGTCTATTGATATTCTTATGTCCCCATATTAATGTGATTAATTATTTCTGAATTGTGCTTCCCCTTCATTCTATATCCAATATCAATATTTTATCTTTTATTTTTTGATTTTATATAGTAGTAAATGTGATATTTTTTTATTTAATTTTTTATTTATTTATCAAGAATTGCATGAGATATGTTGTTGAAAGTTTCACCTATTTTCATAGGTATTTGAAAATTGGATCTCTCTCATTCAAGTGTATTGTGATTATTGATTCTCAGTTGATGTATTTATTTATAGTGCTCTCTTCTATCATAGGGAAATTATTTACTTTTAAAAAAATTATTCCTATAAGATCTTATAATTTTCATTTAATCCAATCTATTTTATTATGTTTTATTCTAAAATATAACTCATTAATTTATTCATGACTATTTTTTCATGGTTTATACAAATTAAATTCCCTAATTGGTTATATTGTTAGATATATATTATTATTTCATTTTCTAGAGTTATAATTTTTCTTTTGAAGAAGGAAATTAATGGTGAATTATCTTATTTAATGAAGTTGGTATTGACATAAAGAAATTAATAATTGGAAGATTTCTTTATTGGAAAAATTAATAAAATTTTATTAGTACTCCTATTTTTTCATACAATTTATATGATGTTTTTTGTTAAGAATAATAATGTTTTTTTGAAGGTGATGAATATATTACATTAATATATAGTGATAAATAAAAAGTATGTATCATAATAAGAATGGGATTTTGAAACCTATAATTGATTATTATTCTACATGGAATTGAAAATTAGCGATATATAATGGCTTTCTGAGGCTTTTTGGATGTTATTATGCTTTAAATTTTTATGGATTGTTATATTGTTAAGGTTGGTTTTTATCCATAGTGATTCTAGTGTAAATTTCTATTTAATCTATAATCATTTGGGGTTGTATGAGATAGCTATACTAAACCTTTTCAAAAGACATTTCTATTTCTATTATTCCCTCCATCCCAGAGTATTGTTATATGCTTATATATTCATTATCTGATGTAATTTTTTTCCCTTTTTGTTTCTAATAATTCAACCATTATTACAATTTTATCATATATTTTATATTATAGAAGATAATTTCCTTTTATGATTTTTGATAAGAGGGGGTGACCCTGTTTTCTTTTGTGGATTTATTCCTCATTTGTTTGTACTAGTTATACTTTGTGTTTTGATTAGCATTAAATTATGGTTATTAGGCAGTAGTTTCATAATAATATAGAGTTTGTAATGTCTATGGTAGAGTATTGTCATGTATTAAAGTGGTGATTATATATATTTGGCTATAATATATTTATTTGGTGGTCAAACTTTATTTTTTTAGGGCCTTGTGTAGCTTCTGGTACCAAAAGGGAGTGATTATAGAAGGCTACTTTTTGAGTATGTATTCTAAATTTTCTATTCATTATTGAAAAATGGTAAACTATTTTTTGGACATATAATTTTTTTTAAAAAAATTATTAAATAAAACTAACATCTGAAGATTTTATAATGGGGATGGAAGGTGGAATGAAATTTATTTTGATTGAATATAGTAACAATAAGAATTGTTGTGTTTATAATGTGTTAATTTGGAGGATAAGTATATAGATATTGGAGGGAACTATAATGAATCACTATTTGATAATATTATATTTCATAAAGTAATTTTTTTGGATATGAGGATGATATGGATTTGGTGATGAGGTTTTATATTATATAATAAAATGATTGTATTTAGGAGTGAAGATATTGGGGATCATGTATTGTAATTTGTAATTATGGTTCTCATATTCATGATAATACATTGAGGGGTTTTCATAGTGACCCATGATTTTCACACATAAATATCACATCATTTTAGATGAATATTCTTTACAATAAATCAAAATAGATTAGTTCATTTTGTGACTAGGTACACAATCTTCTTATTTAGTGACAAATCTTTAATATTTGACCTAGAGAACTTCCCATTTAGTGCAATATATATACATACGAATCATAAAACCTTTCTTCATAACCTTGGGAAAGGAAACATAAGACTGGGGGATCTCAGATGCTCAGTAATGGTATGAAAGGGAAATACATAATAATAACATGGACATAAGGGAATGATAATATTATCAAAACTTTTTAATACCATACCCTATATAATAAATATCATAATATTGATTCAAGGAATCCAAATTGTCTTTTCATAATAGATAAATAATATTGAATTCAATGAACATAAACTAATAGAGCATAACATTGGAAGAATTCATATATTTTTTCATTCACAAATGCATAGAAAATCATAAAATTAGTAAAAAAAGGAACAGTATGAGGGTATAATATTAGTATGTGTTCACTCCCAAATAAATCATAGATTAGGACTTCAGAACACCCATAGATGGGAGGGTTGAATCAGGGTGTTGATATTTTCTTCTTTAAGTGAAAGATCTTGTTCTCCTGTTGGTAGGAACTCATTAAACATGTATGATGGATTAGATCTACAATCAAACATTTATATATAGAGATACAACATATAAATATTAATTAGTTAACCACTAAGGGATATTCCAATAATAATATTTCGATAGTTTATTGGGCATACCTAAATCAACTAATATTTACTAATTTTGGTATACATATATTCGGATACATTCAATTTTATACTGCCCTTAAAATATTTCATGAATACCTCATTATGTCCCTCGAAACACTTCTGTAGACTCCCCCTAGCTCACTACATTGAGGGATGTCTAACTTTGTTTATCGACATGATGTTTGCTTCAATGTATTGGAATAAAAGACTGTGTCCCTAACTTAGCATGTGAATATTCTTTCATCGTAGAGCATAGTTGATGCACTCTTAAAGCACTGTTCACTTAAAACCAAATGTTCAAAAATTCCTTTCACAAAGATCCTTCAAGAAGCACCTTTATGAACCACCGTTTATGAATCTCTTTTTCCTTTACAGAATGGACTTCCTTCATTAAGCTCACTGAGTCAACATGCAATAACAAATCATCACAAATTAAAATTTATTTAAAAGCATTTAAATCAGACAAGACAGTCAATCATTTTCTTAATTCTCATGCCCCCATATAATGATAGATTCATAATACTCCCCTGTATTCAAAAAATCTAAGTGATTTTGTATTTTCCTAGGAGAAAATCATTATAAGTGAATGGTGTTAGCTTTGTATTTATATTATTTCCCATTCTTGGTGATCCACCGCCTTTAGAAGATTTTCTAGATCATTAAAAGACATCTCTACAGCACTCCCCTATCAAAAATCTCCATGTAAATTCATTGATCACAATGTTTATCAAAACCACGTAGCTTTCCTTCAAAACCCTTAACATTGTTCTTCGTAATCATAATGCTTTCCATCAACTTTCACGATTCTCCAATTCTTGTAAATGTGATGCTCGTCATTTTTGTTTATATCACCATTGACTTTCTTTGATCCATCATGAATCCCACATTCTCAAAACTTGTTTTTTTCCATATATTCATAATCTATTCAAGAGAACACTCTTTTTTTATTGAAATAAATCCTCCAATTTTTAGACCCCAAAAACATCACAAATACTGGGAAACAATGTCACATTCAATATTGTTGTTAGCTTGAACTATAAGATCCCTTTCTTTTCAATCCCCTGGATCTTACATTTTAGGATTGACAACCAACACAAACCATACTCAATTTCTTTAAAAGAATGACCTTGGCTCTAACACATAATAGTCAGGGCTCACACCCAACACCATCATAGCAGATTAATTACCTTACTAAACTAGGATCACACCCAATTAAAGTCATATCCATCCCCTATGATATAAATATTTATGCAATTAATTATAGGGATATATTAATCCCTCTATCATATAATGAAAATCATATATATGTGTTCCATGAGATCACAAAACACTCATCATAACAAAACCCATGAATTGAAATGGGTTTCATAAACATTTAATCATATAATATAATATGGAAAAGAGATTGTTTCATAATCATTTTAACATAGCATCATTGTAAAATAAATTAAAATAATTATGTATTTTAACCACTTTTCCCGGGCATAACATGTGTAAGAGAAATAGGTTTTATAATCATTATTTCTTAATTAACATAAACCACTCAAAAGATGAACAAGAATGGTATCCTTGGATCATATCCCCAGTATGACATAAGTAAAATTATTATTTTTAATCTTAGATGGAAAATTGTTCTACAAATACACATGGAAGATTACTTTTAGAATATAAATATTCTTTTAAAATATTATTTTAAAACCAAAAGAAATCAAAAATCATATCGGAAATCATTTACATTGAAAAAAATTTGAAATAAATAAAGGAATATTTGAAGGTCATTTAAAACAAGTATTGAGTAAAATATTGATTCTAATTAAAAATACATTTCAAACATAAAACATTTGTAAAATCAATTCCTTGAAAATATACTTGAAAACATACAAAATAATAAACAAATACCATTTAAAAAAATTCTCTATAAAAATATCTATTCCACTTTGAAAAATATTTATTAAAACATAAAATATTTTGATAATAAATTTTCATTTAAAATAATCATGAAAAATTATAGAGGATGCTATAAAAAATAACTTTAGACATATCATGATAAAAATATCCTCCCATTTTTGAAATTAAATTTTTAAAACAAAAAAAAATCAAAATAATTATCACTTATAATAAACATAAAAACTGATATAGGTGAATTAGAAAAAAATGATGTTCAAGATAAAATGAATTTTTTTTCGTGATTTATACATTAAAAAAAATATTCCTTCCGCATTTTCTAAAAAATTAAAATAGACATTATTTGGAAATAATCGTGAATTTTTATTTTAAAAAATATAATAAAAATAAAAATTAATGTGTAAAAATTAATCAATATATAATTATGAAAATGTTAAAATCATTTTGGAAAAAAATGGAAACATTTTGTTTGATGAAAAATATGTTTTTTGACCGAAGAGAGAAATAATGATGATTTTTCATAAAAATATTCCATGGAATAATTGAGTAAATAAATATAATAAAATTAAGGGATGACATGTATCATCATGTAATTTTGTTACAAGAATAATATATATGAGATTCGTTATAGATAGATCTTAATATTTCCTCATTGGAAGCATAATGATGAATAATCTCACTAAATAATGAGATTATAGCCTAAAACATTCAACTCTTTGGTAAATTTGAATTTTGAACCTAATGAAATAATAAAATTAAAAAAATAAGAACTATATTTATAAGAAATTAATTCCTTATATTATATGTCAATGGTTTTTTATATAACCCTCATAAAATAAGATAAGAACATAATATAACTTATGTTACAAATAATTAGAACTGAGAAAAAATATCTTACTCATATAATAACAATTGAACAAAAAACAACATTAAATTGAGATCATAAGATGGATATATAAGTAAAAATAATTATCATCATAATAATTATAAAATAAATTCATGGTTTTAAACCACATAAAATAAATAGGTAGTTAATATGGTATGTGTCTCACAAAAATGTATTGTGATACAGAAATCCCTCACCTTAAGTATCAACTTCATTAATATAGGATCAACTCTCATGTATACTAAATAAAATATTATTTTAATATATTATAGAACAATACTTATATATATCACAACATATTTGTTTTTTGGATTCTTATTATGATTTTATTAACAATTCCATGAAAAATTCACATTTTAGACAACAACCAATTTTTTTCATGTGTGTTTTGATTTGTAATCTTTGATCATATTACATTGAAAATTATTTTATAATAACCATAATATTAATAGTGAATAAAATATTATATATTTAGTGCTCTATGTCCTCCTGGTCAATTAATTATTTGGTTTTAGATGTTGGGGGTGTTCGGGGAAAGTTTCAGTCATTTTTTGGGGGATGTTGGAGGCATAGTATAGGTGTTGTAGGGAATTACATTTCATATTACAACATTACACAATGTGAAAGTAAGTTTCAAAACTTTTCAAGGGTTGTTTCATGTCATAAGGTCTTTTGGGGTTATATAAATAACAAAATTAAAGAGGCGACATGTTTTCTGGCAGAAACCAAACACCAGGGATTAAACATCGTGAAAGGAGATTACACGTAGTGTAACACCCAAATCTTGAGTAGTTTTAAAATACTTTTTCTGAGAACCCTCATTCATTAGGTAATGGTTTCCTTTTTCTATCATTTTGGGTGAACCATATGTGCCCTGAGAAATTATTTTTGCCCTTTTTTATCCTTCTTTGATATGTTGACCCTGGTGGATGTTCGTTGGTGATATGTGGTTGCTTTTTGGTGATTTATGTCCGTTTATTGGTTGTTTTTCATCCATTATTCACCTAGGGATATATTTTGGTGATGTTTCGTTTGTTTTGGGTATGTGTAGGGTTTTGTTGTGATAGTTCCTTAGTGAAGTATGGGTTTTTCTATAGTTTTCGCAAAGAAACTATTGTTTGCAGGAATTCTTCCTCACCGTGTAGTGAGAAAAGATTTTTTAAGGTGGGTATTCTCTCATTTCACTTTATTTTTTCATAATACAAGAGGGTATATACTTTTTTAAATTTATAGATCATGGTTTTATGGGCTTAAATAAAATATAAATAATCAGTATATTTAATTTTAAAGGGTAATAGGTCTTGATCAACATCATGTTATAACTTCAATGTTGTTTGTGATATTGTGATTTTATGGGATAGATGCCCAACTAAAAATTATTGTTGTTGTGGGATTTTTTTGTACTGGATACATTTGATGTGGTTATTTATTTGTTTATGATTTCCTGATATAATCATAAAAGGAAAATTGGATAACCACTTATACTTGGGAAATTAATTAGTTTCCCAAGGATTTTGTTTATGTGAGAATGCCCCAAGGAAAAGTATTGGAATGTGATAATTGTTCTTTAAAACTATTAAGATGTTTTTTTTGGAATGATATCTATTTTTTGTGGTTTTTACATGTGGGGGAAGTGGATGGAACATGGTTGTACAATGGGGCTGTGATGGGTGTGGTATGATTATGCAGTAGGGCTGTGAAAATGGTTGTGAGATTGGGATTTTTTTATTGGTATGGTTGTTTGTATAGTATGTCATTGAAAAAGGATTGTAGTGATTTATATGGGTAATTCACACATTGTTTCTCCCTGAGTAAAATGAAGAAATATTCACCCTGTATTGAGATATTGTGGTAAGATGTGTTTTTAATATAAATCCACCTCAATTCATCAGGGATCTTCACCTTCTCAGACAATAGGTTACTTAATATTTTCCATGCTTAATAGTTTCCTGGGTATTGGTGGAATGAATAAATAATTTTTTAATAAATATTGGAATGGTTTGGGTTGGTTTGATTAATGGAATGAAAATATTTAATGGGTAAATAAAGGATGGATTTTGTGGATAAATGTGGTTTATTCTAAATAATGAAGTTAATGTGATGATTAAATGAATTTGGTTGGGAATATGAAATGGGTTATATGGATTGTTGGGAGGTGTTGTGCATTTATAGGTAACAAAAAAGGTGGTACTACTGTGACTTTGTGGTTTGTCTTAGAACCCATAGGTTGGGATTTTGTGTGTGGTATCATATATGAATATATTTTTATTTTTATTGTGATTTCTATACTCACCCATCCCTAGTTGAGCACTATGTGTCGAACAACCCCATTTTCATAGGGGAGGGTGTGCTTCCCAATATCCATTGAAGAGTACGGATGGATGGGTACCAATTATTTTTTCCACTATATTCTATTAAAGGTATGTATTGAATAGGTACTGATTTTCTAAGGACTGTTAGTGTCTTTGATGGTGGTTTCAATGGCCCAGGTGTCTCAGGGTGGGATGTGATGGCCCAGGTGTTTGCGGGCGAAGTGGTTGTGCATTCCAAGGTGTTTTTATGATGATATGTGATGTTCTTTCCCATTTGTATTTGAGATTAGATATGATGTGTTTTTTGGCCTAGGTGTGTGGGGGTGGGATGTGTTGTGAGAACCAGGTGAGTGCAGGCAGGATGTGTTGTGAGGTCCAGGTGTGTTCTAGTGGGATTTGTTGTGAGGACCACATGTGTGCAGATAGGATGTGATGTGGTATACAGAAGGGATTGGAATTCATGGATGTTTGACGATGGGATAGAGTGGTATACTAGTGGAAAATTGGTGTGGGGTACCCTTTCATCGATTTTCTTCATATCATATTATATTACCTGACTTGCATTATTTGGAGAGTGTCCCTTGGTGAGGTTGGGGTGGTTAGTAGACCTGCTTAGGTGTTTTTTGGTTCTTTTGTTTTCACACAAGTGAATTATAATGACTTTTTCACATGTGCATGATATACATTGGTTTTCCTATTGAGTATAATTTTATGCTCACACAGCATATATAAATTATTTTATTGTTTTTAGGAGGATTTCACATACCTTACTAGACCTTACTTGTTCGGATCATGATAGTTGGAATGTGTCTTCTTAGCATTACTTTTGGTATTTACATTAGAGAATTTTTTATTATAACAGTTCTATTTCACACATTCATGTGGTATGGTTTTCTGATTTCCTTTTATATTGTGTCTTGGAGTTGCATTGTTGATTATTCATATTATCTCCCGATATTGTTTTTCTAAAAAATGTAATACCTCCCATTTTGTGAAATTTGTACACCCTTGGTTCTAGTCACCAACCCGGGACCTATTAGATGCAAGACTCAGGGGGTCATTATATCTCTCCCCTAATTTTGGTGTCTTTAGAGGGATGGGGTTGTGAAAGAGTGGTATTAGAGCTGATGGTTGAGAGATAGGATGGAGTTTGGAGTTAAGAATGGTGAGTATTTCTTGGTATGTTATGGAAATAGTTACATTCAGCCCTTTTGTGTGACATAGTCCAAGGAGACTGTCTAAAATATTCTATATTGGAGCCCCCCATGATCTAGTGCACCATTTATAAGCTTAATGGGTGTCCAGGTGAAATTTTCCTACTTTCATTGTAGAGAACTAGGAAAGGAACTTCCATCTTAATGAAATGTGTTATTTTTTAAATTAGATTGTTTTAGGAATCTGAAAATGAATATATCAAATGAGATAAAGAAAAATAAACCATAATAAAATTCCATACTTCTTAGTCATAAGAAATCTTTTTTTCTTTCATCTATGGCTCAAGGTCATTTTACGCATGTGTCTCAGGCAGTTGGGGTTTAGTAGGCTAATCTGGTTGATCATCATAGGCTTGATCCAACTGAGGAAAATGGTTAGTAGAAGAGGAAATTGTGTTATTTCCAGCAACAGACATTGGTGAAGTATGATGGTAGTGTTTCAAAAGTTGAGGTATAGATCTAGTTGTAGGAGTTTGAGATCCCCTTCAGTTTTATCTGAGACCTAACAGGGTATTGGGTCCCTTTAGCGGTCTGTAAATGTGGGGAGCAGTGTGTCAGTGGTGGATGTTGTATTTGGGGGAGAGGAAAGAGAAATATTTTTTTGGATCAAATTCCAGAAAAACGTTTAGCGGAAGTTCCTTTCATTTGCCATAAAAGGCTAAGAATATGAATAAGCTACTCTTCCATCATCAGGGAAGTATGCCATTGCAGGAGCCTGGAATCATGTTCAATGATATTCATTGTTTTTTCTTAGATCTATTTCTAAATGAGGTGTCTCCTCTGAGATGTGTGTAGGAGGCACTTCTTTTTTATATCCATTGTATAGTTTCTCCTTTTAAATTTCCAACATATCTGGAGGATCATAAGAAGGAATAGTTGATCAAGATGATCCACTCACAAGGTGGTATACCATGATAGGGGATCCATTATAGTTTTTTGAGAGGTAGAGTTATCAAGGGTATGTCTATGACGCTAGGACCATTGATGTTTCGACTAGTAGGGAGTCAACCATAGCAGCTTTCATTCTGACCTTCTAGGGGTAGTGGTTTTGGTTTTTTTCCTAGGAGATTTCTTCCTATTTTTTCCAGTTATGGGTTTCATGGTTATCTCCAGAGCCAATGACCAGTGGTTCCTTGAGCTTCGTTTGGTGGAGGTGGACAGGTTCAACGCCATCCTCGGTAGGAATTGCTAGTGAGTTAATTTCACTTGTAGAGGCAATAGGCTTTTGCTCCGCTGAGGGGAGATGGAGAAGTTAGAGGCTTACCATAGGATGTTCCGCATGTTCAGGGACCAATATCCATGTTTTCTCATTGATTTGGTTGTAAGTAGAGAGCTAGGGAATTTGGGTGTGGTCTGTTGCACACAGGTGGGGCAGTAATTCCAGCAGGGCCAGAGATTGTCAGAGGTACGATCCATTTCTTCAGTACCCTTGATTGTGCCTTGTTTTATTTGTGAGCTTCTCACTTCTTTGTTAAACATACTCTATTCCATGATTCGTTACAAGACATATAGAATCTTCTCATGCCCCTAGTGTTGAGTATAGTTGTCACAGGCCAAACCAGATTGTTTGATGTGCGCCTGGGGTGTAGACTATTGATGGGACCGCATCAATCTAGTGGGGATCTATTCTTGTTATAGATATAGCCATAAAATTTTATTCATTGAATTTAATGGTATTATTCAATACATGTTGTTATCAATTGTATTTGGAGGATAGTCTTGTTTTCAAATATGGATGGCCAATGTGTGGTTTTCATTACGGATCGGTGTATTCAAGTGGGAAGATAGTGTGTGGAGCCTCTTCATTCTTCATTCATTGAGTTACCAGTGGAATCAGTGTATTATGAGATGGTAGAGGTTCCTAGGGTCCTTTGATTGTTCCTGGATGTTTTACCTAATAATGTTGTGACACTTCCCTCTTGACAAGATGTTGAGTTCAGGATAGACTTGCAGCTCGGTGCTTCTCCAATATTGATTTCTCCTTATCAGTCGGTGCCTTCTGAGTTGAGAGAGTTGAGGATTCACATAGATGATCTGATGAAGAAGGGTTTTGTCTAGAACATTTTGTTTCTATAATGTTCTCTAGTGTTTCTCTAAAAGAAGGAATACGGTAGTCTAAGGATGTGAATAGACTACCATAGGATGAATTAAGTGAAGGTCAAAAATGGTTACCCTCTTTCGAGGATAGATATTCCTTTTTGACCTTTTGGGAGAGGAAATTTAGTTTTCTAAGATCGATATGTGGTCTTCATATCACCATTTGAGGTTAAAATTGGCAGATATCTTGAGGGCTACTTTTAGATGCGGGTATGGGAATGTTGAATTTTTAGTTATTCCATTTGGGGTTATGAATGAACCATTCTTATTCATGGTACATATGAACACTGTGATCTATGAGTTCATGGATCGGTTCATCTTCATATTCATAGATGATATATTGATCTAGTCAATGAAAGACGAGGATAATGTCGAGAATCTCAGAACTACGTTGCATGTTCTTCGATTCCACCGGCTCTATGGAATGTTTCCAAGTGTAATTTCTGAACATGAGAGGTTCATGTCCTTAGGAATGTGGTTTCTTGGAAGGGTGTGGTAATAGACCATTTAATAGTTGAAGTAGTTGTTTCTTGGGAAGTACCCAAGAACATGGTAGATATTCATAGTTTCCTTGATATTATAGGCTATTATCATAGTTTTGTTCCTTATTTTTGTCAAGTTCCATCTCCGTTTATTTCTTTGACTAAGAAAGACTATGATTTTTTGTGGAATGAGTAGTTATAGGAAGTATTTTATTATCAGAAGGGGGATTTGGTTAGTTCTCCAAAGCTCCAGTTACCAGAGGAAACGGAGATGTTTGAGGATTTTTTACACATCCTATTTGGGCTTGGGATTCATACTAATGTAGCAGTGATAAGTGATCTCTTATGAGTTTAGGAAGTTATTCCATAACAAACATAACTATGCCACTGATGATCTCGATCTAGAATCGATGGTTTTTTCCTAAATTTTTTGTGGCATTACCTGATTGGGGAACCCTTTATGGTCTTTACGGATCACAAGAGTTTTAGGTATATCTTTTTCCTACGTGATCTAAATTTATGATGGTGGTGGTGGATAGAGTTTCTTCATGACTATGATTTTTATATCTCATACACCTCAGGGAAAGGAAATTTTGTGGTTGATTCTTTGAGAATGAGGTCATTAAAGGTTGTTGTTCGGGAGTCAGAGGATTCTTGGAGATTGATGGTAGAGTGGGCGGCCTTGCACAAGGATCTAGGGGTAGATGGTGGTAGAGGCTATTTTTTCATATGATAATGCAGTATTCTCTAATGTTGTATATGGGAGAGTCAAATTAGGGAGACTCAGAGGAAGAGGTGATGTGTTATCGTGTTTTCCATGGTGAAAATCCATAGGGATTGTGATCGGATGTGTAGAACTATATGTTGTTTCAATGAAAATATTTGTGTTCTATCTGCGATGCATAATAGAGTCCTTTTTGAGTTTCATATATCATCATTGTTGATACACCAATGAGTTTTCCAGATGTACCATTGATTTAGGATGTAGTTTATATGGCCCAAGATAAAATGGTGAGAAGAAGAGTATTTTGAGATGTGTTTGGTTTGCAAGAAGATAAAGGTTGAGTACCTTGTTACAGGTGGTGTGTTGCGACCCTTGGATGTTCCTGAGTGAAATTGGGATGAAATATAAATGTATTTCATCATAGGGTAACCCCAATCTCAGGGAGGTTATGATTCTATCTGAGTGATCATGGATAGGATGAAGAAATTGGACCACTTATTATCAATCAAGCAGTCGGGTTTATTAGATTCCTTGTCTAAGAAGTACATCGATGAAGTGGTGTGGTTACATGATGTTTCAAGGTCCATTGTGCTAGATCAGAATTCACAGATTACTTAATCAGTCTAGAGGGAATGCATTATGCCTTTGGCTCCCAGTTACACCTCATCACTACTTTCCACCCACAAACATATGGGTAAATGAAATGGACTTTTCATACATTGAAGGATATATTGCGGGTGTGTGTATTGGACACTATGTGGTCTTGGGTAAAACACCATCAATTGGTATATTTTTATTACAATAATGGATATCACTATTCCATTGGAATGGCCCCATTTGAGGCATTTTATGGGAGACCATGTCATTCTCCATTCTTCTAAGAAGATATTAGTGAGATAGTTTTTCATGGTCCCAATGTGGTGCAGATCATGATAAAAAAGGTTCATCTTGTTTGGGAGAGGATGAAAGTTGCACCGTACCGAAAGAAGTCTTATACCAATCGCAGAAGTAGGCCCTTATAGATTGTTGTTGGGGGGCATATGTTCTTGAATGTTTCTCCAAGACATGGGTAGTGGAGGTATGGAAAATGTGTTAAGCATTCCTTCAGGTTTTTTGTGACCTTTGAGGTGTTGGGGAGAGGTGGAAAGTTGGAATATTGGTTGGCATTTCCATTGTGGTTAGAGGGGATCCGTGACACCTTCCAAATCTATCAACTTCATTGGTATCTTAATGATGACTCATATGTCATTGACTTAGGGGGTTTGGATTTCAAGGATGATGTGACATTTGAGGAGCAGCCAGCGGAGTTCCAATATCGATGATAGAATGTGTTGCATGGATGGACCATTCCTTTATTCTGTGTGTTTTTGAGGCATGGTGGATAGGAGGAGAGTACATGGAAGTGAGATAAGTAGACATGTTACTCATACTAAGAGTTGTATTGAGTTTTTCGTTTCTTTGTTTTACTTTATAATGTGATGTTTGAACCATGTTTTATATTAGATGGGTAGTTTTCCATTGGTTTTTGGTGTGTATAGTGTGGTGTGTCATAGAGTCCTATCATATGAAAATGGGAGGACCAGATTACTAATCAAGATTCATTAATTGTGATATGATTAAACTCATGAAGGTGATTCAGTGCTGCCCAAAGGGGATAGAATCTTGACATGGATTACGGAATTCATTGATTTGTGTGTTTTGGACAATTTTGTTGTTGTGATTGTGTGGTGTCTTTAATGTTCATTTGGGTTTACGTGGTACGTCCTGGTTTCCAAATGTCAGAGGAAGCATTCGTGGATGTATGGTTTTCCACTCCATATTTCAAACAACACATGGTGGCTTATCATTGGCCATTGATGTGTTTAGTTGGTAGTAGTGTTTCAAGGGTAACGAGACTCTTGAGTGGTATCTCATAGGGTGGTTGTTCGGACCCCTTTTCCTTGTTATCTTGGTATTACATTTTCAATGCCAAGAATCATTTGGGAGTTATCTGATGTAACGTTTTATGTACTCTCAGCCTGTTATGTTTTTGGTTTTGGGTGAAGAAGATATTTGTGGATGTTTCAGGAGTCTGTAGTGGATGTTGGAGGCATAACACAGGTGTTTTAGGGGATTGCAGATCGTTCCACCAGATTACATGATGTGAAAGTCAATTTCATGACTTATCTAGGGTTTTTTCACGACATATAAGATTTTAGGGTTAAATAAATAATAAAATTGAAGAGGTGATGAATTTTCCAACAAAAAAACAAACATCGGGGAATAAACAATGTGAAAGGGGATTACAAGTCATGTAATACCCTAATCATGAGACCTTCTTCAACCTTATTCGATATGTTGACCCAAGTGGAAGTTTGTTGGAGATACATGGTTGATATGTGGTGAGTACTCTCTTTTTCTTGTTTTTTTCGTTCTTCTCCTAGTGATCTACTAGAGAACTATTTCTTGGGTGTGGGGTATGCATCGGGTTTTTTTATGGATCCTTAGTGAGGTATAGTTTTATTATGTGTTTTACAGGCATTCTTCCAGAACCTATGATTCAAAATGATTCCTTGATGTAGGGAATCTCTCATTTCTCCTCATTTGTGCCGTGTGTGAGAGGGGTTTTACATCTTTTTATCTATGAATATTGGTTGTACTAACTTAAATCAAAGGTAATGAATCGGTAAATTTAAATGAATGTGAAATAGTTTTTGATAGGGATTTTTTTACAGCTTCCATGTTGTTTGTGGTATTGTGATTTTATGTGTTAAACAACCTAGTGATAATTGTGTCCATTGGTGGATTTGATTTTTCAGGATATATCTGTTGTGGTTATTTCATTGTTCGAGATTTTCTTGTATCACCCTAAAATGAAAATTGGTTTTCCACGTACACTTGGATAATTAATTGGTTTACCCAGGATTTCGTTTTTGGGATAATGCCCCAAGGAAAAGTTATGGAATGTGAAAAATGTTCTTATGGTCCTATAAAATGTTTTTTTGTTGTGTGATATATGTTTTTTGTGGTTTTTACATGTGGGGGAAGTTGATATCATGTGTTTTAATAGTGTTTTTGTAATGGGTGTGTTATGATTATGCAGTAAGGCTACCAAACTAGTTCTTCTATAATGTGTTGTTTGATGTTGATGTGAGTTTAGGTTATTTTGGGATGGTATTGTTTTTTGGGTCCGTAGATTTTGAAAAGGATAGTATTGACTGGAATAGTTAATATTCCCATAGTTTCTCCATGATTAATAGGCATAAATATTCACCTCATTTCGAGAGATCGTGGTATAATTTGTCTTTAATGTGAAGCCTCTTTAATAAATCGGTTCTCTTCACCGTCTGAAATGAATTTTTTATGTTTCTTTTAATATTCCATGATTAATAGTTTCTTAGGAAGTGGCTAAATGAATAAATAATTATTTAATAAAGTTGTGAATATTTTGTGTTGGTTTAATTAATGGAATGGAAATGATTAATGGAAAAATAAATGATAGGTTGTGTGGCTAAATGTGTTTGATCCAAAATAATTAAATGTATGCGGTGATTAAATGAAATTTGTTGGGAATGTGAAATGGGTTTTTTGGCTTGATTTGTGGTGTTTTAAATTTAGAGGTAGCAACAAAGGTGGTAGCGTTGTTACTTGGTGGTTTTTCTGAGAACACATAGGTTGCTCTTGAGTTTGTGGTATCATATATGTATATAATTTTATTTTCCCTGCAATTTCTATATAAACTCCAACCTTTTTGGGAACTATGTGATAAACAACCCCATCATCAAGATGGATGGTTTCTTACCCATCATCGGGTGAGGAGTATGAATGGTTTTGTGCCTGTTACATTCTTCTCTCTTCTAGGTGAGGTAGGTATGTATCCTATTGTGATGGCCTGAGGTCTTATAGTGTCATAGAATGTGGTTTTGTTGACCCAGGTGTCTTTGGGAGGTATGTGATAGACCATTTGTTTGTAGGTGATGTGGTTTTTTTTCCTAGGGGTCTTCAGGATGAGATGTTATGTTCCTTTCCAGGCTTCATTGGGATGAGATGGGATGTGTTGTGAGGACTAGGCAGGTGCAGGCGGGATGTTTTGTGAGTCCCAAGTGTGTGTGGGAGGGATGTATTGTGCGGCCTAAGTGTGTGAAGGCCGAATTTGTTATGAGGCCCTAGTGTTCGAGGGTAGGATGAGATGTGGTATATGGAAGGGGTGGGAGTTCCATGATATTTGATGTTGGGTGATATTGGAATACTAGTTGGAAAGTGGTGTGGGGAAACCTATCATCGATGTCATTTATATTATATTATATTATCTGACATTCATTATTTGTGAGAATTCCATGTTGAGGTTCAGGTGTTTAGGGTACCTACTTAGGTGTTGTTTGTTTCTGCTATTTCTTCATGGGTTAATTAGAAATGTTTTATCACATATGATTAAGAGACATTGGTTTTCCTATTAAGTATATTTGTATGATCACCCTACAAATATAAATTTTTTCCCATTTATTATTGGATTATAGCGACCATGTTGGACCATACTATCGCAGATCTTGACATTTGTCACATCACCTCTTATCATTACTTTTGGTATTTACTTTGGATACATTATTATTGTAACTATTTTATTTTACACATGAATGTGGGAAGTTTTTAGAATTTCTTTTATATTAGGTCTTGTAGTTTCATTTTGGATGATTAATCTTATCTCCTGATCTTGTTTTCCAAAAAAGTGTAATGCCTCCCCTATTGTGAGATTTCTACACCCTTGGTAATAGTCGCCAACTCTGGTCCTACTGGTGGCAGGACTGAGGGGGTCGTTATCTCTCTCCCCGCATTGCGGTATCTTTGGAGAGAGGGGATTGTGAGAACATATATTATATATATATCTATTATGATTACTTCATATGATTTAGAGATAGAAAATTAAATACACCATTCATAGAAATGGTGGTCCATATGTATGCATGAACGTTGTTTCAATTTTCTTAAGAGAATAAATGAAAGAATGGTAAATAATATATAAAAATTAAACAATAATTTTGATTTCATATAAATAAATAAAATCATTAAAATCATCTTTATTAAATTCTATGTAAAGCGTGAATGGACCACATTGCTTATCAATGAGGTAGTCCACTATACACACGTGTAATATTATCGTATTCCCATAGAATAGAATGTATTAAGGTATATGTTATAGAATAATTCCATTAGAACAATAATATCATAAATATCATACATAAACATTTAATTCAACGCTTTATCCACCCTTGAGGGGTTGTGATGGAAAATTAATGACATTGGTTCGTAAAGTGGTAGTCCACCGTAGACATGATTGGCCATTTCATATCACATCTATTGAAATATGATATAGTTGTAGGTCATGATCATATAATAAAAAATTAATATAATGAAATATAATGAGGTTATCATATCCTCATTATTTATTAATAATTTAAATATGTGTAAGATGAAATAATATAGAACCCTCGGTTATGGGTGTTACATCTTCTCCAAACATGTTCTTTTGGTTTTCACCAAAAGGATTCATTGGTTAGATTTATTTTGAAATAGAGTATTATATTATGTTGTGATGGAATTAAAGAAATAATTTTGGTAGGTATTAGTAGATTGAATTTTGTATTAATGTGTGATGAAGAGAGTAGATGGGGTAGCCTTTAATAAGTGAGGTGAGTGGAACATTTTTTATTTTATGAAAGAAAATTGGGGTCTGGACATTAATATCAGTAAATAAGGATAAAAAATGAAAATTAATTATACTAATTGATATAGAATCAATAAATTTCTAGAAAATATTTTTTTATATTTTTTTATTGATTTTTAACTGATATTATTTTTTGATTAATACTATGTTAAACTCATTTGTACCTTAATAATGGTAAATAATTTTTACTATTTTTAATATTCAACATGGCCAAAAATTAAACTAATAATATTAGATAATATAAATTATTATGATTCAAAATATTTAATCCATCTTAACATAATAAAATTATATAATATTAAAATTTAAATTTAAAATTACTGCTACAATCGTGACGAGAATGAAATATTCTGATGAGAATAGGTTCAAATATATAAATTGTTTCTATATCAAAATTCAATATGAACTTTATACTAATAAATTAAATAAGATTGATATATATATATATATATAATTTAAATAATTTTACCTTTAAACCCATATTAAAACAATTTTAATATTATCCTATTTAATAGAAGTAACAACAATACTTAATAAAACTGGTATAATTCACTATTCATTAAAAAAATTATCTTCTCCAAAAATCCCAAACAATTCAACCTGACATAATTTAGAAATTATTATTTTAAAAAATTTATTTTTTCAAACATTTTTTTTTAATTTGGTAAAATTTATTTTTTAATTTAGTGCACAAAATGTGAGAAAACTACTTTTTGAGAAAAAATAGTTCATATTAGAAAATTTTGATTAATGCTAATCTATTATTTAAAAAACACATAACATAAATGTTAAAACATTTGATTGAATATCTAATATATAAATTTATAGAAAATAATTCAACAATATTGATTTATTTAATTTATTTACAAAAAACACATTTGTGAACAAAATAGTAATTTTTCAGAAAAATATTACATTTATTTTCAAATAGTGTTTATTTTAATATATAATTAATTTGACATAAACGAATTAATTTTATATACATATTTAATCCATAAAATTTCCTAATTCATTTAATATTATTCATATTTTCTCATCTAATGGATTGTTAATAATTATCATATTAAATAATAATATTTTAACAACATGTCATGTTTTGTTTAAACCCAGTGTTGTGTGTAACACAAAATATAAAAAAAATTATTTAGAAACAATATTTAACAAAATATCAGGGTGTTACATTTTACCTCTATTAAATAAATTTCATCCTCTGAATTAGAAATTTTTTTTCAACAATGAATATTTCAATGTTTTTAAATCCATTTATGGGAATCCCAAATTATATAAAATGTTAATAAAAATCATACCAAAATGATGTGAAGGGATGTGGTAGGCTCGTCAGTAATAATAAAAATTATGTTATTAAATAAAAAACATAAGTGGGAATTGATTATTTGGACATGGGTGAAATGTGTAATTTCAAAACAATTACACAGATTGACAAATATAATTTATCACAAGAATTAGAATGATCATAAGAAAATAAAAAACAAAAAAACCATAAAACTATGTGGTGTGAAAAGTTCATTAATATCATCAGAAATGATGATAATAGGAAAATAAATACTTCAATATACATTTACAGGTAGTTTGATTTTCATTAGAATATACACTTTTTTTAACTCCATTTCATATACAAAATCTCATACATTGGTTTTGCTTCATTCATTTTCCACATCATCTCGTACTATACTAAATTGAGAATAATTTGTCTTCCCTGAAGCACAAGTTGATCATAAGATCAATCAAATAATTATAATTCAATAATTTATTCAAGAGTTATTATAATGAACATTTATATTAGAATAGGATTTCCAATAACATCCAAAGTTCACCTTAATCTATTCTATAAATAGTTAAAAATAACATTCCTCCATGAAAGAAAAAAATTGAAATACAAATATTTAGAATGATGCTTACTAAATTTCCATAATGGAATTATTAATAATCCTACATACATCATGAATAATCTCATATTGTCACATACCAAATATTTGAATAAATTGGTCATATATTCTCTTGAGAGATGGTAATAACCTAAATTAACATAAAAAATAAATGAAATAATACCATCTTCCAAAAAATTTATCATTCAATTTCCTTAAATAAAATTATATATTAGATAATATATTCTATCAATTTAAAATGGTGAAACTCCATCAATGAAAATTTGAACGAATTCATCATCAAATAACTAATTTATTCCAATTTCAACAAAACCTTACACTTTAATTTATCCATATCAGTCATCACTTTTTCATAAATAATCATTATTATCCGAACATCAAGAACATGTTATGTCTTATTATCCTTTAATCATGTTTTTCCAAAAAAAAATATAACCTTGGCATTAAATCACTTTTATAGGTAATTAGTACCATTTAACATATTATGGTATATTGTTCATAAACTCATATAAAAATAACTAATTAAATTTTGGAATTCAAGATGTCCAATATATAAACACCTAAATAATTATACATCATTCGTAAACCATTAACTATGATTAATCATCATATTCCTTAATACCTCCTTTCATTAATATGGCATTTTTAGTCTTATCGTCTTCAATAGAAAAACATTTACATGTATGAACATGTTTATCAACTTATTTATATTAACCCCTTGGAAGTTGATTTTCAAAATTCCCATACAATCCAAATTTAAATATTTTATCCAATTTTGATATATTAGGAGACTATTATTGTCATCCCTAATATTAACCAAACATTTCATGTATCTATAGAAATTACATGCTTTGTGTGATTATTTTTCTCCCTCAAAATATCTTCTTGTCCCATTGAGATACTCCCTTGTGTGCTTCTTCCCACATTCTCTATATATAAAGAAGTGAATATTCATTACTTCATGGTCTCCACCACATGAATGATCAATAAAATTGTTCCTTATATTTTTATCTATTCCCAATAGTCCGTTAAGGTGATCTGTTTTAGTCATATATCATGAAAACTAATTAATAATAATCACAATATCATTCAATACATTCATAATACCATTTGGTTTCTTATTAACACATTTCCTATCCTGATCAATGATACTCAACTTTCATCTAGATTCCTTCATTGACTAAAACCAAAAATAACAATGTAATAAAACTTATTCCAAGAGGGGAACAACATAATCATGAAAAATCACCTATACAATCTCTAAAGAATGACATATTATTTTTAATCATTGACGCATTTAACTTAACATATGTCATTTAGGGTCATTATTCGAAACCATCATGATTTTTCAAAAAGATTTTGTGAATTCCAAAATGATATCCCCTTATAAATTCAAACTAGGTTCCCGTCAAGGCCTGTTGTCATACATAGGGTGATAATCAATTAAAAACTATATGATCCCTTTTTTGAGTTATTTCCCATACAATCCACAATGGTAGAGCCACATCCACATGTTGTATCCAAATATGGACATAATTACTTAGAAACCACTCAATCTATCCTTTCCCAAAATTCTGAATGAATTTTCTATACTTTTACTCACACTTAGACTTATCCTTAGACATACAACTACACATATTCTTCAAGATTTTCCTAGGGATATCACTAAATATTTCTCATATAAGTATCCAAAGGTAAATTAAACCTATTTTTGGAAGCCATAAATAGTGAAATAGGACTTTCATACGTAAATATCACATCATTTTATATTAATATTCCATACATTAGAAAAATACATGGTTGGGGATTATGATGGTTTAGATTTTTTAGTTACTAGGAATACAATATTTTTATTTAGTGAGTTCTCATAAATGATTCCCACACAATATATTACAATTATTATTATTCATATTTATACCCTAAATAAAACCATTCATCAAAACCTAGGGAAAGAAATCATATCAAAGTGTGAACTCTGATTCTCAATAAAGGTAAATAAGGGAAATTCATAATCATATCATGAATATAAGGGTATAAAAATTTGATCGTAACATTTGGAAACCATACCATGTATATCAAAGATCTTAATCATGATTCTTTCCATAAAAATGGGCATTATATACAACATGACTCAAAAGGAAATCAATGGGCATGTGGCAGGAGATAATAAAATTTTCATATGACATAGAATTTTGGAATAAAAATAATAATTGATAATTATTTCCATAGAATACAAGGATCACTTCCAATGATTTCATATTATAATGGGTTCACACCAGAAACCATCATAGTAGTCATTGTTCACTCCCAATAACAACATAGAAAACAATGTACCTTACTGATCGTTTTTCACTCCCAATTCCTAACCTATCTATCTCTTGGGATATTAATGATTTACCAATTTTTTTGAGGGAGATATTGGACCCTCAAGTCAAATAATGAAAATCATATATATATATATATATATTCCACAAGATCAAAAAACATTCATCATATCATGACCAATGAAATGAAATGTTTTTCATAATTATTTTAACTTATAATAACTTTTGTAAAATATACAGTTTTCATTAAAATTTGACTATATCATCATTGTATAACCCATGAAATGAAGTGGGTTTTATACAAATTTTATAACGGTATAACCCTTAGAAGAGTAACAGGTTTCATTTGTATCATTACATTATAAATTTAAAACATTTATATAATAAATAACAATATTATCATTGGATAATATCCTCTGTAAGGTATTTTCTATATCAACATATATCATCTTAAATGGAAAATTAATTTGAAAAGAGTCGTGGAAAATTTTATGAGAAATATAACATTTCATTAAAAATTATTTTTTAAAAATAATGATTCGTTATATATTTTGGAAATCCATTTCATTTTAAATAATCATGGAAACATACAATTTATTCTTTAGAAACAATTTAAAATTTTCATTATGAAAATATTATTTACACATTGAAAACAAATTTTTAAAATATAAAACATTATTTAAATCATTTTCTTTGAAAATAACCTCAAAAAATATATGTAATGTATTTAAAATTAGTTGAAAACAATTCATGATGAAAATATAATTTTTATCGTTAATTTTTTTTAAATAATAATCTTTTTGAAAATGCATTTCTTTGAGAACAAACTTCAAAATATATAAAGGAAACTTCAAAAATGAAATAAATAATTTTCTTAGGACTGTATACTTTTAACTGGGAAAATAACTTTTTAAAACATAAAATTAAATAGAAAATTTTTTCATTGAAAATAAACATGAAAAAATATAAATTAATCTTTAATTAAAACAATAGTCTTGATGGAATGAAATTTCTATCATGTTTTATGTGAAAAAATAGAGGTTCCTTTCAAATAATTTATAAAATCTAAATAGGAATTTTTTTAAAAACATTTAAATTACAATATTAAACTCTTTTAAAAAATAACAAATTGTTAAAAAATCTGTTAATAAATCATTTTCAGGATATTAAAAAATCAAACAATTTTTTAAAACATCTTTCTTGAAGAAAAATGGTGTTTCGACAGAAGAGAAAAATAATGACGATTTTTCAAAAAAAAGTTATTTTCAACTATTGGGTACTTAAATAGAGTAAAATCAATATAAAACATGTATTTTAAATAAAAAACCATTTTAGGAGAAAATAAATGATTTCATTGTGATATATATCATAATATATCATCATTGGATGCTAAATCATGAACATCCCCAATAAATGATGAGATTGTAATATAAAGCACTTACAACATTAGAAACATTTAATTTTTAAGCCAAAAAAATTAAGTAAATGATATAATATCATTAGTAGGAATATATAATTGATATTATATTTCAATGTTGCTATATATACACCTCAAATAAGAAGATAGGTACATAATATTACATATGTCTAACAGGAGGATCATTGGTACAAAAATACGTTACCGATTTGGTATTGTTTATATCATAAAAACATGATAGAGATGTCATAAAATGGATATATAAATAATAAAAAATTTCAAGATAATATTCATAAAATACATTCATGTTAATTATATACACCATATAAATGAAATTGGTTTTAAATATTTCATGTATTTCACATAATTAAAATGTGTGAGGGAAACCCCTTAAGTAAAGTCTTGAATTATATCATATAGATTAAAACCTCATGTATAATAAAAATATATTTATTATACTTCTATTATAGATCCATCATTATATATCTCTTACCATATATTATTTTCTTATAACCCTTTATTACCCATTTTTATCAATTCCATTGTAAAGTCACATTTCATGCGATAACTGCTTTGTTTTCCATGTATGTTTTTATTTATGTTTTTGGCCCTCATAATTTGATCATGGATCCATAATCTTGTTATTTTTAATCATGATATAAATATCATATATATTTCAAAAATATGTTTTTAGAAAAATCCACAATATTTAGAGATTGAAAATGAAATATATCATTCATAAGTATTGTAAGTCAAATGTATGCATGATCATTGTTTCAATTTTCATGAAGGATTGAAAGAAATGATATTAAATAATATATTACCAACCATAATATGTTTAATGACTTATTTATAAAATATTATTACTTAACCTTACCTTATTTTCATCGATTTAAATCATGAATGAATCTCATCGCTTTGCGAGTTGGTAGTCCATCACACACATGGGAGACATTATCGTATTACCAAAAAATGGAACGTAAAATTGTTTATGTCATGAAATATTTATATAATAATAATAATATCATAAATAAACATTATAGTAATTTATTCCATTATTTTACCAATCCATGATATGTGGTGATGAAAAATGAATAACATTGGTTAGTGAGGTGTTAGTACACCATACACAATAAAGTTGATTTTATTATATTTTATAGAACAATAGATGGTTGTAGAAAATTCCCATAATATAACAAAATCTCAGTTTATAGATGATTCTATGGTTATTATAAAACCATTTTTTAATAAAAATCAACAAAGGAGGAGGAAAAAATAAAATTAAACACCTAGTTAGTGGTGTCACCTCTTCTTCAGGCAACATAATGTTTTCCCCAAAAGGATTCATAGATGGGAATTATATCCAAAATAAGGATTCTAGGATGGGATTAGGGAGGTAATGATGTTATTTGGGAATTGATTGGTTTAATTAATGAGTTTTTAATATTTTAATTATTGAGGATAAGGTGTCATGACCCCCTACTTCCAAAGATGCCCCAAATGGGATACAAATGAAGAAAGGGAGATAATGAGACCTCAGTCCTGCCTCTAGTAGGCCCCAGGTTGGAGACTATCTCCAAGGGTGTAATAATTTCACAACATGGGAGGCATTAGACTTTTTAAGAAAAAAAATTTCTGGAGATAAGATAACTTTTCCACAAAACTACTCCAAGACAAAAATATAAGAAAACCAAAAAAATATTTCACATTGAATGTATTTATAGAAATGATAAAAATACAATAAATTCTCCAATGTAAAATAACCTATTGATAAATAAACAACACAAATACTATCCTAAGTTCAAATATAGTAACATCCAGAATAGTCCACATAATCTTACTGGAAACCTAAAATTAGTTTTATTTACATATGGTGAGAATACAAGTATACACAGTAGAAAAATAAAAATTATCTCGTGCACAAGTGGAAGGAGCATACTAATGCACCTATAAGAATAAAGTAGAACCAAACATCAGCTAAACAGGTATATTAACTATCCTAACCTCAATAAGGCACACTCAATAAGTAATGAAAGTCAGGTAAGATAACATAAGTAAATAAAATTGATGATATGGTTCCCCTCACCACTTTCCCATTGATTAGACGCTCTTACACACTAACATGAGATGTCATAGAACTCCCACCTCTTTTGAATATACCAATTAACAACTGAACTGCATACATCTAGGTATCATAACACAAACTTCCCACACAATCATTGGATATATACCACATCACAACCCACCCGCACACACCTAGTCCATATACCACATCACATCTCGTCCGTAAACACTCGAGCTACATACAACATCACATCCCGCCCGCACACACTTGGACCACATAACACAACACATATCATCCTGACGACACCTGGGAATGCACATCCCAACTCATGCTGAATACATCCTAGACACTACATCAAAACTTTTCCTAATAACACATGGCGCACCACATCACAACTTGCCCAAATAATCATGGGCCATCATCGACGAGAAGAGGGATCAGGGATGTCCAGTGGTCCAGCCATCCATCCTCCCACAATGATGGTGGGAAAGACACCCTCCCTCATGGTGGTGGGGGTGTTCAACACATAGTTCTCAATAAGGGTGGAGTGTATATTGAAATCACAAGGAAAATAAAAGTGCATATATATAAGTAAAATCACACAAGACCTACCTATGGGTTTACAAAAAAATCACCAACCAACTCACATTTTCCCCACTTTTAAGCTTCCTCAAAATGAAAAACTCCATAAAAATAGAACACAATCCATAATTCATCTTATATCATTAATTTTGGCTTATTCATTCACTATATTTTACTATTTCAACATGTTCCCTTAATATTAATTCATTTACCATCAATACCTATTGGGAAACAACTATGGAAAAATGCATATCAAACAATGGAGAAATAGTCATTTTACAAGGTGAAGAGCACTAGAAAATTAGCACAACTTCACATTACCTCTGTTTAACACAAATCCCTCCCACATCACATATAAATCCCCAAGATATGGGGTGAATCTTTTTACATGTTATTCGTGGAGAAACTATGGGAAAATTAACCATACCAATCACTATTTTCCTTCTTCAAAGTCAAACATCCAACACCATAATACCAATCAAAACAAACCCCTAACTCCCAACTATATCCAGCAACACATTACAACACAACTAGTTTTTCATCCCTGGTACATAATCACAACACACCAATCAAATCCCCATTGTACAACCACATTCCATCCACTTCCACCACATGTATAAACGACATCAAATCACACATAACTTCAAAACAATCCCTTTTACAGGTTTATAAGAACATTTATCGCATTCCACTATATTTATTTAGGGCTCTGTCAAACAAATCAATTCAAAGAGAAATCGAAAAATTAGCCAAGTATATGTAATTAACTAATTTTCATTTTTTAGGTAGATACCAAAAAAATCTTAATAAAATCAACAACCACAACATATGTATCCATCACAATAAAATATCCTAATGACCATAATTTTTAGTGGGGAATTGAGCCCGAACAAACACAATATCAAAAATAAATCTCAATGTTGTAAAAGCAAGTGAATCAAACCCTGTTTACCCATTTAATTCAATTTAACAATTTATTTATCATGAATTTATCCTATACCACCATAATTCGTAGTTAAACAAAATTAAAACCCCTCCTGCATGATACACACGAATATAAATGAGGGTAAATCCTACATTAAGGAAACTGTTTAACTCATTACACACCACAAGGAAATGCAGAATGCCTAAAAACCATAACTATAGAAGAAGAGCCACGGATCAAACTACACCACACCAAGGATGCATCAAAAAAATCCAAAAGTACCTTCAAACCAAATAAAAACTTCCATAGATAAACCCCAGTAGAATAATAGAATAAAACATCTATGTAGGGACAAAAAACATACCAAATATCAATTACGGATCTCTAATGAACAATAATTGAAATCAAAAGATCGAAGAGGGAGGAATATGGGTTGAATAACACCATGGGGAACCTATGGTTCACCCAAAATTAAAGGAAGATGAGAGAAAGGACAAATAAATAAATTTTAAGCCAAAAAAGAATTATAAAAGATCACTGTATTGGGGTATTACAAGATGTGTAATCCCTTTACACATAATTTAATCCCTGAGATCTGATTTCACTAAAAAAATGTGTCACCTTTTCATCTGTATTATATATTTAACCATGAAAAACTACACATCGTGAAACACCCAAAGTCAAGATGTGAAACCAACTTTCATGTCATGTAATCAACTAACATGATGTGTAATTCCTACAGCTACTCTTCTTCACCTTAAACTCCTACAAAAATTCCGGAAACCTCCCATGAACACCACCAACACTCTCAACTGACAATTTAATAGACTGAGAAGGTATAAGTCAATACATCATATACCTATTAAACAATTCCCAACATTGAAAATATAATACCAAGCCCAGAAAAAAAGGTGTTCGAACAACCACCCCGCGAGATACCTCTCCATAATCTCATCAGACCTCAAATTCTACCACCATCCAAACACACCATACAAAATTTAACACCCCATGATTTCATAGTGTGTTATTTCTTCAAAATAATTCAATAACTTGCACTACACGCAACACCGAGTTCAAGCGCACCATGACTTACCAAAAAAGTTGTTCAAAAGAAGTTATGAATATTATAAACTAAATTTTTAACTTTATAGAATCCATATAGTCTTAGAATCCATATTATGAGTTTCTTAGAGATAATGTAAGAACAAATTCTTTTTTCAGATAAAATAAGTATTTTTTTAAAAATGCATTTTAACCAACTTTTAATAGTGAAACCCCTTTTTTTAATACAATATTTTAAAACTTTTATATATTCAATTTAACTAAATAAATTTATTATTTAGAATGGGGACATCAAAAATCTACAATGTAACACCCCAATCTTCCTCGGTACGCTTCTCTTTGAACAATACGATAGTGTGTGTTGTACGTAACTTCAAGTTCTAACACACACCACAACTAATAAAACTAGCTGATATAAATAGTAATGCCCACTTTTTGAAATTTTTAACATTTTATCATTAAAAATGGACTTCATTTTTGGATTTGGTATATCTAAATTAGCCTAGGGTGAAATTTTGGTACTTTTTGGGTAACTTTTATATTTTGATGAATAGTGAAAATTAATAAATTTTAATTAAAAACAACTTTTTTATCGAAATATTTAATAGTGATAAATTATGAATTTGAGTGTTTTTAAAGAATATTTAGAATTTATTTTTAACATTTAATACAATGTTGGTCATTGGACATAATTTCACAATTAAAACGGACATAAACAAGTATCAATCTTTTGATAATTAATATATCTTAAAAACACGTTTTTTGTTTTGACAGCGGTCTTTAATTTTAAATTAATTTCTGCCACTTATTTGTTTTGAATTTGGAAAAATGGATTCAATATTTGGAATCAGGATGTCCAAATTGTGTATCTAGGAAACTTTTATTTTTAGATATTTTGAATAATTACTTCGGTAAATATTTTATTTACTATGGTTAAAGGGTAAATCCTGTAAATAAGGGTTAAAAAATAATATTATAATAATACTAAATTACCCTAAAACGTGTCCTAACCTTATTGGTGGATACATTTCCGACCATGGGCATCTTTGGGTCTATTTTTGGACCCCATGGAGCCACTTGTATGTGATAGTGACACTTTATATTAATTAAGTTAAAATAAATACAAAAATGACATAAGCATATATCTTTTAGAAAAACATTTTTAATATAGAGTTATGCAAAAGATACATTAGATTATAAATATTAATTATAATTATAAAAATATTTCATACATAAATATATTTTAATAATAATTTTTAGACATTAAATGATTTAATTTAATTACGACACAATGATGATGTAGTAATTACCATAATAGTGAACAATTAAAATAATTGATAATATAAATAACCAAATAAATATAATTTGAGACTCTTTATGAATTAAAAAAAATTAGGTTAATAACACATATTAGGAATGACTTAATTAACTTTCTTTGAAGTAATAATTTGTTATTATTTTCACAAAAATCAATTTTCAAAAGAGTGTCAAAATTGAAATAAAAGAGTTTTTAAAACAAATATTATATTATTAATTGATATTCAATTCCGAAAAAATCTAAGGTTCAGCCAAGATACTTATATCATGATAGATGTACCATTAATGGACCACTTGGGGGTATTTTGGAGTTATATAGTATGTCTATTAACTATATAATATAAAAATAAAAAGTGACATGGTAAGTGTCAAACTAATTAAATAAGATTTAAAACTAAAAGATAAGGGTAATATAATGACCCAAACCTGTCTAAATTCTATTTTTTAGTGATTTTCGACCTATCCCCACCTTAAAATATAAATAATCTACTTTGGATCCATTAGAAACTGAATATGAATTTATTATAAAATAATATTTATAGCTTTTCCAAAGGAGCCCCTCACCCCTCTTATAAAAGGGCACTCCCCTTATAATTAATTCACACCTTCAAAGCAGTTTGGATCGGCCAAACTATGCCCAAATACTCTCTCAAATTCCATTACCTCATCCTAGAGGGCTTACTTTAGTCAGAAATCCATCTTAATGATCCCTTTTGATCAAATCAATTGGAAGAACCCGAAGGGGAGGTAATGTTTTCACCACCCTCTTTCAAGTTCCTTTTTTCTTCCACTTCTTCTTTCTTTGTTATTACTATTCTAAAATAATAACTCTAGTATATTATATATACTTTGATATTATTATAAACATGGTACAACCATATTTCAGTACTCTATCCATCCTTTGAATGACATGTCACCATACGTGCGTACGTACGGCTTACCGTCTCCACGTCGTGGTGTAATTGTTATTCAAAACATTATTATTTGGATGGGTATAATAATGATGTGAAATTCATGTAAATAAAAAATATAACATGATAATTATTCTTTATATATGATATACCATCCAATTATATATTATTTTAATATCAAAAGAATGATATTATCGCTCGTGCATACGTACGGACTACCATCTCCACGAACACGATGAGATTCCTTCTCCATCCTATCCATTCAAGTATAATTATCATTTGACAATTTAAGAATAATGTTTAAGGACATGATATCATTCTGGATATGATTAAGTTACAACCTATCCCTGACAAACACGGGTTACGTAACAAAACATATATAAGAAAATGAGTAAGTTAGCACTAGAAACTATGATAATACTATGATATTATTAACAAATCAATGTTAAAAGATCATATATGATATCATATTAATGTATATGAATCTTGTATAATTTAATAACAATTATTTCACCATTATACAGGAGGTTAAACTACCCCCAACCAAGTAAAAGTACAAGGTAAGGGTTATTTTACAATCTCTTCATTATCCGAGGTTGATTATACATAATAATCTACTGGAATTTCTTTATCATCCACATCCATGATTCGTAAAAAAAATTTCAAAACATTTTTAATATGTACAAGAATATGGTTTAAATTCATTTATACGCTTTTTTGACTTTTTATAAAAGGTTTATAAAGGAATCTTTCTTTCATTTTCCAAACAAAGTGCTTTTTAACCTTTTCGACAGAATTAAGGTAAGATTGTTTTTTTTTGAACTTATACGGCGTGTGTGGCTATTTTCCGCCATTATAAAATATTTGAAGCTTCCCTTACAAGATAATAAGAATATTTTCAAAGAAAATGTTTTATTTTAAAAATATATGAATCTTAAATGATTTCAAAATAAAAAGTGATATTTCTCTAACAAGAGTTTTTATTTCATCTATGTCGACATCCTTTGATGGATTTTACGCTTATTTGAAGTTGATTTATTATGATACAAAACTTCGATAGGTATTGAAGGTATTGTGATATGTTTTATTGTGGATGTGTTATCTTTATACATTCATGGTTTATGGATGAATTATTTACATTTCATATGCTAGTTTTATTACGAATTTTATGTTATGTTTAAACCATTTCATATGGGATTGCATTGGACTTAATATGTGGCGGGTGGAGCCCGTTATAGATCCTCGATGCATCGGTAGGTCTCATGAGACAAACTAGTGTCTTGGCACAAGGCCTTGATAAAATCTTATTTGTTGTCTTGGCACGAGGCCTTGGCTATGTTGTTATGATAGTCTGGCATTATGCATTCAGTCATTGTGAAAGTGGTTATTGATATTGCATGTGATTATTTGATTAGTAGAATATCCATGTGAATAAGTAAATGGAATTATTTCATTTTATTTTTTCCATACTATGTTGAAGATAATGTTTAAAAGTCTTTTTTTAGTTATACATTGCCTTAAAAGTTGATTATTATTTATGAATGTTTCTTCTATATTGTTATCCTTACTGGGCATTTGAGCTCACCCCTTTTCTTTGTTTTATTTTTCCCAGGATGCGAAGAAGTAAATTATGAATGACCTAAAGGGATAGTATTAGGTGATAAGAGTGAAAACTATGGAGACTATGTTTTCTAAGTTTTCATTTTTATGATGTAATGTAAAACTTTATGAATATATCTAGTGTTTTTATGGCTACTAAACTTACCGGTATTTCGAGATTTGATCTTTCTTATGATCATGCCAATGTTATCTAATATGGAACTGACTCTGGGTAACTGTGGTTGGGGCATTACAGTTGGTATCAGAGGAATTTTAGTACAAACCTTGGATGCTAGATTTAGATAAACTCTAATTAGAGCACATAGATCTAAGATGGACTTTGAGGATTAGTATAGAAGAACTTCGTAGAATTTTGGTGTTGTAGAAATTTTGTGATTTTTCCGAGAAATAAATCCCTGTATGGATACAAGCAGGTAGAGGCGGCTCTAGCACAGATGTACCTAGGGGTAAAACCCGAAGACACCGCTTTGAGCTAGACTCAAATGGGAACTGGTGCACGACAACGGGCCTTGCTGCACTCTTGGTTACGACACTCTCGAGGGATATGATTAGGATAATTCTCATTTTCATTACAAACCATTATGAAGGGTTTATGAGTATATACTTCCTCAAAGAAAACATTTTTATTATTATAGATTAAATCCATTAAAAGTTTAATTTATGTTAAGTGTTTTACAATTATGGAATTATTTATTTTGATTCATAAACTGATCTAGTTTATGACATTGTTTAGAAATGGCGCCCAATAGAAGTAATGAGAAATCCAACAATACGCATGATCCAAAGAGTAAGGAGGATCATATCTTTCATGGCCTTAATCCAGAATTTAGAAGGGAAATAGTCTCCCACATACTATCATCATATAATGAAATAGTATCACGTGTTGTTAAGATAAGTAAAGAATTCTTGGAGTCCTATGGATTTGAAGGGAATCCAATGAAAGAAAGGATGGTAGAGAGAAGGAAAGATAAAAGGAAGAAGGTAAAGAAGTATTTTCTCATATGTGATAACTGTGGAAAGAATCACCATGGAAAATGCTTGAAGGGAATGGGAGTATGTTATAAGTGTGGAGAAAAAGGACAAAAAGTACGTGACTGCAAGGGTAAGAAAATGGTATCAAATGTACAATGCTTCATTGGGAATGAGTTTGGACACTACATGAACCTATGTCCCAGTCATCCGACTATGCCGCAAATGATGATATTGGATAATAATCAAGTTATGATACTACCACTGATGAAGAGGAATGATTAGAGTTCTTATGTCATTTGAGTTTTTTATCAACAATGTACTTGTTATAATAATTATGGAGTATAAAAGGATTGTACTATAGTACTATTTCATTAAGGAATTGAGATTGTTTGGGACAAAGAAAAGTGACACAATAGAGGGTTAAAAGTTTTGATAATATTTATTTGAGAGAATGATAAACCATAATATGGTTCTGATACCGAGGTAGTGATTTTAGAATAATACATGATTGATTTGGATAAATTATATTGGATATTTTTGACTACCTTGAAACTTATTAATGATTTGTATATTCCATCATTTTTGGGGTTTACCACATTTTTGTATTGAATGAGTATATCTAATATTCTTTAAGGAATAAGGGATCATGAATGTAATCAATAAGGTTTTATGGTAATTCAGGATGTTGCAGTGTTTTAAAAGAATACATGATGAAGGTGTTAACATGTTAATACATGGTAAAAAATCTCTTCATTCTGTTTACCTTCCTTATAAATTTTGGACTGAAGTATTTTAGATATTTCTAGTTTGGATTATTTTGGATTTCCATAAAAGGAAAACCCAGAGGTTGGGCGGCAACCCGTCGCGTCCGGCAAGGCCGCGAGACATGAACCCACAACCGAAGGGCGATAAGGGTGTATCACCTACCACTGACCCACGTGATGTCCTGGATTGAATAATGTCATTTTTTCTAATGGTTCTTCTAGATGAATAATAAATTCATTTTTTAATCCTATACGAATAATATAAATAGAATATTATTTTTAAGTTCTATTATCTTTTAGAGTGAAATATGTGTTTGTGGTAGAGCTTAGTTAAAGGATGAGACTCTACATGTCAAGTATATATTTTTCTTCTTCTCTTATTCAATGAAGAAATTAATTCTTATACTTTATTGAAGGGATCTTAAAACAAAAAAACGTGTTATCCTAATACCATATGTTTTACTGAACCAGTGGTATTTTAAATCTTCATAGATTGATGAATTTAAGGCCCACAATTTTACACTTGTTTTTGATTGATGACCTCAATCACTACCTATGAATATTTAAGTTTGTCTACCAATTATGTTTCTCTAATTTCCACCAATGTTCTCCGAATAGAGATCATATTTTTTTGGTGACCCTTTCATTTCTCTTTTCCTCTTATTAAGACTAAATTTTATTAACCCAATTTCCGATGTGGGTTTTCCCACAAAGATATTTTCTATATTCAACCTTTTATTTATGAAGAAAAATTTTAAATTTCGAGGGCACGTTTTATTTAATGAGGGGAGAATGTAACACCCCAAGACTTCATAGTGTGTTATTTCATCAAAATAATTCAATAACATGCACTACACGCAAAACCGAGTTCAAGCGCACTATGACTTAACAAACAAGTTGTTCAAAAGAGGTTATGAATAGTATTAAATAAATTTAAAACTTTATATAATCCTTATATTTTTAGAATCCATATTATGAGTTTCTTATACATAATGTAAGAACAAATTCATTTTTTCAGATAAAAGAAATATTTTAAGAAAATGCATTTTTAATAAATTTTAATAGAAAAACCCTTTCTTTAAATCCAATATTTTAAAAATTTTATATATTGAATTTCACTAAATAAATTTGTTATTTAGAATGGGGACATCAAAAATTTACAATGTAACACCCCAATCTTCCTCGATACGCTTCTCTTTGAATAATACAGTAGTGTGTGTTGTATGCAACTACAAGTTCTAACACACACCACAACTAATAAAACTAGCTGTTATGAATAGTAATACCCACTTTTTGAAATTTTATACATTTTATCTTTGACAATGGACTTCATTTTTGGATTCGGAATATCGAAATTATCCTAGGGTGATATTTTGGTACTTTTCGGATAACTTTCATATTTTGATGAATAGTGAAAATTACTAAATTTTAATTAAAAACTACTTTTTTAATCGAAATAATTAATAGTGATAAATTATGAATTTGAGTGGTTATAAAGGATATTCAGAATTTTTTTTTACCATTTAATACAATTTTATTAATTTGACATAATTTCACAATTAAATCGGACATAAACAAGTATCAATCTTTTGATACTTAATATATCTTAAAAACACGCTTTTTGTTTTGACAGTGGGAATTAATTTTAAATTAATTTCTGCCACTTCTGTGTTTTTCATTTGGAAAAATAGATTCCATATTTGGAATCAGGATGTCCAACTTGTGTATATAGGTAACTTTTTTTTATTCATTTTGAATAATTACTTCGGTAAATATTTTTTGTACCATGGTTAAAGGATAAATCCGGTAAATAAGGGTTAAACAATAATATTATAATAATACTAAATTACCCTAAAAGTGTCTTAACCTTATTGGTGGATACCTATCCGACCATGGTCATCTTTGGGTCTATTTTTGGACCCTATGGATCCACTTGTAAGTGATAATGACACTTTATATTAATTAAGTTAAAATAAATACAAAATTGATATAAGCATATATATTTTAGAAACAAATTTTTAATATAGGGTTACACATAAGATAAATTCAATTATAAATATTCCTTAGAAAGATAAAAATCTTTTCTACATAATTATATTTTATTTAAAAAATTTAGACATTAAATAATTTAATTTATTTATGACACAATGATGATGCAGTAATTACCATAATAGTAAAAAATTAAACTAATTGATATTATAAATACCCAAATAAATAAAATTTGAGAATTTTTATGAATTACACTAATTTTATAGATTAATATTACATGATAGGAATTATTTAATTAACATTTTTCTAAGTAATCATTCTGTTATCATTTTCACAAAAATCAATTTTCCAAATAGTGTCAAATTTGACATATAAGTGTTTTTAAAACAAATATTATATTTTTAATTGATATTCAGTTCTTAAAAATCTAAGGATCAACCAAAAAACTTATATCATGATAGTTGTATGATTAATGGACCAATTGGGGGTCGCTTGTTGGTATATATTAAGTTTATTAACTATATAATACAAAAATAAAAAGTGACATGGCAAGTGTCAAACTAATTAACTTAGAGTTAAAACTAAAAGATATGGTTAATATAATGACCCAAATCTATCTAAATTCTATTGGTTTAGTGGGTTTCGACCTATCCCAAACATAAAATTTAAATAATCTACTTTGGAGCCATTAGAAACCGAATATGAATTTATTATAAAATAATATTTCTAGCTTTTCCAAAGGTGCCCCTCACCCTCTTGTAAAAGGGCACTCCCCCTTCTCATTAATTCACACCATAAAAGCAATTTGTGTCGGCCAAAATCTACCCAAATACTCTCTCAACTTCCCTCACCTCATCCTAGAGGCCTTCCTTCAGTCAGAAATCCAACCAAAAGATCCCTTTTGATCAAATCAAAAGGAAGAACCCGAAGAGGAGGTAATGTTTTCACCACCCACTTTCAAGTTCTTTTCTTCTTCCACTTCTTCATTCATTGTTAATACAATTCTAAAATAATAACTCCAGTATATTATATATACTTTGATGTTTTTATAAACATGGTACAACCATATTTCAATATTCTATCCATCCTTTGAACGACATGTCACCATACGTGTGTACGTACGACTTACCGTCTCCACGTCGTGGTGTAATTGTTATTCAAAACATTTTTACTTGGATGGGTTTAATAATGATGTGATATTCATATAAATAATAAATATAACATGATAATTATTCTGTATATATGATATACCATCCAATTATATATTATTTTAATATCAAAATATCGATATTGTCGCTCGTGCGTACGTACAGACTACCGTCTCCACGAACGCGATGAGATTCATTTTCTATCGTATCCATTCAAGTATAATTATCATTTGATGATTTAAAAATAATGTTTTAGGACTTGATATCATTATGGATATGATTAAGATACAACATATCCATTACATATGACACGACCCGTCCTCGGGGCCTGTGTCGTGACTACCCCGAGCCCACCTTCCATAGACCAGGGGTTTGCGACTAGCACCAAGGCGTAATTCCCGGTAAAAAGGGAAGGCATTGCCTTTGTAAAGTAAATAACACCACAGAGCAAGCACGTAGAAGTAAACACTAAATGAAAACTGGGTACAACAGTAAGTGCGGAAAAGTAAGTGGGCCAGAATACAAACTCAAACTGAAAGTAAAGTATAACTGAAAATAAAGTACAACAACTGAAAAGTAAAGTTGCAACGTTGAGCCATCCATTGGAAGTCCCACCTGAAGGGTGGGTACAGATAGCCACCACATCTCCTCAGGTCCATCCATCCACTCCGAGTACGTCCCGCCCAGTGGTCCACCTCCGGGTACCAATCTGCTCCTCGTGCCTCAACCACGATCAGCGTTGTCTGTCGTCTGCAAACAACACAACGTAGTGCGGGCATAGCCCATGCAGGGGTGAGTATAAGCTACTCATTAGAGACCACAAGACCCCCTAAGGCCTCCAAGAATCCACAAAGGATAATCCACAAAGAAAATATACAAACAAGAAGTAACATTCGACACTTCTTAGGTATATGACCATACATGTACCTAAGTCATCAATTCTCGTTCAGCTCCAACATCTGAGCCCAAGTACAACCCAGTCCACACCGGAAAACACAACACATCCACATAGGAAAGTAAAACGTAATCTACACAAGATATCAAGTCAATATTATCAAATATAACGATTGAAAGTCAAGATTCAGCTCACACAGGTATACTTCTTCGTATGACGATAGAGATGATCAGATATAACCACTGGTTCATCTAAGACGTCAGACCCACAAAGGATCAATAGGTACTAACCCCCGAAATGACCCACAAAAGATCCGAGCCACATAGGATCGATAGGTAACTAACCCCCGAAATGACCCACAAAGGATCTGATCCACACAGGATCGATAGGTAACTAACCACCGCAATGACCCACAAAGGATCTATAGGCACTGGCCCACACAGGACCGCCGAGCGCTAATCCACACACAATCTGACCCACATAGGATCGGTAGCACTGATCCACGTAGGATCGCTGAGTGTTGTAGTCATCGTTGTCGAATCCACGAAGGATTTCTGCACAGTCTTCATCATCATCACAGTCGCAGCCAGCTCTAGGGTTCCCGCATACATCAAAACGACCGTCTCGATCCAAGGACCGCTATGCAACTGACGGTGCATCAATCAGAGGTTTATAGCCCATGGTAAAGGCAACATACCAAAATTTTCTGGTATTAGGGTGTTTGGGCCCAGTCCGACCCGGCCCAGTACCCCCTGGGTCGGCCAGAACCGGGTCGACCTGACCCGGGTTCGGGTCCGGCCCGCTTGGGCGCGGCCTGGCCCAACTGGCGCGGCCTGGCTTGGAGGTCCGGTCGGGCGGCGCGGCCGTTTCGGCCGAGCGGTGCGGGGAGGCACGCTGCCCCCCGCGAGCACGTAACTGTGGCCCCATGTGGGCCTCTCCTTGTCAACGGATGTGGTCGAGCGCCGCGTCCCGCCTCCTTCGTTCCAACACGATGGCGGGACCAGCAGCCTACCGTCGTGGCTTCAGCCGGGGAGGGCCATCCCGTCTGCGCGCCGGGTGCCGCCGCCTCCGGCCGCGGGCACCGCCGTGTCGGCGCGGCGCGCCGGCGGAGTGCTCCGCGGACCACCGAACGAGCTCCGGTGGTCGGATTTTCCTTCCATCTTCTCCAATGGCCCTCCCCAAACCCTTCCTTCACTGTGAAGACCTCACAATTCCCGTTCGGCCTGCATCATCACCTCCCACCAATCTGAACACCAAGAACGAAGAGACGGTGGGTTCGGACTTGTTCGTTCGTCCGCACCCACCGTGTTAGCGGATTAAAAAGGCATCCGAAAAATTTTAAACATATGTCGAGGATATAAATCACAAAGATTTAATTGAATCAAAACCTCTACATTGTCAAATTCGTTGTGCAGGGGTTCGTCGTGGAAAAGCACGTCGCGGAAGAAGGCGTCGCGGAAGGGGGATCGTCACATCGCGGAGAAGGAACGTCACGGAAGAAGCATCATGGAAGAAGCGTCGTTGGCATCGCGGTACATGGCGTTGCGTAGTCAATATCTAAGGATTTGGTGTTCTTCGTCAGAGATCGGTGTGTTCTTCATGTTCTTCGCGTTCTTCGCGTTCTTCGTCGAAGAAGAAGGCTTTTCTCCAAATCCTCTCCACGCAACAAGTTCCCACCCAAATAAAATAAGTGTTGTCTTATTTTATTAACACTCAAACCAACTATTTCAAATTCAAAAAGAAAAGAAACAGTCAATTAATTGATGAGTTTGAAACCACCCAATTAATGAGACGTTTAATATCCAGATTAAACGCAATAGCTGACTTCATTAAAAAAGGGGGTGTGGGTGCATTACTTAAGATGAAAAGAAATAGTGGGGATCATGTGGGCCCCACCTCACAAATATCCTAACAAGTGGGTAGGATATTTTGGGTCCCACATCGTCCCCTTAACATAGTTTAAGTGTCTTAAAATAAAATAAATTGGTTGCACCATTTTATTTTATTCATTTACTTAACCCGAAAAATTTAGAAACCACACCCAAGAAAAAGAAAATCCAAAAAAGGTGTTTCTATGCAAATACAGCCGCTGCAATTCCATCGATGCCCTCGGAATTTTATTCTGAGGACCGGTTTAAATGTGAGAAAAACCCGCTCGTTCATTCACTGAACTTACCCGAGCTAAACTTCAGAAAAATATTCCGGGCACACTGGGCCTCAGAATCATGTGCGGTCAAAAACTGTGTTCTTGTAAAATTCCAAAGAAAATTAAGAAAAAAATTTCCTGGAATTTTATAGGTCTTTACATCACTCCCACCTTAGGAATTTATGTCCCCGTAAAGATACATCAAAAACTAGGGAAACAAATGTGGGTACTGAGCACGCATCTGAGCCTCCCGCTCCCAAGTGGACTCCTGGAGGTTCTCGTGCTGCCATCTGATACGCACTAGAGGAATCAACCATCCACGTAGGACCCTCTCATGTCGATCATCAATCTTTATTGGGACCTCCACAAAAGTTTCCCCATCATTAATGTCCAGCTCCCCATGGTCAATGATATGTGTCAGGTCGTGCACGTATCTCCTCAGCTGAGATACGTGGAAGACGTCGTGCACCCAGTGCAACTGAGGTGGTAGAGCCAGACAATAAGCCACCTCTCCATTCCAGATGAGGTCCAGGAATGGTCCGATGAAGCGTGGATACTACTTACCGCCTCAGCCAAATCTCTGTAATCCACGTCAAGGTGAGACCCGAAAGAAGACGTGGTCGCCATCCTCGAACTCTAGTGGCCTCCGCCTCCTGTCAGCATAAGACTTCTACTAGCTCTGAGCTGTTCTCATTCGCTCCTGGATGACCTAGACCTTCTCTATCATGGCCTGGACCATCTCCGGTCCCACAATTGCTGACTCCACAGGGTCTGTCCAGCACAGCAGTGATCTGCAATGTCGGTCGTACAACGCCTCGTATGGTGCCATCCCAATGGTGGAGTGGTAGATGTTATTGTACACGAACTCCACCAAGGGTAGGTGGTCCTCCCAGCTGCGACCAAGGCTGAGGACACATGCACGGAGCATGTCCTTGAGAGTCTGAATGGTCCTCTCCATCTGACCATCTGTCTGAGGGTGGAAGGCGGTGCTCAGACGTAGTTGCGTCCCGAACGCCTCCTGCAACCCCTTCCAAATTCGGGAAGTAAAGCGAGCATCTCGATCGGAGACAATAGATGATTTCATACCATGAAGCCGTACAATCTCCTGAACGTAGAGGCGTCCCATGCTCTTCACTGAGCCCTGCTCTCTGATGGGTAAGAAGTGAGCCGACTAGGTGAGTCGGTCGACAATCATCCAAATGGAGTCATGACCTCTGGAAGTGCGTGGAAGTCCAGTCACGAAGTCTATAGATATGTCATCCCACTTCAACTCCGGGAAATCCAAGGGTTGTACCAAGCCTGCTGGTACCTGGTGCTCTGCCTTCACCTTCTGGCAGGTGAGGCATCGAGAAACGAACTCTACAACAGCCTTCTTCATGCTCGGCCACCAGTGCTATCATCTGAGATCCTGGTACATCTTCGCCATGCCAGGATGTAGCACCAAAGGGGAAGTGTGAAACTCTCTCAACACCTCCTCTCGTAAAGCAACATGTACCAAGGTACGTCCTCTGAAAAGGACGTCGTGCTCTATTCCTACAAAGAAACCATCAGGTGCCTATCCTGAGGATATTTGTGCACGTTGTGTCTCATAGTCATCGTCCCCATGTTGTGCCTCTCTGACCAGCTACAGTAGTGGAGGAGTGACTGTGAGTGACTGAAGTAAGGCTACTCCATCTCTATCCACGAAGGATATCTGAAAAGCGGCTAGCTACTCTGTCACCTCCCCAAGTAGCTGAATGCCTGTCCTCTTACTGAGAGCATCAACTACTACGTTCCCCTTCCCAGGTGTATAGACTCTCTCAAAGACATAGTCCTGGTGGAACTCGAGCCATCGCCGCTGTCTCAGGTTCAGGACCTTCTGCGAGAAGATGTACCTCAGACTCTGATGGTCAAAATAGACTGTAAAGTGCTCGCCCATCAGATATTGTCACGATGTCTTCAGTGCGAAGACCACTACTGCTAACTCCAGGTCATGGGTAACGTAGTTCTGCTTATGCGACCTCAACTGACGTGATCCATAGGCAATCAATGCCCGCTCCTGCATCAGGACACATCTGATTCGGGTCCCGGATGCATTGAAGAAAACTACGTACCCTACTCCCTCCTCCAACAACCCAAGATAGGCGTGCTGGTCAATCTCTGTCTCAGCTCCTGGAAGCTCAACTGACATCTGTCTAACCACACAAAGGGTTTCCCCCTCTTCTCCAAGGCTGAGAGTGGTGCCGAAACTTTGGAGAAGTCTGGCACAAATCTCCAATAGTACCCATCTATTCCCAAGAAACTCCGCACCTCTGTCACGCTCCTGGGTGCTCCCAAGCTAGCACTGCCTCAATCGTCGCAGGATCCACCATAACTCCCGCCTTAGAGATGATGTTTCCCAAGAAGTGGACCTCACGTATCCATAACTAACACTTCGAGAGCCTTCCATAAAGCTGGTGCTCTCAGAGTGTGTCAAGTAAAACACGCAAGTGGTAGGCGTGCTCCTCCTCCGTCGTCGAGTATATCAAAATGTCGTCAATGAAAACCATGACAAATCAATCGAGGTATGGATGAAAGATCTTGTTCATGAGGCCCATGAACACTACTGGAGCATTGGTTATGCCGAATGGCATAACTATGAACTCATAGTGGCCATACCGACATTTGAAGGCCGTCTTTTGCACGTCCTTATCCCGAACTCGGAGCTGATGATAGCCTGACCTGAGGTCTATCTTTGAGAACCACCGTGCTCCCTTGAGCTGATCGAAGAGTTCATCAATCCTCGGTAGCGGATACTTGTTCCTCATTATCACATGGTTCAGGCGAAGATAGTCGACCCAAAGTTGCAAGCTCCCGTCCACCTTCTTGGTGAACAATATCGGGGAAGCCAAGGGTGAAACACTGGGTCGGATGAATCCCTTTTCATGCAAGTCCTTCAACTATACCCGTATCTCTCGAAGCTCAGTGGGGGCCATCCGATACGCTGGAGTGGATATCAGGGCTGTCACGGGGTACATGTCAATATAAAAGTCTACCTCTCTATGAGGAGGTAGTCCGGGAACGTCGTCGGGGAAAACGTCTGCATACTGATCCACCACAGCAGGAAAACCAGAACTTTGCACGTCAACTGCTCCTAGTATGAGGCTATCCAACTGATGAGTGATGTGTTGTCCTCTCTTCTTCGTGATTCCATCTTGTGCTGCAAAGGCTCCCTTCTTGCCTGTGAAGGTGAACCTGCTCCCGTCGGTGCGTACACATCGCACCTTCCACCTAATATAGCCAATCTGATCATGGACTGTAGATAAACAATACATGCCCAAGATGACGTCGTAAGGTCTCGACGCCGCTACAATAAGATCCCAGCCAAGGCTCTAGCCTCATAGAGTAATCTCACACTACCAGCACCAGTCTGTAATCATCATGTCTGCTCCCGTAGGAATCTCTAGCCGTAAGGATCGAGCCAACGGCTCCATCGGAATCTCTGAGCTTCGAACAAGGGCAGCAGCTATGAAAGAATGACTCGCTCTTGTGTCTATAAGAACTGCAGCAAGGGTGGAATAGACACATATAGTACCTCAAATCATCTCAGGCGCGTCGTGGTCATAGGCCTCTGCTGCCTGAAGTTGTGCCTGTCTCTGCCAGCCATCTCCATATGGTCGGGGTGGACCTCATGGTGGTGGTGGTGGTAGAGCCTCAAAGTGTTTCCCACCACCTGCTACTCGGCTAGCTCCTCTGCCTCGTCTGCCTGCTCCCTACGGACTGCCACGGTCGACCCTCTACCTCTACATGGGTGGTCCCTCAACCATCTAATGCTCCTCTGCATGGAGGGTCGGGTAGTCACGAGACATGTGGCCCTGCCCGCTGCGTGCGTAGCACTGTCTGCCTCTCGAAAGACTAGCCCCGCACTGTGTGCCCTGCACCACTGAGCCAGTGTCCTGAGGTCGTCTGCCTGAGGGTCTAGTCTTCCTAGACCCATGAGTCATCCTTCGACTGCCTGCTGCAGAAGACTTTGCTACGTGCCGCCCTGCGGTAGGTCTCGCTGCTGATGTAGGCTCAGAAAAGAAGCTCTCAATCAGAAGGGATCGCTCCAGTACCCCTGCCTATGTCAGAATGCTGAGGGAGATCAGTGATGCCCTGATCTCCTGCCTCAATCCATGCTTGAAGGTACAGTCCTAGAAGAATGAGTCTCATACCATGTCTGTCGAATTTCATGAGAGATCTGTAAATCTCGTCGAGTACTGTGCGACGGTCAAGCTACCCTACTGCACCTGAAGGAGCCTCTGGATGCGTACCGCACGGAGGGTGGCTGGGACGAACTACGAGCGGAAGAGGCTCTCAAAGTCCGTCCAAAGGAGAGATGCCTCGTCATGTACATGGAGCATCAAGCTCCACCATCTTCCGGCTGCCGCGTGCAGGAGGCTCACTGCGAGGATCACCATGACGTATGCTGGTGTCCTCACTAACCTGAAAACTCGTACAACTGCCTCTAGCCAATCGTCGGTGGCCTGAGGGTCCGTCTCCCCGTGGATCCTAAGCGGTCGCTGATGCTAAAACTCATATAGTGCACTAAGGCGACGTGCATCGTCAGCGGCTGGGGCTGGTAGCATCGGTAGCTCGGCAGGTAGAGGTACCGTCGGTGCCTCTGCTGTCAAAGGGCCCTACACCGAGGCCTCGTCGCTTGGGGGGTTGTCGTCACGCAAAACTCTCGGAACCCTAGCTGGCTGTCGTCGTGGGGCCATCCTGAAAAGAAATAGGTGTGCCACATTTAAACAATATACCTGGTGAGCTGACATAATGTAATCACAAAGAAAACTTGAAACACACATTCCATCAATGTTTTCGTGTATTAAGTCAGAAATCAGAAGTCAGGGTCCGGGTGTGCGGATACATCGGCCGCCGCACCAACACTGGACTCCCTGGACTGATAACCACACTCAATACTCTTAACACTATTGATTCACATAGAAAAATATTAGATTCCTGAGTTCTGTGGTAGAACCGAAGTCCTCTGATTCCAATTTGTCATGACCCGTCCTCGAGGCCCATGTCGGGACTAACCCAAGCCCGCCTTCCATAGGCCAGGGGCTGGAAACTAGCACCAAGGTGGACTTCCTGGTAAAAAGGGAAGGAATTTCCTTTGTAAAGTAAATAACACCACATAGCAAGTAGGCAGAAGTAAACACTAAGTGAAAACTGGGTACAACAGTAAGTGCGGAAAAGTAAGTGGTCCAGAATACAAACTCAAACTGAAAGTAAAGTACAACTGAAAAGAGACTACAAGAACTGAAAAGTAAATCCACAGCGTCGAGCCGTCCATTGGAAGTCCCACCTGAAGGGTGGGTACAGATAGCCTCCACAGCTCCTCGGGTCCAGCCGTCCGCTCCGAGTACGTCACGCCCAGTGGTCCACCTCCGGGTACCGATCTGCTCCTCGTGCCTCAACCACGATCTACGTTGTCTGTCGTCTATAACCAACACAACGTAGTGCGGGCATTTCCCGTGCAGGGTTGAGTATAAGCTACTCAGTAGGGACCCCAAGACCCCCGATGGTCTCCCAAAACCCACAAAGTATAATCCACAATGGAATGATACAAACACGAAGTAACATTCAGCACTTCTTAGGTATATGCCCATACATATACCTAAGTCATCAATTCTCATTCGGCTACAACATCTGAGCCCAAGTACAACCCAGTCCACACAAGAAAACACAACCCATCCACATAGGAAAGTAAAACGTAATCCACACAAGATATCAAGCCAATCTTATCGAAGATAAGTATTGAAAGTTAAGATTATGCTCAAACAGGTATACTTCATCGTACGATGATAGAGATGATTCGATATAGCCACTGATTCATCTAAGCCGTCGGACCCAAAAAGCATCGATAGGTACTAACCCTCACAATGACCCACAGATGATCTGACCCACACAAGATCCATAGGTAACTAACCCCCAAAATGACCGACAAAGGATCTGACCCACACAGGATCGATAGGTAACTAACCCCCGCAATGACCCACACAGGATCAAACCCACACAGGATCTGTAGGCACTGGCCCACACAGGACTGCTGAGCATTGACCCATATAGGATCTGACCCAAACAGAATCAGTAGCACTGATCCACGTAGGATTTCTGAGTGTTGTAGTCGTCGTCGTCGAATCCACGGAGGATTTCTGCACAGTCGCCATCGTCGTTGCAGTCGCAGCCTGCTCTAGGGTTCCCGCACACAACGAGATCGTTCGGGAGGGTCCGCTCCACGAGCCGAGGGGCTGATACATCAACTGACACATAGTCCAGAGTTGATGTAACCAAAAGTTCTGTATCGTCAACAGGAACTCAACGCCACAGACGGCGCGTCAATCGGACGCCCGGTCTGAGAGTATTTGGCTTTTGCGTCCCAGGGGCCCGGTTGGTTTTTAAGTCAAAACCAATCCGAACATACTCCAACTGCATCCAAATCTCGAGCAGAGTAATCCAAAAGGTCTGACTCACTAAGAGGAATCCATCAAAGTCGACGGCACATCAATCAGACGTCCGGAGCTCAAGTTATAAGTGTTTCCGCTCCGAGGGCCCGGTTGGATTCGTGTTCGAACCAACCCAGCCGAACCCAAAATTCTTCTAAACCCAGAGTGTAATATACTGAAATGACCGTCTCGATCCAAGGACCGCTATGCAAATGACAGTGCATCGATCAAAGATTTGTATCAGATGTTATGGGCAACAGATCGAAAAATTCCGGTATTAGGGGGTTTGTGCCCGGTCGGACCCGGCCCGGTACCCCCTGGGTCGGGCCGAACCAAGTCGACCTGACCCGGGTCCGGTTCCGGCATGGCTCAGCTGGCGCAGCCTGGCCTGGCCTCAGCGCGGCCCGGCCTGGTGTTCCGGTTGGGCGTCTTGGCTGTTTCGGCCGAGCGGTGTGGGGTGGCACGCTGCCCCTCACCAGCACGTAACTGCGGCCCCATGGGGTGCCACTCCTTGTCCATGAACGCGGCCGAGCGCCGTGTCCCACCACCTTCGGTCCAGCGTGGTCGCAGGACTAATGGCCTGCCAGCGCAGCTTCAGCCGCGACGGCCCATCCCGGCGGCCGTCCCCAGCCGGCCGCCGTTACCGCCGTGTCAGCGAGGCGCACCAGCGGAGTGCTCCGCGGACCACCGGACAAGCTCCAGTAGTTGTATTTTCCTGTCATCTTCACCAACAGCCCTCCCCAGACCCGTCCTTTACTGAGAGGACATCACAACACCCGTGCGGCCTGCTTCATCGTCGCCCAACAATCCACACACCAAGAACAAAGAGACGGTGGGTTCGGACTTGTTCGTTGGTCCGCAGCCACCGCGTTAGCGGTTTAAAAAGGCTTCCGACAAATTTTAAACATATGTTGAGGGTATAAATCACAATGATTTAATTGAATCCAAACCACTACCTCGTCAGATTCATTGAGCGAGGGTTCGTCATTGAAAAGCACGTCACGGAAGAAGGCGTCACTGAAGGGGGATCGTCACATCGTGGAGAATGAACGTCAAGGAAGAAGTGTCACAGAAGAAGCTGCATTGGCGTCATGGTACATGGCATCGCGTAGTCGATCTCTGAGGATTTGGCATTCTTTGTCAGAGATCGGTGCCTTCTTCGTGTTCTTCGCATTCTTCGCGTTCTTCGCCGAAGAAGTAGGATTTCCTCCAAATCCTCTCCACGCAACAAGTTCCCACTCAAATAAAATAAGTGTTGTCTTATTTTATTAACACTCAATCCAACTCTTTGAAATTCAAAAAGAAAAGAAATGATCAATTAATTGAGGAGTTTAAAAACGCCCAATTAATGAAATTTTTAATATCCATATTATACGCAAGAGTTGACTTCATTTAAAAAGGGGGTGCGGGTGCATTACTTAAGAAGAAAAGAAACAGTGGGGATCGTGTGGGCCCCACCTCACAAATTTCCTAGCAAGTGGGTAGGATATGGTGGGTCCCACATCATCCACTTAACATAGGTTAAGAGACTTAAAATAAAATAAATTGGTTGCACCATTTTATTTTATTCATTTACTTTACCAGAAAAATTTAATAACCACACCCGAGCAAACGCAACTCCGGAAAATGTGTTTATAAGAAAATACTGGCGCTGTGATTCCATCGGTGCCCTCAGAATTCGATTCCGAGCAACGGTTCAAAAGTTAGAAAAACCTGATCGTTCTTTCACCGAATGTTCCCGAGCTAAACATCAGAAAAAGATTCCGGGCACACCGGGCCTCAGAATCAGGTGCCGTCAGAAACTGCGTTCTTGTAAAATTTCAAAGAAAATTAAGAAAAACATTTCCTTGAATTTTACGGGTCTTTACAACAAACATGGCTTACATAACAAAACAAATAAAAGAAAATGAGTAAGTTAGCACCTGAAACAATGATAATACTAAGATATTATTAAAAAATCAATGTTAAAAGATCATATATGATATCATATTAATGTATATGATTCTTGTATAATTTAATAACAATTATTTCACCATTATATAGGTGGTTAACCTACCCCCATCCAAGGAAAAGTACAAGGTAAGGGTTATTTCACAATCTCATCATTATCTGAGGTTGTTTATACGTAATACTCTTCTAGGATTTCTTTATCATCCACATCCATGTTTCTTAAAAATGTTTTTCAAAACATATTTACTATGTACAATAATATGGGTTAAAGTCAATTATACCCTTTTTTGACTTTTTATAAGAGGTTTATAAAGGAATATTTCCATCGTTTTCCAAACAAGGTTCTTTTTAACCTTTTCGACAGAATTAAGGTAAGAATGATTTTTTAACTTATACGGCGGGTGCGGCTATTTTCCGCCATTATAAAATCTTCAAAGCTTCCCTTTCAAGCTTATAAGAATATTTTCAAAGAAAATGTTTATTTTATAAATATATGACTCTTAAATTATTTCAAAATAAAAAAGAGATATTTCTCTAAAAAGAGTTTTTGATTTCATCTATGTCAACATCCTTTGATGGATTTTACGCTTATTGGAAGTTGATTTGTTATGACACAAAACTTCTATATTGTATAGATGGTTTTGTGATATGTTTGTCTGTGGATGTGTTATTTTTATACCAGTCATGGTTTATGGATGATGTATTTACATTTCGTATGCTAGTTTTAGTACGAATGTTTATGTTATGTTTAATCCTTTTCATATGGGAATGCATTGGACTTAATATGTGACGGGTGGAGCCCACTATAGATCCTCGATGCATCGGTAGGTCTCATGAGACAAACTAGTGTCTTGGCACAAGGCCTTGAAAAAATCTTATTTGTAGTCTTGGCATGAGGCCTTTGTTATGTGGTTATGATAGTCTGACACTATGCATTCCATCATTTTGAAAATGGTTATTGATATTGCATGTGATTATTCGATTAGTAGAATATCCACGTGAAAAAGAAAATGACATTATTTCATTTTATTTTTTCCATACTATGTTGAAGTTAGAGTTTAAAAGTCTTCTGTTTTAGTTATACATTGCCTTAAATGTTTATTCTTATTTATGAATGTTTCCGCTATATTGTTATCCTTACTGGGCATTTGAGCTCACCCCTTTTCTATGTTTTATTTTTCCTAGGATGTGTAAAGTAAATTATGGATGACCTATAGGGATAGTATAAGGGGATTAGAGTGTAGACTATGGAGACTATGTTGTTTTAGTTTTCATGTTTATGATATAATGTAAAACTTTATGAATATATCTAGTCATTCAAGGCTACTAAACTAATCGGTCTTTTGAGATTTGATCTTTCTTGTGATCATGCCAATGTTATGTAATAATGCACCGACTCTGGGTAACTAGGGTCTGGGAATTACACCAAATGGCCACAAACTATTCTCACAACCTCATCACCATGAAACCAATAATACAAACTATCTCCCCTCATACTACAACACTACCACACAACCACCACATATCCATATCTACCTCCACACAACAAAAACCAAAAACTAATATAACCAACAAACAACACCATATCAAACATATGAATCAAGGAATTCTATAATCCATGTAAAAATAATATCTGTTCTAGGCATCAAAAACTCACCCATGTGGGTTTAATCGCATTATTGTTAATTATTCTCTATTAGAAATTGGGTCCTTCATATTTTATATGTTATTACTTTACCACACATCACACAACGCACATCAGAAACCAAGGAAAACATCTCATTTTATAAAACAAGTATCCAAACATCACGTCACAGGGAAAAACAAATCAAAGAAAAACTCAAAACAACTCAAGGGGACTAGGTATGCGTCTACGTATCTCTCTCTTAGGTACTCTCCTATAGTCCACCATGCCTCCACAACACATGACCGAATGGAATGGTGTGTCCCTACAATGCCTTATCTTCGTGATGATGGATCTCTTCTGGTTTCTCCAAAAATGCCATGTTATCCTGGATATCCAACTCTCCCTAGTCAATGAATTGGGATTCATTATGAAGATATAAATGAAGAGGAGATATGTGGTAGATTTTATGGATCCATTCCAACCAAAATGGCAACACCAACCAATATGCCACTTCACCAACTCACCCCAAAACCTCAAAGGTCCCAAAAAATATTGGAGAAAGATTACTCCCTCTTCCAAACCACTATTTCCCAGGTAAAGGTGAAACCTTCAAGAACACATGGTCCCCAATCATAAACAACAAGGGCCTCTATCAAAAATTGGAATAAGACATCTGTCGTTCATACATTACATTCATCCTGTCAAGATCAAGCTAAACTTTATCTATCATACTTTGCACCACCACGAGACCAAGAATAGTTCTCCCCCCAACCTCCATCCAGCACAATGGAGAATGAAATTTTATTCAATAAAAAGACTCAAATAGATCCATTTAAATAAAACAATGATATATATTGTTATAAGAAAACTCTTGCAAGGGAATATGTCCTACCAAATATCCACGGAAGTCCAGGACACATGACCAGAACATATTCTATAATATTTGGATCGTTTGTTCCATATAACCATATATATGAAGGTAGAAATAAGTAATGAGGTTTAACTGAGTGAAAAAATAGTTATGTAATAACCTATAGAATCATGAGGTGAAACCTGTGTCCTGATCTGATACAATGGACCTTGGAACTCCATGCAACTTCACCACCTCATCCATGTGAAACATATCCAAAAGAACCAACTACACATGAATTCTTGATCACTATGAAGTGAGTCGACATCATCAACTGATCTACAACCACCCAAATAGAATCAAAACCTCCCTGAGCTTTGGGAAACCTTGTAACTAAATCCATCAAGATGTCATTCCATTTCTATTCAGAAACATCCACGGACTGAAAAAAACCACCTAGAACATGATGCTCGACCTTTACTTAATAGAAAATAAATCTCCTTTCTTAAAACTCATCCATAGCCCACTTCATCCCGGGCTTCCAAAACTACATCCTAAAGCCATAGTAAATCATTGAAATTCCAAAGTGTACTATCAATGTTGAGCTATAAAACACATGTAGGAATCCATTTTACATTGATTCTAGAACAAATAGCCTCCCATGAAAAAAATATATTTCTAACAATACCTTGAACATTATTCTATATAATAATCATTGATAACATGATCATACGAAAGGGTATAACATCTATCATCAGTACCATTCTCGTGCATTCGTGCATGAGACTGCTAACAATGCAGTGATGTGAAGGTGGAAGTTCGTCTTAGTGATTTTGATGGTGGGGAGGAGTTATTCATTGCAGTTTTGAATTGTATTATTTTTCTGTCTTTAGAAATTTGATTGTGGGCCTTGAATGTATTTGATGTCGTTTGGGTTTCCCCTTCCCCTTAAAAGGGGTTTTATGTTTATCTTAATAAAAAATAATAATTTTTAGTCAGCTGACATGATCATGCATCACTTATGCCTTTGAGTCTCCATAATGGGACTCGTCCACATACTACATTAGGGAAGACTACCCCATGATCTAAAACAAATATCCTCTACCACCATCCACCCTTGTATCCTTTTCAAAGCCTCATAAATCATCTATATATCTCCAATAATTCTCATAATCCTAATTGACGCCTTTTTACGACTTCCTTTTCAAAGCGTCGGCCATAACATTTCCATATCCAAATGTTTAAGATATCTCAATATAATTTTCCTAAAAAACTTTATCCACCTCGACTTCCAAAAGTTCAGGTCATGTTGGGAAAAGATATACGTCAAACTCTTGTGATCCTTGAAGACCACAAAGCACACCCGAGTGAGGTAATTTCGCCACAACTTCAGTGAAAATACAACAATCACTAACTCATTTTCTTAGTTGGTGAAGTTATATTTATGAGGGTATAACTACCTATATCCATAATATATCACTAACTTATGCTACATCTGCATGAAGTCAAATCCTTGATGATAATCATCACAAAACACCTCAAACATCACCCCATCCATAGGATACTGGAGAACTAGATCACTAACCAACTTCTACTTCAAGTAACTGAGTGATGCCAGACACTGATCACTCCACACAAATTATTTATCATTCCTATTCAAGACTATAACACCCCGACCCCAGTTACCCAGAGTCAGTGCATTATTACATAACATTGGCATGATCACAAGAAAGATCAAATCTCGAAAGATCGATTAGTTTAGTAGCCTTGTAAACACTAGATATATTCATAAGGTTTACATTACATCAGAAAATGAAAACTACAACAACATAGTATCCATAGTCCACACTCGTATCCCCTCATACTATCTCTACAGGTCATTCATAATTTACTTCTTCATATCCAGGGAAAAATAAAACATAGAAAAGTGTTGAGTTCAAATGCCTAGTAAGGATAACAATATAGAAGAATCTTCCATAAATAAGAATAAACATTTAAGGAAATTTATAACTAAAAAAAAGCCTATTAAACTTGAACATCAACATAGTATGGAAAAAATAAAATGAAATAATTCCATTTACTTATTCACATGGATATTCTACTAATTGAATAATCACATGAAATATCAATAACCACTTTCATAATGATGGAATGCATAATGCCAGACTATCATAACCACATAGCCAAGGCCTTGTGCCAAGACTACAAATAAGATTTTGTCAAGACCTTCTTCCAAGACACTAGTTTGTCTCATGAGACCCACTGATGCATTGAGGTGCTACAGTGGTCTCCACTCGTAACATATTAATTCCAATGCATTCCCATATGAAAAGGTTTAAACATAACATAAGCATTCGTATTAAAACTAGCATATGAAATGTCGATACATTCTTCATAAACCATGAATGGTATAAAAATAACACATCCACAGTCAAACATATCACAAAACCATCAATAAAATATGGGAGTATTGTATCATAACAAATCAACTCCAAATAAACTTAAAATCCATCAAAGGATGTTGACATAGATGAAATCAAAACTCTTTTTAGAGAAATATCTCTTTTTTTTTGAAATAATTTAAGAGTCATATAAAATAAAACATTTTCATTGAAAATATTCTTATAAGCTTGTAAGGGAAGATTCTAAGATTTTATAACAGCGGAAAATAGCCGTACCCACCCTATAAGTTAAAAAAAAAATTCTTACCTTAATTCTGTCGAAAAGGATAAAAAGCACCTTGTTTGGAAAACGACGGAAAGATTCCATTATAAACCTCTTATAAAAAGTCAAACAAGGGTATAAATGGCTTTAACCCATATTCTAGTAAATAGTAAAAATGTTTTGAAATACATTTTTAATAAACATGGATATGGATGATAAAGAAATCCCAGTATATTATTACGTATAAACAACCTCGGATAATGAAGTGATTGCAAAATAAACCCTTACCTTGTACTTTTCATTGGTTGGGGGTAGGTTAACTTCCTGTATAATGGTGAAATAATTATTATTAAATTATAAAAGATTCATATACATTAATATGATATCATATATGATCTTTTGACATTGATTTGTTAATAATATCTTAGTATTATCGTTGTTTCAGGTGTTAACTTACTCGTTTTGTTTTATATGTTTTGTTACGTAAGTCGTGTTTGTCATGGATAGGTTGTATCTTAATCATATAAATAATGATATCATGTCCTTAGATTCTATTATTAATCATCTAACGATAAATAGACTTGAATGGATACGATGGAGAATGAATCTCATCGCGTTCGTGGAGACGGTAGTCCGTACGTATGCACGAGCGACAATATCATTATTTTGATAATAAAATAATATTTAATTGGATGGTATATCATATATACAGAATAATTATCATGTTATATTTTTTATTTACATGAATTACACATCATTATTATACCCATCCAAATAATAATTTATTGAATAACAATTACACCACGACGTGGAGACGGTAAGCCGTACGTACGCACGTATGGCGACATGTTATTCAAAGGATGGATAGAATACTGAAATATGGTTGTAAAATGTTTATAATAACATCATAGTATATATAATATACTGTAGTTATTTTTTTAGAATGGTAATAACAATGAAAGAAGAAGTGGAAGAAGAAAGGAACTTGAAAAAGGGTGGTGAAATCATTACCTCTTCTTCGGATTCTAACTTTTGATTTGAACAAAAGGGCTCCTTAAGATGGCTTTCTGACTAAAGGAAGGCCTATTGGATGAAGTGAAAGATGTTGAGAGAGTATTTGGGCAGAGGTTGGCCGAACCAAAAGGCTCTGAATGTGTGAGTTAATGAGAAGGGAGAGTGCCCTTTTATAAGAGGCGTGAGGGGAACCTTTGGAAAACCTAGAAATATTATTTTATAATAAATTCATATTCAGTTTCTGATGGATCAAAAGTATATAATTTAAAGTTTAAGGTGGGGATGGCTCGAAAACCACTCAACCAATAAAATTTTGACAGGTTTGGGTTACTATATTAACCTTATATTTAAGTATTAACTCTTAGATAATTAGTTTCACTTTTACAATGTCTCTTTGTAGTTTTATATTATATGGTTAATAAACTTACTATATGGATCCAAGATACCCCCAAGTGGTCCATTAATGACACACCTATCATGATATAAGTCTCTTGGATGAACGTTAGAATTTTAGGAATTGAATATCAATTAATAATATAATATTTGTTTTAAAAATTGTTTAATGTAAATTTTGACACTATTCAATAACTAATTTTTGTGAAAATCATAACAGATTTATTACTTCGAAAAACGTTACTTAAGTCAATCCTAACATGTAATATTAACCTATAAAATTAGTGTACTTCATAAAAAGTCTCAATTTATATTTTTTGGGTATTTATAATATCAATTATTTTAATTTTTCACTATTATGTTAATTACTGCATCATCATTGTGTCTTATATATATTAAATTATTTAATGTATAAAAATTATAAATATAACATCATTATTGAGGAAATCTGTTTATCTTTCTAATGAATATTTAAAATCGAATTTATCTTATATATAACACTATATTAAAAATGTTTTAGTATATAAACATTGATTTTAACTCTTTTAACTCTTCTATGTGAATTAAATAATAATAAATGTCCTCATCTATTCCAAGTGGAACTCAATGATAATATTTTATTCCTAAGGTTGTTTTTGGTCAAGATACACTTTTCCAATATAATTAGGACATTTTTTAGGATAATATTAATATCATTTTTACCCTTAATTACCCTATTTACTTTTAACCGTGGTAAATAAAAGTAAAAAGTTACTATTCACCAGAAATTATTTTCATCTCATTGAACCAAATTTTACTACTTGATATTAACCGTATCACTCAGATTTTAGAAATTCCATTCACAGAAGCGGTGAAATTAAGTTTTATGAAAAATTCAGTTTTTTAACTACCACCTAGTGGTTTCACTATTCATCAAAAATTGAAGTTTTTCAGAACAATGCCAAAATTTCACCCTAAGCTATAATTGAAATTCTGAATTCAAAAATGATGTCTATTTTACAAAATTCCAAACATATAAGTTGCATTAATTAATTTTATAATTAATTCCCACTGTCACAACAAATAGCATCTTTTTAAGATACAATATATATCAAAATGTTGACAATTGTTTATGTCCAATTTCAAAGTGAAATTAATTATAATGAACACCATTGGATAAAATGGAAATAATATATTCTAATTATACATTAAAACCACTCAATAATATAATTTATCACTATAAATTATTTTTATTAAAAAAGTTGTTTTTAAGTATTTATCACTATTCAATAAAATTGGAAGTTCTCAGAAAAATACCAAAAAATCAACTTAGGATAATTTTGATATTCTGAATCCAAAAATGAAGTCTATTTTGAAATATAAAATATATATAATTTCAAAAAATAGTTATTACTATTCATAACGGCTAGTTTGATTGGTTGTGGTGTGTTAGAACTCGATGTTGCATACAACACACGTTATCTCATTTTTCAAAGAGAAGTGTACCGTCGAAGCTTGGGGTGTTACATTCTCCCCTCCTTCAAATAATTTCATCCTCGAAATTTCTAGAATACTACCGCATGAAAAGACTCGGGTGGTTCTTCATCATAATTTCCTCGGGTTCCCACGTTGTCTCTTCCATCTTATGGTTTCTCCACAAAACTTTTACCAGATGTGTCGTCCGGTTTCTCAGTACTTGTTCTCTAGTATCAAGAATCCTGACGAGCTCTTCGCAATAAGAGAGATCGGGTTCCAGTTCTAATTCCTCATAGTTGAGTACATGCGTTGGGTCAGGCATGTATTTCCTCAATAGAGATATGTGGAACGCATTGTGAACATTGGAGAGACTTGGCGACATTGCCAATCGGTAAGCAACAACCCCAATTCGTTCTAGAATTTCGAAAGGTCCGATGTACCTGGGACTCAATTTACCTTTCTTACCAAAACTTATAACTCCATTCAATGGAGATACCTTTAGGAAAATATGATCACCGACTTGAAATTCCTAATCCTTCCTTCGATTATCGGCATAGCTCTTCTGCCTACTTTGAGCTGCTTTGATGGGATTTTAGATTACCTTCACCTTTTCCATTGTTTCCTCCACTAGTTCTGGACCTACAAGTTTTCATTCACCAACATCATCCCAATAGGTTGGTGTACGACATCCTTATCCATATAACGCTTCATATGGTTCCATCTGAATACTCGAATGGAAGCTATTGTATTAGGAAAATTATACCATAGGTAAATATTGATCCCACATAACCTGAAAGTCAAGTGAGAAAGATCTCAACATGTCTTCTATGGTTTGAATAGTTCATTCTGATTGTCCATCTGTCTGAGGGTTGTAGGCTTTGCTCAAATGAAGTTTAGTATCCAGGGATTTCTGAAGACTTTTCCATAATCTTGAAGTAAAACAGGGATCACGATCAAAAACAATTGATAGGGGTACTCGATGAAGTCTCACAACTTCATCAATATAAAGTCTTGTTGGACATTCATGTGGTAGATCTTCTCTTCTAGAAATAAAATGTGCTGACATGGTAAGACGATCAACAATAACCCATATTGCATCGTTCCTTTTAGGAGTCTTTGTAAGTTCCATGAAAAATTCCATTGTGATATTATCGCATTTCCACTCAAGTATGGAAGGAGGTTGCAATACTCCATAAGGCTGTTGCCTTCCAGCTTTCACTTGTTGACAAACCATACATCTTGACAAAAAATTGGAATTCTCCCTCTTCATTTTGTCCCACCAAAAATGTTCCTTCAAATCTCTATACATTTTGGTGCTCCCAGGGTGTACAGAGAAATTGGAACTATGAGCATCATCCAACAATTCCCTTTTTAGATCAGGTATATCGGGAACACAAAGTCTCTTCCCGAATTTGAAAATTCATTCTTAATACACAAAGTCTCTCAATCTCCAGTCATTCACAGCTTTAATCTTCTTTTGAAATTCTTCATCATCGGTCTGATAACTCTTAATCTATTCTAGTAAAGATGGTTTGGAAACCATTTGAAAAAGCATTGATGTTTCACCTTCCATGGTTATTCCCATTTCTATCTTCACTAGATCCATGAAAATTGTATCCCTTTCAATTCTAATCACATTCAAAACTCTATGGTATTTTCTGCTCAAAGAATCTACTACCTTGTTTGCTTTCCCCGGGTGGTAGTGTATCTTACAATCATTAACCTTGAGTAATTCATGCCATCTCCTTTGCCTCATGTTGAATTATTTTTGTGAGAAAATATACTTCAATATCTTTTGATCAGTATAAATATCACATTTTTCACCATAGAGGTAGTGCCTCTATATCTTCAAAGTAAAGATCACATCTGCTAACTCAAGATCATGAGTATGATAGTTTTTTCCATGAATTTTCAACTGTCGTTATGCATAGGCAATATCCCTATCATTCTACATAGGGACACAACCAAGTCCTTTCTTTGATGCATCACAATAAATAACGAACCCATCATTCCCTGATGGTAGAGTCAATATAAGAGCATTGACTAATCTTCTCATCAGTTCTTTGAAACATTCTTCACACTCTTTTTTCCAAACAAATTTAACCCCATTACGTGTGAGTTTCATTAAAGGGATATCCAATCGGGCAAAATTCTGGGCGAAACGTCGATAATAACCTGCTAAACCAATAAAACTATGTACCTCATTTATATTTGTAGGTGCTGGCCATTCTTGGATTGCCTTGGTCTTAGAAGGATCAACAGAGATTCCATCTTTGGTTACAATATGTCCAAGAAAAGAAATCTCCTGAAGCCAAAATTCACACTTCCTAAACATCCCATTTAATTCATGTCTTCTCAGAGTCTTCAAGATATTGTGCAAGTGATTTTCATGATCTTTGTATATTTTGGAGTATACCAAGATATCATCAATAAATACCACCACAAATTGATCGATATGTTCCTTGAAATCTCTATTCATCAGATCCATGAATATAGAGGGTTCATTAGTCAATCCAAAAGGCATTGCTGTAAACTCGTAATGCCCGTGCCTGGTTCGAAATGCTCTCTTCAGAATGCCTTCCTTCTTCACACACAACTAATTGTATCCAGCTCGAAGGTCAATCTGTGAAAAGTATTGAGCTCCATACTGTTGGTCAAATAAATCATCAATGCAATGTAGGGGATACTTGTTCTTTATTGTTGTATCATTGATCTCCCTGTGGTCGATACATAACATCATAGATCCATCTATCTTTTTAACAAAAAAAACAGGGGATCCCCATGGAGAAACACTAGGGCGAATTAATCCCTTATTACTCAATTCCTCTAGTAGTTTCTTTAGTTCAACTAATTATATAGTGGCCATTCTATAAGGGGTCTTCGATATAGGCCTTGATCCAGGAATTAAATCGATGGAAAACTCAACTTCTCGTTCTGGAGGATGTCCAGGTAAATCGTCTGGAAACACATCTACATATTCATTCATAACAGGTACATACTGTATTTGAACATTCCTTTCTTCATCCATAGTCATTTTATTCTCTTCCTCCCCAACAATTGAATTTAGTTGAGCTATTGGGGGTGGATCTAGATAAGAATTAGGTGGTGACAATTCTTCTCTAAAGATAAGGTGTTCCTTATCATCATCATAAAAAATCGTAACCTCATTCTTCTTACAATAAATCTTCGCATCATAGTCCGCAATCCAGTCTATACCGAGGATTATATCAAACTCAATCATAGGTATGATGATGAGAACAGCAGATAAAGAACATTTATGTGCTCTAATGGGGATTGATTCACAAAACATTATTGCAGTGATACTTCCCTTAGGAGATTTAACAGACAACTCCCTTGTTAAATCAAATTGGAATTATCTAATTTTCTTAGCAAACTAGGATGATATGAAATAGTGTGATGATCCAAAATCAAATAATGCATTTACTAAACTTGAGGACTTAAAGAAACCATTAAATTACCCGCCACCACGTCTTTCAGAGCCTCTACCTTAGCAGTAGTGGTATCATATCTTGGATTTGATCCCTTTTCCTTATCTGAGGTAAGTTCCCTTGACGCTTAGTACATTAATTTTCATAATTTTCCATCTCCCTGCAATTATAGCATGGAACATTGGTAGCTTCCTTCTTCCCTTTGCAATCACGAGCTTGGTAGCCTTTTTCACCACACTTGTAACAGAACCCCATTCCCTTTAAGCAAGTACTAGGGTGTTTCTTCCCACATTTACCACATGATAGATATTCAACCATTCCCTTATTCCCCTTATTTCCCTTCCCAGATTGATCAGCAGATCTCTTATTCTCTTACATTTCTTTAATTAATAAGACTTAAAGAATTCCTTTTCGGTCTTGATGGCACATGAGACAATATCTTCGTATGATGAAAAGGATTGTGAGTCTAATACTTGACGGAGAAATGGTTTTAACCCATCAAAGAAACGATTAATATTTCTTCTCGGGTTACGTATATAATCTCATGCATACCTTGATAACCTTGTAACGTTAGCCTCATACTTTGTGACATTCTCATCCTCCTTTTGTCTCAGACATAGAAATTGCCTTTCCATATCTGCTTGATGGTCGCAAGGAAAGTATTTTTCTAAAAACAGATCTTTGAACTCCCTCCATTCCATATTTGATACTTTATCATCTTCATTCGTGTTTTGAATCAATGACCACCATTGATCAGCATCTCCAGTGAGGTGGTAAACTGCCATGATAACTTTTTCCCTTTCACTACTCCCCAAAGCCTGAAATATTTTTTCTAGGGAATTTATCCATTGCTCAGCTACTAAGGGATTTGTACTCCCATTGAAAGTCAGTGGTTGTTTCCTCATGAATCGATCTAAAATTGATCATCCACGCTGCGGATCTGGGTTCTCCATACGGGTAAGGTTATTATTCATAACCTGAATGAGTTGTCCCAGTATGGTGATTACATTATCGGCACCAGTTTCATCACCAGCTCCACTATAATTATCTTGAGCAGAAATGCAATCCCTAAATGGAGTGTGTGCATTGATACAGTTCCCATTTCTTCCACTCGGCGCTATTTCTAAACAATAGCATAAACTAGATCAGTTTATGAATCAAAATACATAATCCCATACTTATAAAACACTTAACATAAATTAAACTATTTATGGATGTAATCCATAATCATAAAAAATGTTTTCTTTGTGGAAGTATATACTAATAAACCCTTTATAATGATTTGTAAATAAAATGAGAGTTATCCTAAGCATATCCCCCGGGAGTGACGTAACCAAGAGTGCAGCAAGGCCGATTTTCTTGCACCAGTTCCCGTTCGAGTCCATATCAAAGTGGTGTTTTCGGGTTTTACCCCTAGGTACATCTGTGCCAGAGCCGCCTCTACCTACTCATATCCAGACATGGATGTATTGCTCAGAAAACTCAAAAAATCTCTACAATACCAAAATTCTAGGAAGTTCTTCTATACTAATCCTCAAAGTCCTTCTTAGGTCTACGTGCTCTAATTAGAGTTTATCTAAATCTAGCTTCCAAGGTTTGTACTAAAATTCCTCTAATATGAACTGTAACACCCCAACCCCAGTTACCCAGAGTTGGGGCATTATTATATAACATTGGCATGATCATAAGAAAGATCAAATCTCGAAGGACTGATTGGTTTAGTAGCCTTGGAAACACAAGTTATATTCATAAGGTTTACATTACATCATAAAATTAAAACTACAACAACATTGTCTCCATAGTCCACACTCTTATCCCCTCATACTATCCCTGCAGGTCATTTATAATTTACTTCTTCACATCCTGGGAAAAATAAAACATAGAAAATGGGTGAGCTCAAATGCCCAGTAATGATAACAATATAGCGGAAACTTCCATAAATAAGAATAAACATTTAAGGAAATGTATGACTAAAACAAAAGCCTTTTAAACTTGAACATCAACATAGTATGAAAAAAATAAAATGAAATAATGCCATTTACTTATTCACATCGATATTCTACTAATCGAATAATCGCATGCAATATCAATAACCACTTTCATAATGATGGAATGCATAATGCAAGACTATCAAAACCACATAGCCAAGGCCTCGTGCCAAGACTACAAATAAGATTTTGTCAAGGCCTTGTTCCAAGACACTAGTTTGTCTCATGAGACCTACCGATGCATCGAGGAGCTATATCGGGCTCCAACCATCACATACTAAGTCCAATGCATTCCCATATGAAAAGGTTTAAACATACATAAACATTCATAATAAAACTAGCATAAGAAATGTCAATACAGTATTCATAAACCATGAATGGTATAAAAATAACACATCCATAGTCAAACATATCACAAAACCATCAATACAATATGGAAGTATTGTATTATAATAAATCAACTCCAAATAATCAAAAAATCCATCAAAGGATGTTGACATAGATGAAATCAAAACTCTTTTTAGAGAAATATATCTTTTTATTTTGAAATAATTTAAGAGTAATATAAAATAAAACATTTTCATTGAAAATATTATTATAAGATTGTAAGGGAAGCTTCAACGATTTTATAATGGTGGAAAATAGCTGCACCCACCGTATAAGTTAAAAAATCATTCTTACCTTAATTCTGTCAAAAAGGTTAAAAAGAAAAATGTTTGGAAAACGACAGAAAGATTCCTTTATAAACCTCTTATAAAAAGTCAAACAAGGGTATAAATGAATTTAACCCATATTCTAGTAAATATTAAAAATGTTTTGAAATACATTTTTAAGTAACATGGATGTGGATGATAAAGAAATTCCAGTCGATTATTACATATAAACAACCTTAGATATTGAAGAGATTGCGAAATAAACCCATACCTTGTACTTTTCCTTGGTTGGGGGTAGGTTAACTTCCTGTATAATGGTGAAATAATTGTAATTAAATTATACGAGAATCATCTACATAAATATGATATCATATATGATCTTTTAACATTGATTTGTTTTTAATATCTTAGTATTATCGTTGTTTCGGGTGTTAACTTACTCGTTTTATTTTATATGTTTTGTTAAAAAAGTCATGTCTGTTATGGATAGGTTGTATCTTAATCATATCCAGAATGATATCAAGTCCTTAGATTCTGTTATTATTCATAAAATGAGAATTAGACTTGAATGGATACGATGGGGAATGAATCTCATCGCGTTCGTGGAGGCTGTAGTCCGTACGTACTCACGAGCGACAATATCATTCTTTTGATAATAAAATAATATGTAATTGGATGGTATATCATATATAAAACATCATTATCATAGTATATTTATTATTTACAAGAATTACACATCATTATTATACCCATACAACTACTAATTTATTGAATAACAATTACACCACGACCTGGAGACGGTAAGCCGTACGTACGCACGTATGGTGACATGTTATTCAAAGGATGGGTATAACACTGAAATATGGTTGTAAAATGTTTATAATAACTTCAATGTATATATAATATACTGGATTCATTATTTTAGAATGGTAATAACATATAAAGAATAAGTGGAAGAAGAAAGAAACATGAAAAAGGGTGGTGAAATCATTACCTCTTATTCAGGTTCTTCGTTTTTATTTGATCAAAAGGGTTCCTTAATTTGGCTTTATGACTAAAGGAAGGCCTCTAGAATGAAGTTAGGGATTATTAGAGAGTATTTTTTCTGAGTTTTTCTGAATCAAAAGGCTTTTAAGATGTGAGTTAATGAGAAGTGAGAGTGCCCTTTTATAAGAGGGGTGAGGGGCACCTTTGGAAAAGCTAGAAATATTATTTTATAATAAATTCATATTAGGTATATAATGACTCAAAAGTGGATTATTTAAAGTTTAATGTGGGTATTGGTCGAAAACCACTCAACCAACAGAATTCAGACAGGTTTGGGTTACTATATTAACCTTATCTTTAAGTATTAACTCTTAGTTAATTAGTTTCACTTTTACAATGTCTCCTTGTATTTTTATATTGTATGGTTAATAATCATACTATATACATCCAAGCGGCCCCCAAGTGGTCCATTATTGATAAAAATATCATGATATAATAATATTATCCGAACCTTAGATTTTTAGGAATTTAATATCAATTAATAATATAGTATTTGTTTTAAAAACTATTTTATTTCAATTTTGACACTATTCAATCATTGAATTTTGTGAAACTAATAACAGAATTATTACATCAAAGAATGTTACTTAAGACAATCCTAACATGTCATATTTACCAATAAAATTAGTTTAATTCATAAAAAGTCTCAAATTATATTTATTTGGGTATTTATAATATCAATTATATTAATTTTTCACTATTATGGTAATTACTGCATCATCATTGTGTCATAAATAAATTAGACTATTTAATGACTAAAAATTATAAATAAAATATAATTATGTAAGAAATATTTTTATATTTTTAATTAATATTTAAAATCAAATTTATCTTGTATATAACCCTATATTAAAAATGTTTTTGTAAATAAACTTTGACTTTAACTCTTTTAACTCTTCTTGGATTTAAATAATAATAAATGTCCTAATCTAATACAAGTGGACCTAAATGATAATATTTTATTCCTAATATTGTTTTTCGTCGAGATACACTCGTCCAATAGAATTAGGACATGTTTTAGTGTAATATTAATATCATTTTTACCCTTAATTACCCTATTTACTTTTAACAGTGCTAAATAAAAGTAAAAAAATACTATTCACCAAAAATTATTTTCGTCTCATTGAACCACATTTTACTACTTCATATTAGTCGTGTCTCTCGTTTTTTTGAAATTCCATTCCCAGAGGTGGTAAAATCATGTTTTATGAAAAAATCACTTTTTTAACTACCACCTAGTGGATTCACTATTCATCAAAAATTGAAGTTTTTCAGAACAATTCCAGAATTTCACCATAAGCTATAATTGATATTCTGAATTCAAAAATGATGTCTATTTTAAAAAATTCCAAACATATAAGTTTCATTAATTAATTTTATAATTAATTCTCGTTGTCACAACAAATAGCGTGTTTTTAAGAAACAATAAATATCAAAAGATTGACAATTGTTTATGTCCAATTTCAAAGTGAAATTAATTCTAATGAACACCATTGGATAAAATGTTAAAAATATATTCTAATTATACTTTAAAACCAATATATAATATAATTTATCACTATAAATTATTTTTATTAAAAAAGTTGTTTTTAAGTATTTTTTACTATTCATAAAAATTAGAAGTTCTCAGAAAAATACCAAAAATTCAACTTATGATAATTTTGATATTCTGAATCCAAAAATGAAGTCCATTTTGAAATATAAAATATATATAATTTCAAAAAGTAGTTATTACTATTCATTGAGGCTAGTTTTATTGGTTGTGGTTTGTTAGAACTCGATGTTGCATACAACACATGCTATCGCATTATTCAAAGAGAAGCGTACCGTAGATGCTTGGGTTGTTACAAAAATGTCAATAGGGTCAAAACGTGAGGGAAATTGGGTACAAACCTATGATAATAGCCTATATGACCAAGAAAACTATGAACTTATACCATGTTCTTTTGTGTTTCCCATTAAATAACTGCATTTACCTTTGATAGTTCTACTACCACACCCTTCTGAGACACCACATTCCCAAGTAATTTCACTTCTTGTGTCCATAAAATACACTTGGACATCTTCCCAGAGAGCTAGGGGAATCGAAGAACATGCAGGATAGTTATGAGATGCTCAGTATGCTCCTCCTCTGACTTCGATTATATCAATATATTTTCATTGAATATGATGGAAAGAAGATCTTGGAACCCTAAAAACAGATGTTTCATAATCCCTATGTACATTTCTAGTGTGTTTATAACACCGAACTACATGAATACAAACTCGAAGTGCCCATAGTTTCATACAAAGACAGTCTTTGAGATATCACCCTACTTCACCCTAATCTTTTGATATCAAGACCGTTGATTGATCCTAGAAAACAAAATTTACCCTCTTAACTAGTTTAAATTATCATCTATCCTTGGAAGAGGGTAATGGTTCTTTATCGTCACCTGATTCAACCTTCTTTAGTCTATGCACAACCTTAGACCATTGCCTTTCAACATTGATAACAACACAGGATCACCCCGTGGGGAAACATCTGGCCATATAAAACTATTCTACATCAGGTTGTCTGTCTGAATCCTCAACTTCCAAAAATCATATGGCGTCATCTGATAATAATTCATTGAAATCGAAGAATCATTATGTTGTAAGTTTATCCAAAACTCAACATCATGTCGAGGGGGTATCATCACAACCACCATAGGGAAAACATCTAGGAACTCCCCAATGACCTTAGGGATCACCACCATCCAATCATCTACTGATTACCCTGACAACTCATCCATCAAGGAAGGAATGGGATCCATACACTTACTACCCACCTAAAAAATTGGGTCACTAATAAAAAACCACATCTTGGGCATCCACATGTGAAAATAAGACTCTCCCCATTAAGAAGTGGATAATAAAACATGTTGAGAAAAACAAGTTAATGCCAAGGATAACATAATATGGCTACATATATAATAAGAAAAGATCTCCTTAGGACTGATACAGTCCCACCATCAGTTTACACCCCTGGCACACATCAAACAAGCTGGTCTGGCCAGCGACTAGCATACACAACACCAAGGGCATGAGAAGCCTCTATAGGTCTATTCCCATAAAATGGGATAAAATGGGTGCAACAAAGGAGTAAGAAGCTCTGGAATCAAACAAGGCATAAATAGGTGTACTAAACAAATTTATCATATCTCTAATGATATCTGGCCTCTCTATAACTACCACCTCCACTACATGAAACTGACCATTACAAACTACTCTACCTCTCTGCTGACGACCACCTCCACGACCATGCTTAGGATGAAATACTTGAACACGAGGAGAACACTAAGGTTAGCCTCTACCTTCTCTATATCCACTTAGTGGAGCATAAACCTACTTCCCCTACTACTGAAATAGTCTCAATGGCAATGGTTGTTGAGGCTAGAATAGAACATTTCCAACTCCACCAAACAAAGCTCAATCATCCACTGGGTGCTGGTTTTGAATATGGTCACAATCCCATTAGATGAAACACATCATCCCGAAGCCCACATGAAAAATAATAGAAACCACTAGCACTACAATTCTAGAAAGAAATATTCATAGGCCAACACTCTACCGGAAGAAACCTTGAAGGCCCTAGAACCTGAGAGCTTCCACTAATAACTACTCCCCTCGAGGAACCTTGTAGGATCCCCTCTCACGGTGTACCTCATCTTGATTGCATATGCTAGGTCACCTCTTCCTTATTTTAAACCTCTATATACATCAGAAACATTAAAGGAGTAATTGTATACTGAATAGAAGGATCGAGTGCTTCCTCAAGACATCATTCACGAGACTGCTCATCGGGAAAAAGATCTGGGTAAAAACATATACGGTCCTTCAACTTAATCCCCAGTTCCCACACTAACATACTCCCCTACTGAATAAAAATAAACGCATACCTCTTTACTTCCTTCGTGGTTGATGAATGGAATTATGTATTAAACTCTTTCTAGAAGTTTATCCAGAAACTTTTTTTCCTCCTTCCGCCCTCCCAGATATAGCATCCACCACTGACGCATAGCTCCCCGCATCTGAATGACTACCAAATGGACCGATTACTCCATCAGAGCCCAGATGAAACTGAAAGTGGTCTTGAGATCCTATGTCCATCTCTCTGTCTCCACATCTAAAACACTTCCCTTGTACTTCCCTAAATCATACCACTGGAAAGCACGCAATTTCTTCTACCACTAATCATCCACCTCAACCGGATCAATGCAATGTCACTCAACTGGGTCAGCCTGCTGAACCTCAACTACCTGAGCTACATGCAGAAGATGACTAGGATCCATAGTTGAAATTGAAAAAAGTATTTTATAATCTCGGTACTATAGAATTTAATTATGATATATTTTAATTAACATTAAACCATTTTACTCATTTTATTCATTTTAACTTTCCCAAAATAACTCAGTTTAAATAATTATTCAAGCCATTATGATGAATGTACCTCTCCTAGGTCTCTACCCTGCAAGAAATTCCATCACACTTGGTCATTCAATATGCATAGAGTCTATGCCCTAGATCATAGGGTACCATAAAATCCTATGTCCTAGCTAGTATCCCTTAGCCTATGTCATACACCAATCTCAACTAGGATGGTTTCCATACCATCCCATGCAATCCTCACTATGCCTAACGCCAAAATCTATCCTATCTCTCAACCTTCCTTCGATACCACTAAATCAAAACCCTCTCCCTCCAAAGATACCCCTCATAGGATGGAAATGAAGAAAGAGAGATAATGGCCCTCGAGTCCCGCCTACAATAGGCCCCCAGTTGGAAAATGACACCAATAGTGTACTAATTTCACAATATGGGAGGAATCAACCTTTTCAAGAAACATGATCATTAGATAATATGTATCATCCACAAAGAAACCCCAATACACATATGTAAGGAAACCAAAAATCATCCAACAAAACCTGAATAAATAGAACTAATACAAATACAACAAAGTATCCATAGTAAAATATCCAAAATTAATTCTCAAGTACCAAAATAGTAATTGTTCCAATGCCTGAGATAGTAACATCCATCATGTACCATGTAATCCTATTAGAATCATAAAAGTAGTTTTATATACGTAGGGTGAGAATACAAGTATACTCAGTAGGAAAACCAATGTAACTCATGAACAAGTATAAGGATCATACTAATGTAACTATGAGAAAACAATAGAATATAACAGCACCTAAAATGGTATATTAACCATCCCAAACTCAACAAGGTATCTCATTAAATAACACAAGACAGGTAATAAAAAAATAATTAAAGCATGTCAATGATAGGGTACCCTATATCACATTACCATTGATTAGCCACTCTCACACCCTAACAGAAAACCTCCTAGAACTCCCTCCTCTTACAAATATACCACATCACAACGCACCAGCACAAAGTTGGGCCTCAAAACATATCCCACTCAAAAACACACATGGGCCACATAGAACATTGCATCTCTCCCACACACACCTGGGCCACATACCACATCACATCCCACCCGTAAACACATTGGACACATAGCACATCACATCACATCCTGAATACACATGGGAAATCACATCACAACACATCATGATGATTCTTAGGGAACCACATCAAAATTAATAGTGAAAACACTGAGGACACCACATCATAACTTTCCCGATGAATCTTGTTCCATTATCACCTATAGGAGGGATTCAGGAAGAGAGGGTTTCCATCCATCCATCCTCCAACAGGGATGTTGGAACAGACACCCTCCCCCATGATGATGGGGGCGTTCGGCACATATTTCTCAACAAGGGTGGGTTATTTATAGAAATCACAATGAAATAAATTTATCTATATAAGGAAAATCACACAAACCCAAATTATGGGTTTACAAAAAAAAATCACTTTCTAACTCACAATTTTTCCATTATGATGCTACCACTAAATGCACAACTCGATGCAAACATTAAAAAATCCATAATTCCTTTTCAATATTTAATTATCACTTATCCATTCTCCAGATTTTACCATTTTCACTTGTTTATTTAATATTCATTCATTTACCATCCACACCTATCAATAAACTAACATAGCACATTTCATATCAAACAACACAAAAATAGTCATTTTAAAATGTGATAATACCAGAAAATTTAACACGGCTTCATATTACCTCCCCATTTAACACATTACTCTTGAACATCACATATAAATCAATGAGATATGTGGTGAAGATTATTATATGTTATTCAGGGAAAAAATCTAGGTGAATTTCCCATTAAAATCACTATTTTCCTTTATTAAATTCATCCTAGACAAACCACTATAGCAACCAAAACAAATCCCCAACTCACAACCCCATACAACAACACATTACTATACAACCAATTTCATATCCTCATTGAATAATCACAACATTCCCATCACATCCACATTGTATATCAATATTCTATAAACATTCCCCATAGGTAAAAACCACAAAAAATCACACATCACAGCACAAAAAAACATTTTCAGGTTTACAAGAAAATTTATCACATTCCACTACTTTTCAATGGGGAATTTTCACAAAAATATTTTCTTAGGGAAAATGATTCATTATCGTAGTTTATTTAATTAACCAATTAACATTTTTAGGGTAAAACCAATTAATCTCAATAAAATTAAAAACCATAAAAGATATATCATGTCACACCATGACCTTGGAAAGACTTTTATTTTATTCTTTTATTGGTCCTGGATCTTTTTGGTTTGTGTTAGGGCTGAGACTAGGATGAAGTTTTTTAGTTTTTGGAATGATGGGTTGTTCTTGTCATATTGACAAGCACAACAAGGCTAGTAGAAACAATGTCATCAACCAAGGTACCCATGTGGCCAGTACATTAAGTGTACTAGAGTTATTTCACGATTTACTCATGGTTAGACAAACCATGCATCATAATCATTTGGTAGGTCTATAATCTTACTAGTGGCTACCAAACTGTTGGCAAATGGTTTGGTAAACTGTGTGGCCAAACTGTGAGGTCGTGTTAGATCATTAAAAACATAAAAACCCTATTCTAAATATTTCACTCTTTAACCCTCCTCCCTCTTGGCCTAATTTGGTGAACCAAGGGGTCCCAAAACCCCTCATCCCTTGGCTCATTGCCCTCCATGGTTTCATCCTCTAATATCTATGATATGTTTATAGGTTTTTAGTCAATTTTCTTCACCTCTCTCTCTTTCCCTCTCCAGTTATTACTTTCCCTTGGGTTGGATCTCATTTGGATAAACCTTAATTACTAGGGTTTATGTTTGGTCCATTTTCCTTTGGATCTTGTGTGTGTAAAGTGTCTATGGGTCTTAGATATTTCCTCTCTAAAGGTTTTATTGCATTGTCACACCACTAAGGTAGGTTTTTTCATGTTTTTCCTTTTTGATGAAACCCATTAGTGATTGAATGTCTTCAATAAATTTTTTAATTTTATTCAAATCCTTATAATACTCATGGATAGTTCATTTTGGTGTTTCCTTATTGGTAGAATTTACTAAAAATATGTTTTGGAGTGATCCATGTTTAGGATTATGTGTTTCCACACTAAATGTATTTGATAAAATGTTAATTGAACCTTTAAGTGTCCAATGGAATGATTTGGGTGGTGGTTTACCTTATTAATGTTTAATTAGATTTATTAGATTGTGTATGTGTCTTGTCATGTGGAATGTGGTGACTTAGTATGGTTTAAATATTGTTTGTAAAGCTCTCTTGGTCATTTTAAAATTCTTTTTTTCACATTTAGAAATTATATTAAATTGATGGGTTTAGTTTGAAAGGAATGTGAAAGTTCTAAAAATATTTTTGGCGTTTTATGGACATGTAGAGGGTGTCATTGGATGTTGGAACATCTATGGGTGCAAAGAGTGCACACATGGATGTGCATTCAAATGAAGATGGCACTTAGTACACTTCTTCCCTCAAAAGTTTCACATTTTATCCTTCTCCTACATTTCTCAAAATGGTTCCATGATTTGAAAATGATATGTGTTTCTTCATGTGATTTGATAATGTAACTTCAGAATTGTAACTTAGAGTTTGGACCGTTTTTCCTTGTAACATATTTTGGTGAATGTTTGAACTTCAAGGCACATTTGGAATTTGTATTGATAAAAGTGATTCTTTGTGTTGAATTTGGAAAATGATTTGGTAGTAAAAATGTATATTAATTTTAGTTTTAGAAGTGTATGTCTAGTTTGGAACTTTATAATGTGGGTAAAGAAACATGGTTTAGAAAATGTGAATACCCAGTTAGAAACATAAAGTGTTTTATGAAATGGTTGGAATGTGTATATGATATAATGGTCTTGCTTAAACATTTTATGATATGTTATAAATATATATATAGTGGGAAATCCCATATAGGTACTTCTATTTATTGGTTATTGTATAGGTGGTGTTCGTGTTTGGGTTCAGTAGGCGCAGTGACGGAAAGGTGAGTCACATGTGCGAGTGCCTCCTACTTAAACATTATAATTTTAACATCGGTTCCTATACATATTTTAGAGGGTCGAGTGATGGTTACTGATCAACCCTAATTAGAGGGGTTGGTATCCCTTGGATGTTGTAAATTTTTGGTGGGTTGTTCCACTAGTAAGGCTGGTATAGAGTAGTTGGTTTGTTATTGACAATAAGCTTTCACCATACGTCGACAGGTGGTTCTTAACTGAGTACGTACATGTATTTCCCTAGGGATTTTTAGGAATTCACATGGTTACTATCTATAATTTTATATGTATAGTTTTCTACATTGGATTTTTTCTTATACTGCTAGTTTATTTTATGTATAGCCTCATATCCCTTATTTTGGGTTTTGGTTTCAAAATAGTAATCTATATTGGAAATCGAAATATTATGTCCAATGTTTTGATAAATACAAAAATAATTGTTTATTCTAAATAAGGAAAACCTATTTTAATAATTTTATTTCAAACTAGTGGTTTTGGATTATTTTCATGAAATGAAACATATGGATTCATTGGTGTTTGCGCACTAACCTATAAATCTCACACCCTACTTGTACCGTTCGGTGTCAGTAGACCCAATCTTTTTTCTATGTTATGGTCCTTATTCAGATTTATCTAGTTCGAGATAGCTCTTGGAGAGGTTTATTCTTGTTGATGGTGGTGACATTTCGGTCATAGGGAGATCTTGGTATCATGGATCTGTTTTAGTTTTGTTTTTATTTTTTTATTTTGGTTCCAGTCTTGTTCAGTTGTATCTTGTAACTGAATCAGTTTTCCAATTTATTTAAGATTCAGTTTTGGTTAGTATTTCTGGTCATTTAGTTTTTTTCACGTGGTTTTAGTTTTTTGTCTAAAATAATTCCCTTTTGGTTTTTATTTGATGCTCGGCATAAGTTTTAAGTCTGTGGGGATCAGGAATGCATTTCATATCGTGTCATAGATTGGGTCATATTTCATCTTGGATCACATTTCTGATTGGTTTGTAACAAAATGGTATCAGACCTAATCAATTTTGTAGGTTTTGATCCTAATTTAGGTTTATCTAGTTTGAGTTGTCTCATAGAGTAGTTCAGTATTGTGTTTGGTGGTGACATTTAGGTCACAAGGATATCATGGTAGCATGGATATATTTTAGTTTTGTTTTCAATTTTTTCGGTTTCTATCTTGTTCAGTTGTATCTTGTAACTAAATCAGTGTGTGTATTTATTTGATATTCTATTATGGTTGTTTTTCCTGGTTGTTCAGTTTTGTTTATGTGATCCTGGTTTTTGGGATGAAACCATCCCATTTTGGTTTATATTTGATTCTAAGAACTTGTTGTCATCCTATGGGGAACTGGAATTCCCTGCAGACCTTATCGTGGACCAGGTTGGATGTCGGGTCAGATGACATTCTGGATTAGTTCGTGAAAAAATGGTATCAAACCCGGTCTTTTTTTAAGTTCTTATACTCTTTACGGTTTATCTGGTTAGAGAAAGATCTTGGAGTAGTTTGGTCCAATAGATGGTGGTGACATTGAGATCATAGGGAGATCATGTTTGTGTGCCACAGTTTTAGTTTTGTTTTTAGTTCTGTATTTTGGTTTCTATATTTTTTAGTTCTATGTTGTAAATGAATCATTTTATGTATTTATTTTATATTCATTTGTTGTTACTATTTATAGTTGTTTAGTTTTGTTTATGTGATTCTGGTTTTTGGGCTGAAACTATTTACATTTTGGTTTTTATTTGATTTCTGACACTAGATTCTAGCTAGTGGGGATTGGGAACGCCCTTCGGGCTAGGTCGCAGACTGGTTTGGATGTTGGGTCAGATGACATTTTGGATTGGTTTGTGAAAAATAGTATCATAGTAGGCCCTTTATATTTGGGGAGTATGGTAACTGGATATTAGGATAGTTGGGTCTCAATAGTTAGGTTATGGGTTGGTGCCTGATCACCACCACTCATGACGATACCTGATTTACTAGGGGTAGTCAAGGATTTCAGTCTTCTGTCTTTATTCTAGATTGAGGGATGATAATAGATGTGATCCATTGTTTTTTTGTGACCTCACATGGAGTATTGACCCATGTGGAGTTTGAGTAGACCGTTTAAGAACCTCTTAGTTTTTTATTCTTACTTAGGGCATGGCCTACTACAATGTCATTGGATTTAGCAGGAATACCAGTTCCTCAATCTAGTAGTTTAGTGTATGTTGAGTATTGTCTTGGTTTTGTTTTGAGTATGTGTGTATTTGAAAATGAGAATAGTTTTGAAATGACAATGATTTCATTCAAATTGATTTAAATTGGTAGAATGGGTTTCTAAAGAAAAAATTTTGGATTAGAAATTTGGTTAGCTCTTGGTATTTGATAATGAAATGGTAATTACAACCATTTGTACTCCTTATGAGAATTTTCAGATGTGTGGATATGTGAGGTAATTATGTGTTGGAATGTGTAAATAGAAATTTATGAGCACATATGAGACTTTTCAAAAAATTCCATGGGTTTGTATTGGAAATCAAAGGCTTGGACTTGTTCTTCCATCATGATTTCAAAAAAGGAGACTGATTTCAAAAATTGGTTTTCTGTTTTATAATGTGGGTTCTATTTACTGAAAAGTGGATTTTTCTTTTGAAAGTATCCTTAAAATAAGTTGGTTTTGAAAATGAAATGGAAAATGGATTATGAAAGAGGAGTTTTAGTTGTGTTGTTATTCTTTCATTTTTTGAAACATTTGTTGTGGATCGAGATGTTATTTTGATTGTGTTTTGGTTTGATATTGGATTTGTTTTTGTGATTTTATATTATTCAAACTATGCCCCCCATAAATGTCCCCAAATATTCTAGGGATTCTTTAATGTTTTATGGTTCTTATCATATTTTTCTTATTTTTTGTGGTGATTTATTTTTGTTAGAGGTCATGAAATTTCTTGAAGAAGTGGAGGGTGTCTTCAGATCATTGAGAACTCCTAAAGTTGGTAGATCTTGTGTTGTTCTTGGTTTTCCTGAAGGACCATCTTTCGACAAGTGTAATTTGGTTTTCCCACCATCATTGAATGCTGGGATGGCATGGTAATTGTTTAATACCACTATTTTACAAAGGTTTATATTTAATGGGGTGAAGTCAAAAAAGGTGGTAGAGTTACAGGATGTTTGGCAGGGCCATCGGACTGTGAAAGCCTGTGGTGATCACTTCATAGAGTTGGAATATTACTCTCTAGAGGTGTAATTAGAGGATCAGTTAAACTATCCCTTTTTCATTTGTGGTATTCATTTAGATATCTCTGAAAATATTCTCTTATAGTGAACTTTAGTTTGGAAAATTTGTGGATGAGGCATTCTTAACCGAATTGGTTCTTTGAGAGATGTTCGAGGCAGCTGATGAACCAGCTCCTCTTTGTGTTCATGAATGTTTGCCCTCTGATGAAAATAATGCACCAAACTAACAAGTTTCTAATAGCTCATTCTTATTGGCTTCGTCTTCTGCTTCGTTGAACCACTCACTCATGTGCTTTCAGTGCGTTCATTTTGGGAATTCAAATCCATCTTGTTGGTGTCCTCCAAAGACATGCCCTCATTGCATTTTTCAGGGTCATGTAGAAAGTTCCATAGGAAAATTTTCCTGAAGTAGGATTTTTTATCAGATAATTTAAATTTTTTACTACAAGGATGGAGTTTCTATAGTCATTAGTGCTCTATCCATAGGCCTCATAGTGAAGCTCGTGCGCAGTTGGGAGTTTCTGGGGGTGTGTGAAACCTTGTCCTGAGTTTTGATCCCTATATTTGGATGTATATATTTAAAGTTTCCTAGTTAATTTCCCTATTGTAGGTTCATATAATATTTTGGGAGTGTGGTGAACTTATTCTAATGTAATCTAAGTGGTTGTGATCATCTGGGTGTGGTTTTCAAAAATCTCTTGTTTTCTTAAAGTGATTTTGGCCCTTGTATGGGTCGAGTTCTATTTTTATGGTATTTTTTTAGATATGTGAGTTACTATGATTTGTGGAAGTAATGTATGGTATTTATGGTTTTGGGATGATTTTTCTTCTTGGTTTCCTCTAATGTTGTGGGTTTGGATAGAGTGGGGAAATTTTGAGTTTTAGTGGTGATGATGATTCATTTATGCAGAGGAAGTGAGATGTGTTCATGTTGAGATTTTCCTAGATATTGATTTCAAAAAGGTGTTGTTTGGATAATGTGGAAAGTTTGGGTTTGTTCCTGAGTTCCACGTTTTATGGGTTTCTCCGTAGTGGATTTATAATTTATTTCATGTTGTAGGTTTTTAGGTTTTGAGGTTTCTAAGTGAGTTAAGTTCTTATGGTGGGAAGAACCCCCACCCCCCCCCCCACCCCCAATCATGTTCTCCCCTCATTATTATGATATCATTTCTTCATGTTTGGTCACATGTGAATTTTGGAGTATATAATATCCTCTAGTATAATAATTTATCTCGGTTTATGTCGGGTATAGATTTGTGTTTTGGCTATCTTTTGGCACGGTAACTTTCTAGGGACAGAAAGTATTTGTAGTGTGGATAATTGTTACACCCCAACCTTGGAAACACTTTTATTTTATTCTTATCTTGGATTTGGTTATGTTTTTGTTGGGTTTCGATCTGAGACCCGGTCCCATTTTTTGAGTTTCTAGAATTCTAGGTGGATTTTGGCCTATACACAGGCACCACACGGTTAGTAGAAACCATACGTTCAGGCCAAGTACCCATGTGAATAGTTTTGAAATTTGATAGAATCTGTCGTATGGTTTTCGAATGGTCAACAAAACTGTGTGTTGTTATCATGTAATAGGTTTGGAATCATGGCATTGGCTACCACACGATAGGTTCATGGATTGGTAAACTATGCATTTAAACTGTTCGGTTGTTCCAGATCATTAAAAACATAAAATCCCTATTATACCTTTCCCCTCTTTAACCCCATTTTGTCCCCCTCCCTCTTGGTTAAATTTGGAACACCAAGGTGTCCTAAAACCACACCTCCATTGGCTCCTTCTCCTCCATGGTTCCATCCTCAAAGATCTAAGGTATGTTTTTAGGGTTATTAGTCAATTTTCCTCCCCTTTCTCTCTTCCCCTCTTTATTTCTTGCATTCCCTTTGGTGTGATCTCATTTTCACGATCCCTAATGATAAGTTATTATGTTAGGTTAGTTTTCATTTGGATCAATGGTTTTAAAATTGTTTGTGTGGCTTATATCTCTTCTCTTTGAAGTTTTCATTGCATTCACACACCACTAAGGTGGGTGTTTCCATGATTTTCCTTTCCAATGAAAACCATTAGTGCTTGAGTTTATTTAATTAATTTTTAGTTGTTATTTTGATCCTTATAATTCTCATGGCTAGTTTATTGTGGTGTTTCCTTGTTGGTAGAATTTAATTAAAATACATTTAAGAGTGATCCTTGTTTAAGCCTTTGTGTTTTTAGACCAAATTTGTTTGATAAAATGTTAATTGAACCACTAATTTTCAAATGGAATTATATGGGTGGTTCTTTACCTTAATAATGTCTAATTATATTGATTAGATTGTGTTCTATTCTTTTCATGTGGAATTTGGTGACTTAGTATGGTTAAAATATTGTTTGGAAAGATCTGTTTTTTGAAAAATTCTTGTTTGCACCTTTGGTAATTATATGAAATAAATGGGTTTGGTTTGAAAATAAATTGATGGTTGTAGAAATATTTTGGGTGTTTATGGATATATAGAGGGTTCCGTTGGATGCTGGAACAAACATTAGTTAATGGAGTGCACACATGGATGTGCATTCAAATGAAGATGGGACGTAGAAAACTTTTTCAAATAAAATATTCCCATTTTCCCCTTCTCATCCTTTTCTCAAAATGGTTCCATGATTTCTAAATGATAATTTTTCCTTCAGGTGATTTGGGAATTAACTTCAAAATTTTTCCCAAGTTTTGGCATGTTTCTCCTTGAAACATGTTTGGGTGAATGTTAGAACATAAAGTATCATTTGGAATTTGTATAGATAAAAGTGATTCTTTGTGTGGAATTTGAAAAATCATATAGTATTGTCATTTTAAATGCATTTTTGATCTATAATTTTATGTCCCGGTTGACACTTTATAATGTTGTGAAAAGTATGTGGTTTGGAACATGTGAACGCCCAGTTTGAAACTTAAATTGTTTTTTGAAATGATTTGAATGTTTATATAATATGAATGCCTAGTTGGAACCTTGTATGATGTTATATAAATATATATATATAGTGGTTACAATTATAGAGGGACTTCCCTTTATGGGTTATTGTATAGAAGGTGTCTGTTTTTGGAGTAGGCAAGTGTGGTGATGGTAGGTAAGGTGAGTCACACATACGAGGGCCTCCTACATACATAGTAAACTTTTCCCATGGGTTCCTAGAAATATTTTAAGCGGTTGAGTGACGGTTATTGATCAACCCCAACTAGACATTTTGTTACCCTTTGGATGTTGTAAAGGCCAAGTGGTTTTTTCCACTAGTGAGTCTAGTTTTTTGTAGACAGTTGGTTATTTCCTATAGAGTTTCACCATACACTGGGAGGTGGATCTGAAATGAGTACATTCAAGGATTTCTCAATGTATTTTTAGGAATTCCCATTGTTACAATTTATAATTTATTGTGTTTTTTTACTACATTGTTTTTCTACTTATAATACTAGTTTATCATCAGCACTGCCCGATATCCCTTGTTTTAGGTTTTGGTTTAAAATTGGTAATCTATTTTTGGAAATGGAAATATGTTCTGCAATGTTTTGAAAAAGGGAAAGCTATGTTTGTTTATTTTAAATGTGAAAAACCTATTTATATTTTTTTTTAAACTAGAGTTAAGGGAATATTTTTCGAAAAGGAAATTCATGGATTCATTGGTGATTTCCTACTGATCTATAAAGATCACACCCTACATGTACCATTCGGTGTCAATAGACCTGATCTATTTTGCAGGTTTTGATCCTCATTCACGTATCTCCGGTTTGAGGTGGCTCTTGTAGCGGTTCATTCTTATGGATTGTGGTGACATTGAGGTCATTTAGAGATCATGGTAGTGTATCTCTATTTTAGTATTTTTAGTATTGTATTTCTCTTTGTAACTTGTTCAGTTATATCTTATAACTAACTCAATTTTGTATTTATTTTAGATTAATTTTTGGTTAGTATTTTTGTTTATTTAGTTTTGTTTGTGTGATCTTGGTTTTTGGGTTGAAACTATTCCATTTTTTTGTATTTAATACCCAACACTAGTTGCTAGCCAATGGGGATCAGGAATGCCCTTTGGTCCATGTCACGGACCTGGTCGGATATCAGGTTAGATGACATTTTGGCTTGGTTATTGACATATCTAGCACCAGAAAATCCACCAACAACCTTAATTTTCATTAGGGCATTGATCCCAAAAAAACAAAATATCATAATCAATCTCATATCTGTAAATTCATGGAAATCAAACCCCCTTTAGCCCTTTAATTCAATTTAACCAATTTTCTATCTTTTATTTATCTTTAACCACCATAATCCATAGAAGAACAAAATTAAAACCCTCTCTCATGGTACAAAATAAGAGAAACAAGGGTAAACCCTACCTCAAGGTATATTTTCAAATTTCAATGCACTACAGGGTGACAAAGAACGCCCGCAAACCACAAACGCACCATGAGAATCATGAATAAACCTACACCACACTAATAATCCATCATAATGAAACCAAAACACACCCCCAAACCAAATAAAAACAACCATAGAGAAACCCCATGATAAGAACAGAAGAAAAAAAGTATGAATTGGGAAAGAACTTACCACAGATCAACCATGGATCACCAACGAAGAATAACCATGGTCAACAAATAAAAGAGGGCATAATAGGGATCTAAGAACACCTCAAGAATCCTAGGGTTCACCCAAAATGAGTGTAATATGGGAGAACAATCAAATAAATAAAATTTAGGTAGAAAAAAATTATAAAACTACATTAGATCAGGGTATTAAATGATGTGTAATCCCCCTTCATGTTGTGTATTCCCCAGGGTCTAGTTTCTCCAAAAAATGCATCACATTTTCATTCTCATTTTCTATTTAAACCCTAAAAACAACACATTGTGATTCTCTTAAATATATTCCATAAAAATAGTTTTCGCATCCTATAATCATCATACACGATATGTAATTCCTACACCAACTTTGTTGCACCTCCAAATCCTAAGAAAACTTCCAAACCCTACACCGAACACATCCAAAACTCAAAATTTAGAAAGTAATGAACCAGGAAGTTATGATGCATTAAATAAATGGTGTAATTTTATAAGTGATGTTAGTGTCACAGTTTTAATAATTTTAAAAGAAAAAGTTATACCCACATTTTTTTCATCATAAATGCTATAAAATGTCAAATATATATAATATAATTGATAAAATATGGATAAAAAATGCGTATTTTGAATGTGTTTTTTTTTCATTTTTACAACTTTTCATATTATTTTAATACCATGGTATGCTCATGTTTACATAATCCATACAAAATAATTTATAATTTTATTATTATACATTGTGAAAGAAACATAAGTTGATATTTTTTGAAAATATATATTATATATATTAAAATTTTGTAATCCATTTTTTCAAATTCCATTGATAGTAGTGAATAATTTAATTTAAAATTAATCCCATAGTCACAATGATAAGGTGTCTTTCCAATGCGAAAATAATCAAAATTTTAAATAGAATTTATAGGAAAATTTAATAATAAATTTATTCTAATGAGCTAAATTGGATTTATATATATATTATTGAACTAATTTTACCTTTAAATCTATTATAAAATGTTATTTTATTTTATAAATTATTTAAATGAAATTACAATTCTGAATAAATACTGGTATTTGTTATTATATATTTAAAAAATTATCTGGTAGAAAATTGAAAAAAAAATCATTGTATAATACTTTTAATATGATGATATCAAAAATCATCTTCAAGTACTCAAATGTATTTTTTAGATTTTTTAAAAATAATAATTTTAAAATAAGTGAGAACAATACAATAAAACTATTTTTTAAAAGAATATTTTTTAATAAATATTAGATTTATTCTTATCTATTATCTATAAAAAACATAATATGAATGTTAAAAAAATTAGATATGTAAAATATAAATTTATTTATAATCATCCAGCAAAAGTGATTTATTTAATTTATTGACATAAAATCTCTTTGTGTCCATAAAATAGTCTTCCAAAAAAATATTTCCAATATTTTGAAATGGTGTTTATTTGAATTTTTATTTAATTGGTCACAATGGAATTAATTTTACATAAATTTGTAAATTATATATTTTCATAATTTAGTACATCATATTCATTCATTCCATTTCATTGGTTATTTAAAAATCTATCATACTAAATATTAATACTTTAATTATATTTCACGACTCATTTAAAGTCGATATTGAGTGTATCAAAAAATATAAAGAAGCTTAAATTATATATAAAAATAATAATTAACAAAATATTATGGTGTTATAGTTTTAGTATCTTCAATCTAAATAATGGAGAGTTATATACACTTATGAACTAATATAACAGAATATTTATGGACTCTTTTCTTAATTTTTCTATTTTGTCTATATACCATAATGTATTTATCAGTTAATGATTATTAAACATAATTAATTATACTTTTAATTAATGGTTTCTATTAAAAATAATATAAAAAATAATTTATTTATAGATCAGGGTTCAAAGTGATGTAGTAATGATAGTACTTTTGGGTCGATTTAGAATTTGGTGTCATGTGAGTTTATATTCACATATAGATTTTATGAATAACTTATATGTTTTCATGTAATTATTTTTATTGGAATAATTGACACATGTCTACAAAATGTATATTTATTTTACCTGGATTCCGACCATTTTAGGAAGATGATCCTACCATGTACTCCCATGTGAAAACTTCACTCTAGTTATTTTGATTTTCTTTCACTATTTTTTGTAATATTGAAGTGGATATACTATTTGGGTCCCTCGAATGGATGTCGAGGAGGTTTTCTTTAAATATATATGGTACTGTTGTTTTTATAAGTTAAAAATTTATAATAATTTATTTTTCAGGAAGGTTTTGGTGTCAACTCATTTCTACTAAATATACTTATGCGGGCAATTAAAATTGATGATTCATGAAAAATATTATTGAAGGGAGAGTGGATCCAAACACAAATTCTTAATTTCAATGATGTACTTTTTTTTAATAGTTAAAGGGGAATGGTCACATGAGATACATTAAGATGAAGGATATGTCTAATTTTATTGAATCTAGTAAGTGAATCCAGTCTCATTTTACATATTCCCTATATATATATATTTATTGATTTTTCTGTTTATTATATTGTAACAATTCTATCATAAATGAATGCTAATGAGAATATATTGTATTATTCATCAAATAATGGTTTATTATTATATTCAAATTCGTTATATTCAATGTATTAATAAATTATTTTACATTGGAATGAATTTTTTATTTATTGTGTTTATTCTTTTTAATAACTTTCATGTGTTTTTCATTTAATTATATAATCATAATATTTTTTATGTATATATTTTATATTAGATAATGGTATTTTAAGATGAATTTAAAAAGATAAAAATTGGAATTAAACTTATCAAAAATCACTAAATTTGATCTACATTGAGTTTAGTAGTGTTGAAATGAAGGAAATCTAAAGATAACCTCTAATAGGATATTTGTTGACCACTAAAACTAAGTGTATCTATCACACATACCATAGGAGTAAACATCTTTATTCTTAGGAAAAAAGTACTAGAGTAAAAACCCTTTAAAATTTAACATAAAAAATTAATAATACACATTCAAAAATTATATCTATAATAAAATGTACAATGTAAATACAAGGTAAAAATATCACCATCCTCCCAGAGTTCATATTTATCTTCCTCAAAAACAACAACCCCCATCACCCTAAAACAATGCTTCCAAAAAAACTATGAAAACTCTATAGCAGTGACAATATGATAATAACTAGTGATGTTGTGTTTGTAAATAATTAAATATCTATGAATAATATATTCATTGACATAGACATGTGTTACATCAAATAAAAAATAGGGACAAGTGAGTAAATAATATTTGAATATGTAGGTAACCTAATCCAAATAAAATATAATATAAATGAATCATATAATTATTTACTTTAACTATATGCCTTGTAATAATAATCTCAATTAAGTAGTTCACTTCTATAAATTCATTAGTGAAGTATTATTATATAAAATAAGAATATAGGAAAAATAATATTACCATTATTATATAATATTAGGTAAGAGGACCTTCTATATCAGACTAGTATTGATCTTGTAGGGGAACTCCTCATTCACTAGCCATGATGGAAATAATGAGATAAAAACCATACCATGATAATATTCCAAATAATCATCCAATTATGTGTTATCATCATCTCTCCCTTATTCATATCCTCAAGAATCATACATCAATCCATTATAACAAAAAATAAGAAATGTAGTGATCCAAATAAAAAAATTATAAAATACCATTCTTAAAAATATATCAACACCATAATTATGGATCAATAGATATATAAAACTAAAACAACATTGTGGTAAAATAAAACAAAAAACCTAGCCAACGAATTATAGATATCATGATCATTTAAATATTAATTAACATAATACTAATTCCCTTGACACAAAATACTTATTTTGTTCATTTCATTACATCTCCAAAGAACAAAATTTATGTAGCTATATTCTTAGAATCCCATTAGGAATTAATTGGTAATTTAGTTAAAATCCCAATAATATTTTAACATATTACCTATATTTAAATGTAAAATTTATTTAACACTTCATTTTTCTATGAAAATTTAAAATTAATTTAATTATTCATTTTTATTAATTATTCACTTATATGTTCATTTATTTTAATTTAACATTATACCATATCTACCATATACACCTCTTAACTCATCCCACTAATAAATTCTAATTATTTTTATATATAAAAATATATACAAGATCAAATATACGTATTCAATACCTATAAGATATCCCAGTAAATTATAATTATAAAATATACCATATCCAATACTAACAAACTTATATCTCTATCCTAGAATACTTGTACATCCCTACCATCAAAATAGTTTTCTCTCACACATTATCCTTTAGACATAACTAATTGTTTCTACCAAAATGAATCGGGATAAGATTATATCTTCTAAAGAATCACTAAATTATCATTTCGTACCCCAAACACATAACATCACTACTAGAAAGGGAGATAATCATAATGATATGAAAATATTTATGGATACATAGAACACTCACACTATCACATGAATGTAGTAACCTTACCAAATAAACTGCCAAAATTGAAATGATTGAACATGCACTATATTCATAAACCAAAACTATTAAACCAGTCCAATACATTGTCCCAGCAACTGTACTAATTACAGTTACAACTAAATTCATTAATTACCAATTAACTGTTCTCTAATCATTATATAATGCATGCAAATATCATTCCACGTTGTAATTGTATTTATATTTCATATTTAATTTAAACATTATCAATATAATTCTACGTTTGATAGTATGTTTTCAAAAAAAGATATGTTTTTAGGATTTTTTAGATCATAATGAAGACGGTTACCAAAGGGAGATTATTGATACATAATAATATTATTATGAGATGAGAAGATAAATAAGAAGTGAATATTTTTATTCTATTGGTTTTTATCAATACATGAACTATATTCAAACACATATGATATAATGTTGATTATTTCATCCAAAGATTAATTTAATGTTTATTAGAGTTTTAAAATAGTTTAGAGATGTTTGGAGATAATATTGAAGTCTCTATGGAGTTGTGAATATTATATCTGAATATGGATAATTCTAAAATTAATAATATTTTTTGTTCTGTAAATGAAAATTCATCATGATGTATCAGTTAAAATTTAGTTATGTTATTGGTTCCAAAATGGGGAATCTACTTTATAATACTGATTTTGAGATGATATCATAAAAATGTTTTTTCCTTTTGAAATATATTTTTGAGATATTTAAAGAGTATTTTAGAGTATATTGTTGGAGATATAAATATTTTGTAATAATAAATCTAATTATTTCATAACATTTATTCCAGAAAATATATGGATTTTAAATGTGGAAAAGGAACAAAATAGTTTTATCTGTAATATTTTGTAATATTTTCTTATAAGGATGATGAATATCCTATGAGTGACTCTTAAATTGACTAAGAGTAATTCATGAAGTACTAGGACTTATTCCAGAGTTAATGGGAAAAACAAAAGATTCATTTCATTATATAATCTTTTTTTAAAGATTTTATAAGAGTCATTTATTCTATATAGAGAGGTCTATATCATTTTCCGAATTTTTAGTTCTCCAAATGATTATAGAATTTATGTAAATTTCTAGGGTATATAAGAGTGAATCTATTCAGATGAAAAATCCCAAACCAATTATAGTTTTATTATATTAGATGATGTTTAATATGGTATTATATGAATTAAAAATAATCCATTCAATTAATGATGCTTGAAATTGCAGAGAATGAGATGAATTTTGAAAATATTATTTCATAATGATCATAATTAATATAAATGAATAAATACAGTTTTGTTCTATATGGTTTTTTATGATAGTTAATGTATGGGTTATTTTAATGGAGATAGATGGTTCATCTGTTGTTAATGTTTTTTTCACTATGATGGAAGAATATTTTTTGTTTCAATTTAGGATTACTGGTTTTCTACACTATGATTTATGATGTGGAACAAATAGTTATTCTTGATTCCAACATAATAGTTCCTTAATATTAACAATTTTAGAGATGAAGAAGTTATGATGAATAAATATTTTTGGAAATTTATTTTCATTAATTTAAAAAATGAACTGGTACGTGAATATAATATTTCTCCTTTGTAAAATAAATAGATCATGTTTTATCAAAAAAAAAATTAGTATAGAGATTAGTGTTATATTGTTTAATTTATTTTATAAAATAGTGAAATTTTAAATAAGGTGTGTGTAAAATTTAGTAGATATAGGAAGAATCTAAAGGAAGTGTATAATATTTAAAATAGTGAGATAATAATAATAATAATAATAATAAGTGGAAGGAGAAAATGAGAAAAACTCATTTATTTGTGTGTTATAGTATTTGTTGTAAAAAAAATTGAGTGACAAATAAATTTTTATTTTTCTATTTGACAATGATGTACGGGAGAACCATACTAGTTTTTCATGAAAGTCATCAAGGGGAGAAGTTAAATACATATCTAAAATGTATAATATAGTGGGGATTTATTTATAACAATGTTTTTTATAACATTTCTATATTATTGTACCATGGATAAAGTATTTTCATAATTAATTAAATTTACAATGATTATTCTAATGGATATTTTTCTTCCAGGTTAGTATGAATCATTTAAATGATTAATTACTCATTTTCATTAATGGTACATTTACTTCAAGTGTAACATTAATTTTTTCATTAACTCATGTTGAAGAGTTATGAATTTACATTGTAAACTATGATAAATAATATAGGTTGATTTCATAATAAATCATGAATGGAAAAAAAATAATATTATTCATTTATTTACTACCGCTTTATTAGTGAACCATGTTATCTATTGGGATAAAAAAATTAATAAAGCATTTTATTTTCATCTAATTATATAAAAGTTAGTTTTTTCTTTCACTGAGTATCATCATGATTAGCTTTTATTTGAGTTATTTTATGAAATCATTTATATATGATAAATTTTTTTTTCTATAATTTTTTCTGATATATATATTACATGGATATAGTGAAAAATAATTGAATTCTTAATTTTTGTAGTTTTATTTAATAAATATTGAATGATCATATTTATCCATATCATCAATCTATATGATTTAATGATATATAGGATATTATCATTGGATTTAATCCACATGTTAATGGAACAATAATGATAGTATTACATATGAATAATTTTAAAAATGATGTTAGTGATCAGAATGATATTTTAACATCTATATGCTAGAATAAATTTTTAAATTTTATTATTTTCAATTTGAGAAAATGATTTTTGGGTAAATTAAAAATAATTTATTAACTAATTAATCAATAAAATATGTTTAATTATCTTATACTGGTGATCCCATATGAGTGATGTGTAAAAGACTTTGTGATCTCTATATGTTGTTATGATGATAAGTTAGAGGATGATATGGTTAATGAGAACATACTATAAATTTTTATAATAGGATTAATGAAAAACATTTATTTACTTGATTATCATTATATATGTTCACATCCCTTGTGTTATTAAAATAGTATTCTAATGACATATAAAAAGAGGAAAATATGTATTTTAAAAAATAAGACCAAGGATAAAATCTCTTTGAAAACATTAAATAATATGAAGATAAAAAATGGTGTAGAGGATGAAAAAGAAGTTATGTATTTAGATGAGGGTGTTGAATTTATATTTTATAAACTCATTCAACTAATATAAATAATTATCATAAAGTGAGTATGTACATTTCTTGTAGATTTTGCATTTATATATTTCTTCTATGGGGTATTAGATATATTTCAACTAACTACCCATTGATGAAAAAGATTAATAGGTAATAAGTTATAATAATGTATAGAATGTATGTAGTTACTTGAATAAGACAAAATCAAATCCCATTTTTATCTAATGGTGTGAATTTTTAAAAGTATATATATATATATATTGTAACTATTCTTGATGGATGTGATAATTGTGAGAACATAAAACATGTAGTTTCATATATTGATGATGGGGAAATGTTTTTTATAGAAAATTTTAATGAATTATAAAACAAGATAAATGAGTAATGTAGTTATTTAATTATAGACGAAAAAACAATGGAATGAATACTTAAAATGGTACTCAAAGAGTTTCCCATTCAAAATCATAATAGAAAAAGTAAACAAGTTTTCATGCACAATTGAATCTTTTCTAACAATTATGATATATTAATACTAAAAACGTTTCCTGGTTGACAATGGAAATTTGAATATTGAAAATTCTATTTGATGAAGATAATAAGATTTTTTGACATGTAAATGAATTTGGGAGACAATGATATTATTCAAGAGATTAAATAATGAATTTTATAAATATTGAAAAAGAATAAGATATGTTTATAGAATATCTTTATATTTCCATTCATGATGACTAAGAATGATTATGGAACATGAAATTGAATGAAGTTGAAGATGAAATGATTGATATTGATTCATTATATAAAAAATATCTCATTAAAGGAAATAAAAACATCCTTAATTTTTTTGGTAAAATGAATGATATAATATAATAATAGAAGAAATTTTGGCTTATGGAAATATAAGATAATTATGTGAAATAAAGATACATATAGAAGACTAATTTTAAATATAATTATATTACAAAGGATGTTTTTTAGACAATCATGAATATTTATTATGTAAATTTAGATACATTTAGATCTTACCAATATTTTGATTCACGAAATGTATACAACAATAATTTTCAAAGGATAGAAAAAAAATTCAAAGAATATATTATAATCTATTTTCAAGTGTATTGATTCCTTTTATGCATAATATTTTCTTTATGGAGGATTTTTCGTTTCGTAAAGGAGTTATGGGTTTAAATACTATTATTTATATGAATGTAGAATTTTTTTGTGTCAAAAAATGAGGTAGAGTTAGTCTAGTCAAATGAAACAAATATTAAACAATATTAAAAAACTATTGGGGATTAAAAATAAATTTAAATTCATTGAATAGGAATATATGATATGTGAATAGCCATGTCACCATTATTTTTATTTTATTCTCATTGTATTTTCTAAAAATAGTATAATGAATAATTCTTAGAAGTCTCAAAATAGAAAAATAAATGGAAATGAATATGTGTTAATTATTAGATTTCCACACAATAAGTCACAATGAAAATAAACATGTATTTTTTATACTATATCTTAATCTCATTTTAAATCCAATTTTTATGAACTAAATATATATAATGAACTTCAAGAAACCATTTATGACCATTTATAATGATGGGACACAAAAAATTAATATAATTGGTTCAAAAATCATTAGATAGAAATATAAGGAATAAAGTAACTTGTTAGATATTTATTGGGGTGATACAAAATTCTATAAATGTATCTAACTTCTATAAAGAATATTGTCAAGTGGTATTTATAAAGAAATAATTTGCTGTAAAGAAATTTAATTTTAGATATTATGATATTAAAGGAAAATATTCATGAATGAAATAAAATTATGTTTTTAGTAGCTATATGTAATAGGGATTATAAGAAAAATTATGGTTATTTTGATAAGCTTGTAGATATTATTGACCTCAAAAAGAGATTAAATAAAGTCATACTCCAGAATATGGATAACAATTCGATCTCAATATGGACATTTAAAATAATTATTAATGTGGAAAGTATTTCTATTTTTTGGAATTAGTGTCAAAGTTAAGATATTGAATAAGTAAAGTTCAGTGAGAATAAATATTATTGGTATATTCATATAGAAAAATTATTGAAAAATTAGAGTTTACATGATAATAAATCATAGATAATAGTGAAATTAAACAATTAAATATATTTTCATTCACAGGAGGAGTAACATATAAATCCACAGATGTCTATGAAAAATTAATATCCTTTATCTATCAAGGGGCTAGGTGTGATATCTCTAACCACTCTCTCACTTATTCTTTAGAATTTATTTTCAATAGGGAAAAGGTCATATTTAATTAAACTTTTTATTTATTTATATATTTTAAAATGTTTAGAAATATATTTTAGAGAGAATAAAAAGGAATATATTATACCTAATGGTAGACATATCTCTTTTATTGAGGGATCATGTATTATTTAGGGGGTTGTTAAATGGAGTAAGTTATAATGTAAAAATCTCAATTGTTCTAACATTTTTTGTGAGCATATTTCTTGGAACTCATATACACTGGATCGGGGGAATATTTTGGGAAGTTTAAAAAAATTATTTTCATTTAGTATCATTAATTACATGTATCAAGATGGTTCAAGGGATGTAATGAAAAAAAATGTTTATAATACATATTGTAACACCCCAGGTAAATAAAGAGTATGACATTTTAACATTTATCTATATTTGTGAATAAAATATTTATATGACTTTAAAGGGGACGCTATGCTCTATGGCGTACCCAACACGCAACAATGAGTTTCTTAGTAATCTTACGTTGCACTCTAATAATAAAAAAATATTATTTTAAATAGTAGTTAACGCCTAGTCGTTGTAATGGAAGGAATTAACAAAACTAACTACAAAATTATTATATATGTTTGTCAAATATGTTTACTTTTTATAATAAATGTTAGAGGATTAAAAATGTGAATGAATTTTATTTTAAGCATAAACATTCTAATATTCTTTAAAAGGACGATTAACCGCCTTTTGATGGAGAACCACTTTTAAATCCACTTTTTGACAATTTTATGTGTTATATTTGACAAAATAAAATTCTTCTTTAGAATCGGGACATAAAAATTTACTTTGTGAAAATTTTTGGTATTTTTTCGAAAAAGTTCAGTTTTTCATGAATAGTGAAAAATGTTATATTTTAATTCAAACCCTCTTTTTAATCTAATTTATTTATTTGATTATATAATCTTTTGAATTGGTTTTAAATTTAAATTAGAATATATTATTACCATTTAATCCAATAGTGGTCATACGAATTAATTTCACTTTGAAAGCAGACTTAAACTAGTGTCAATCTTTTGATATATTTTGTTTCATAAAAACACGCTATTTGTTTTGACAGCGGGAATTAATTATTAAATTAATTAATTAAAATTATATGTTTTTAATTTTGTAAAATAGACATCATTTTTGAATTCGGAATATCAAATATAGATTGGGGTGAATTTTTGGTAATTTTTTGAAAAAGGTCAATTTTTGATGAATAGTGAAACCACTAAGTGATACTTATAAAAACTGATTTTCCGTTTAAATGAAATTTTTCCACCTTTGTGTTTTAAATATCAAAAATCCTACATAAATGTTTGTCATTAAGAAGTAAAATGTGGTTCAATTGGATTAAAATAATTTTTTTGGTGAATAGAAACTTATTTAGTTTTTTATCGCGATTAGAGGTAATTAGTGTAGTTTAAGGTAAGAATAATGTTTTAATAGAATAAAATGACCTAGACACATGTCCTACCCTCATTGGATGTGTCATGGCCGACCAATACATTCCATGGGTCAACTTGGGGACCCCATGGAGCCACTTTGGTTGGAAAATGGCTTAAATACCTTTTTATTTAATGTTAAAGTGAAAATGACACAAACATGAGATTTTTTACTAAAACAATTTTTACATGGGGTTATAAAAGTCATATTTTTGACTATAAATAGTAATTGGAAAGATAAAAATCTTCCTATGTCATAGTTTTTTTTTATAATTTTTAGACATTAAATAAATTAAATTATTTATGACATCATGATGATACCCGATGACCTCATTATTTAACGATTTATATAAAATTGAAAGATAATGTAATATCTAAGACCTACACATGTCTAAAAACTATTGGATGGGTGTATTTCGAACCCTTATTACCTTATCCTCTAAAAGAATAAATGTGCGACCATTAAAATCCGAAACTCATTCTAAAATAAATTAACATTTCTTTACTTTCCAAGAGTGCCCCTACTCTCATCTTATAAAAGGCCCCCACCTCTACCTCCTTACCCACACCTCTCAAGCCTTTTTCTCGGCCAAACCCTGACCATTTCATCTCTCCACATCCCTCTCTAACTCCTTGAAGCCTCACTTTAGTCAGAATCCTTTCCAAGGAAGCCTTTGAGCTCAAATCAATGGAAGTTACCCGACTTAAAGGTAATGTCTTCACTTGTGTCCTTTTGTTTTATTTTGCTTGTCCAACCCCATAAACTCTTTTTATTCATTTATTTTGTAAAAAATCCATTATCTTAAATATACTAGGATATTGGTATAAGAAGTATTCTAGCTACACTTACACACACCTACATCTAATGGTTAATGAATATACTGTTTCCGTGGATGGCGAATTTCTGCCTCCCGAAACGATGATTGTTCAACATTCATTTAGCACCTTAAAAGGTGGCCATTATGATGTCACTATAGTTATATATGATATATAATATGTTTATTCTTTCCTTAAGCTTCTGTATTATTCATTTATGGAATACCTTTATGGTTTCCATTATGGTAAACGTGATATCTTCATTTTAGGAAGTGCGGACTACCGCCCCCTCAAGGTGATTTGATTCGTTAATGCCATATGTGAGACGTATAAATGATGGAATTAATGGTATTACATATTTTATCCTACTATAATTATAATATAACTTTATATATTTATTATTTAATTCAATTGAATACAAAAAAAAAGAAATGAAAGTAGCGTTCATGCGTACGTACGGCTTACCGTCTTCATGAACGGTACATTTCATTTCTTTTCTACAAATGTTATGTACTATTATATGTACATATATATAATGGATATATATGTAATATATTACATCTAAATTATGGGTATAATTATGGAATCATAATATATATATCTCTTATTTTGTTTTAACTCCATTAATATGGCAAAAAAATGAAAGTAGCGTTCATGCGTACGTATGGCCTACCCTCTCCATGAATGGTGCTTTTAATTATTTATCTCCAAATGCTACGGAATAGTATAAAACGAATATATACTGGATATTTATGATATTTAAAACATAAATACAATTCTGGAGATGATTTACTTATAACTACATGGAAAATTCTTTTCCAACAAGGTCAATTTTTACTCATGTACTGAACATCGACAAAAATGTCTGATACGAACTCACTTTATTAAAAAATTATTATAACATTATAATATGTGATATGAACTGAATAATAATATTTAAAGGATGTCCTTAAGCAAATATAAATTGACCAAATTTTATTATTCAGGAGATTAAAGAACAATCGAGTCATGTCGGACACGGTGTAAGGGATCCTACTCCTCTCTTTCTTTTTAAGTACTCTCTTTTATGTCACTTCTTTTAAGAAACTCTTTGTTATGTTGGGGGATGTTATTTTATATTCATATTTATTTAAACATTATTTTAATATGATTAGATACCCTATTTGATCTCATCAATCAATTTTGGAAGTTTTAAGTGGCGTCGTTAGGCTGCCGATTTTTCGTAAGGGATTTTTTCATCTCACTTTTATTACCGTGAGATTTATGCTACATTTGCCACAATTTCCTTTGAGTGGTGTATGTACTGACCATTATTTTACTCATTGTGTGATATACTTTCATATATGAGTATTTATATCAATGTTGTATTTTCCTTCTTTCACGGGGTGTATGTTTCGAAAGATACCCATGTCGGTAAGGGAACCTTTCACCCTCCTCTTTTTAAAAGACTTCTTTTGTTGGGTATTTTAATTTACATATTGTTATGTTGGGATATGTTCTCATATATCCTTATCGATGTAAATTTTATGTCCAATTGATGAGATCCCCTTTATCTCTCTCATTAACCCTTTTTGTAAAATTTTATGTGACGCCGTTAGGCTATCGAATTTTTCCAAGGGAACTTCTTAACCCAATTTCAATTTCTTTGGGTTCAACATGTATTTATTGAATATGTCATCCTTTGAATATGTGTGAATGGAATTTGATTATTTTACACTTAATATCCACTTATATTGGGTGTATTTATATTTGCCACACATAATTATGATATTGATTTATCCTTAATTTAAGGATACTTTCTTTATAATCGATTTCATCTCATTTTACATTTCCTTTGAAACTTCATTGTTGTTATGAACCAATTCACTCTTATATGGTGTGTATATTGTCCTTTGACATATTATATCATGAATCCCTTTATTCTCATGATATTATAAAGTTCAGTGTAAATGTTATTCCGCAATTATTTGTATTCAAAAGTCTCTCATTTTGTTAAAAACTCTTTAACAAAAATATCAATTTAAACATTTTAAATATTTATTATTATAAATCTTTATCTTTAATGTCCATGTTTTCAAAATGGTTTTAAGTATTTATTTATATGTACATTAATGTTTTAAAATTATAATTCCATTAAAATCTTCAAATTGGTATGGGACACTTTGATTCAAAAATCTCTTTTAAATGGTGTTTGAAAATGGATTGATTAATTCAATATCTGAGAATTACTTATTGTGATTTCAAATGAAATGTTGTTATTGAAATGTTTATATTTTCAATATTTTATGAGTAATTATGGTACTTGGACATTTTAAGGGTGGTTACGTGATAAACCATATGACGGGTGGTGCCGTGAATATCAGGATGGGTGGTTACGTTATAACCTCCAATGCATTGGGAATGGAAGTCGGCCCTATGGATATTCCATTAAGTATGTATGGAAGTTGGCCGAATGGCTATTCCATTAAGTGATATGTGTGGAATTAGACCTTATGGTTATTCCACTTATGTATGTTTATGTCCCAAGTTACCTTTATATGTTATGTGATCTTAATATGGGTTTTATGATAATATTTTGGTTACAGAAGGGTAAGTAATGAAATTTTATTCAGTGAAGAGTTTTACTACTTCGAAAAGGTGAAAAGTATTACTTTGATAAGGTATACATGGTTTACTTGTTGTTTAGAAAAACTAACAGTTTTCATTCTTTGTGTATCCCTTACTGAGCTTTTTATGCTCGTCCCATGTTTTTGAAATGTTTTTCATAGGACTTAACGTGGAATAGGGTCAGGGATGGGATCAAGGGAAAGTCATGCTACCTAAAACATGGAACTAGACATGTTTCTTTTTAAGAGTTTTTATTTTATGGAAACTTAGTAAAAGTTTCTACTTTTTAATCTTCTGATATGTAATAGTTATGTCCTAATTCTCTAAAACTCTAAACCTGAAAAGATCCTCAATGTGAATTATTCATTTAATTCAATATTAAGTAAGGTTTAAGGTTGGGGCCTTATAGATGGTATCAAGGGTCGGTTTAGATAACATTAGAGGTTAGGGTATCCTCTAAGAATAATTGACATTATCATAATGTTTAGGATTTCATAAAGAGTCCTAGTTTTAGATAAAGTGAATGTGTAAGTATATATTTGTGTTTATCTTCCTAATTAGTACATGATGGTTTTGTTGATATACCGACATTGACATTTCTGTTTTTAGTGAATGGATGGATCTAGCAGGCACCAAAGACACTACAGGTTTGAAGGAAACTGTGGTGGTTCTCTGATTAATATACTAGATAAAATGGGGGATTCAATGAGGAAACTCATGGTTGTTCTAAACCCACTATCAAGGAGTCATGATCAACCACTCTAACCATGGTATGTTCTGTAATGCATCATGTACGAGATGACCAATCGATGTGGACGTTCAAGTAATAATTATAAAGGTAACCATTAGAGTTTATATGATCCGTACTTTTGAGGTAATTATGGGTTATTATATTATATGCTGGAAAATGAAGGGCATGAGATAAACTTGAGGTTAAAATATGTTATGATAATTTTTGAAGATTTTATCTCGTTTTGGGGAATGTTTTAAAATTATATAGTTTTGGAAAAAGGACAACACGCAGACCGTGTGACAACCTGTCACTTCGGACAAAGCTGCGGGAATCGAACCCACAACCAAAGGGCGACTGGTATTTATCGCCTACCACTGGACTACGTGAATTCCCTGGTTAGATTGACTAATTATTTTTAGTTAGATGATTTTAGGAATCAAGAGAAAGATTATTTTGGGTTATCTATGGAAATTATTAACCTATCATGGATGATATGTGATTAGGTTAATTACTTTTCAATACGATACTTTAAGAGTAATTTATGTTATTTGGAGATAAGTGTTAATTTGTACCTTGGAAGACTATGCGACTAAATCCTTCAAATATTTGGGATTCAATATTAGATTGGTTTACATTGAATTCTTTTATAGACAATTTTTTTATTTAATGGTCTTATTGATCTTTGAGTATTGTTTGATAAATTTTGGAGATTAAGAATAGATTTGTTTTTTTTAAGGATTATCCTTTTTGGGTATTATCTGATATTGTACTAACCTTTTTGGTTTTGGTTTCGGTTAAGGTATAATGATATGGGAAGTATATAGTTATCTTTTGTGGATTTGGTGATTCTCTAGAAGTTGATTATAGTACTCTTAATGTGAATAAGTCATCCTAAATACTCGTCTTTTGGGGAAAGTATGAGTTTGTGTTAGAAATCTAGTAAAATTTGAAAGTCAACCTGACAAGTATGTATGTTTCCTTAAGATCAAAAATAAATTCCTCAATGAAGAGTAACTTAAAACAAAAGTGTTGTCTGTTAACTTTTCCTACTGGGGAATCGAATACCGTTTAACCCATCACAAGTTTGTGATTCTCTTATGGTTAACATTATCCTAGTCATGTTTACTATCACTCTCCATCAGAACATGACCCTTTGTTTTTTTCCTCCATGTGCCTGTTTTCATACTTGGAATCCTAGTATGGGTTAACTCGGGTGACCTTTGTATTTATCTTTATTTATTTTAAAGTGATTGTTTTACTAACTCTTGTTCCGATGTGGGATTTTCAATGAAGTTTCTAAGACCAATTTTAAAATTGCGAGGAAGCAATTCCCAAAAGGGGGGAAGGATGTAACACCCCAGGTAAATAAAGAGTATGAAAATTTCACATTTATCTATATTTGTGAATAAAATATTAATATGACTTTAAAGGGGACGCTATTCTCAATGGCGTACCCAACACCCAACAACAAGTTTCTTGGGAATCTTACATTGCACTCTAATAATAAAATAATATTATTTTAAATAGTAGTTAACGCCTAGCCGTTGTAATGGTGGGAATGAATAGAACTAACTACAAAATGATTATATATGTTTGTCAAATATTTTTACTTTTTACAATAAATGTTAGAGGATTAAAAATGTGAATGAATCCTATTTTAAGCATAACCATTCTAATATTCCTTAAAAGGTCGATTAACCGCCTTTTGATGGTGAACCTCTTTTAAATCCACATTTTGACAATTTTATGTGTTATATTTGACAAAATAAAATTCTTCTTTAGAATCGGGACATCAAAATTTACTTTGTGTAAATTTTTGGTATTTTTCCGAAAAAGGTCAATTTTTTATGAATAGTGAAAAATGTTATATTTTAATTCAAAACATCTTTTTAATCAAATTTATTTGTATGATTAGATTATCTTTTGAATTGGTATTAAAGTGAAATTAGAATATATTTTTACCATTTAATCCAATAGTGGTCATTGGAATTAATTTCACTTTGAAATCGGGCTTAAACTAGTGTCAATCTTTTGATACATTTTGTTTCATAAAAACACGCTATTTGTTTTGACAATGGGAATTAATTATTAAATTATTTAATTCAACTTATATGTTTTGAATTTTTTAAAATATACATAATTTTTGTATTCGGAATATCAAATATAGATTAGGGTGAATTTTTGGTAATTTTCTGAAAAACTTCAATTTTTGATGAATAGTGAAACCACTAAGTGGTACTTATAAAAACTGATTTTCTGTTTAAATGAAATTTTTCCACCATTGTGTTTTGAATTTCAAAAATCCGACATACATGGTTGTCATTAAGAAGTAAAATTTTGTTCAATGGGATTAAAACAAATTTTTCGGTAAATAGTAACTTATTAAGTTTATCATTGTGATTAGAGGTAATTAGTGTAGTTTAAGGTACGAATAATGTTTTAATAAAATAAAATGGCCTAGACACATGTCCTACCCTCATTGGATTTGTCATTTCCGAACAATACAATCCATGGGTCAACGAGGGGACCCCATGGAGCCACTTTGGTTGGAAAATGACATAAATACCTTTTTATTTAATGGTAAAGTAAAAATGAAACAAACGTGAAGTGTTTTACTAAAACAATTTTTACATGGGGTTATACAAGTCATATTTTTGACTATAAATAGTCATTGGAAATATAAAAAGATTTTCTACTTCATAGTTGTTTTTTATAATTTTTAGACCTTAAATAAATTAATTTATTTATGACATCATGATGATGTAGCGATGACCTCACTATTTAACGATTTAAATAAAATTAAAAGATAATGTAATATCTAAGACCTACACATGTCCAAAACCTATTTTATGGGTGAATTTCAAACCCTTATCACCTTATCCTTGAAAAAAATCAATGTGGGACCATTAAAATCCGAAACTCATTCTAAAATAAATTAACATTTCTTTACATTCTAAGAGTGCCCCTCCTCTCATCTTATAAAAGGCCCCCACCTCTACATCCTTACCTACCTCTAAAGCCTTTGGCTGGGCCAAAACCTGCCCATTCCATCTCTCCACATCCCTCTCTAACTCTTTGAAGCCTAACATTGGTCGGAATCCTTTCCAAGGAAGCCTATGAGCTCAAATCAAAGGAAGTTACCCGACTTAAAGGTAATGTCTTCACTTGGGTCCTTTTGTTTTATTTTGCTTCTCCAACCCCTAAACTCTTTTTATTCATCTATTTTGTAAAAAATCCAGTATTTTAAATATACTAGGATGCTGTTATAAGAAGGATTTGAGCTACACTTACACACACCTACATCTAATGGTTAAAGAACATACTGTTTTCGTGGATGGCGAATTCCTGCCTCCCAAAACGATGATTCTTCAACATTCTTTTAACACCTTCAAAGGTGGCCATTAAGATGTAACTATGTATATATATGATATATAATATTTTATGTTTTCCTTAAGCTTGTGTATTTTTCATTTATGTAATACCTTTATTGTTTCCATTATGGGTAAACATGATATCTTCATTTAAGGAAGTGCGGACTACTGCCCCCTCAAAGTGATTTGATTCGTTAATGCCATATGTGGGACGTATAAAGGATGGAAGTAATGTTATTACATATGTTATCCTACTGGAATTATAATATACCTTTATATCATTATTATTTCATTCAATTGAATACAAAATTAAAGAAATGAAAGTAGCGTTCATGCGTACGTACGGCTTACCGTCTCCATGAACGGTACATTTCATTTCTTATCTCCCAATGTTATGTACTATTATAAGTACATATATATAATGGATATATATGTAATATACTACATCTAAATTATGGATATCATTCTGTAATTATAATATATATATATCTCTCATTTTGTTTTAATTCCATTAATATGGCAAAAAATGAAAGCAGCGTTCATGAGTACGTACGGCCTACCGTCTCCATAAACGGTGCTTTTAATTTTTTTTCTCCAAATGCTATGGAATAGTATCAAACGAATATATACTGGATATATATGATATTTAAAAAATAAATACTTTTCTGGAGATGATGTACCTATAACTACATGGAAAATTCATTTCAAACAAGGTCAATTTTTACTCATGTACTGAACATCGACAAAAACGTCTGATACGAACTCACTTTATTAACCAATTTGTATAACATTATAATATGTGATATGGACTGAATAATAATATTTAAATTAGGTCCTTAAGAAATTATAAATTGACCAAATTTTATTATTCATGAGATTAAAGAACGATCGAGTCATGTCAGACACGAGGTAAGGGATCCTACTCCTCTCTTTCTTTTTAAGTACTCTCCTTTATGTCACTTATTTTAAGAACCGCTTTGTTATGTTGGGGGGTGTTCTTTTATATTACTCTTTCTGTAAACATTATGTTAATATGATGAGATACCCTATTTTATCTCATCAATCCATTTCGGAAGTTTTAAGTGGCGCTGTTAGGATGCCGAGTTTTCGTAAGGGATTTTTTCATCTCACTTTTATTACCGTGAGATTTATGCACAATTTGCGACAATTTCCTTCGAGTGGTTTATGTAATGACCATTATTTTACCCATGTGTAATATAATTTCATTTATGAGTATTTACATCAATGTTGTATTGTCCTTCTTTCACTGGGTGTATGTTTCGAAAGATACCCATGTCGGTAAGGGAACCTTTCACCCTCCTCTTTTTAAAAGACATATTTTGTTGGGTCTTTTAATTTACATATTGTTATGATGGGATATGTTATCATATATCCTTATCGATGTAAATTTTATGTCCAAGTGATGAGATCCCCTTTATCTCTCTCATCAACCCTTTTTGTAAAATTTTATGTGATGTCGTTAGGCTATCAAATTTTACCAAGGGAACTTCTTAACCCAATTTTGATTTCGTTGGGTTCAACATGTAGTTATTGAATATGTCATCCTTTGAATATGTGTTAATGACCTTTGATTGTTTTACACTTAATATCCACTTATATTGGGTGTATTTATATTAGTCACGCATATTTATGAGATTGATTTATCCTTAATTTAAGGATACCTTCTTTATAATGGATTTCATCTCATTTTACATTTCTATTGAGACTTCATTGTTGTTATGCACCAATTCACTCTTATATGGTGTGTATATTGTCCTTTGACATATTATATCTTGAATCACTTTCTTCTCATGATATTATAAAGTTCGGATTAAATTTTATTCCGCAATTATTTGTATTCAAGAGTCTCTCATTTTGTTAAAAACTCTAACAAAAATATCATTTTAAATGTTTTAAAGATTAATTATTCTAAATATTTATCTTTAATGTCCATGTTTTCAAAATGGTTTTCAGTATTTATTTATATGGACATTAATGTTTTAAAATTATAATTCCATTAAATTCTTCAAAGAGGTATGGGACACTTTGATTCAAAAATATCTTTTATATGGTTTTTAAAAATGGATTGATTAATTCAATATCTGGGAATTAATTATTGTGATTGCAAATGAATTGTTGTTATTGAAATGTTTATATATTCAATATTTTATGTGTAATTATGGTACTTGGACATTTTACGGGTGGTTACGTGATAAACCATATGACGGGTGGTGCCGTGAATACCAGGACGGGTGGTTACGTTATAACATCCAATGCATTGGGTATGGAAGTCGGCCGTATGGCTATTCCATTAAGTATGTATGGAAGTTGGCCAAATGGCTATTCCATTAAGTGATATGTGTGGAATTTGACCTTATGTTTATTCCACATAAGTATGTTTATGTCCCAAGTTACCTTGATATGTTATGTGATCTTTATTTGTGTTTTATTGTAATATTTTGGTTACAGGAGGGTAAGTAATGAAATTTTATTCAGTGAAGAGTTTTACTACTTCGAAAAGGTGAAAAGTATTACTTTGATAAGGTATAAATGGTTTACTTGTTGTTTTGAAAAACTAAAAGTTTTCATTCTTTGTGTATCCCTTACTAAGCTTTTTATATTCATCCCAAGTTTTTGAAATGTTTTTCACAGGACTTAACGTGGAACAGGGTCAAGGATGGGATCAAGGAAAAGTCATGCTACCTAAAACATGGAACTAGACATGTTTCTTTTTAAGAGTGTTTATTTTATGGAAACTTAGTAAAATTTTCTACTTTGTAATCTTTTGAGATGTAATAGTTATGTTCTAATTCTCTAAAACTCTAAACCTAAAAAGATCCTCAATGTGAATTATTCATTTAATTCAATATTAAGTAAGGTTTTAGGTCGGGGCCTTATACATATAATAAGATTTTGTTATTTAATAATATTTAGTCACACCCCATATTCACTCAATTATTATTGGAGATAGATAATAATGATTCATTTCTATTTTTGATTAGTTTTAAAGGGATTTATTTTATATGGTTTCTAAAAAAATTACCAATTGGTGTATTTATTAATCCAATAGATGAATTGAGATTTTATAGTTCCGATAAAGAAGAAGGTTTCCTTGAGGAGATTTTTTAGACCCCATGAGTGTTTTTTAAGATTATAATTTAATAAATATATGAAATTATATATGATGGGTTAGATATATTTATTTTTTAGGGTTTTATTTTCAATAAAGAGTCTATTCACAATCTCAAAAGAAATAACTTTAATAATGTGATGTGATGATTCACGTTGTATTTTTTGTGGAGGATGAAAATTGTTTGTGGAAATTTGGATATAATATTGAAGTGTCATTAGTGTTGAGAATATTCAATTTTAAAATAAAATATTTTCAAAATTTATATCAGTAGTTTTCATAAATGTATGACTCAATCAACTAGATTAGTGATACCGTGGTTATGTCTCTTGTTTATAATAGTGTGTTTAGATTTTTATAGACTCAACTTATGTATATATAAATAATAGCCTAATTTTAAGTTTAGGATAGTATTTTAGATATATTTTAATAGTCATTATTGTCATTTAATATGATTCTTATATATTTTATGTAACGCCCCGACCCCAATTACCCAGTGTCAGTGCATTATTACATAACATTGGCATGATCACAAGAAAGATCAAATCTCGAAAGGCTGATTGGTTTAGTAGCCTTGGAAACACTAGAAATATTCATAAAGTTTTAAATTACATCATAAGGTGAAAAACTACTACAAGAACATATTGTCTCCATAGTACACACTATTATCCCCTCATAATATCCCTGCAGGTCATTTATAATTTACTTCTTCACATCCTGGGAAAAATAAAACATAGAAAAGGGGTGAGCTCAAATGCCCAGTAAGGATAACAATATAGCGGAAACTTTCATAAATAAGAATAAACATTTGAGGCAATTTATAACTAAAAAATCATTTTAAACTTGAACTTCAACATAGTATAGCAACAATAAAATGAAATAATGTCATTTACTTATTCGCATGGATATTCTAATAATCGAATAATCACATGTAATATCAATAACAACTTTCATAATGATGGAATGCATAATTCCAAACTATTATAACCACATAGCCAAGGCCTCGTGCCAAGACTACAAATAAGATTTTGCCAAGGCCTTGTGCCAAGACACTAATTTGTATCATGAGACCTACTGATGCATCGAGGAGCTATAGTGGGCTCCACCCATCACATATTAAGTCCAATGCATTCCTCATATGAATAGGATTAAACATAACATAAACATTTGTATTAAAACTAGCATACTAAATGTCAATACATTCTCCATAAACCATGAATTGTATAAAAATAACACATCCACAGTCAAAGATATCACAAAACATTCAATACAATATAAAATTTTTGTATCATAATAAATCAACATCAAATAAGATTAAAATCCATCAAAGGATGTTGACATAGATGAAATCCAAACTATTTGAGAGAAATATCTCTTTTCTCAAAATCATTGAAAAGTCACACATTTATAAAGTAAGTAATTTAAAATAGATTTTTGAATCAAAGTGTCCCATACCACATTGAAAAATTTGAAAAGAAATATCATTTCAAAACATTCATGTCCATATAAATAAATCCTTAAAATCATTTTGAAAACATGGACACTAATTAAAAAGATTTAGAAAGATAAATCTTTAAAACATTTAAAATTATGATCTTTATAAAGAGTTCCTTTCACAAATTCTTAAAATATTCATTTTGAAATCATTTAAAAGTCACATAATTATAAAATAAAACATTTACTTTGAAAATATTCTTATAAGCTTCCAAGGGAAGCTTTGACGATTTTATAACGGCAGTAAATAGCTGCATCCACCATATAAGTTAAAAAAGACATTCTTACCATAAATTTAACGAAAAGGTTAAAAGTGCCTTGTTTGGAAAAACATGGAATGATTATTTCAAAACACATAAGGGTATAAATGGCTTTAACCCATTGTCTAGTAAATGGTAAATATGTTTTTAAATACATTTTTATGGAACATGGATGTTGATGATAAAGAGATCCCAGTAGATAATTGTGTATAAACAACCTCGGAGAATGAAGAGATTGTGAAATAAACCCTTACCTTGTACTTTTCCTTGGTTGAGGGTAGGTGTAGACGCCGGAAAAGTCCGTTGTTCCCAAACGAAGCTCCGGATGCGGAAAGCGAGGTCATATTTGGAGTCGGAAGGATGTTTCGGAGGGCCCGGAGGCCTTGCGCGGAATTTCAGAGGCCCGCGCGCAAAAGCGTTGAGTCGCGCGCAAAACCCCCGGGATGCGCGCAATGCGATGGTCCAGGCGCGCATTTCTGCGCGCCGCTGGCCCCCGCGGCTCCCTTTGCGCGCCGTGCCCGATTCCGCGCCCCGCGAGAAGGATTTCGCGCTCGCGCCTTGGATTCCGCGCCCGGGGTTGCCTATAAATACAAGGCGACCCCCAACGTTTTAAAGGTTGCTGGAAGTCGAAACGTCTCTCGTGCGCGCAAGTCAACCCCTTCCGCGCGCAATGACGAACTTCAGGTAACCTCCTTTCTTTCGCGCAAGAAAGCCTCGGGGTCCGCCTTCGCGCGCAATCCCCGCTGGCTCCTTTCCTTTGAATAAAAACTCACCCTAAGTCCTTTGCGCGCAAAAGAAGCCTCTTGCGCGCAATTGCCCCCGGGGTGCGCGCAATCCAGCCCGATTGCGCGCACCCCCCTCTTCAAAGTGGCCGTTCGTTTGAGAATGAGCCGTTGCCCCCGCGCGCTATCCGAAGCCCGGTGTGCGCAATCCCAAGCATCCGCGCGCAAGGCGCTGGCCCAATTGCGCGCCAGCCCGCCCTGATTGCGCGCCGACCCGCAGTATTGCGCGCAAAGCTCCCTTTTTGCGCGCAATCTGCCAGGGTCGCCCCCGTTGACCCCCTGAGGGTATCCGCCCGCGTGGCGCCCGATGATCCTCATTCCGGGTACCCGCACCGTGCGTTGTCTTCCCGTGCGGCCCTCCAGGCTCGCGCGAAGTGACACAGACCCCTCAGTGGCACCATATCGTCCTTCACGACGTTAAACTGCAATCGTCCAAGCTGCAAGACGTTAAACTGCCTAGCATAACGTCCGACATGACGTTAAACTGCACATTCGTCCCGCATGACGTTAAACTGCACACGTCCAACATGACGTTAAACTGTACTTCGTCCGAGCTACAAGACGTTAAACTGTTCAGCATACGTCCCGCATGACGTTAAACTGCACATACGTCCTGCATGACGTTAAACTGCACATTTGTCCAGCATGACGTTAAACTGCGCATTCGTCCTGCACGACGTTAAACTGCACACGTCCAAGCTGCATGACGCTAAACTGCCTAGCCCCCAACGTCCGCGCTGCAAGACGTTAAACTGCCTAGCATATCGTCCTTAACACATGACGTTAAACTGTACTTCGTCCGGCAAGACGTTAAACCGTCCGCTTCGTCCTCAACACATGACGTTAAACTGTACTTCGTCTGGCAAGACGTTAAACCGTCCGCATCATCCGATCCCGTGCTCCGCACGCTGGGTCCGCCCCCGGTTTGGATGTGGCCCCCACCCGCTCGTCTCTGCAGGGATGTCGGGATTGTCCTTCTCTAGGGACGATTTAATGGGAGCGGCTTTTCCCTACGGGGGCAGGGTATTACAAATCCCTAGTTTCTCGTGGGAGGCCGCACATGTGTATCTCCATTGCGCCTCCCCACTGCCGAAGCCAGTAGAGGGTGTGACTGGGATCGAGGTGTCTCATGCTTTCGGTCCAAGTCCCTTCCAACTGAGTTTTGCCGCATTCGGGCTGCCTTAGTGCGTAAGTCCTGACAGAATGAACTACGTGGACTTTGATCCCTGTCTTCTATACAGGGTACGTAGGAAGCCTCCCTGAGGTCCAAGCCCACCACCTGGTCGTCCCGGTCGTACTTACGTCGGTTCGTCCATCAGTGGACCCCTCCTGGGTTCACGCTTGCGTCGATTCACCTCTGAGTCCGCACCTGTGGGAGACTGCCCGTGTGTATATCCACGGTGCCTCCCCACAGCCCCCCTTTTTCCATTTCTCCTTTTATCGTCCAGTATGACGTGAAACTGTGATCCACCCGGCCGTTCCATCCCCCTCTGTGTGAGGTGGTTCGGTTCCATCCTCCGCCCGGCGGCCTTGACCCCTTTGTGCGTCGGCCTGCCAACGTCCAGCATGACGTGAAACTGTGATCCACCCGGCCGTTCCATCCCCCTCTGTGTGAGGTGGTTCGGTTCCATCCTCCGCCCGGCGGCCTTGACCCCTTTGTGCGTCGGCCTGCCAACGTCCAGCATGACGTGAAACTGTGATCCACCCGGCCGTTCCATCCCCCTCTGTGTGAGGTGGTTCGGTTCCATCCTCCGCCCGGCGGCCTTGACCCCTTTGTGCGTCGGCCTGCCAACGTCCAGCATGACGTGAAACTGTGATCCACCCGGCCGTTCCATCCCCCTCTGTGCGAGGTGGTTCGGTTCAATCCTCCGCCCGGCGGCCTTGACCCCTTTGTGCGTCGGCCTGCCAACGTCCAGCATGACGTTAAACTGTATCTCCGAACTACGTTGACTTTGATCCGCGCTAACGCGCGGTACGTAGGAAGCCTCTACGAGGTCCAAGCTCTTTACTCCGCTATCCATCCTGACCCTTACCCGGGCCGCCACATCCCGGTGGGGTCATGCCACTTCACTCCACTCCACTTCACCCGGGAAGCCGCCCATGTGCTGGCCCCAGCATCGAAGGTTCCCCGCAAGGGGTTCTGTCATCTGATCCACTCTTCGTGTCGATCAGTCCGATGCCGTCCCCGCTGGACGTTAAACTCGCGGCATACCCCGTGTTAAACATGGGAAGCTGAGGAAAACCTCAGGTGACACAGTTCCCCGCACCCGGTGCGGGATGCCTCAGGCGTCATGCCTTCGAGAAGCCCTATTAGGGACGGAAGACAGATATGCAGAGCCGCAGTGTAAATGCACGCCCCCAACACCCAGAGCCATCCGGTCTCCTCACCGCAGGTTGCTGCCCCGATCAGACTCCTTGGAGCGTCCGGGCGGAAGCAGCGTAATTAACCGGTGTCCATGAAGATATGGCGCCGGGAACGAGATTCACGAGCATGTCTTAAATCTATGAGGGAGACCCGGATTAGGCGACGAGTTCCGAGGAGACGTCCAAGGAAGGAGGAGCCGACATCCCATCATCCCGGTTTCGATCAAGGAGCAGACGCCCCTGAATAAGGGACGGATGCCGCCCGCCTTTGGAAAGCGGGACTGCGGGACCACAAGCCGCGCGCGCTCATCCCCTCGGGTTGACGGGTGCACGCGCGAACGCGTCCTGGCGGAACAGCGTAACCTGACGCACATCCGCACCGAAACAGAAAAATGGTGAACCCGACGTGAATCTCTTCTCCTCGACATGAGGACCGATAGCTTTCAGAGGTGTTGGAAGACCGGCATGTTACCCGGTCGAGCATTCAGTCTTACCCGCCAGGGGCTGGGGAAGTGAAATCGGGCACTCCGTCTCGCAACGTCGAGGGCCTGGGTTCCCCCCACGGAAGGCGTCGTGGCACTAACGGTTGGTTGTCGGTTCCTTTTCCTGTCAGTGTTAATGGGTTTTTCTCCCTGCTTTCAGGAATCAAGTCGCCCGACCCAGTGCCCGATCGCCACCCGCCCACTGGCGCGGGGGTAGGGGAAACGCCAATGCGGCTACTCCGCGCGGCCCCGCCCATTCCACAGCCGTCTCAGCAGCCGCAGCTGCAGGGCGACCACGCCCTCTCTCCCCCTCGGAGGTCATCCAGAGAAGGGTGATCAACACCCTGGTGCGGAGATACGAGGAAGAGGGAGTCATCCCCACTAGGGAAATGGCTCGCCTAGACCTTGAGGAGGCTGCGCCTCGCCGCCACCGCCGCCCCCGAGGGCCGCGCAGGGAGGCACCGCTGCCTACCTCAACGTCCAATCGCTTCGGGAGTTTATCCCCGGAGCGCTCTGACAGTTCCCTTCCCTACGCGGATGAGGTGGGAGATGCCCGGGACCACCCTATCCGGGATTCGCTCCAGGGATCCGCGGTAAGGGCTCCCGCCAGGCCACAGCGACACCGCCGCCAGGCCCCTCAAGTCGAAGAGCGGGCTCTCCACCTGCCCGCACCGCTCATCCCGACTCGTCTGTCCCGACGACAGCGTCGGGCACGAGCGGAAGAGGATGCCCACCTTGGGGCCCTAGCAACAGCGGCCGCATCGGCCCAAGCCACAGTTGGCTCCAGTCGCCGGGCCCCTGCGCATCCTGAGCAGGGGAACTTCTATGCCCGACCTGGATCGAGGCCCCGACCGCCCCAAAGGCAGGTTGGGTTGACTCTCCCGGTTGCTAGCACAAGCAATAGCCACCGCGGACCACCTCGCGGTAGCGCTATTCACCAACAGGGGCTACTCCATGTGACCGATCCGGGGGGAATGGGTCATCCCACCTCCCGATGCCGGCCCGGAGACCTGCCCGGAATCATCTCTCCCCGCGTCCCCTTTGATATCTGTCCCGGTGCCCCTCGCACCTTGGTTTCCAGTCCTCCTGGCCCCAGCACCAGTGCGGCCAGAGGACGCCAGGACAGAGATCAGCCCTGCCCCGAAGAACCACCCAGGGGCGGGAAGGCAAGGCGTCGACGCAGAGGGAAGAATGTTACGGAATTCCGGACAGAGATCCGACCTGTTCGCTTCTCTGATTCAGAGGCGGAGTACGATTCGGCGACAGAGCCCCTTCCCCAATCCCGCCAGTCGAGGGCAGGGGTAGGAATGCGGCACGTCAGCCTCGTACTCCCTGAGAGCGAGATCGATGTGATCCCTGCATCTCTCCGAAGGTATATCCGGAGTAACAAGGGCCTGGTAGACCCCCAAGGATCAAGCTTGTGGTTGGTACCGGCCCCTCCGGAAGTGCCTTCCGCCCCGATCAGAGAAGCCGGAGACCTTATCTGGGGACCGACGGTCGAACCCCGATCTAGTGCACCCTCGGCGAGCACCGATGCTACGGCAGGATGTTCGCTCGCCGGCCCGTCCTATCGTGATGTGGTAGCTAGGGCACCGCCACCCTTAGGGGGCGGCCCGGGATATGGAGGCCAATCGGCCTGCTCGCCGTATTCACCGCCGGCCAGCCCGTCGGCCCGACGGCCCACCTCGGCGCCACTGCCGGTTCCCCGTCCGTTCCCAGCCATTGAAGAGGACCGAGGAGATCTGGGTCCCGAGTTTGAGTCGTGGAGCTTCTGGACCGTCCTTGCAGAGGGCCACTTCCCTGAGAAGTTTTGGCCAGTCGCAGGACCGGTCTTTGATGCACCCGAATCACTCACCCCGGATGAGTTCGAATGCTTCCGCCGAACTCTCCGGGAGACTCACTCCCGTCTTCACTGCCTACAAATGCCATACCCCGGGAGTCAACTACACCTGGAGGATATTGGTGAGCAGTGCCGTCAAATTGACCTGGCCATGCTCCCCGCGGTTCGGCACCCCGGGTCATTTGGGCACCACGAGGCCCTCCAACAACGATGCGTTGAGTGTTTTCAAGTACTCCGCAAAGTTATCGAGGAAGCCGCTCCCCACGTGTATATCCGTGGATGGGGGCAGTACGCTGCCCTACGCTTCAGTGTGATTCGCCGACAGCCCGATTCGCTGGGAGGCCCTGAGGGTATATCCCCAGGGACGGAAACAGTCAATATGGCTGACCTGTCAGGAGAAGGGAACGACTTGGAACTTCTCGACGGGGGCTTCCCTCCCGAAGACAAGCCGTCGTCAGAGCCATCAGTGAGAGTTACTCGTCATCAGAGGAACATCCTGGGGCTCCCCGCACCCACTGAAGCACTGACGTTAAGCCGAAACGTCAGCAAAGGCAAAGAGCACGGCGGGGCTATAAAGCCCGCCGACCCCTCCACCTCCATACAGAGGGCAGAGGAGGATCCCGAGAAGGCTGCGCTACGTCAACAGCTCGCCGAGCAGAAGAAGTTGGTTGACCAGCTCCTCGCCGAGCGCGCTGCAGAGCAGCGGCCTGACTACGGTGATCCTAGGCCAGGACAGCAGGGACCGGAACAGCCACCCCTCGATGAGACTCTCCCGGGCAACCGTGATCATGCCGTGTTCGCCGACAGGAGAGAGGCCATTTCCTATGGCAAGAGGGCGCGGTATGTTTCGCCACACCCTCCCGAGCGGCGTGACTACTTGAGAGACCCCGCTCGGATTCCTCCCGCTGCCCCAAGGGCCGCTCCGCCCGCCATCCCACGAGCTGCCGAGTTCGACGACCCGGTTGACGACCCGATTGAAGGACCGTGCAATGCGCTCGTGGTTAGAGATCCTCGCCAGGACTGGAACCCATGTCCGGACGATCCGATGGCGGCACTTATCGCCCGTTTGGAAGCTTTGGAGACTCGGCAAGTGGCGATCCCACCGGACGGCAAGCCATACCCAGCATGGGTGGATGACATGCCGGCGCCTCCGGGATTCGGGAATCCCACTTTCGCCCCCTTCAACGGGACCGGAGATCCGCCACAGCATTTGGCCCATTTCAACTCGAGGTGCGGGCCTATGCTGGGGACTCCGGCGCAGCAAGAGGCCGCTAAGCTTCGCTGCTTTGTCCAGACACTGGAAGGGCCAGCATTTGTCTGGTACAGCCAGCTCCCCGTCGGTTCGATAGCTAGCTGGGAGGACCTTCGTAGGCAATTCCTCTACCAGTTCAGTTCCACGACCCGGAAGACGAGTATCGCAGACCTCTTCAAGTGCAAGCAGAGGCCTGATGAGCGAGTCGCGGACTTCGTCGCCCGATGGAAGGGTCTCACGTATTCCCTTGACATGCCATTGACTCAGGAGCAGTTGCTGACAATGTGCGTCGGGAACGTCAAGACCGAGCTGGTCCCTTCCCTGATCACTCAGAATTACCCCGGAGGGTTCAGGGACTTCTCAGACAAAGCTCAGCGTCTCGAGGAAGCCCTGCAACAAGCCAGTCAGGCGCGCCCGCTGCCTCCTATGATTCCTGCAAGGAGAGTCAGCAGGGCTGAGCCCGCTGCTGTTGCCCAGATAGAGGCCCCCAGGTCGTTGGAGCTGCTGCCGGCGAGGCCAGTTCCACCACCTCGCAGGAACCCGCCTCCACGGGCTCAGTTCCCGGCCCAGCAGCGGAAGCCCCAGAACCGACCGGCCCCTCCGCGTAATGTACCGCCACAACCCAGGCGAGATAATCAGGGTCCACCTCCTCGGCAGGCCCCTCCGGCCCCTCATCAAGACCACGCTCCCAAGGGCCCGCGATACCTGACGTACTCATTTCGCGAGGAACAGGTCCCCGGCTATTTCCGGAGCGCCCTGGAGCAGAGGATTGTACGACTGCCTGAGTGCTGGAGGCCAGAGGAGGCACATCTCACGGATAACCCCCGCTACTGCCTTTACCATCGAGCCCTGGGACACACCATCCAGCGGTGCTATGTGTTTAAGGACTGGCTCCAAGACCAGATTAACAACAATGTAATCAGGTTGGGCCCAGCTCCAGCACAAGTGGCGGGCGTATTCGTGGGATCAGATGACGATAGTGGCAACGAGGACGAATGGCAGCTGGTCTCCGACCGCGGGTCCCATAAGTATAATAGCTGGATGGCCCGCAAGACGATCATTCGCGCCCATGGAATCATCCGTGCGCGCTTGAATCAGCCTGAGCCCCCAGAATCTGCGGGTGCTGCTTCGGCGTCGTCGTCCCAGCCTGCCTCTTCCAGGAAGAGCAAACGGCGGCAGCGCAAGAAGGAAGAGCGCGCCCCGCCAGTTCCGCCACTATCCCGCACTCTCGGTGACTTCATGCCCCCGGAGATGGGGATCCCCCCTCGGATCCGCCCGGCGGTGGATGATTCGTCCGATGAAGGTGTAGGGTACGCTTCGGTTAACACCGTCGAGTTGGTAAATCCCTTTTCGGTTCCCGACGTTGAAGAACACCAGGTGGACCTCCCTAGTGTCCCCGGTCGTCGCCACCGTCGGAAGAACCGCAGTAGCAGGAGTCGCCGGGGCACCGCAGCTGGTACCTCCAGCCAGGCCGTGCACGCCACTGAGACTAGGCAGCAGGCTCAAAGCCGAGCTCAACGTGCGCAGCCCCCCCATCCGGGGAAGACGGATTCGCCTCCGCCACTGTTTGTGGTGTGGGACCAGGCAGAACCGCCTCAGCCGCATCGCGATCAGCTCCGCCCTGCCATGAGTCCATCCCGGCCTCCTGACCCCAGTACGGTGACCATTTCCCGGACTGCAACCAGTGAACAGCGAGATGCGCCAAGTACCAGTCGGCCGCCGGTCCGACCGGCAAGGCCCGTCGTACCGCCAGCCGTAGAGCAACCCCCTGTAACCAGGGGCTCGCGCCTGGCCAAAAAGTATGATGTCCTGAAGCACTTGGCCGACATCCCAGCAAGGCTCTCCATCCTTGAGGCTCTGCGCATGTCATCTGAGATGCGCGAGGCACTCGCTGAAGCCCTGAAGAGCCCCCTCCAGTTTGAGACAGAGGTTGCGGCCGCAGAGGCCTTTCACGCCGAAACGATCGAGGACGTCGAATGTCAGGCAGTTATCTCGTTCTCTGGTAAGGATGAAGACCCTCCTATACAGGGACACATTCGTCCGTTGTATGTCACTGGCCAGTTCAATGGCCTTGAAGTCCGGCGCTGTCTTGTCGACACGGGATCCGGGATCAACCTGATTCCAACTCGGACGCTCCGGAGATTGGGGTTGTCTGAGGATGACTTGATTCCCTCCGACCTCAGGATCCAGGGGTATGACCGCACCGAGCAAACCCCGGTCGGCAAGATACGTTTGAAGACCCAGTTCGGTGACTTGGTTGCCAACACCGAATTCATGGTGGTCTCTCAGGACACTGCGTATAACGCATTGATGGGCAGGCCATGGCTCCACCTTCATGCGGCGGTTCCCTCATCATACCACCAGTGCCTCAAATACTCCCTTAACGGTCGAGTGGGCGTGCTTCAAGGAGATGCCTCTCCTTTTGCCTCGTGTGAAGCCCGTTATCTGGACGCGGACTATTACAAGAGCAAGGACAAGCAGATCCTGGCAGGTGAGGTTGAGCCTGTCGCTGTTGCAAGCGATCCATGGGCCAGCTTGGATGACGCCTACGTCCTCCCGATTCAACGGTTGGACGTAGCCATGGTTTCGACGGCCTGTGAGTCTCCTGATGAGATGACCGCGACCGCCCGTGCCAGCACCAGCGGCCCAGCAGGATCTAGTAGCCCCAATGCAGTTTCCAACGCAGTCTCTCCCGTGGACGATCCCTCCCCGAGTGGAGAGGACGTGGAAGATGCACCCCCAACCTTTGAGGAGGGCGTCCCCGCCACGGTTGATGAGTTAGTACAGGTGAATCTTGGAACCGAAGCCGATCCAAGACCCACATTGGTCAGTGCCGCCATGCCCTCTGAGGAGCGGCAGCAGTACGTGGACTTTCTCAGGCAGCACCGTGATGTGTTCGCTTGGGGTTATGACGAGATGCCGGGGCTGGATCCTCAGGTAGCCGTCCACCGCCTTGGTCTCCCGGCGAACCATCGCGGGTTCAAGCAGCCTCCCAGGAAGATGCACCCGTCCCACGGTGCCATGGTTGAGGCCGAAGTTGACAAGCTTATCAAAGCCAACTTCGTGAGGGAAGTCCAGTACCCCAAATGGCTAGCCAACATTGTGCCGGTCAGGAAGAAGAACGGGCAGATCAGAGTCTGCATCGACTTCCGCGATCTCAACCGCCACTGTCCGAAGGATGACTTTCCCCTTCCAGTGACAGAGCTGTTGATCGACGCTACGGCAGGGTTCCAAGCCCTCTCCTTCATGGATGGATACTCCGGATACAACCAAATCCGGATGGCCCCTGAGGATGAGGAGTTCACTGCCTTTAGGGCCCCCCAAGGTACCTTTTGTTACCGGGTCATGCCCTTTGGCCTGAAGAATGCAGGAGCCACCTACCAACGGGCGATGCACCGCATATTCAAGCCAATCCTCGGCACACTGGTGGAATGCTACGTCGACGACTTGGTGGTCAAATCGCGCCAGCGTCAGGACCATCTCAAAGACCTTGAGAAAGTGTTCGGCTTCCTCCGGTCTCGCTGCCTGAAGATGAACCCGTTGAAGTGTGCCTTTGGGGTCACCTCCGGAAAGTTCCTTGGATTTGTGGTAAGATACCGGGGTATTGAGATCGACCCAGAGAAGATCAGGGCGATTAGCCAAATGCCTCCCCCGAGTAACATCCGGGAACTGCAAGGGTTCCAAGGCCACTTAGCCTATATACGCCGATTCATCGCGAATCTGGCCGGCAAGTGTAAGCCCTTTTCTCGGCTCATGAAGAAGGGTGTCACCTATGTATGGGATAAAGAGTGTCAGACTGCTTTTGAGGAAATCAAGCAGTACCTGCTTCAACCTCCGGTTCTGATGCCGCCCGTATCCGGGAAGCCGCTGGTCCTCTATGTGACCGCCCTGGAACGGTCCCTGGGTGCCCTTCTCGCCCAGAAGAACAACGAGGGAACAGAGAATAGCCTCTATTACCTCAGTCGCATGCTCCTCGATGCGGAAGTCAGGTATTCCCCCATCGAGAAGAGCTGCCTGGCGCTCGTATTTGCCGTACAGAAATTACGACACTACTTGCAGCACCATGAGGTAGAGTTGGTTTCTCGGGTAGACCCGTTGAAATATATCCTGAGCCGGCCTATGTTGACTGGCCGTCTAGCGCGGTGGGCTGTGATTCTCCAGCAGTTCGACATCAGGTACGTGTCTCAGAAGGCCATCAAAGGGCAGGCATTGGCAGACTTTCTGGCAGCTCACCCAACCTCCGCGGATCAGCCGCTGGATCTAGGCTTTCCTGATGAGACCATTCTCTCGGTCGATCATGCCGATCCATGCTGGCAGATGCACTTTGACGGTGCCTCCCGGAGCCCCACCGGTAGAAGACTCGATAATCCTAAGCTCAACAGAGTGGGCTTGGGTATCGTCTTCATTACCCCGGAGCGAGCCGTGCTGCCATATTCCTTCCTGTTGTCAGAGGGCTGTACCAACAATGAGGCGGAATACCATGCCCTCATCACCGGCCTCGAGTTGGCTCTCGAGATCGACGTGCCCCATCTGTGCGTGAAAGGAGACTCCGAGCTGGTTGTTAAGCAGATCAATGGCGACTATGTTGTCAGGAAGCCGGAACTCGTGCCATTGTTGGAGTGCACCCTCCTTCTGATGGCTCGATTCCCTTCTCGGCCAGAAATTGTCCATATTCCCCGGTCGCAGAACGGTCGAGCAGATGCTTTGGCCAGCCTCGCTGCGTCACTTGCGGAGCCTGAACAGGACAACCTGGTCGTCCGCGTGACGCGCCGCAGGCTCATCGCTCCCGCTATCCCGGAAGAAGATCGCGGCCCGTTGGTAAGTAATCTCACCACGGTTTCCCCTATGCCCGGAGCCCCGAGTACCCCAGATATGACAGTCGGATCAGCCCCTGATTGGAGGACGCCTTTGGTTGAGTACCTCCAACATGGCATTCTTCCATCAGATCGGGCCGAGCGCGAGCGAGTTCGACGCCGCGCATCGCAGTTTGTTCTCCAGAGCAGTCCCGGCCTAGAGCAGATCCTCTACAGACGCGGATTTGATGGTGTTCTCCTCCGTTGCCTTCATGGAGTTGAGATCCCACGAGTCATGCAAGAGGTTCATGCTGGTTCATGCGGTGCCCATCAGACTGGGCCGAAGCTGTCCCACCAGATTCGGAGGTTGGGATACTTCTGGCCCTCTATGATTCATGACTGCATCGAGTATGCCAGGAGGTGCCATGCGTGCCAGGTTCATGCGAACTTTGTGCATCGGCCGCCGGAGCCCCTCCATACCACCAGGTATTCCTGGCCCTTTGCAGTCTGGGGTCTGGACGTTGTGGGACCTTACCCGCCAGCGACGGTTCGCCAGTGCCGGTTCATTCTGACTGCTACAGACTTCTTCTCCAAATGGGCAGAGGCGATTCCGCTCAGAGAGGTCAAATCCTGTTCGATCGCTGACTTCGTGACCTCCAACATCATCTATCGATTTGGAGTGCCTCACGCTATCCTCACGGATAACGGAACCAATTTCCGAGCAGCCGAGTTGAAGAAGTTGTACGCCAAGTATAACATTCGCTCGAACCATACATCCCGCTATCATGCGCAGGCGAATGGACAGATCGAGGCGTTTAACAAAACCCTCTCTAACATTCTGCAAAAGATGGTTGGTCAGAGCAAGAAGAGTTGGCCGGACAAGCTCCCCAACGCCCTCTGGGCTTATCGGACGACGACTCGCAATTCCACCCAGATGACCCCTTATTCCCTGGTGTATGGAGCTGAGGCCGTCCTGCCCATCGAGATCCAGTTACCGTCCTTGCGCACTGCAGTCTACGACCAGCAAGCGCCGGACAGAGCTGTTGAAGCCCGTCTAGTCGAGTTGGAAGCACTGGATGAGAATAGACTTCGCGCTTTGCACAACTTGGAGAGGCATCAGAGCAGAATGGCTCGAGCTTTCAATAAGAAGGTTCGCCTCCGCTCCTTCCTGCAGGGTGATCTAGTGCTAGCCCTAAGGGCACCGATGATCCCCGGCAGGAAGCCGCCCAAGTTGGAGCCCAAGTGGGAGGGACCCTTTGTCGTCCACAAGGTCTATCCCAATGGCGCGTACTCCCTAGCGACTATGGATGGTGAGCGTGTTACTCCTCCCACCAACGCTAGATTCCTCAAGCAGTATTTTGCCTAAGATCATCGTCCTGCACGACGTTAAACTGCAGTCGTCCAAGCTACAGGACGTTAAACTGTTCAGCATTCGTCCAACATGACGTTAAACTGTACCGCGTCCGCGCTGCAGGACGTTAAACTGCCAAGCACCAACGTCCTGCACGACGTTAAACTGCATTCGTCCGAGCTACAAGACGTTAAACTGTTCAGCATCTTCGTCCGAGCTACAAGACGTTAAACTGTTCAGCATCTTCGTCCGAGCTACAAGACGTTAAACTGTTCAGCATTTTCGTCCTGCATGACGTTAAACTGCACCTCAAGAACTACGTGCGGCTTGATTCCCATCCTTATGGGATACGTAGGACCGCCTGAACACTCATGTTTCAGGCCCAGCCCCATCCTTCGGGAATTTCCATCCCATCTCGGGCCTTTGTCCCAAGTGCCTCTGGGTATGCGGCGTATGGTGTGGGCATGCCCTCATTCACGTCGGTTTGCTCGTCACGCTGTACGCCCCCCACGTTTGGGGGATGCCTTCTGCTTCCCCCCCCTTTCTTTCTCTCATCGTCCTGCATGACGTTAAACTGTCCCTCAAGAACTACGTGTGGCTTGATTCCCATCCTTATGGGATACGTAGGAACGCCCGGATGTTTGAAACTTCGGGTCCAGCCCCACCTCTTAAAGATTCCCCCTTCTCTGGGGAGTCCGCCGCTTTCGGGTCACCCTCAAGGCGTGTCCCTCGACCCCTTGTAGTGGTCCACCGGTGTCAAGAGTACTCTGGTTTGTTGCCAGGAGCGTCAGATTCTGCTCGGTCAGGTTCCTTGTACGTTTCAGGCTTCATGCCCCATCTCATTCGGACTCATCACCTACGCCCTGGATGGAGCCCCCGTGAACGGTTCGGACACAATGCCTCAGTGCTCTCCCACCGACTCGGGCTGGCACCCCCATGGGTTCTGGGCAGCAAATCGATATGAATCCTGCGATTGAGCGGTCGATGCTCGTTTGCTGCCCCATTCCACCAACGGTTAGTGCGATATTGATGCTGCTTTTCCACCACGGTCGGCAGTACTCCCATATCGTTACGCCGGTGCCCCAGTCCTTGAGTGAATGGCCGCATGATTCACATCTTTCCATCTTCCATCCTGACCAGGCAAAATCTCGATACTCTTGACACTATCCCTCAGTGCATCTTTGCATATCCAGGGGATAGGACCGCGAAGTGGCGTGCGTTGAGGCCATATGGTCCGAGCTCTAAGACCTTAAACTAAGATCTCTCCTCATGGTCCGAGCTCTAAGACCTTAAACTAAGATCTCTCCTCATGGTCCGAGCTCTAAGACCTTAAACTAAGATCTCTCCTCATGGTCCGAGCTCTAAGACCTTAAACTAAGATCTCTCCTCATGGTCCGAGCTCTAAGACCTTAAACTAAGAACTCTCCTCATGGTCCGAGCTCTAAGACCTTAAACTAAGATCTCTCCTCATGGTCCGAGCTCTAAGACCTTAAACTAAGATCTCTCCTCATGGTCCGAGCTCTAAGACCTTAAACTAAGATCTCTCCTCATGGTCCGAGCTCTAAGACCTTAAACTAAGATCTCTCCTCATGGTCCGAGCTCTAAGACCTTAAACTAAGATCTCTTCTCATGGTCCGAGCTCTAAGACCTTAAACTAAGATCTCTCCTTATGGTCCGAGCTCTACGACTTTAAACTAAGATCTCTTTCTCTCATCGTCCCGCATGACGTTAAACTGCTCCTTAAGAACTACGTATGGCTTGATTCCCATCCTTATGGGATACGTAGGACCGCCTGAACATTCATGTTTCAGGCCCAGCCCCATTTCTCGGGAATCTCTATCCCGCGTTGGGCCTCTGGCCCAAGTTCCCCTCCTTTTGTGCGAGGCGTATCGCGTGAGCGGGGGATCATGTCCTCATTCACGTCGGTCTACTGGCCGCGCCGTACGCCTCCCCCCATGTGTGGGACCACCTCACACCTCTCACCGTCCTGCATGACGTTAAACTGCCTTTCAAGAACTACGTGCGGCTTGATTCCCATCCTTATGGGATACGTAGGACCGCCTGGACGCTTGTGTTTCAGGTCCAGCCCCGTCTCCTGGTTGATTACGGGGATCTACCCTCTCTTGGTTGCTCTCAGGGTGAGTCCTCCGACCCTTCCCGGTGGTCTGGTAACATGCTTTGGGTACTTCGGTCTATGACTCGTAGTGTCAGATTCGATCCCGACAAGTCCTGTGTTGCTTGTCGGGCCTCGCGCTTCCTCTTGTTTGAGCCTTCCCCCAAAGGGATCCTCGTTAGCGGTTTTGGTACGATGCCTCAGTGCTCTCCTACCGCTCCGGGTCGATTTACCGGCGGGTCTTGGGCCGCAAATCGATATGAATCCTGCGATTGAGCGGTCGATGCTCGTTTTCTTGCCCCGTCTTATGCTGACGCGATCGGATGTTGTGTTGCGAATATGGTCAGCAACGTCCTTGATCGCCACGTCGGCTCTTTCAGGCTCTGAACATTGGTTGCGCAGTCCTCATCACGCTCCGCCTTTGTGCGTTGTAGTGGAATCTCGGCACTCTCTTCATACTGACCTCCAGTACACCTCTACACGTTAGGCAGACCCACCAGGGTAACGATGTCGTTCGAGGCTCCCATGATCTGAGCACCAAGGATGTAAACGGATGTCCTCCCTAAGGGCCATGCGTAGCTGGACCCTCGTCCCCATAAGGAGGAAGGAGTCGCCCGAGCAATCGCGTTCTGGGCCCAGCATAGCTGGAGGCTAGCATCTCTGCCCCTTGGGTGATGAACATACGCAGGCCCCTATCCCAAGACCCTTCTCTAGGAATCGTGCGTGACCGCAGGGCCGGGATATGTTCCCACCTCCGCTGGGTCCGCCGCATCGCAATAAGCGGATTCCTCCATGGTCCGAACCACACGACCTTAAACTGTGTTGTCTGGTCCTACCACACGACCATAAACTGTGATCGTCTTGGCCGCCCGACGAGAAACGGCACTGCATCGTGATGTTCTCCTCAGGGGGCACTCACGTTGGGCGCTGGTTAATAACCACGCCATTCATCAATGCCTTCCGTGGCTTGATTGTTGTGGCGACGCCAGGGATTCCTTAATCACGGGCATGTCGCCGCACAAAGAAAAACCATTCATCTTTAAGGACAAACAAGAAATATCAAATGCCGCTCCTTCTGTGTGTGAGGGTCAGACCCGCACTCTTCCCCGCGCTGGTGCCCGATTGTGTTGCGCCGCGCTTCAAGAACTACGTGTGGCTTGATTCCCATCCTTATGGGATACGTAGGAACGCCCGGATGTTTGAAACTTCGGGTCCAGCCCCCACCTCTTAGAGATTCCCCCTTCTCTGGGGAATCCGCCGCCTTCAGGTCACCCTCAAGGCGTGTCCCTCGACCCCTTGCAGTGGCCCACTGGTGTCAAGAGTACGCTGGTTTATTGCCAGGAGCGTCAGGTTCTGCTTGGTCAGGTTCCTTCCACCCTTCAGGCTTCATGCTCCACTTCATTCGGACTCATCGCTTAAGCCCTGGATGGAGCCCCCCGTGAGCGGTTCGGACACAATGCCTCAGTGCTCTCCCACCGACTCGGGCCGGTGCCCCCAATGGCCTCGGGCAGCAAATCGATATGAATCCTGCGATTGAGCGGTCGATGCTCGTTTGCTGCCCCATTCCATCAACGGTTAGTGCGATATTGATGCTGCTTTTCCGCCACGGTCGGCAGTACTCCCATATCGTTACGCCGGTGCCCCAGTCCTTGAGTGAATGGCCGCATGATTCACATCTTCCACCCCCCATCCTGACCAGGAAAAATCTCGATACTCTTGACACTCTCCCTCAGTGCGTCTTTGCATATCCAGGGGATATGACCGCGAAGTGGCGTACTTTGAGGTCTCATGGTCCGAGCTCTAAGACCTTAAACTAAGATCTCCCCCTATGGTCCGAGCTCTAAGACCTTAAACTAAGATCTGCCCCTCTGGTCCGAGCTCTAAGACCTTAAACTAAGATCTCTTCCCTTATGGTCCGAGCTCTAAGACCTTAAACTAAGATCTCCTCCCTTATGGTCCGAGCTCTAAGACCTTAAACTAAGATCTCTTCCCTTATGGTCCGAGCTCTAAGACCTTAAACTAAGATCTCCTCCCTTATGGTCCGAGCTCTAAGACCTTAAACTAAGATCTCTTTCCTTATGGTCCGAGCTCTAAGACCTTAAACTAAGATCTCCCCCTTTGGTCCAAGCTCTACGACCTTAAACTAAGATCTCCCCTAATCAGGGTCCCACGTCCTGCATGACGTTAAACTGCGCCTCCAGAACTACGTATGGCTTGATCTCCAGCCTGATGGAGTACGTAGGAACGCCCGGGCATTTTGACTCGGGTCCAGCCTCAGGGATCGCTAAGTCTCGCCCCTCCTCGTCGCCGGCCGTCTGGCCTGACTTCGGGTAGAGTGGTGCGGTTGTGATATTCTCCCCGATTCAGCTCGGGATGCCCCATTGCAATGATGGGAAGTGACGGTTTCCTCGTCAAGGAGGTACTGTCTGAGAATTGGGGTGATTCACGGCCAGATTAATGCATCCGCCTAATACGCTTTCCCCACGGTGGCGCAATTTTGGGAGCGTTGGGTTCTGTCCGAACAAAGCATCACTTCGCCCCACACTTCGCATGCTCTTTTGATCTGGACTTCCACCCTTGTGTCTGAAGGAACCCCAAAGCGGTATTCATGATGACATGTGGTCCGCCTCCTGCAATATGAATGAAGGCCTTTTTCGGTCCGTCTATTGCAGTTGTTATGGTCGATCCACTGTCCGCCTACCGTCTTGGGCATTTCCTGGAAGGCCGACCGTTGTGGATGTCTGGATTCGGGACACGCGATTCACCCTTTCTCATTTCCCTATGTTCGGATAAAATCTCAACGCCCCTAGCGTTGTCCCGCTCGTGTGTTGGAACAAGTTGGGGGGATGATACATTGATTAGGTCTGAGGTCTCCTTTCTTAGGAATGACCTCCCTCTTTTCTCCAGCAATCCAGGCCCAACTATGGATGCCTGATGCTTGGTTAACACTCCTGCAAGACAACGAATTGTGGTTGAGCATGTTAAGCCAAAAGATGCAGATAAATATATTGATTCATACAAATGGATCGAAATATTAAGTAGCGGAAGCAAATGTTCTGGGAGTGGCAAAAACAAAGCCCCTAGGGATTAGCGTGCTGAATGAGTCTTTCCAACGTCGCTACCCTTTGGCTAGCAGCCTCCAGAGCTGCTTCTCGCTCTCTGCATGCCCTCTCTTCGTCAGCGGTCGCAGCGCGCAGCTCGCCGATCCTGGCCTATGCGCGCTCCCGCCCAGGACTTCGGCATTCCGGCGTCTCCCTCGGAACCCGATCGTTGCGACCTCTCGCCGATCAGATTCCGAGGGGGGGCTTTTGTAGACGCCGGAAAAGTCCGTTGTTCCCAAACGAAGCTCCGGATGCGGAAAGCGAGGTCATATTTGGAGTCGGAAGGATGTTTCGGAGGGCCCGGAGGCCTTGCGCGGAATTTCAGAGGCCCGCGCGCAAAAGCGTTGAGTCGCGCGCAAAACCCCCGGGATGCGCGCAATGCGATGGTCCAGGCGCGCATTTCTGCGCGCCGCTGGCCCCCGCGGCTCCCTTTGCGCGCCGTGCCCGATTCCGCGCCCCGCGAGAAGGATTTCGCGCTCGCGCCTTGGATTCCGCGCCCGGGGTTGCCTATAAATACAAGGCGACCCCCAACGTTTTAAAGGTTGCTGGAAGTCGAAACGTCTCTCGTGCGCGCAAGTCAACCCCTTCCGCGCGCAATGACGAACTTCAGGTAACCTCCTTTCTTTCGCGCAAGAAAGCCTCGGGGTCCGCCTTCGCGCGCAATCCCCGCTGGCTCCTTTCCTTTGAATAAAAACTCACCCTAAGGCCTTTGCGCGCAAAAGAAGCCTCTTGCGCGCAATTGCCCCCGGGGTGCGCGCAATCCAGCCCGATTGCGCGCACCCCCCTCTTCAAAGTGGCCGTTCGTTTGAGAATGAGCCGTTGCCCCCGCGCGCTATCCGAAGCCCGGTGTGCGCAATCCCAAGCATCCGCGCGCAAGGCGCTGGCCCAATTGCGCGCCAGCCCGCCCTGATTGCGCGCCGACCCGCAGTATTGCGCGCAAAGCTCCCTTTTTGCGCGCAATCTGCCAGGGTCGCCCCCGTTGACCCCCTGAGGGTATCCGCCCGCGTGGCGCCCGATGATCCTCATTCCGGGTACCCGCACCGTGCGTTGTCTTCCCGTGCGGCCCTCTAGGCTCGCGCGAAGTGACACAGACCCCTCAGTGGCACCATATCGTCCTTCACGACGTTAAACTGCAATCGTCCAAGCTGCAAGACGTTAAACTGCCTAGCATAACGTCCGACATGACGTTAAACTGCACATTCGTCCCGCATGACGTTAAACTGCACACGTCCAACATGACGTTAAACTGTACTTCGTCCGAGCTACAAGACGTTAAACTGTTCAGCATACGTCTCGCATGACGTTAAACTGCACATACGTCCTGCATGACGTTAAACTGCACATTTGTCCAGCATGACGTTAAACTGCGCATTCGTCCTGCACGACGTTAAACTGCACACGTCCAAGCTGCATGACGCTAAACTGCCTAGCCCCCAACGTCCGCGCTGCAAGACGTTAAACTGCCTAGCATATCGTCCTTAACACATGACGTTAAACTGTACTTCGTCCGGCAAGACGTTAAACCGTCCGCTTCGTCCTCAACACATGACGTTAAACTGTACTTCGTCTGGCAAGACGTTAAACCGTCCGCATCATCCGATCCCGTGCTCCGCACGCTGGGTCCGCCCCCGGTTTGGATGTGGCCCCCACCCGCTCGTCTCTGCAGGGATGTCGGGATTGTCCTTCTCTAGGGACGATTTAATGGGAGCGGCTTTTCCCTACGGGGGCAGGGTATTACAAATCCCTAGTTTCTCGTGGGAGGCCGCACATGTGTATCTCCATTGCGCCTCCCCACTGCCGAAGCCAGTAGAGGGTGTGACTGGGATCGAGGTGTCTCATGCTTTCGGTCCAAGTCCCTTCCAACTGAGTTTTGCCGCATTCGGGCTGCCTTAGTGCGTAAGTCCTGACAGAATGAACTACGTGGACTTTGATCCCTGTCTTCTATACAGGGTACGTAGGAAGCCTCCCGGAGGTCCAAGCCCACCACCTGGTCGTCCCGGTCGTACTTACGTCGGTTCGTCCATCAGTGGACCCCTCCTGGGTTCACGCTTGCGTCGATTCACCTCTGAGTCCGCACCTGTGGGAGACTGCCCGTGTGTATATCCACGGTGCCTCCCCACAGCCCCCCTTTTTCCATTTCTCCTTTTATCGTCCAGCATGACGTGAAACTGTGATCCACCCGGCCGTTCCATCCCCCTCTGTGTGAGGTGGTTCGGTTCCATCCTCCGCCCGGCGGCCTTGACCCCTTTGTGCGTCGGCCTGCCAACGTCCAGCATGACGTGAAATTGTGATCCACCCGGCCGTTCCATCCCCCTCTGTGTGAGGTGGTTCGGTTCCATCCTCCGCCCAGCGGCCTTGACCCCTTTGTGCGTCGGCCTGCCAACGTCCAGCATGACGTGAAACTGTGATCCACCCGGCCGTTCCATCCCCCTCTGTGTGAGGTGGTTCGGTTCCATCCTCCGCCCGGCGGCCTTGACCCCTTTGTGCGTCGGCCTGCCAACGTCCAGCATGACGTGAAACTGTGATCCACCCGGCCGTTCCATCCCCCTCTGTGCGAGGTGGTTCGGTTCAATCCTCCGCCCGGCGGCCTTGACCCCTTTGTGCGTCGGCCTGCCAACGTCCAGCATGACGTTAAACTGTATCTCCGAACTACGTTGACTTTGATCCGCGCTAACGCGCGGTACGTAGGAAGCCTCTACGAGGTCCAAGCTCTTTACTCCGCTATCCATCCTGACCCTTACCCGGGCCGCCACATCCCGGTGGGGTCATGCCACTTCACTCCACTCCACTTCACCCGGGAAGCCGCCCATGTGCTGGCCCCAGCATCGAAGGTTCCCCGCAAGGGGTTCTGTCATCTGATCCACTCTTCGTGTCGATCAGTCCGATGCCGTCCCCGCTGGACGTTAAACTCGCGGCATACCCCGTGTTAAACATGGGAAGCTGAGGAAAACCTCAGGTGACACAGTTCCCCGCACCCGGTGCGGGATGCCTCAGGCGTCATGCCTTCGAGAAGCCCTATTAGGGACGGAAGACAGATATGCAGAGCCGCAGTGTAAATGCACGCCCCCAACACCCAGAGCCATCCGGTCTCCTCACCGCAGGTTGCTGCCCCGATCAGACTCCTTGGAGCGTCCGGGCGGAAGCAGCGTAATTAACCGGTGTCCATGAAGATATGGCGCCGGGAACGAGATTCACGAGCATGTCTTAAATCTATGAGGGAGACCCGGATTAGGCGACGAGTTCCGAGGAGACGTCCAAGGAAGGAGGAGCCGACATCCCATCATCCCGGTTTCGATCAAGGAGCAGACGCCCCTGAATAAGGGACGGATGCCGCCCGCCTTTGGAAAGCGGGACTGCGGGACCACAAGCCGCGCGCGCTCATCCCCTCGGGTTGACGGGTGCACGCGCGAACGCGTCCTGGCGGAACAGCGTAACCTGACGCACATCCGCACCGAAACAGTAGGTTAACCTCCTTTATAATGGTGAAATAATTGTTATTAAATTATACAAGAATCATATATTTTAATATGATATCATATATGATCTTTTAACATTTCTTTATTAATAATATCTTAGTATTATCCTCGTTTCGTGTGTTAACATACTCGTTTTATTTTATATGTTTTGTTACGTAAGCCATGTTTTAATGGTTAGGTTGTATCTTTTTAATATCCAGAATGATATCAAGTCCTTAAACATTATTTTTAAATCATAAAATGATAATTATACTTGAATGGATATGATGGAAAATGAATCTCATCGCGTTCATGGAGACGGTAGTCCGTACGTACGCATGAGCGAAAATATCATTCTTTTGATATTAGAATAATATATAATTGGATGGTATATTATATATACAGAATTATTATCATGTTATATTTATTATTTACATGAATTAAAAATCATTATTATACCGATTAAAATAATTATATATTGAATAACAACTACACCACGACGTGGAGACGGTAAGTCGTACGTATGCATGTATGGTGACATGTTATTCAAAGGGTGGATAGAATACTAAATATGGTTGTACCATAATTATAATAACATCACAGTATATACAAGATACTAGAGTTATTATTTTAGAATGTTAACAACAAATAATGAAAAAGTTGAAGAAGAAAAAAACATGAAAAAGTGTGGTGAAATCATTACCTCTTCTTCGGGTTCTTCCTTTTGATTTGATCAAAAGGGCTCCTTAGGGTGGATTTCTGATCAAACTAAGACCACTAGGTTGTAGTGAGGGATGTTGGGAGAGTATTTGGGCAGAGTTTGGCTGAACCAAAAGGGTTTGAAGGTCTGAAGTAATGAGAAGGAGGAGTTCCATTTTATAAGAGGGGTGAGGGGAACCTTTGGAAAAGCTAGAAATATTAATTTATAATAAATTCATATTCGATTTCTAATGGCTCCAAAATTGACTATTTAAAGGTTAAGGTGGGGATAGGTCGAAAACAATTCAACCAATAGAATTTAGACAGGTTTGGGTTACTATATTAACCTTATCTTTTAGTTTTAACTCTTAGTTAATTAGTTTTACATTTACCATGTCACATTGTATTTTTATATTATATAGTTAATAAACTTACTATATACATCCAAGAGACCCCCAAGAGTGTCCATTAATGATACAACTATCATTATATAAGTCTCTTGGACGATCCTTAGATTTTTAGGAATTTAATATCAATTAATAATATAATATTTGTTTTAAAAACTCTTTTATGTCAATTTTGACACTATTCAATAGTTGATTTTTGTGAAACTCATAACAGAATGACTACTTCGAACAAAGTCAATTAAAAAATTAGTAAATAAACATTGATATTTACAATCGAATATATCTTATGTATAACCCTATACATTGTGTCATAAAAAATTAACTTATTTAATGTCTAAAAATTATAAATAAAATATCATTATGTAGGAAATCCTATTATATTCCTAATTAATATTTACAATCGAATATATATTATGTATAACCCTATATTAAAAATGTTTTAGTAAATAAACATTGATTATAGCACTTTTAACTCTTCTTTGAATTAAATAATAATAAATGTCCTAATCTAATCCAAGTGGACCTAAATGATAATATTTTATTCCTAAGGTTGTTTTTGTTCGAGATACACTTGTCCAATAGAATTAGGACATGTGTTAGGGTAAGATTAATATCATTTCAACCCTTAATTGCCCTATTTACTTTTAACTGTGGTAAATAAAAGTAAAAAGTTACTATTAACCAAAAATTAGTTTTATCTCATTGAACCACATTTTACTTCTTGATATTAACCGTGTCTCTCGGATTTTCAAAATTCCATTCATAGAAGCGGTAGAATTTTGTTTTATGAAAAATTCAGTTTTTTTAACTACCACTTAGTAGTTTCACTATTCATCAAAAATTGATGTTTTTCAGAACAATGCCAAAATTTCACCCTAAGCTATAATTGATTTTCTGAATTCAAAAATGTTGTAGATTTTACAAAATTCCAAACATATAAGTTGAATTAATTAATTTTATAATTAATTCCTGCTATCACAACAAATAGCGTGTTTTTAAGAAACAATATATATCAAAAGATTGACAATTGTTTAGGTCCAATTTCAAAGTGAAATTAATTCTAATGAACACCATTGGATAAAATGGTAGAAATATATTCTAATTATACTTTAAAACCACTCAAATTATTAATTTATCACTATTAATTATTTTGATTAAAAAAGTTGTTTTTAATTAAAATTTAGTAATTTTCACTATTCATCCAAATATTAAATTTATCCGAAAAGTACCAAAATTTCACCCTAGGCTAATTGTGATATTCCAAATCCAAAAATCAGTCCATTTTGAGTGATAGAATTTATATAATTTCAAAAAATAGGTATTACTATTCATAATGGCTAGTTTGGTAAGTCATGGTGCGTTTTACCTCGCTGTTGCATGTAGTGCAAGTTATTTAATTTTTTTGAAGAAATAACACACTATGAAATCTTGGGGTGTTACATTCTCCCCTCCATCAATAAATTGCGTCCTCACAATTTGAAATTGTTCTTTGAAAATAAAAGGCTGAAAATAAATAATATCTTTGTGGGAAAACCGACATCGGAAATTGGGTTACTAAAATTTAGTCTTAATATGTGGAAAAGAGAAATGAAAGGGTCACCACCAAATTATGATCTCGATTAGGAGAACATTGGTGGAAAATAGAGACATATAATTGGAGGGAAAATGTAAATATTTATAGGTATTTATTGAGGTCATCAATCACAAACAAGTGTAAAATTGAGGTCCTTAAATTCATCAATCTATCATGATTTGAAATACCATCGGTTCAACAAAACATAGGGTATTAGGATAACATATTTTTGGTTTTAGGATTACTTAAATAAAGTATAAGAAATAATTTATTCATAGAATAAGATAAGAAGAAAATATATTCATGACAAGTAGAGTTCCATCCTTTAACTAATTTCTACCACAAACTCATCTTTCACACTAAAAGATAATTGAACGTTAAAAAATATTCTATTTTTCCTATTCGTATAGGGTTCCAAAAAAACGAATTTATAATTCATCAACCAGATTTTAAAAAAAACTACATTATTTGATCCTAGACATCACGTGGGTCAGTGGTAGGTGATACACCCTTGTCGCCCTTTGGTTGTGGGTTCAAGTCTCGCGGCCTTGCCGGACGCGACGGGTTGTCGCCCGACCTCCGGGTTGTCCTTTTATAGAAATCCAAAATAATCCAAACTAGAACTATCCAAAATACTTCAGTCCAAAATTTATTAGGAAGGTAAACACAATAAAGATCCTTTTTTCCGCGTAATAACATGTGACCACCTTGATCATGTATTCTTTTAAAACACTGCAACATCGTGAATTACCATAAAACCTTATTGATTACATTCATGATCCCTTTTTCCATAAAGAATAATAGATATACTCCTTCAATCCAAAAATGTTTTAAACCCCAACAATGATGGAATACAAAAAAAATTAATCAGTTTCATGGTTTTCAAGAATAACCAATATAATATATCCAAATCAATAATGTATTATTCCAAAATCACTACCTCAGTATCAGTACTATATTATGGTTTATCATTCTCTCAACCATATATTTTCCAAAAATTTATCCTGCTATTGAGTCACTTTTCGTTGTTCCACACATTCTCAAGTCCTTAATGAAATAGTAATGTAGTACAATCCTTATATACTCCATAATTTTTATAACAAGTACATTGTTGATACAACACTCAAATGACATAATCAAAATAAGAACTCTAATCATTCCTCTTTATCTATGGTAGTACCATAACTTGATTATTATCCAATAGCATCATTTGCGGCATAGTCTGATGACTGGGACATAGGTTCACGTAGTGTCCAAACTCCATGCAAATTAAGCATTGTACATTTGAAACCATTTTCCTACCCTTGTAGTCACGTACTTTGTGCCCATTTTTCTCCACACTTATAACAAACTCCCATTCCATTCAGGCAAGTTCCAGGTTGTTTCTTCCCCCAGTAATCACATATGGTGATATTATTTTTTTCCCTCTTCCATTTATCCATCTTTCTCTCATCCATCCTTTTCTTCTCTTTCTTCCCTTCAAAGACATAGGACTCAGTAAACTCTTTAATTATCTTATCAACACATGATATTATTTCTTCATATGATGATAATACATGGGAGACTATTTCTCATATAAATTCTGGCTTAAGAACATGAAAGATATGATCCTTCTTTCTCTTTGGATCATGTGTATTGATGGAGTTCTCATTCCTTCTACTGGGCGCCATTTCTAAACAATGGCATACACTAGATTAGTTTATGAATAACAATACCTTATCCCAAACTTTTAAGACAAATAACATAAATTAAATAGTTTAGGGATGTAATCCATAATCAAAAAAATTTATCCATTGAGTAAGTATATACTCATAAACCCTTCATAATGGTTTGTAAAGAAAATGAGAATTGTCCTAAGAATATCCCCCAGGAGTGTCGTAACCAAGAGTGTAGCAAGTCCCGTTGTCATGCACCAGTTCTCATTCGAGTCTAGCTCAAGGAAATGTTTTCAGGTTTTACACCTAGGTACATTTGTGCCAGAGCCGCTTCTACTTGCTCGTATCCAGATAGGGATGTATTGCTCGGAAAACTCACAAAATCTCTACAATACCAAAATTCTAGGAAGTTATTCTATACTAAAAATAAAATTACATCTTAAATCAATGTTCTCTAATCATAGTTTATCTAAATCTAGCTTCCATGGTTTGTACTAAACTTCCTCTGATACCAACTGTAACGCCCCGACCCTAGTTACCAAGAGTCGGAGCATTATTAAATAACATTGGCATGATCACAAGAAAGATAAAATCTCGAAAGACCGATTGGTTTAGTATCATTGGAAACACTAGATATATTCATAAATTTTTACATTACATCATAAGGTGAAAAACTACTACAAAAACATATTGTCTCCATAGTCCGCACTATTATCACCACATAATATCCCTGCATGTCATTTATAATTTACTTATTCACATCCTGGGAAAAATAAAACATAGAAAAGGGGTGATCTCAAATGCCCAGTAAGGATAACAATATAGCGGAAACTTTCATAAATAAGAATAAACATTTAAGGCAATGTATAACTAAAAAAATCCCTTTAAACTTGAACTTCAACATAATATGGCAAAAATAAAATGAAATAATGACATTTACTTATTCACATGGATATTTTACTAATCAAATAATCACATGCAATATCAATAACCACTTTCATAATGATGGAATGCATAATGCCAGACTATCATAACCACATAGCCAAGGCCTCCTGCCAAGACTACAAATATGATTTTGCCAAGGCCTTGTGCGAAGATACTAATTTGCCTCATCAGACCTACCGATGCATAGAGGAGCTATAGTGGGCTCCACCCGTCACATATTAAGTCCAATACATTCCACATATGAACATGTTTAATCATAACATAAACATTCGTATTAAAACTACCATACGAAATGTCAATACTTTCTCCATAAATCAGGAATGGTATAAAAATAACACATCCACAGTCAAACATATCACAAAAAATTCAATAAAAAGTAGAAGTTTTGTATCACAATAAATCAACTTCAAATAAGCTTAAAATCCCTCAAAGGATGTTGAAATAGATGGAATCAAAACTATTTGAGAGAAATATCTCTTTTCTCGAAATCATTGAAAAGTCACACATTTATAAAGGAAGTAATTTAAAAAGAGATTTTTGAATCAAGGTTTCCTATACCACTTTGGAACTTTTTAAAAGAAATATCATTTCAATAAATTCATGTCCATATAAATAAATCCTTAAAATCATTTTGAAAACATGGACACTAATTAAAAAGATTTAGAAAGATAAATCTTTAAAACATTTAAAATTATGATCTTGATAAAGAGTACCTTTCACAAATTCTTAAAATATTCATTTTGAAATCATTTAAAAGTCACATAATTATAAAATAAAACATTTACATTTAAATTATTCTTAAAAGCTTCTAAGAGAAGCTTTGGCGATTTTATAACGGCGGTAAATAGCCGCATCCGCCCTATAAGTTAAAAAAAGACATTCTTACCTTAAATTTGTCGAAAATGTTAAAAGTGACTTGTTTGGAAAACGACAGAAAGATTCCTTTCAAAACACATAAGGGTATAAATTACTTTAACACATTGTCTATTAAATAGTGAATATGTTTTTAAATACATTTTTAAGGAACATGGATGTGGATGATAAAGAGATCCCAGTAGATAATTGTGTATAAACAACCTCGGATAATGAAGAGATTGTGAAATAAACCCTTACCTTGTACTTTTCCTTGGTTTAGGGTAGGTTAAACTCCCGTATTATGGTGAAATAATTGTGATTAAATTATACAAGAATCATATATATTAATATGATATCATATATGATCTTTTAACATTTCTTTGTTAATAATATCTTAGTATTATCGTCGTTTTGGGTCTTGACATAATCGTTTTATTTTATATGATTTGTTATGTAAGCCATGTTTGTAATGGTTAAGTTGTATCTTTTTCATATCTATAATGATATAAACTCCTTAAACATTATTTTTAAATCATAAAATGATAATTATACTTGAATGAATATGATGGAGAATGAATCTCATCGCGTTCGTGTAGATGGTAGTCCATACGTACGCACGAGCGAAAATATCATTCTTTTGATATTAAAATAATATATAATTAGTTGGTATATCATATATAAATAATAATTATCATGTTATATTTATTATTTACATGAATTACAAATCATTATTATACCCATTCAGATAATAATATATTGAATAACAATTACACCACGACGTGGAGACAGTAAGCCGTACGTACACACGTATGGTCAAATGTTATTCAAAGGGTGGATAGAATACTGAATATGGTTGTACCATAATTATAATAACATCACAGTATATATAATATACTGGAGTTATTATTTTATAATGGTAACAACAAATAATGAAGAAATGGAAGAAGAAAAGACCTTGAAAAAGGGTTGTGAAATCATTACCACTTCTTCGGGATCTTCTTTTTTATTTGATTAAAAGGGCTCTGTAGGTTGTCTTTCTGATCAAACTAAGACCTCTAGGATGTAGTGAGGGAAGTTGGGAGAGTATTTGGGCAGATTTTGGCTGAACAAAATGTCTTTTAAGGTGTTAAGTAATGAGAAGGAGGAGTGATCTTTTATAAGAGGGATGAGGGGCACATTTAGAAAAGCTAGAAATATTAATTTATAACAAATTAATATTGGGTTTATAATGGCTCAAATGTTGATTATATAAAGATTAAGGTGGGTATAGGTCGAAAAAAATTCAACAAATATAATTTAGACAGGTTTGGGTTACTATATTAACCTTATCTTTTAGTTTTAACTCTTAGTTAATTAGTTTGACATTTACCATGTCACTTTGTATTTTTATATTATATAGTTAATAAACTAACTATATACATCCAAGAGACCCCCAAGTGGTCCATAAATGATACACCTATCATGATATAAGTCTCTTGGCTGAACCTTAGATTATTAGGAATTTAATATCAATTAATAATATAATATTTGTTTTAAAAACTCTTTTATGTCAATTTTGACACTATTCAATAGTTGATTTTTGTGAAACTCATAACATAATTATTACTTCGAAAAAAGTCAAATAAATCAATCTTAATATGTCATAGTATCCTAGAAAATATGTTTAATTAATTAAAAGTCTCAAATTATATTTATATGGGTATTTATAATATCAATTATTTTAAGTTTTCACTATTATGGTATTTAGTGCATCATCAATTTGTCATAAATAAATTAACATATATAATGTCTAAAAATTATAAATAAAATATCATAATGTAGGAAATCTTATTAGCTTGCTAATTAATATTTACAATCTAATTTATCTTATGTATAACCCTATATTAAAAATGTTTTAGTAAATAAACATTGATATTAACTCTTTTAACTCTTCTTTGAATTAAATAATAATAAATGTCCTAATCAAATCCATGTGGACCTAAATGATAATATTTTATTCCTAAGGTTGGTTTTGGTCGAGATACAATTGTCCAATAGAATTAGGACATGTGTTAGGGTAATATTAATATCATTTCTACCCTTAATTACCCTATTTACTTTTAACTGTGGTAAATAAAATAAAAAGTTACTATTCATAAAAAATTATTTTCATCTCATTGAACCAAATTTTTCTTCTTCATATTAATCGTATCTCTCGGATTTTCGAAATTCCATTCACAGAAGTGGTAAAATTACGTTTTATGAATAATTCAGTTTTTTTAACTACCACTTAGTAGTTTCACTATTCATCAAAAATTGAAGTTTTTCAGAACAATGCCAAAATTTCACCCTAAGCTATAATTGTTATTCCGAATTCAAAAATGATGTCTATTTTAAAAAATTCCAAACATATAAGTTGCATTAATTAATTTTATAATTAATTCCCGATGTCACAACAAATAGTGTGTTTTTAAGAAACAATATATATCAAATGATTGGCAATTGTTTAAGTCCAATTTCAAAGTGAAATTAATTCTAATGAACACCATTGGATAAAATGGTAAAAATATATTCTAATTATACTTTAAAACAACTAAAATTCATAATTTATCACTATTTATTATTTTGATTAAAAAAGTTTTTTTTTAATTTAAATTTAGTAATTTTCACTATTCATCAAAATATTAAAGTTATCCGAAAAGTACCAAAATTTCACCCTAGGATAATTTTGATATTCCGAATCCAAAAATGAAGTCCATTTTGAGAGATAGAATTCATAAAATTACAAAAAGTATGTATTACTATTCATAATGGCTAGTTTGGTAAGTCATGGTGCACTTTAACTCGGTGTTGCGTGTAGTGCAAGTTATTGAATTATTTTGAAGAAATAACACACTATGAAATCATGGGGTGTTAAATTTTATAAGATTAACTATGTTATTTCGTTAGATTCATTCATAATTCATATGATCCATCTTCATGGAAATGGAATGTTATATGAATATCTCTGAGATTTAATAGGAGCCCTTCTTGAGGACAAATAATTTCAACTGTGTAAATAAATGATTTAGATAGATTCATTAAAGATAAAATAAGAATAAATATAAACTAAATGTTGGAAAGGTAATAGAAATTCTTATGTTTTGTAGGATTCATTACAGATTCCATAGGAATAATATTTTAGTATAAATATGTCAATAAACATAGACAAAATTTTACTTCACGAATGTTTATATGGAGTTATATAATTTACCTGAGAATTTTTAAGGATGTATTTTCTAAATATATAGTATAAATAATTATAATTTAATATCATAAGATTTTTTTGAGGGTAATATATGGATTAAATATCATTCATGAAATTAATGATGCATGTGTTGTGTGAAGATTGTTCGTTTCCAGAAACTATTATTGCACTATGATACTATTGATTATAAGAGTTGTATATGAGTATTTTTCCATGATATAAACATGTTATATTTAATTATTAGGGTGTTATATTAGATAAATATGATTCATGTTGTGATTATTTTTATAATGACATGAAAGAAAATAATATTATCGCCATATGGGGAAAATGTTGATTGTTATGTGGTTTATGAAGCTATTTCATGAGATATTCTTGAGTCAATCGTGTATTCTCCATTTAGTATAAATTATTATATAAGAACAAGGTATGTTGAAAAATTAATTTAGTAGAAGTTATTTTTTATTTAATTTAAATTTGAAAAATGAAAATTAAAGAGGGAGATGCTACTGGTGTTATTCAAGACAAATGAAATTCGGTCTTGAATGCTAGCTGTCATGGAGTGATGATCGGAAGACCATGTCATGTACTGATGAAAAATATTTAAGTGTGATATATGGTTTGTGTGTGTATTGAAATGCGCATATAATGAATTAAAAAATAATAATAGAATTGATACAAGAGTGAAAGTAAAAGAAGAAAATGTGATGGTGCCCAATATTTTTTTGTTTTTTCATTAAAACTGTGTCATGAGGTTAAAAATAATACCGTCACACATGTTTTATTTGTCAATGATGTGTCAAATAATTTTAAAATTTTTTCATGAAAATAGTCAAAGGAATATAGATAGGGAATACCGCTATACTAGTTCAATCATTTATTAGAATTTTAATATAGTTACACCACTAAATTACTATATCATTATTGAAGGATATTCCATAAATTTATATATCCATGATATAGATTCTAGTGGATCAAATAGTCTATATTGAGTCTAAAATATTCCATTAATTTGATATTATTTTTTAGTGCTCAATGTAATTCATGTGTCCCTTTTTGGTGACTTCTCAGGATATTTGGTTGTTTAGTATGGATGTGATCGATATAAAAAGTGAAAACAGTTTATCTGAAAGGAAATATTAAATAGAATGGAATGGGATATTATTCACTAATTCATCCCCCCCCCCCCACAACCATCATTTAGCATGAATATATATTTGGGAACCATAATATGTTCATTACAATCATCATGTTACTTTCCACTTATATATAAATTCCTTAAAAATTAATTCTATAAGGGAAAATAAATAATTAAATATAGATATTAATTAATTATCCTATCAACATAGAATAATGGGAGATTTTTACAATATTTTTTATTCTTCATTATTGATCTCATTTAAAATGTATTACTAACATATATTATTTTCATAATGCTTATAATTTTATGACATAATACTCTTATGATAATATAGAAACCTAAAATAAGTAATAAGAGGGGATATGAAATTATTACTCTAAAATAATTCTAGAAAAATAAATATTTAATACATCCTACCCCGAAATCAAAACCCTAAACAGTATTCCAGAGAAAAATAAGAACCATATTATAAATATTAAAATATAAAATAACCTATTCCCCATTCAAAATACCAAAAATACAAGATCAAGTGAATATTACATTATCACAAAAATTTAATATTTTTAAAAATCTATCTCCCTAGATGAATCCCTCTCCATTAATCATGAAGGGATTCAATAAACTTATTATGATAGAATATGTCACTATAGTTCATAAAATGCATAGTTTTTCAATGTTTGTAGTGGTAAAATATAGGCATAATATCTTATAAGGATTCAATAAAGGTATAATGTAATAGAAATTATTATTGACAAGTTTTACTGACCAATAGAAAAGTGTTCCAACTATTCACTATGAAAAATATATAATATAATGAAATCATTATTAACTTGGATATTTCTAACAGACAAGATTATATGGAAACATATTATTCAAGGGGATATAATGAAAGTCCCAAAAATATCTAAATCTTGAATGACATGAAATTTAATGTCGACGACAACTAAATCAAAAAACTAGTAAATCTATGAAATTTTTCAGCGAACATTCTTCATATAAAACTTTATAAAATGATATAGAGACATAATAATTCATCAATAATACAACAATCATCTAGGAATATATATGATGAGATGGAATGTTAGATAAAAAAAATGTTTCGAAAAATCACAACATATTCCTCATAGTATTGTATACCTTCTAAAATCCAATCAAACCTCGTTAAAATATGTTTTGAATGAGTTGTATCCCTACATGAAAAAATATAACCAAAAAAATATATAAATATCTAGATAATCATTGTTCATACCTCACATATCCACCATAGAAACAACTACTTAAGATCAAGAATATATCAATCCATATACAGAATTGTGTAACAATCTCTTAAAACCAAATTCAGTATCTGGATAAATAAATTTTTACATATTATCTTTTAATATATTTGTTAAAAATAAAATTAGTGATAATTATAATGAAATATAGAATAGGTATTTATGTAATGAAAATACAATATAAATAATAATATTCATGTTGTTTCACATTCACTAAATCAATATGTATGAAATTAATCAAATATATATGATAGTTATTTAATACCTAATGTGTTTTTCCTTTTAAAAATAAATATATTTAATGTTTCTATATATGTTTTTAAAAAAATCAATACTAAATGATGTTACTCAGTTAATATATTTTTATTGGAAAACATACCTTAAGGTCTTTCAGTGGGTAGTGATTGTTACCGATTTTATATTGTGGATGTTATCTAAAGATTGTTTATAATTGATGAATGATGAATAACGTATTTTGGATGTTTTTGTAAGATCCATATTTATAGAATAGGTTTTTTACCATTATATAACATTTCAAGGTGAAACTAGTAAAAATGTAAATCATTATTTAGTAAATGAAAATTTCATAAGGATCGTTAATTCCAGGAAAAGAATTAGCTACTCCTTGAAATAAAATAGTAACACTATGAAAAATTCATCACATGGAATTTTTTTTAAACATCATAGTGTTTCATAAAATCATTATAAATATGTTATTTCAATGAATAAAACATTTTTACATTCCATTAAAATCTCTATGGATGTAACACACAAAGAATATAATGATTATTCTATGATGTATAGCTTGTAATACTCTTCAAGGTTTCATAAAAGAGTTTACATTGGCCTTTAAAAAAAAATCATTTCATGTGTATCCAAGAGAGGATATGATTGGTTTTGACCAAATTTCAATGGTTATTACTAGAAGAGGCTCACACCAGGAGTATATTGTCACACTATAAATAATATAGATAATATTTTAGTGTGTTTAAAAAGGTAAGGTTAGAATTGAAAAATAATGGGTCACGTAACAAAAATTATATCATGAAATTTTAGTGAATTTTTTCATTTTATTCTCATTCAGTTAAGCAAGAGGTCCAATAATAATGAATTTCAAGAATATTTCAAAAATTAAATCAAAACTATCCTCAATGTAAAAAATATATAGTCACATTATAATAATTTTTAGAATCAATTCTGATTATGTATCCTATATTGAGATGTTAGAGTAATAAAAAATGAAACATAAAGTTAGGTTTTTAGAGCTTGTATTTAAATGAAGGTCATTCCATGAATTACGATGTCATTCCAATAAAGTATAAAATTAATGAATTCATAAAATGATTTTTTTTGTATAGAAAGAAAATATTTTACAGATCATATTTAAATTAAATTTCATTAGAAGTGGACATGATGGGTTAATAATAAATTTAAATAAATAAATACTAATATAAAGGGAAGACTATCTTCCGTGAAAATTTGGGAAGAGATTACATTATGAAATAAAATTTTATATAAAATATGATGACTATTCCAAGAGAACAACTAGAAGTAAATCAAAGGGATGAGGGGATTTCAGGATAACATATTATGTAACGCCTCAACCCCAATTACCCAGAGTCGGTGCATTATTACATTACATTGGCATGATCACAAGAAAGATCAAATCTCAAAAGACCGATTGGTTTAGTAGCCTTGGAAACACTTGATATATTAATAAAGTATTACATCATAAAGTAGAAAAATACTGCCACAACATAGTCTCCATATTCCACACTCATATCCCCACATACTATCCCTGCAGGTCATTCATAACTTACTTCTTCACATCCTGGGAAAAATAAAACATAGAAAAGGGGTGAGCTCAAATGCCCAGTAAGGATAACAATATAGCGGAAACTTTCAAAAATAAGCATAAACATTTAAGGAAATGTATAACTAAAACAAAAGCCTTTTAAACTTGAACTTCAACATAGTATGGCAAAAGTAAAATGAAATAATGCAATTTACTTATTCACATTGATATTCTACTAATCAAATAATCACATGCAATATCAATAACCACTTTCATAATGATGGAATGCATAATGCCAGACTATCATAACCACATAGCCATGGCCTCATGCCAAGACTACAAATAAGATTTTGCCAAGGCCTTGTGCCAAGACACTAGTTTGTCTCATAAGACCTACCGATGCATCGAGGAGCTATGGCGGGCTCCACCCATCACATATTAAGTCCAATGCATTCCCATATGAAAAGGTTACAACATAACATAAACATTCGTATTAAAACTAGCATACTAAATGTCAATACATTCACCATAAACTATGAATGGTAAGAAAATAGAACATCCACAGTCAAACATATCACATAACCTTCAATACAATATAGAAGTTTTTTATCATGATAAATCAACTTCAAATAAGCATAAAATCCATCAAAGGATGTTGACATAGATGAAATAAAAACTCTTTTTAGAGAAATATCTCTTTCTATTTTGAAATCATTTAAGAGTCTTATATTTATGAAATAAAACATTTTCTTTTAAAAAATTCTTATAAGCTTGTAAGGGAAGCTTTGACGATTTTATAACAGTGGAAAATAACCACACCCGCCGTATAAGTTAAAAAAACATTCTTACCTTAATTCTGTCGAAAAGGTTAAAAGAACCTTGTTTGGAAAACGATGGAAAGATTCCATTATAAAACTCTTATAAAAAGTCAAACAAGGGTATAAATGATTTTAACCCATATTCTTTTAAATTTTAAAAATGTTTTGAAATACATTTTTAAGAAACCTGGATGTGGATGATAAAGAGATCCCAGTAGATTATTACGTATAAACAACCTCGGATAATGAAGAGATTGTGAAATAATCCTTACCTTGTACTTTTCCTTGGTTGGGGTAGGATAACCTCCTGTATAATGGTGAAATAATTTTTAATAAATTATACAAGAATCATATACATTAATATGATATAATATATTATCTTTTAACATTGATTTGGTAATAATATCTTAGTATTATCGTTGTTTCGGGTGTTAACTTACTCGTTTTCTTTTATATGTTTTGTTACATAAGACATGTTTGTAATGGATAGGTTGTATATTATTCATATACATAATGATATCAAGTACTTAATCATTATTTTTAAATCATCAAATGATAATTTTACTTGAATGGATATGATGGAGAATGAATCTCATCGCGTTCGTGGAGACGGTAGTCCGTACGTACGCACGAGTGACAATATCATTGTTTTGGTATTAAAATAAAATAGAAATGGATGTTATATCATATATACAGAATCATTGACATGTTATATTTATTATTTACATGTGTTACACATCATTATTATACCCATCCAAATATTAATTTATTGAATAACAATTACACAACGACGTGGAGACGGTAAGCCGTAAGTACGCACGTATGGTGACATGTTATTCAAAGGATGGATAGAATACTGAATATGGTTGTACCATACTTATAATAACATCACAGTATATATATGATACTGGAGTTATTATTTTAGAATGGTAATAACAAAGGAAGAAGAAGTGGAAGAAGAAAGGAACTTGGAAAAGGGTGGTGAAATCATTACCTCTTCTTCGGTTTCTTCCTTTTGATTTGATCAAAAGGGCTCCTTAGGTTGGCTTTATGATAAAACTATGGACTCTAGTTTGTAGTGAGGTAAGTTGGGAGAGTATTTAGGAAGAGTTTAGCCCAACCAAAAGGCTTTTAAGGTCTGAAGAAATGAGAAGAAGGAGTTCCCTTTTATATGAGGGGTGAGGGGCACCTTTGGAAAAGCAAGAAATATTAATTTATAATAAATTCATATTCGGTTTATAATGGCTCCAAAGTTGATTATTTAAATTTTAAGGTGGGGATCGATCGAAAACCACTCATCCAATAGAATTTAGACAGGTTTGGGTACTTATATTAACCTTATCGTTAAGTATTAACTCTAAGTTAATTAGTTTCACTTTTACAATGTCTCTTTGTATTTTTATATTATATTGTTAATAAACTGAGTATATACATCCAAACGACCCCCAAGAGGCCCATTAATGATACACCTATCATTATATAAGTCCCTTTGCCGATCCTTAGATTTTTAGGAATTTAATATCAATTAATAATATATTATTTATTTTAAAAACTCTTTTATGTCAATTTTGACACTATTCAATAGTTGATTTTTGTGAAACACATAACAGAATTATTACTTCGAAAAAAGTTAATTAAATAAATCTTAATATGTCATATTATCCTATAAAATTATTGTATTTCATTAAAAGTCTCAAATTACATTTATTTGTGTATTTATAATATCAATTATTTTAATTTTTCACTATTATGGTAATTACTACATTATCATTGTGTCATAAATAAATTAAATTATTTAAAGTATAAAATTATAAATAAAATATCATTATGTAGGAAATATTATTATAATTCTAATGAATATTTACAATAAAAAATCCAACATATATAACCCTATGTAAAAATTGTGTTGCTAAAAGATATATGCTTCGGTCATTTTTGTATTCATTTTAACTTAATTAAAATTAAGTGTCCCTATCACCTACATGTGGCCTCATGGGGTCCAAAAATCTACTAAAAGATGACTATGGTCGAACATGTATCAACCAATAAGTTTAGGACACGTTTTAGGGTAATTTTGTATTATTATAATATTATTCTGTAACTCTTATTTACCAGATTTACCCTTAACCATGGCAAATAAAATATTTACCGAAGTAATTATTCAAAATGTCTAAAAATAAAAGTTACCAATTTACACAATTTGAACATCCTGATTCCAAATATGGAATCCATTTTTCCAAATTCAAAACACATAAGTGGCAGAAATTAATTTAAAATTAATTCCCATTGTTAAAACCAAAATCGTGTTTTTAAGAGATAATAACTATCAAAAGATTGACACTTTTTTATGTCTGGTTTAATTGTAAAATTATGTAAAATGACCAAAATAATATTAAATGGTAAAAATATATTCTAAATATACTTTAAAACCACTCAAACTCATAATTTATCACTATTAATTATTTTGATTAAAAATGTTGTTTTTAATTAAAATTTAGTAATTTTCACTATTCATCAAAATATTAAAGTTATCCAAAAAGTACCATAATTTCACCATAGGCTAAATTCAATATTCCGAATCCAAAAATGAAGTCCATTTTAAAAAATATATATATATAATTTCAAAAATTAGGTATTACTATTCATAACGGCTAGTTTGATTGGTTATAGTGTGTTAGAACTCGGTGTTGCGTACAACACATGCTATAACATTATTCAAAGAGAAGTGTACCGTAGAAGCTTGGGGTGTTACATTCTCCCCTCCTTCAAATAATTTCATCCTTGAAATTTCTAGAATACTTATCACATGAAAAGACTCGGGTGGTTCTTCATCATAAGTTCATCGGGTTCCCAAATTGCCTCTTCTATCTTATGGTTTCTCCATAAGACTTTTACCAGACGCATCATCCGGTTTCTCTGTACTTGTTCTCTCATATCAAGAATCCTGACGGGCTCTTCCCAATAAGATAGATCGGGTTCCCGTTCTAATTCTTCATAGGTGAGAAAATGCGTTGGGTCAGGCATGTATTTCCTCAACAGAGATACGTGGAACACATCGTGAACTTTGGAGAGACTTGGCGGCATTGCCAATCAGTAAGCTACAGCCCTAATTCGTTATAGAATTTCGAAAGGTCCGATGTACCTAGGACTCAAATTACCTTTCTTACCAAAACGTATGAATCCATTCCATGGAGATACCTTCAGAAAAACATGATCACCGACTTGAAATTCCAAATCCTTCCTTTGATTATCGACATAGCTCTTCTGCCTACTTTGAGCTGCTTTGATGTAATTTTGGATTACCATCACATTTTCCATTGTTTCCTCCACTAGTTCTGGGCCTACAAGTTTTATTTCACCAACGTCATCCCAACAGGTTGTTGTACGAAATCTCTTTCCATATAACGCTTCATATGGTGCCATCTGAATACTCGAATGGAAGCTATTGTTATAGGAAAATTCTACCAGAGGTAAATATTGATCCCACATACCCTGAAACTCAAGTGAGCAAGATCTGAACATGTCTTCTAAGGTTTGAATAGTCCATTCTGATTGTCCGTCTGTCTGAGGGTGGTAAGCAGTGCTCAAATGAAGTTCAGTATCCAGGGATTTCTGAAGACTTTTCCAAAATCGTGAAGTAAAATGGAGATCACAATCATAAACAATCGATAGGGGTACTTCATGAAGTCTCACAACTTCATTAATATATAGTCTTGCTAGACGTTCCAGGGGTAGATCTTCTCTTATAGCAAAAAATGTGCTGACTTGGTAAGACGATCAACAATAACCCGTATTGCATCGTTCCTTCTAAGAGTCTTTTCTAGCCCCATGTCAAAGTCCATTGTAATATTTTCCCATTTCCACTCGGGTATGAGAAGATGTTTCATTACTCCTCCAGGATGTTGCCTTCCAGCTTTCACTTGTTGACAAACCATACATCATGACACAAAATCAGCAATCTCCCTCTTCATGTTGTCCCACCAAAAATGTTCCTTCAAATCTCTATACATTTTGGTGCTCCCATGGCGTATAGAGAAATTGGAACTATGACCATCATCCAACAATTCCCTTTTTAGATTAGGTATATTGGGAACACACAGTCTCTTCCCAAATTTCAAAATTCCAACCTCATACACAATGTCTCTCAGTCTCCCATCATTCACAGCTTTAATCTTCTTTTGAAATTCTTCATCATTGGTCTGAGAACTCTTAATCCTTTCTAGTAAAGATGGTTTGGCAACCATTTGAAAAAGAATTGATGTTTCACCTTCCCTGGTTATTACCATGTCCATATTCACTAGATCCATCAAAATTGGATCCGTTTCAATTCTCATCACGTTCAAAACTCCATGATCTTTTCTGCTCAAAGCATCTGCCACCTTGTTTGCCTTCCCCGGGTGGTAGTGTATTGTGCAATCATAATCCTTGAGTAATTCATGCCATCTCCTTTGACTCATGTTGAGTTCTTTTTGTGAGAAAATATATTTCAAACTCTTGTGATCAGTATAAATCTCACATTTTTTCCCATAGAGGTAGTGCCTCCATATCTTCAATGCAAAGATCACAGCTGCTAACTCAAGATCATGAGTAGGATAGTTTTGTTCATGAATTTTCAACTGTCGTGATGCATAGGCAATAACTCTATCATTTTGCAAAACGACACAACCGAGTCTTTTCATCGATGCATCACTATAAATAACGAACCCATCATTCCCCGATGGTAGAGTAAATATAGGAGCATTGCCTAATATTTTCTTCAGTTCTTTGAAACATTATTCACACTCTTTTGTCCAAACAAATTTAACCCCTTTATGTGTGAGATTTGTTAATGGGTTAGCCAATCAGGAAACATTCTGCACGAATCATCGATAATAACCTACCAAACCAATAAAACTACGTACCTCAGATATACTCGTAGGTGCTGGCCATTCTTGGATTGCCTTGGTCTTAGAAGGATCAACAGAGATTCCATCTTTAGAGATAATATGGCCAAAAAAAGAAATCTCATGAAGCCAGAATTCACACTTGCTAAACATCCCATACAATTCATGTCTTCTCAGAGTCTTCAGGATAATGCGCAAGTGATTTTCATGATCTTTGAAGCTTTTGGAGTATACCAAGATATCATCAATAAATACCACCACAAATTCATCAAGATACTCTTTGAAAACTCTATTCATCATATCCATGAATAGAGAGGGTGCATTAGTCAATCCAAAAGGCATTACAGTAAACTCGTAATGCCCGTACCTGGTTCGAAATGATGTCTTCGGAATGTCTTCCTTCTTCACACACAACTAATGGTATCCAGATCAAAGGTCAATCTTTGAAAAGTATTGAGCTCCTTGCAGTTGGTCAAATAAATCATCAATTCGATGTAGGGGATACTTGTTCTTTATTGTTATAGCATTGATCTCCCTGTAGTCGATACATAACCTCATAGATCCATATTTCTTTTTAACAAAAAGAATAGGGGCTCCCCATAGAGAAACACTAGGGCGAATAAATACCTTATTACTCAATTCCTCTAGTTGTTTCTTTAGTTCAACTAATTCTACATTGGCCATTCTATAAGGGGTCTTCGATATAGGCCTTGATCCAGGAATTAAATCAATGGAAAACTCAACTTCTCGTTCTGGAGGATGTCCAGGTAAATCTTCTTGAAATACATCTACATATTCTTTCGCAATAGGCACATCCTCTATTTGAACAATCCTTTCCTCACCCACAGTTATTTCATTCTCTTCCTCCCCAATAATTGAATTTAGTTGAGCTATTGGGGGTGGATCTAAATAAGAATTAGGTGGTGACGATTCTGCTCAAAAAATAAGGTGTTCCTTATCATTATCATCAAGAATCGAAACCTCTTTCTTCTTACAATAATTCTTTGCATCATAGTCCGAAAGCCAGTCTATACCGATGATTATATCAAACTCAATCATAGGTATGACGATGAGATCAGCAGATAAAGAACATTTATGTGCTCTAATGGGGACTGATTCACAAAACTTTGTTGCAATGATACTACCCTTAGGAGTTTTAACTGACTACTCCCTTGTTAAATCAAATTGGAAATATCTAATTTTCTTAGCAAACAAGGAAGATATGAAACAATGCGATGATCTAGAATCAAATAATGCATTTTCTAAACTTGAGGAAACCATTAAATTACCTACCACCACATCTTTCGGGGCTTATACCTCAGCAGTAGTGATAGCTTATGCTTGGCCTTGATCCCTTGGCCTTTTCTAAGGTAAGTTATCCTGACGCTTAGGACATTCATTTTCATAATGCCCTATCTCCCTGCAATTTTAGCACTGAATGTTGGTGGATTCCTTCTTCCCCTTGCAATCACGAGCTTGGTGGCCTTTTTCAACACACTTGTAACAGACTCTCGTTCCCTTTAAGCAAGTACCAGGGTGTTTCTTCCCACATTTACCACATGATGGATATTCAACCTTTCCCTTCTTCCCCTTATTTCCATTCGCAGATTGATCAGGAGGCCTCTTCTTCTCTTGGTTTGCTTTAAAGTCATAAGACATAGAGAATTCCTTTTCGGTCTTGATAGCACATGAGACAATGTCTTCGTATGACGAGATGGATTATGAGACTAATGCTCGACGGAGAAATGGTTTTAACCCATCAAAGAAATGATCAATCATACTTCTTGGGTTACGTATATAATCTCTTGCATACCTTGCTAACCTTGTAAAGTTAGCCTCATACTTTGTAAAATTCTTATCCTCCTTCTGTCTCAGACTCAGAAATTGCCTTTCCATATCTGCTCGATGGTCACGAGGAAAGTATTTTTCTAAAAACAGATCATTGAACTCCCTACATTCCATATGTGTTACTTCTTCATCTTCCTTTGTGTTTTGAATCAATGACCACCATTGATCAGCATCTTCAGTGAGGCGGTAAACTGCCATGATAACTTTTTCCCTTTCACTACTCCACAAAGCCTGAAATATTTTCTCTAGGTAATTTATCCATTGCTCATCTACTAATGTATTTTTACTCCCATTGAATGTTAGTGGTTGTTGCCTCATGAATCGATTTATGTTGATCCTCCACGATGTGGATCAGGGTGCTCCATACGGGTAAGGTTATTATTCATAACATGAGTAAGTTGTCCCAGTATGGTGATTAGCTAATCAGAACCAGTTGCATCACCAGCTCCACTATAATTATATTGAGCAGGAGGGAAATCCCTACATGGAATGTGTGCATTGATACGGTTTCCATTTATTCCACTAGGTGCCATTTCTAAATAATGGCATAAACTAGATCAGTTTATGAATCAAAATACATAATCCCATCATTATAAAACACTTAACATAAATTGAACTATTTAATGATATAATCCATAATCATAAAAAAAATTTCTTTGGGGAAGTATATACTCATAAACCCTTAATAATGATTTGTAAAGAAAATGAGAGTTATCCTAAGCATATCCCCCCGGAGTGTCGTAACCAAGTGTGCAGCAAGGCCCGTTGTCGTGCACCAGTTCCCGTTCGAGTCTAGCTCAAAGCGGTGTTTTCGGGTTTTACCCCTACGTACATCTGTGCCAGATCCGCCTCTACCTGCTTGTATCCAGAGAGGGATCTATTGCTTGGAAAACTCACAAAATCTCTACAATACCAAAATTCTAGGATGTTCTTCTATACTAATCCTCAATGTTCATATTAGATCTACGTGCTCTAATCAGAGTTTATCTAAATCTAGCTTCCATGGTTTGTACTAAACTTCCTCTGATACCAACTGTAACGCCCCGACCATAGTTACCCAGAGTCGGTGCATTATTACATTACATTGGCATGATCACAAGAAAGATCAAATCTTGAAAGTCCGGTTGGTTTAGTAGCCTTGGAAACACTAGATATATTCATAATGTATTACATCATAATGTGGAAAAATACTACAATAACATAGTCTCCATATTCCATACTCATATCCCCACATACTATCCCTGCAGGTCATTCATAACTTACTTCTTCACATCCTGGGAAAAATAAAACATAGAATAGGGGTGAGCTCAAATGCCCAGTAAGGATAACAATATAGCGGAAACTTTCAAAAATAAGCATAAACATTTACGACAATGTATAACTAAAACAAAAGCCTTTTAAACATGAACTTCAACATAGTATGGAAAAAGTAAAATGAAATAATGCCATTTACTTATTTACGTGCATATTCTTCTAATCGAATAATCACATGCAATATCAATAAACACTTTCATAATGATGGAATGCATAATGCCAGACTATCATAACCACATAGCCAAGGCCTAGTGCCAAGACTAAAAATAAGATTTTGCCAAGGCCATGTGCCAAGACACTAGTTTGTCTCATGAGACCTACCGATGCATCGAGGAGCTATAGCGGGCTCCACCCGTCACATATTAAGTCCAATGCATTCCCATATGAAAAGGATTAAACATAACATAAACATTCATATTAAAACTAGCATACGAAATGTCAATACTTTCACCATAAACTATGAATGGTATAAAAATAGAACATCCACAGTCAAACATATCACAAAACCTTCAATACAATATAGAAGTTTTGTATCATGATAAATCAACTTCAAATAAGCATAAAATCCATCAAGGGATGTTGACATAGATAAAATCAAAACTCTTTTTAGAGAAATATCTCTTTCTATTTTGAAATCATTTAAGAGTCTTATATTTATGAAATAAAACATTTTCTTTGAAAATATTCTTATAATCTTGTAAGGGAAGATTCGACAATTTTATAACAGCGGAAAATAACCGCACCTGCCGTATAAGTTAAAAAAACATTCTTACCTTAATTCTGTCGAAAAGGTTAAAAGCACCTTGTTTGGAAAACGACGGAAAGATTCCTTTATAAAACACTTATAAAAAGTAAAACAAGGGTATAAATGATTTTAACCAATATTCTTTTAAATAGTAAAAATTTTTTGAAATACATTTTTAAGAAACATGGATGTGGATGATAATGAGATCCCAGTACATTATTACATATAAACAACCTCGGATAATGAAGAGATTGTGAAATAACTCTTACCTTGTACTTTTCCTTTACTGTGGTAGGTTAAACACCTGTATAATGGTGAAACAATTGTTATTAAATTATACAAGAATCATATACATTAATATGATATCATATATGATCTTTTAACATTGATTTGTTAATAATATCTTAGTATTATCGTTGTTTCGGGTGTTCACTTGCTCGTTTTCTTTTATATATTTTGTTACGTAAGCCATGTTTGTAATGGATAGGTTGTATATTATTCATATACATAATGATATCAAGCCCTTAAATAGTATTTTTAGAACATCAAATGATAATTATACTTGAATGGATATGATGGAAAATTAATCTCATCGCGTTCGTGGAGACGGTAGTCCGTACGTACGCACGAGCGACAATATCATTGTTTTGATATTAAAATAATATATAAAAGGATGGTATATCATATATAAAGAATCATTAACATGTTATATTTATTATTTACATGTGTTACACATCATTATTATACCCATCCAAATATTATTTTATTGAATAACAATTACACCACGATGTGGAGACGGTAAGCCGTACGTACGCACGTATGGTGACGTGTTATTCAAACGGTGGATTGAATAATGAATATGGTTGTACCATATTTATAATAACATAATAGTATATATATTATACTGAAGTTATTATTTTATAATGGTAATAACAAAATAAGAAGAAGTGGAAGAAGAAAGAAACTTGGAAAAGGGTGGTGAAATCATTACCTCTTCTTCGGTTTCTTCCTTGGAATTTGATCAAAAGGGCTCCTTAGGTTGGATTTATGATCAAACTAAGGCCTCTAGGTTGTATTGAGGGATGTTGGGAGAGTATTGGGGCAGAGTTTTGCCGAACCATAAGGCTTTTAAGGTGTGAAGAATTGAGAAGGTGGAGTGCCCTTTTATAAGAGGGGTGAGGGGCACCTTTGGAAAAGCTAGAAATATTAATTAATAATAATTCCATATTCGGTTTATAATGGCTCAAAAGTTGATTATTTAAATTTTAAGGTGGGGATGGGTCGAAAACCACTCAACCAATATAATTTAGACAGGTTTTGGTACTTATATTAACCTTATCTTTAAGTATTAACTCTAAGTTAATTAGTTTCACTTTTACAATGTCTCTTTTTATTTTTATATTATATGGTTAATAAACATACTATATACATCCAAGAGACCCTCAAGTGGCCCATTAATGATACACCTATCATGATATAAGTATCTTGGCCGAACCTTATATTTTTATGAATTTAATATCAATTAATAATATAATATTTATTTTAAAAACTCTTTTAGGTCAATTTTGACACTATTCAATAGTTGATTTTTGTGAAACTTGTTACAGAATTATTACTTTAAAAAAGTTAATTAAATCAATCCTAATATGTCATATTATCCTAGAAAAATATTTTAAATCATTAAAAGTCTCAAATTATATTTATTTGTGTATTTATAATATTAATTATTTTAATATTTCATTATTATGGTAATTACTACATCATCATTGTGTCATAAATAAATTTAATTATTTAAAGTATAAAAATTATAAATAAAATATAATTATGTAGGAAATCTTTTTTTATTTCTAATGAATATTTACAATCAAAAATCCAACATATATAACCCTATGTAAAAATTGATTTTTCTAAAAGATATATTCTTGTGTCATTTTTGTATTCAATTTAACTTAATTAAAATTAAGTGTCCCTATCACCTACATGTGGAACCATGGGGTCCCAAAATCGACCAAAATATGACTATGGTCGAAAATGAATCAACCAATAAGGTTAGGACACGTTTTAGAATAATTATGTATTATTATAATATTATTTTGTAACCCTTATTTACCGGATTTACCCATAACCATGGTAAATAAAATATTTACCGAAGTAATTATTCAAATTGTCTAAAAATAAAAGTTACCTTTTTACACTATTTGAACATCCTGATTCCAAATATGGAATCAATTTTTCCAAATTCAAAACACAGAAGTGGCAGAAGTTAATTTAAAATTATTTGTCGTTGTTAAAACTAAAACTGTGTTTTTAAGAGATAATAACTATCAAAAGATTGAAACTTGTTTATGTCTGGTTTAATTGTAAAATTATGTACAATGACCAAAATTATATTAAATGGTAAAAATATATACTAAATATACTTTAAAACCACTCAAATTTATAATTTATCACTGTTAATTATTTTGATTTAAAATGTTGTTTTTAATTAAAATTTAGTAATTTTCACTGTTCATCAAAATATTAAAGTTATCCAAAAAGTACCAAAATTTCACCTTAGGATAAATTAGATATTAAAAATCCAAAATTGAAGTCCATTTTAAAAAATAAAATATATATAATTTCAAAAATTAGGTATTACTATTCATAACAGCTAGTTTGATTGGTTATGGTGTGTTAGAACTCGGTGCTGCGTACAACACACGCTATCACATTATTCAAAGAGAAGCGTACCGTAGAAGCCTGGGGTGTTACATATTAGAAGAAGTTTTGTGTTGTTCACATATTTGAATAATTTCATGAAAATAACCACACCATTATTGGTTTGATCATATTTTTTCAGTCATGGATAAGAAAAAAGATATCATAGAGTAGTAATTACATTCATATATTGAGAGTAGAGATATTTATATATGTTTGATGGATATTAACTTGTAGTTATAAGGATTAAATTAGTAAGAGTAAAAGTTGTTTTCTTTACATTTCAGTAGATCAAAAAATTTATAGTTTTTGATCATCGGATTAGGCTATATTTTGAGAAATAAGTGAATAGTTAACGTAAGTATTTTTTTCATGTATTATCCATTAAAAAATATTGGGGTGGAGGAATTTTTCAAAATAAAAAATCCATACAAGATCACTAGATAGTTTGAATAAAATAGTAAATTACCGTAATCCATTCCCACCCCTATCCTGGTATTTACCTTACTCGGGACCTATATGTGATATTAATTATAATGGTTTTATATAAAGCTTCCTCTAATTGTGTCAATGGAAATTGATAAATATTCCAATCTCATTCAAATATTTTTGGAGAAAATATCAAGCTATGAAAAAATATAATTCAACACTATTTTCTTCATTTTGGGATAGAAATCATCATGGAATCTATATATGGTATTTTTCTAATATAGAGAGCATAAAATTATTAGATATAGAGTTAAAAGATCATAATTATTGAACCAAATTAGCTAACATTCTAGGTCGTGAATTATATAATTCTATATAAGTAAAATTGATGTTGGTATAATTATTATCTTTCATGTGGGAAAACCCCCTCAATTTTTATGTTTGTGACTCTATGTTAAGTTATTATAAACTAAGGATTTTGTTAAACAATTTTACGGGATTGAGGATACAAATGAATGATACTTTTGATGAATTATTTTAATACCTTAATATTCCATCCACAAATTTTTTTTATATTTTAATGAAAATCCACTTTGAGGGTAAGTGAGAATCTAAAAAACATATTCCATCAAAAATTCACACCCATATAAAAACACAAAATACATAGTTCATGGTTCAAAACATAAAACGTAGAACTTCACCGCACCAAGCCTGCCTGTTCCAAAATTCAAAATAACCTTCATCATATAGAATCCCATATTTCCCGCTTTGAACTGAGCTTCCAGACAAACCAAACATTGAAACTACAAAATCCAAAAGGCAGTTCTTAGAAAATGAGTCACTGTAACGACCCGAAATTTTAAATAAATCTTGTTTCCTAATTTTATGTGTTATTTTATTTTATTTTTATACTCAACAAAAATGTTTCATTTGATAACATGAGTATAATTAAAATGAGGCTGTTGGGTTTTTATTGTTATTTGACCATTGGTCAATATGACCGCTGGAAACTAAACTTTTTGACTATTGTCTCTAAATACAAGCAATCTTGGTTAATTAATATAGAAAGAAGATTCAATGGCCTCACCCAGTAGTCTTGGACCGGTCGAAGCCCATCTAACAGAACTTGGGAAGGAGGTAGCACCACTGGGCTTTGCTCTGGACCAAACCCAAGCTGAACTTCATCGTGTGAAGCTAGAACGGGATCGCCTTCGCGAGAAGTTCAAACTGATAGAAATTACTACTCGTGCGATTTTGGCCGAGCCTCCCTCGGATTCTCTCACCTTAGCACACCTTACACTTAGGTCCTATGCTGGTGTGATAAGGGGCTATGTAAGGAGACTGTAACTGCCTTGTGTAATCCTTTGTTTTAAATAAAAATTGGGATTTCTTCTTATGATGAAGTTTATGAGTTTTCAAATGACCGGATAAATATAATATGCATATTTTTGATGAATTTCAGAAAAATGATATTTTAAAAATGGTTTTGTAAACCTTAAATAATTAAAAATGTGTAATGATTTTCAAAAAATGGTCTTCTACAATTAGGTTCAGTACGAAATTTAGAGACTAATAACATCAACTTAATTTTTGATGAATAGTAAATTATGAATAGTGATTTTATGATTAGGATTAGTAATGTGTCCAAATGGATTAGTAATCTCACTTAAAGAAAGTATTAATATAATCTAGGCACCTTGATTAAGTAATGTGATTCAATAAAATGGTTAAATAACGGTTTCATAAATTATTAATCAAGTATTAGTTTTTTCAGGTGAATAGTGTTTTTTAATTAAAAATTTAATTAAAAATAATTAGAAAATTATTTTTATAAAAAGGACTTTATTTTTGAACTCAGAGCATCGATATTATGTTAAGGTAATTTTTGGGGATTTTTCTGAAAAAAATAAATTCTTGATGAATAGTGTTTTTATTTAAAAATTCAATTAAAAATATTTAGAAAATTATTTTTCTAAAATGGATTTCATTTTTGAAATCAGAACATTGATATTTGGTTATGTTGAAATTTTGGGATTATTCTGAGAAAGTTGATTTTTTGATGAATAGTGAAAGTATAGTTTTTAAGTTACGGGTGTTTAATGACATCATTAAATGATGTATTAAGTATATATTCAATATTGTCGAATTTTGAATAGTAAGATAAGGTATGAGGTGTCCCAAGTGGCCAATACCATGGGCAAATACCATGGGCAAGCCCATGGTTTTGCCAAAACAACTAATGAGGTGTCCCTTGGCCATTATTGCCTTGTCCCCTCACTTTCCCTATAAATACCCACCCTTTCCTCCTTTAGTTTTCACTCCCAACTCTCCCCCAACGAAGTTCTGGTCTTCTTACCTCCCAAGGAGTCCTCCCAAGGTGCCCCCAAGCCCTCAAGGTCCAAACCATTGAGTTTCAAGAGTCACGTTTTATGGTAAGGGATTCGACCTCTCTCTTTCATTCCAAATAACCTCTTTTATGTCATTCCTTTTATACTCCATGTTCTTATGTTGGAGGATGTCCTTTTATAATCCTCTTACTTCCCTATTCATGTTCACATAATGAGAGATCCCATCTTACTCTCATTATTTCGTTTTATGATGTTTTAAGTGGCGCCGTTAGGCTGCCGAAATTTTTGTAACGGATTCTTTCTCCCTTCTCGTTTTTCAAGATCTATTTTCATGTAAGGTATTTCAAGTTCCTTTTAATTATGTTGGGGTATGATCTCTAAATTTATCATACTGATCTTTTATGATCATATTATGAGAGACCCCATTTTATCTCTTCAATTCAGTATTTTGATGTTTTAAGTGGCGCCGTTAGGCTGCCGAATTTTTAAGTGGTTCTTCACCCTACTCGTTTTGAAGTTCTACTTTCATGTAAATTATTTCAAGTTCCTTTTTGTTATGTTGGGTTATGATCTCTATATATATCATACTGGACTATTATGTTCATATGATGGGAGACCCCATTTGATCTCTTCAATTCAGTATTTTGAAGTTTTAAGTTGCGCCGTTAGGCTGCCGAATTTTTTAAGGGATTCTATCACCCTTCTCATTCATTTCAAAGTTCTACTTTCATGTCAAGTCTTTCAAGTTCCTTTTTAATTATGTTGGGGAATTATCTCTATATCTATCATACTGAAGTCTTATGTTCACATGATGAGAGACCCTATTTTATCTTTTCAAATTATTTTTGTTGAAGTTTAAGTAACGTCGTTAGGCTGCCGAACTTTCATAAGAGAAATCTAATTTTTGTCTTCCTTCCTTGTTTTTCATTTCAAATGGTATGTCCTTAAAATTTCATTACCATGATCATTTATCCTTCTTATTCTGTCCATATACTATTTTATGGGTCATTTATGAATGTTTGACCCATTTTCCCTCTCTTTCTAATGTCTTCTAAAACCTCGTAACATAGCCGTTATGCTGCAAAATTTTCGTCTCAAAATGTCTCTCTCTTTTCTAAAGTTCTTTTATATTATTAAGTGAATACCCAAATCTCTTTCTTCTAAAGGGGTATTCACATATATACCAAAATGTTCTATTTTAAATTATGGGATTTACATACATGAGACCCACCTTCCTTTTCTGTGGGTTTTAAAGTGATGTAAAGATCATGTCTTTAAAGCAGTTTTTAAAACGTTGTGATTATGAAATGAAACCCATTTATTTTATGCTATATGGGTTATTTATGAAATTTTTGATGATGATATATGTGGCTCACATGATAATAAAGGCAAATTTAAGAGTGCTCCCTGAAAGCGCTCTAATGCATTGGGTAATGATGTAACCACTAGAGATTACAATTTTCACGATACCTTGGTGAACAACCTTGGTAATTTTCAAATGACACCTTGGGGATGGAACTTGGTGATATGTTCATTATTGTCAATGTTAAATGATGTAGACACATCTTCAAGTTATGAAAATGTTATTTTTATTCTGATATTCCACATGATTTTTTTTATCATGCCTTAAAGTTCTTATTCATGACATAGTTGATGTATCTCAAGTTCACATGTTAAATGTTTCCCTTGTTTCCCTTACTGGGCATTCTGCTCACCCTTTCTTTTGATGTATGCTCCCAGGTTATGTGATGCAGTAATGAACCTAGGATGAACATGAGGAAAAGCCTTTCAAGTGTTTTAGAAGAATGTTTTATGTTTTCATGTTTTAAGTTCCTGGTTTCCAAGACACTAAACCTTAAAGATCCTTAGTTTTGTATAATGTAATGAAAGTTTATGTGATAAAAAGGCGGGATGCTATAGTTACCCCACGTCATGCATGCACCATCAATCGCATCTTTACTATCCATAATCATCATCAAAACTAGATCTGACCATATCCTCACCCTCATCGAAAGAATCACAACACACCGACCACTATGGCCAGAAGAACAAAAATGCAATTTTTTCAGATAAAAATGACATCTCTGGCCTGGAGACCACAATCCAGGGAAATGAAAATCAAAATAAAACCTGAACAAATAAAACCTTGGAAACGACCTCCTCGAGCAACCTAAGGGTGTGACCATCGAAAACATCCCCAAGCCATAGAACCTTCAGAGAACTGATTCACCAAGACTGTCCAACAATGTGAAATGGATCTCCCAACATCTTGTAAAAACCAACATTCCACAAAAATACCAAAGCCAATGATGAAAGCCAAATCGAGGAAGAACCTACCCAGACTACATCCTGTTGATTCCCACCTTTAATGATGCCATACTTGTCCCAACACAAGATCTGCCTAAATCCATCACTATATAACTCCAATGTCAAAATAGAAATAGAAGAATAGAATATACCACCTATGAAAAACCCTCAGTAGAAGACAACCCAAAACCATTGAGAGTGATAAATAAGAAATGGGATTGGAACCTAGTATGAACCAGGGAAAGGAAATTAAATAGCTAATTGATGTGAGGCTATGAAACCCTAGAAAGATATTGGGAGAAAAAACCCTAAAGGAAGAAGAACCAAGACTCCAAGAGGACCCTCAATCGACAAACCACTATCCCAAAGCCCTAGTGATCCCATTACTCTAGATTCGACCTTGAGATGAGTAGTGGAGCTTGAGGTCAGAGTGCAGAAATGTAGCCAAAAATTCTTCACGAATCTAGGGAAGGTGAAATAGGGAGAGGAGATCAAAACCAAGAAATTGAATCTACATAAAATATTATTCTTATTAAGTGTAATTTATGTCAGTAAGTATTCTATTTTTGAAAGAGTATAATGGGGAATGTTAATTTTATGATTTTATGTCTTTGGAATCAGAACATCTCAAATAAAGAAAAACGAAAACTAAAATGAAATATTAAAATTTAATTTTACTAGTTTGTAAATGTTTTTATCTCCCTATAATTTTAAAAAATAAATTCTAAAAAAATAATATTAAGCTAACATGATAATACATTTGATGGAGTGTGAGGAAATGGATTTCAAAACATTTTTTTTGAAGAAGAAAATTTTTCTCTCAAAATAATATAAAATCATGGAAAATATAGTTTTGGTAAAATTTTGTACTGTAAGAATCTAGTTTCATAATTACATGTGTCTATGATAGAAAAATTATATATATACGAAAATGATAATTATGAAAATGATGTTTAGGGAACTATTTAATTGAATATTTGGATGTGAATTAAAGTAATGATGTTAAAATGGAACCAATGCTTATGGTGGGTAGTTATCCCTCGGTGGAGTGGATTGAAAAAATGGAAATAGATTGAGTTGTTTGACCTATAACATAAATAATTGATATTTAATTTGAAACCTAAATCAGCCACACATCAAAATAATGTTTAATTGAATAATATAAAAAATTAAAAAAGGTTTATTCATATAACCAATAATATAAAAAGTAATATAGAAAATTTTGGATTTATTTTTGTAAAAATATGAGGAATGTATAATAAGATTGTTTTCCTTATAAAATATAATTCATAGTACTGGAGAAAAAAAAATGAGAATAAATTTTTACTAGGTTTTTTTAATTATTTAATTTATTCAAGATTTTATATAGTATAAGTAGTGATTCTTCCATTATGAGTATAAAATATTGAGTAAAAGGGGACCTAAACAATAGGAGAGGAAGAGATGAAATCAACATCTACTGGTTGAAAAAAACAAAAACACATCCTTGTAAGACAAAGGTGAATCTAGGGTATAAAATAAAGGAAATTTTTATTTGTGGACAATTGTGGTGGGGAAAAGGTCATAGATAATGAAATATAAATATAAAAAGGAAGTATTCATCAAAATATTCTTGGGATCTGTCAAATTATATTGATTATGAATTTTGAAAAGGGTTTATGCTTCCCTCTAAATGTGAAAGAATGAAATTATCATGAGTTTCAATAAGATAATGATGGTTTCATTATAATCAGAATCATTGAAGGGGTGATTATTATTATTTATGAGAAAAACATAATTACTAGAAAAAAATTACATACATAGACGTCATCAGGGTTAAAGTCCATAGTCGCATCTTACTATCTGTAAGTGAATTATGTGACTCGATTCCAATGGTGAATTTCAAAAAAAATACATTATTACATAAATTATGGTATTGAACAACAATAATTCCTACAAATGACACTAAATGGAATATATATCACATTAAACAAGATAATTATATAATCATACAATGTATAAAAGAGATAAACTAGTCATGGAAGCATCTTCATGGTTATTTTAGAAAATAATATTTCATGTTATTAGTGAATAATTAATGAGCATTTCATTTCATTAAACACCCACATGATCACATTAAACCATATTATATATTAAAAAAGTAACAACATGTTAAATAAAACCATGATTAATGACAATAAACAAATTATATTTCATGAATTGGTTCATCATGATGTGTACGTGGATGTATAACCCAATCAAATGAATATAAAATGTTATTAAACTATATTTTTCAGTGGTTCTAGTATGGTAGACTGGATAATGGTGATTCCCCATAAATATTTGGTGTTCTATTGTATTTAGTGGTCCAAGAGGTTAGTATAAACGATTATTAGGTTGAAAAATAATAATATTTTGGAGGATAGTGTATTATATTTCATAGAAAATAAAGTAGAGTAGTATCTATAAAAATACAGAAAAATGAAAAATGTTTCTTCCTTGGTGATTCCTCATCAAAAAAATTGAGGTGAAGAGCCAAATCATCAATAAAATTGGAAAAATGATAATTTTGATGAATATTCTATAGAGATATCAGAAGGAAGTAGTGGATATATAGATACATAAAATAGGGAATTGTTTTGTTGTTATAAATAAAAGTCACCGTATGAAATATGGTGTCGAATTAATCCTTCATTATGATCCTTCTTTTGATATTAAACGTTATATTCTAAAAATATTTATGTTACATATCATTAAGGCTTTTAGTAGTGTATTAATTATCCATTATTAATCATTAAAAAGTAAATAATTTAAATTTTATAATAAATAGTTAGTAAAAACTATATAAATTTAATATTATTGTTTTTATTGATTAAGATGAATTTATAGACCATTGAGAAAATTCATCAAAAAATTTTATTTATCAATATTTGAAAATTACGTTGATGTGAAACATCTATGAGAAAACAAGGGATATATTCAAAATCAAAATAAAACATCTATGATATTGAAAACACAAAAAATTCAGTAGCTAAAAAAATAGAAAGATGTAGGGTTGATTTCACTTAATAGAACATCAATGATGATAGAAAAACACATTAAAAGATACATAGGATTAAGACTATGAATAGACTATCAATTTATCGAATCTAGATATTAAATATTTTAAATAGGAATCATGGGATGAAAATTTTGTTAATAATACACAATTATCTTAACTATAAATAAAATAATAATATTTTATAAATTTAAACAATGTTATATAAAGATATTGTTATCATAAATATGTTTGTGTTCTATTATATTCTAAATAAATATTGAAATTTTATATAGAATATAAGATTTCTAATGTGAAATAGGAATTCAATGATTTAATGGAATAATTATGATGAGGCATTAAAATTCAAAAACCATTTAGAAACCTTTAAAATTTTCATATATATGATTTATAAATGTAAATTTAGTTTCAACCAACTACACATGAAATAAAGGGTAAGATTATTAACATTATAAAAAAGAAAATTTCCATGTTGAATTTGGAAACCCATATATTTTCTATTAGATTATAATTGACTTCACTAATTAGAATATTTAGATAAGTGATCACCACTACCCAACTGAAATTTCAATTTATAACGTGGTATGATTTATCTCATGAATTTAATTAATTATGTTATAATTCGATGTGGTGATAATTTAGAGAATTCATATGTTAGTTCAATGAAAAATGGGGAGATGACTTCTTATTTCACTTTTTGTGAAGGATAATATATAAATATATTGATATTGTGTATAGTGGGTTATTATTGTCATTCTCTGTTAAAAAGGGGTGGAAATCATATTTCTTTATTTGATAAATGGGTATAGTTCAAAAATGTTAAATCAATGAGAGTTTTTTTATATTGATATTGAATTTCATTGAATAAACAGATTTTATTTCATAAGGATATATTCATTTTACTTTTATTTATCAAACTAATCGTATATATTGTGGAATTAATGGTAATTATTATTGAATCATTGGTTTATAATGTACATGATGGTGGTTTTATACTGATTTATTAAAGATTTCAACAAACTGAACGAGGGATATTCCTGGAAAAAAACATCATTGAATATTTTTTGGGTTATATTTATACATAGTTGAATTAGTATTAATTGGTCATTGATAAGGTTGGGGGAGTTATATAAGTAGAACAATAAATGTTCTATAACAACTCATGTCATAGCACAACTAAGGTTTTTTTGTTCATTATATAAAAAATGAAAATACCATAATAATCATTCATTATAGAAAATAAATAGTTATTCTATGAAATATATTTAATAATATATTTTCTAAAACATCATTGGGACATATTGAACTGATAATAATATAGTTATACTATTAACATAACATTTAAGGGTTCCAAAAAAAATTTATAGGGATCCTAGTCACTGTTAAGATAATTATCACACAAGGAGAGTCACATCATAACATTCCATAATATACTTTAATATGTTATAAATTTTAATATTTATGAACATTGATTGTTCTAAAAGTGTTCAAGTTATTCTCTATTGGTTATTAAACATATTTTTGTGGTTTTTTGGAAATTAGGGACAAATAATTACTAGAGAGCCACTACATGGGAGATCTTGAGTAGATTAATGTGTATATATTTAGGTGTGGTTTACTCTATGAACATGTATATTATTCTAAAATATAATCTAATATATTTTTGTGATTATCATTCATTGAGTATTTTAGAGTGATGAAAGAGTGGTCACCACATTGTTTTCTTGGATTATTTTATAGGTTCTATCGAAATGTACCACACATTAAGAGTGAGGTCATTTTTAATGATAGTTTTGATTGGAATTTTGGATTCAGTAATACATTTTGTGACTTAGGAGGAATAAAAAATGATTTGTCATGTGGATTTTGTTGATCTTTAATTGTAATTATGGTCATTCTATGAATAATTATATAATTCATTTGATGTATATTATTATATATGGGATACATTGATTTGTGAAAAAATAAAAACAAAGAGTCAAGGTATCATATTTTATAAAAATATTATTGTTACATAAATGTTATTGGTAACACGCCAAGCTTCCACGGTAGGCTTTTCTTTCAATAATGCAATAGCTTGCATTGTACGCAAGTTCAAGATTCTAACACACCGCATCCAATCAAAATAGCCATTATGAATAGTAATACCCACTTTTGGAAATTTTTTAAATTTTATAATTCAAAATGGACTTCATTTTTGTATTCGGAGTATTGAAATTATACTCAGTTGAATTTTTGGTATTTTTCGGAAAACTTCCAATTTTTGCTGAATAGTGAAAAATACTCAAAAACAACTTTTTAAATAAAAATAATTTATAGTAATAAATTATACTATTGAGTGGTTTTAAATTATAATTAGAACATAATTTTACCATTATATCCAATGGTGGTCATTAGAATTCATTTCACTTTGAAATTGGACATAAACAATTGTCAATCTTTTGATATATATTGTTTCTTAAAAACACGCCATTTGTTGTGACAACAGGAATTAATTATTAAATTAAATAATTCATCTTATATGTTTTGAATTATTTAAAATAGACAAAATTTTTCAATTAGGAATATCAAATATAGCTTAGGGTTAATTTTTCGTATTTTTTTGAAAAACATCAATTTTTGATGAATAGTGAAACCACTAAGTGGTAGTTAAAAAAACTGATTTCTTGTTTAAATGAAAATTTACCGCTTCTACAAATTTAATTTCAAAAATCTGACATACATGGTTGTAATTAGGAATTAAAATTTGGTTCAATGATTTGAAAATAATTTTTTGTAATTAGTAACTTTTAAGTTTTATTAATCGCGATTAAAGGTAATTAGTGTAATTTATGGTAAATATAATTTTTTAATAATATGAAATTACCTTTACACTTTTCCTACCCTTATTATATGAGTCATGGACGACCAAGACAATCCATGGGTCAACTTGGGGATCCCATGGTGCCACTTGGGTAAGAAAATGACATTAATAACTTTTTCTTTAAAGTAAAAATAAAATTTTCACAAACATGTGTTGTTTTACTAAAACAATTATTACATGGGGTTATATAAGTTATATTTTAGACTATAAATATTAATTGTAAAGATATATAGATTTCCTAAATCATGGTAATTTTTTTATAATTTTTAGACATTAAATTAATTAATTTTTTATGAAACCATGATGATGCAACAATTACCTCATTAATTAACGATTTAAATAAAATGAAATGATAATGTAAAATCTAAGACATAAACTTGTCAAAAACTAATTGGATGAGTATATTTATAACCCTTAACACCTTATCCTAGAAATATATAATTTTGGGACCTTTAAAATCTGAAACTCATTATATAATAATGTAACATTTCATGACATTCCAAGGGTGCCCCTCCTCTCATCTTATAAAAGGCCCCCAACTCTACCACCTTATTCACACCATAAAAGCCATTTTTCTTGGACAACCTCTTCCCAAATACTCTCTAAAATTCCCTATATTACTCCTAGAAACCTAAATTTGGTCATTAGTCTTCCCAAGGAATCCTTTGGCTCAAATAAAAAAGAGTTACCCGATTTTAATGTAAGGTCATCTCTTATGTTATTTTGTTTTATTTTGCTTCTCCAACCACTTAAACTCATTTAATTACATGATTTTTTAATAAAACCAGTATATTAAATATACTATGATGTTTTTATGACAAGTATTTGATTTAAACTTACACACACCTTCATCTAATGGTTAAATAACATACTGTTTCTGTGGGTGGTGAATTACTGTCTCACGAAACGATGATTGTTCAATCTTCTTTTAACACCTTTAATGGTGACCATTAAGATGTAACTATAGTTATTTATGATATATATTATGTTTATGTTTTCCTTATTCTTCTTTATTTTTCATTTATGGCATTCCTTTATGATTTCCATTATGGGAAAACGTGATAATTTCATTTTAGGAAGTGCGGACTATCGCCCCCTCAAAGTGATTGGAATCGTTAATTACATATGTGGGACATGTAAAGGATGGAGTAAATGATATTATATATTATATTATATTGTAATTATAATACAACTTTATATCATTATGATTTCATTCCATTAAATATGAAATAGAAATGAATGTAGCGTTCATGCGTACGTACGGCTTACCGTCTCCATGGACGGTGCATTTCATTTCCTACCTCTAAATGTTATGTAATATTATAAATGAATATATATACAATATATATATGATATATATGATATCTACCACATGAATATAATTCAGCATATAATGGATATTTTACCACATGAACAACTTGTAATTATAAGAAGTTTATTTTTGACTCAAGTACCAAAGATCGACAAAACAACCGTTATTAACTTAAATAAAAACATAATGTTCATAACATGGTAATAAGTGATATAAAAGGAATAATGAACTTGAAAACGGTTCTTAAGAAATTAGAAATTACCTCTAGTTTATTATTTAGGATTTTAAATAACGGTCGAGTCTATTCGGACACGAGGTAAGGGACTTCGTCTCAATCTCCTTTCATTGAGGCATATTTTGTTTGATACAAAACTTTAATTTATATGGTGTATAAACCCCTTTGACTTTTATATTTATTCAAAAAGAATATTTTTTATATGAATCATTTTACTAAATGACAAAGGGGAATGTTTTTTTGTCATACGTATGTGGCGACAATGACTTCTCCGCCGTCGTGACCATTATTTGTGTTTTGGCTTCCTCTATAAGTCATAACTTTTTTTAAATGAAAAATAAATACCAAGTTTTAATTTTTTTTATTTTGGTATTGAAAATGGTTTTGATAATGTTTTTATTATATCAATGTGTTGTATTGATATCTTGTGATTGAAATGTAGAAATTTTATGTTTCCTTTATGCATGTTTTATGTGATATGATTATGTTATGTTTTATGATATGTTTAAACCTATTCATATGAAGAATGAATTGGACATAATAAGTGATGGGTGGAGCCTGATATAGCTCCTCAATGCATCAGTAGGTCTCATGATAAAAACTAGTTTATTGGCACGAGGCATTGACAAAATCTTAATTGTAGTCTTGGAACGAGGCCTTGGAAATGTGGTTATGATAGTCTGGAATTATGCATTCCATCATGATGAAAGTGGTTATTGATATTTCATGTGTTTATTTGACTAGTAGAATATCCATGTGAGTATGTAAGTGGCACTATCTCATTTTACTTTTTCCATATTATGATAAAGTTCAATTTTAAAAGGCTTTTGTTTTAGTTGTACATTGCCTTAAATGTTTATGTTTATTTATTAATGTTTCCTCTATATTGTTATCTTACTGAGCATCTGATCTTACCCCTTTCTATGTTTTATTTTCCCAGGATGTGAAGAAATATTTTATGACTGACCTGCAGGGATAGTCTGAAGGGGATATGGGTGTGGAATATGGAAACTATGTTATTGTAGTTTTTAACTTTATGACGTAATATAACATTTATGAATGTATCTAGTGTTTCCAAGGCTAATAAACTAATCAGTGTTCCGAGACATGATCTTTTGGGATCATGCCAATGTTACGTAATAATGCACCAACTCTAGGAAAATGGGGTTGGGGTGTTACAGTTGGTATCAGAGGCAGTTTAGTACTAACTTTGGAAGATATATTTAGATAAACTATGATTATATCACATAGAACTAAGATAGATTTTAAGGATTAGTATAGAAGAACTTTCCTATAATTTTGATATTATAGATATTTTGTTAGTTTTTCGAGCAATACATCCAAGTCTGGATACGATCAGGTAGAGGCAGCTCTGGCACAGATGTACCTAGGGGTAGAACCCAAAAACACCACTTTGAGTTAGACTCGAACAAGAAGTGGTGCATGCCAACGGGCCTGGCTGCACTCTTGGTTACAACACTCCCGGGGGATATGCTTAGGATAATTCCCATTTTCTTTACAAAGCATTATAAAGGGTTTATGAGTATATACTTCCTCAAAGAAATGATTTTTAAGATTATGGATTATATCCATAAATTGTATAATTTATGTTAAGTGTTTTAAATATATGGAATTATGTATTTTGATTCATAAACTGATCTAGTTTATTGCATTGTTTAGAAATGGCACATAGTGGAAGGAATGGAAACCGTATGAATGCACGCACTCCATGTAGGGATTTCCCTCCTGCTCAAGATAATTATTGTGAAGCTAGTGATACAACCGGTGCTAATCAGCTTATCACCATACTAAGACAACTCGCTCTGGTTATGAATAATAACCTTACCCATATGGAGCACCCTGATCCACAACGTGGAGGATAAATGTTAGACCGTGTAATGAGGCAACAACCACCAATATTCAATGGGAGTACAAATCCCTTAGTAGTTAAGAACTGGATAAATTCCTTAGAGAAAATATTACATGCCTTGGGGAGTAGTGAAAGAGAAAATGTTATCATGGCAGTTTACCGCCTCACTAGAGATTCTGATCAATGGTGGTTATTGATACAAAACACGAAGGAAGATGATGAAGTATCAAATATGGAATGGAGGGAGTTCAAAGATATTTTCTTAGAAAAATACTTTCCTCATGACCATCGAGAAGATATAGAAAGTAAATTTCTAAGTCTAAGACAAAAGGGGGATGAGAATGTTGAAAAGTATGGGGATAACTTTACAAGGTTAGCGAGACATGTAATAGATTATATACATAACCCAAGAAGTAAGATTTATCATTTCATTGATGGGTTAAAACCATTTCTCCATCGAACCTTAGTCTCACAATCTTTCTCATCATAAGAGGATATTGTCTCATGTACAATCAAGATAGAAAAGGAATTCTGTAAATCTTATGACAATAATGTAAAGAAAGAAAAGAAGAGAATCGTGGAACAAGAGATAGATGAATGGAAAAAGGGGAAAAAGGATTTTCCATTATGTGATAATTGTGGTAAGAATCACCCTGGTACATGCCTAAAAGTAATGGGAGTTTGTTATAAATGTGGAGAAAAAGGTCACCAGGCTCGTGATTGCAAGGGAAAGAAAGAGGTTATCAATGTTGAATGCTACAATTGTAGGGAAAGGTGGCATTATGCAAATGAATGTCCTATGCGTCAGAGAAACTTACCTCAGAAATGGCCAAGGGATCAAGTCCAATCATATGTTGTTACTATAGATGAAGAGTAATAATTAATATATTGGTGATTTTGGACTCAGGGATTATATTCTGGTTATAAGAATAATGTGATATATATAAGGATTTTACTTTAGTACTTTTTGTTTTCATTAAAGTTTTAATATGATGAAGGTAATCATATTTTTAGTATGTGACAATAAGAGAAACATTACTTTGTTTGGGGAATCTTATGTAACAATTGATTTTGGAATTTAGAGACCTATTAGAGAAAGTTTGGACATAGGTATTTTGGGTAACTATAAAGGTTGGAATGGATTATGTTTAACTTTGGATGGTATTTTTTAAGGTTAAAACATTTTTGAAGATTATTTTTGAAATATTATAATACTATTGTTCTAGGAAAAGGACAACCTGCAGGTCGGGAGATAACCCATCGCATCGGACAATGATGCATGAATCGAACCCACAACCACAGTGCGACATGCCTTTATTACCGACCACAAGCCTACATGAAGTCCCTGGTTATTAAAAAATAGTTTTCCTAATCTAAATGGCATGTGTTAATATTTGTAACCTTGTATGATTAGGATAAATATAATATTTTTGAGTTATATTACCTTTTGGAGTGAATGATGGGTTTGAGGTAAAAAATTATTAAAGAATGAAAGTCTACATGAAAAATAAGTATATTTCCTTACGTTCTTAGTAAATCTCCTAAATAATTTCCTCAAATGTAAGAAAGGTAACTTAAAACAAAAACATTTTTGGTTAACTTTTCCAACTGGGGAATCGATGACTGTTTAACCAATCACATGTTTGTGATTTTATTGTAGTTTACTTTCTCATAATCCTGTTTTCTACAACTCTCCATCAGACCTTGATGGTTTTTTTCTCCTCCATATCCATGTTTTCATAGAATCCTAGTATGGGCTATCTCTGGTGACCTTTGTTCTTATATTTCTTTCTCTTAATGTTATATTTTTATTAACCTTATTTCTGATGTGGGTTTTCTACAATGGTATTTGCAACATTAAACATTTCATTTTCAAAGAACAATTTCAAATTGAGAGGAAACAATTTATTAATGGAGGGTATAATGTAACACCCTAAGCTTCCACGGCACGCTTCTCTTTCAATAATGTAATAGCTTGCATTGTACGCATGTTCGAGATTCTCACACACTGCGACCAATCAAAATAGCCGTTATGAATAGTAATAACCACATTTTGAAAATATATAAATTTTAGGATTCAATATGGACTTCATTTTTTTATTCGCAATATTGAAATTATACTAAGTTGAATTTTTGGTATTTTTCTGAGAACTTCCAATTTTCGATGACTAGTGAAAAATATTTAAAAACAAATTTTTTAATAAAAATAATTTATAGTTATTGATTATACTATTGAATGGTTTTATAGTATAATTAGAATATAATTTTACCATTTTATCCAATGGTGGTCATTAGAATTAATTTCACTTTGAAATTGGACATAAACAATTGTCAATTTTTTGATATATATTGTTTTTTAAAAACATGCTATTTATTGTGACAGCTGGAATTAATTATAAAATTAATTAATTCAACTTATAGGTTTTTAATTTTTTAAAATAAATATCATTTTTGGAATTAGAAATATCATATAAATCTTAGGGTCAATTTTTGGTGTTTTTCTAAAAAATGTCGATTTTTGATTAATAGTGAAACCACTAAGTGGTAGTTAAAAAAACTGATTTCCTGTTTAAATGAAACTTTACCACTTCTAAAAAATTAATTTCGAAAATCCGACATACATGGTTGTAATTAGGAAGTAAAATGTGGTTCAATGAGTTGAAAATAATTTTTGTTGAATAGTAACTTTTACGTTTTATTAATCGCGATTAAAGGTAATTAGTGTAATTTAAGGTAAATATCATTAGTTTAATAATATTCAATTACCTTTACACTTATCTTACCCTTATTGGATAATTCATGGCTGACCAATACAATCCATGGGTCAACTTGGGGACCCCATGTAGCCACTTGTGTAAGAAAATGACATTAAAAACTTTTTATTTAAAGTAAAAATAAAATTGTCACAAACATGTGTTGTTTTACTAAAAAAATTATTACATGGCGTTATATAAGATAAAATTTAGACTTTAAATGTTAAATAGAAATATAAAAAGCTTTCCTACAACATGTAATTTTTTTTATAATTTTTAGACCTTAAATAAATTAAATTTTTTATGACACCATGATGATGCAGCGATTACCTCATTAATTAATGATTAAAATAAAATGAAATAATAATGTAAAATCTAAGACATACACTTGTAAAACACCTATTGAATGAGTATATATAAAACCCTTATCACCTTATCCTATAAATATATAATTGTGGGACCTTTAAAATCCGAAAATCATTATATAATAATTTAACATTTCATGACTTTCCAAGAGTGCCCCTCCTCTCCTCTTATAAAAGGCCCCCACCTCTACCACCTTATTCACACCTTCAAAGCCATTTTTCTCGGCCAAAATCTGACCAAATACTCTCTCAACTTCCCTCTCTTACTCCTAGAAGCCTCACTTTGGGAAGAAGTCTTCCCAAGGAAGCCTTTGGATAAAATCAAAAAGAGTTACCCGATTTTAAGGTAATGTCTTCTCTTATGTTCTTTTGTTTTATGTTGCTTCTCCAAACCCTTAAAATCATCTAATTCCATTATTTTGTAACAAAAAAAGTATATTCAATATACTAGGATATTGTTATGAGAAGTATTTGATTTAAACTTACACACACCTTCATCTAATGGTTAAAGAACATACTGTTTCTATGGGTGGTGAATTACTGCCTCACGAAACGATGATTGTTCAATTTTCTTTTAACACCTTTCATGGTGGCCATTAAGATGTCACTATATTTATTTATGATATATATTATGTTTATGTTTTCCTTATTCCTATTTATTTTTCATTTATCGCATTCCTTTATGATTTCCATTATGGGTAAACGCGATAATTTCATTTTAGGAAGTGCGGAATACCACCTCCTTAATGTGATTTGAATCGTTAATTCTATATGTGGGACATATAAAGGATGGAGTAAATGATATTATATATTATATTATTTGGGAATTATAATACAACATTATATCATTATTATTTTATTCCATTAAATATAAAATGGAAATTAAAGTAGCGTTCACGCGTACGTACGGCTTACCGTCTCCCTGAACGGTGCATTTCATTTCTTACCTCTAAATGTTATATAATAATATAAATGCATATATATACTGGATATATATGATATATATGATATCTACATCATGAATATAATTCTGGATATAATGGATATTTTAGCACATGAACAACTTGTAATTATATGAAGTTTATTTTTAACTCAAGTACTAAAGATCGACAAAATAACTGTTATTAAATTAAATAATTACATAATGTTAATTGCATGGTAAAAAGTGATATAAAAGGAATAGTGAACTTTAAAAAGGTTCTTAATAAATTAGAAATTAACGTTAGATTATTATTCATGAGGTTAAATAATGGTCGAGTCAAGTCGGACACGAGGTATGGGACTTCGTCTCAATCTCCTTTCATTGAGGCATATTTTGTTTTATACACAACATTATTTTATATGATGTATAAAACCTTTTGATTTTTACATTTATTCAAAAGAAATCTTTTTTATATGAAGAATTTTACTAAACAATAAAAGGGAATGTTTTTTCATCGTACGTATGCGGAAAAAATGATTTCTCTACCGCCGTGACAATATTTGAGTTTCGGCTTCCTCTAAGCCATAACTTTTTTTAAATTAAAAATAAAAAACATGTTTTAATTTTCTTTAATTTTGGTATTGAAAAAGGTTTTGATAATTTTTCTATTATATCAATGTGTTGTATTGATATCTTGTGATTGAAATGGGGAAATTTTATGTTTCCTTTATGCATGTTTTATGTGATACGATTATGTTATGGTTTATGATATGTTTAAACCTGTTCATATGAAGAATGCGTTGGACTTAATAACTGATGGATGGAGCCCGCTATAGCTCCTCGATGCGTCGGTAGGTCTCATGAGAGAAACTAGTGTCTTGGCATGAGGCCTTGACAAAATCTTATTTGTAGTCTTGGCACTAGGCCTTGGCTACGTGGTTATGAAAGTCTGGCATTATGCATTCCAACATTATAAAAGTGGTTATTGATATTGCATGTGATTATTCGACTAGTAGAATATCCATGTGAGTAAGTAAATGGAATTATCTCATTTTAATTTTTCCATATTATGCTAAATTTCAAGATTAAAAGGCTTTTGTTTTAGTTATACATTGCCTTAAATGTTTATATTTATTTTTGATAGTTTCTTCTATATTGTTATTCTTACTGAGCATCTGAGCTCACCCCTTTCTATGTTTTATTTTCCCAGGATGTGAAGAAATATTTTTTGACTGACCTGCAGGGATAGTATGAAGGGGGTATGGGTGTGGACTATGGATAATATGTTATTGTAGTTTTTCACTTTATGATGGAATATAACATTTATGAATGTATCTAGTGTTTCCAAGGCTAATAAACTAATCGTTCTTCCGAGAATTAATGTTTTGTGATCATTCCAATGTTACATAATAATGCACCGACTCTGGGTAACTAGGGTCATGGGGTTACATTATTAGATAAAAATAATGAATAAAATATTATTAAAATAGAGTGAATACCATTATTGAAATGAAGACATGAGATTAAATCATTAAATATGTGGAGTATAGAGAAGAATATAAGCGTTATAGGATAAGCGCAAAATTTAAATCACAGGGAATTCCTGGAAGGAAACGACCTTAAACATTATATAATCTAGTTAATTTAACTACAATTCACTTTTTTACATTCTTATTGATATTATAGGTTTATATTTTTAAATAATTAGGTCATTACCTCATACATAGACACTAATGTATTTAAAATTAGACACTTCTACCTAATATCCATATTTTTACAATATGACACATTTATAATAAAACATTATTTCTTTCCATAAAAAACATCACTAATTTATAATTGAATTATTCATTTCCTTTAACCATTTATATACCCAAATGAAAAAAATTAAACTTGGGATGGGAATAAAAATAATATAATGGGATGTAAAAATTCTTAAAGAAACCATTAGTCCTTGAATAGAAGCCTTTTTATAATGGTATAACTTTTACACAAAAAACAAAAGCTCTTTAGTTTACTATTTCAAATAATTGGTATCCTGTAAAACCATAGAGAGCATAAATAAATCATAAATGTAAATATTGGAATAATTTTCATATTACTCTTACATAAAAAGTTTCTTTCCCATATACAAATGATGAAACCATCTTGGTTAGTCTTTGAATAACTATCACAATATATTACAAAAATCTCTTAGGAGAAACTAAATAGGTTAACTCCATCCCTTTACCAAATGAGTTGGATATCTATAACAAGATCACCCGCCCTTGGTATATCATGGAACGACATATCATAAAAACAATTCCTAAGAAACATATCATGATTGTAACACATAAATATAGAATAAAAGAAACATTCATGAGAAAAATAACATTTCCATTTTGAAATGACTTTTCATTTTTAAAACTTGTGCACTCAAAAATGAAAACATTTTATCTTAAAATACAATTTTTAGAATGTAAAGGAAGATTCAAAATAGTAAATCATAATAATGGTGGAAAATTCCATTCATGTCATATATTTAAAAAAAATGTTATATTAAAATTTATTAAAAATACTCCATAAATATTATTTTTAAAGGAATGTCCATTAAAATATAATATCAATGAAGTGATAATTAATAAAATTAATAGATAATGTGTTTTAAATGTAAGGACACATAAAAAATCTAATATAATAAAAATACATTTCACAAATAATCTTTACAATAGATTATCAATTAATTATAAAGTTAACCCAAAGAATGGAAATTCATTTAAGAATTCCCTTTCCTTAAGAATGAATGTGTTCTCCGTATATAATTAATATTCTGCATAACGAAATTAGATTCATTAGTTACTAAAACCTAAAAATATTTTAAAAATATTTTATTGTTTTATAATTTTTTTAAATTTGTTAAAGGGAATATTGATGAGTTACATAATTCAATTTTTTTCATTCTGGGAGTGTTTGCTTCATAGTTTTAATGTCTATTCCCGGGAGTATATTTTTAATAGCTCTCTTCAAATAAAAGAAAAAATACAGAAGTGGAAATTCATATTATTAAAATGATTATAGAATTTAAAATGATCAAATATATAATTTTTTCTAATATGAGGATTATTAATTAAATAAAAAAATAATGATAAATGTTTCGTTTATTTTTGTCATCTTTTTTGACCATCAAAAAGTAGTTTCATTTTATTTAATATTATCTCTATAAATCATTTTCAGAACATTAAACAACTTTTAATATTCATATGAAAATATTTTTTTAACTATAATAATGGTTTCATGACCAGCCTTGATAGTGAAAAAGGATAATCAAAACTCATCATCCATGAAGGCGGTGATTCAACACATCAAAATATGATATTTTCATTTTTTAGAATATGAGGAGAAGAGAAGATTATTGATGTTGGATATTACCTTAACATAATAAAAATATATTATATATATAATACTGTAGTTATCAATCTACATTGTACAGGGTATTTGGGGATAAGTAATAAATAAATAATGAATAAATTTAAAAGATAAAGGACGATTTTACCTCCTGAATATCTTCTCCTTGAGAACCTCTTTAAAGAACACGATTTTAGACTTTTGGTAAGTCCAAAAGGTCTTGTAAAAGTAGAGGTGACTTCAAAATATAATTTATCTTATTTTAAAAAAAGATACAAGGCTTTATAAGTGTGAGGAGAAGGGTTTTTGATGGTGGTATTTTTAGGGTGATCATAGGGGGTTTCTGATTTCCTTATAGATTTGTATTTATTTTATTGGATTAGGATTATAATTTCTATTGATTTCCAAAACTAAATACAATAACTATATAATTTAAGTTCAAAATAAGGAGTTCTTACCTAATCCTATCATGATCTATGAATAATAATTCATTTATTTAATTATAATTTTAAATGTTGTAAATTATTGTGTTTCACTGCTTAACAGAAATTCAACTAGTTCAAAAAAATTCCAAAAATTCACCCAATTTCTTTTAAACATGTTGATTTTAAAAATGTAATCCATTTAATAAAAAAAATAAAAAATATGATATATTTTATTTTTAATTAAAATCACAATTTAATGAAAAATGATGATAATAATATTATAACAAATTCTATGACACATTGAGTAATTATGTATTTTCTCAGAAAATTAAATTATAATTATAATGAAACAAATATTAATTTATAAATCTATATTATGAAAATAAATTTTTTATGATATAATTATATTAATTATAAAATTTTAAAAAAACATTTATGTTTAACAGAAATCCCAAAAATTATTTTATCATTTTTATTCATTTATTTACTTATTTTATGATATAAATATAAAATATTTTAAAATATGAGAATCCAAATTTTTTATTTATAATTTCAAAAGTGAGGTGATTGTTCTAATGGATAGATTTATATTCCCAAAAATCACATGACAATTATAATGTTTTGGTTACTTATACAGTGGAAATGATTCCTTATGTTCATTAAATTCCACATATTCCAATATACAATTATAATGAATTTAAATATTTAATTCCACAATGAAAAAATTTATTCTATAAGTAAATTGGTTTTTTAAATTATCCTCCACCCCCTTTTCAAATTATGTCCCATAAATTTTATTCACTTATTAAAAAATTGAGAATTATTTTCCCTTATACTTTTTCAGGTTCCCATTATATTTCTTAAACCACGTGGTTTCTCCATAAAACATTAAACTAGTTAATTACCTTATTTCACAATAATTTTTCCCTTCAATAAACAATATTAATAGACTTTTCCTCATATGAAAGGTTATTTTACAACTGATCAACATCAATTTTCAGAATATGATATGAATCCCACACATATATTATTAACATCGAAACATTAAAAACATTGTGTACCTTGTACAAACATAGAGGAAAAGACACTCAGTAGGAAACTGATCCAACATTATCCAGGAATTCATATGGTCCTATGAACTATGTAAAAATATAATTTCTCATAAATACTCATAACACGTTTACCTAGAGATATTTTAATAAAAACATAACCACCTACCTTAAAGGAATGATACTTCCTGAAGTTATCAGTATAAATTTTCAGACTACTCTAAGCTTTCATAATGTGTCGATGAATATTCTAAACCTTATCTACCATTTCCTATACTAATTATAATCCCATAAACTTTTTATAGCCTACTTTATCCAAACGGATTGAGTTTGAAACCACTTTCCATATAATGATTCAAAAGGATACATCTGTATAATGGAATGAAAACTGTTATTATAAGAAAACTCAAACAAATAATTATTTTGATCCCAAAATACATGGAAATGCATTAAACAACTCTCAAAAAATATCCTCTAATATTTTAATTGTTCACTCTGAATAACCATATTTTTTTGGATTAAAATTAGTGTTGAAATTACATTCAGTTCCTAATGACATCTGAAGGTCCTTTTAAAAGATAGATGTGAACCTTGGTTCCTGATCAAATAAAATGGATAGAGGAAATACATATAACCATATTATCATTATAAGTTAAAACATACAAATATAATATCTAGGAATATTACCTAAAATAGGATGATAGTGTGTATATTTATCAAGTCGATCACCAATAACACAGATTTCATTATTATATTGAGAATGTTTGGTTTATCCCACTACAAAATACATGGATATATTTTCTTATTTCCAATATCTCACTCTAAAAGGATGAAACATCACCTTTAGTAATTTTATCTGATTTTAACTATTTATTAGTCAATTATATCATGTTAAAGTCATATATATCACTTTTTATTCAATACCACCAGTAATAGTTTCAAGGCTCTATATATATTTTAATACTTCCAAGAAGAACAAAAAAATGGAGAACTGTAAGGTTCAATTAATAACTCTTTCATAAAATACGAATCAAAAGGAACAAATAATATCTTCCCATATATCAAAACACAGTATTTATAAATTTTATATTCTAGAAAAATACACTTTCAATAAATTATACCTTTTTTATATGTCACGATCTTCCTTCTATGCTTTCATAATTCTATTTGAAAGAGAAAATTCACAAACACCTGAATCAAAATAGTGTAATTTCTAGACCCAACAACTTATAATCCAAAATTCATAAAATAATTAACCAATGAGTCTTGATAAAAATTTAACATGGTCAATGTAGCATTGTTTTTTTGACAAAAAGCATCATACACTTTAATTTGTTTTCAAGGTAGACAATTATTTGTTCAATCATAATCCTTAATCAGTTCTAGATACCATACTTTTCTCATGTTTGAGTCCTTTTGATTAAATATATACTTCAAAAATTTATGATCTGTATTTATTTCACTTTTGCTTCTATATAAATTATGTCTCCAAATTATTAAATCAAAGAACACAGTTTCTAATTTTAAATCACGTTTGGATTAATTTAACTCATTATGTTCCATTTTTCATGAAGAGTAAGAAATTACCTAATAATTTTTCATTAGAATGAAACTGATTCCAATTAATGAAGCGTCACTATAGATGAAAAACTCTCTATTTATAGAAGGTAGGTCCAAAACTGGATAATTCACCATTATCCATTTCAGTTCCTGAAAATAGACATCATATTCTTCTGTCTAAATATAATATATCCCTTTTCATGTCAACTTATTTATATTTCTAGATAACCGTTAAATATTTTTAACAAACCTCCAGTAATTGTTACTAATAAAAGAGAACTATAAATCTCAGAAATATTTTTCAAGCCTATCACATTTTTTAGGAACTTTTTTTGGAGGAGGATCAATTTTAATTCCATATTTAATTAAAATATTCCCAAGAAGAGAAATAAGATTAAACCAACAATAAAATTTTCTAAATTTATAGTATAAAATATTTTCATTAAGGGTATATAGTAAAATACTTATATTGTTTTCACTATCATTATAAATTATTGAATAAACCAACATATCATCATTAATAATAACACGAACTTATCTAAATATTCATGGATGATCTTAATTATAAGATAACTATATATTGTGAGAAAATATTTCAAAAAAAATGGAAATGATACAAACTCATAATTCCCATATCAAGTCTGTAACACTATTTTTGGAATTCCGTCCTCTTTTACATTCAAGTGATGGTACATCAACCTAAGATCAATCTTTGAAAACTAAAATTATTACTAGATTCTATCAAACAAATAATTGATATGAACCACAGGATATTTTCTATTAAAATTAATGTTTTTAAATAATCTATAGTATATTTAAATACTCATGGAACCATATTTCATTTTAACTAAAATAGGATCACTACAAGTTGAAGTGATAGTTTGAATAAACCATTCTCTAGAAATTCCTATATATTATTTATAAATTATTGATGTTCTAAATGATCCATTTGATAAGGGGTTTTTGAAATACCTTTATCTTCATGTACTGAATCAATAGTAAAATAAACCTCTTGATCAGGTATAACACTGGGAAACTCATCATGAAAACCATCTAGATAATAAATTACCATTAGAAATTAATTAATTTGAACAGTTCCCTTATTTTTAACAAATGTTCAAGAAAACATTCATAATCAAATTTAGAAATTATCTTTACATCCTAATATGTTATCAATAGTATGGGTTCATTCTTGTATACAAAAAAAAATTTCAGAAAAAAAACATAATTTTCTCTACAATCAATCATAACATGGTAAAAATAAATCCAATCTATACCTAAAATAACATAAAATAATATCAGCAATAACACACCAATCTTTATAAGTAATGTCCTTCCACAAATGTTGACAATAATATTTTAATAATTTTTTTCTTTAATATTGACCCCATGTGTTTTCTTTATAAGTTATGGATTCATTTCATTAGTTAGAATTTTAAATTTATAAGAAAAATTATTATAAATGAAAGAATTTTTAGGCTTCATATCAAAAAAACATTAAAATAATATGAATAAAAACAAAATGTACCTGATACCACTTATTTTGAAGTACTGACATCTACTGATGTTGTTTAAAATGATTTCACCCTCTTTGTCTTCCTATAGTCTGTATTCTTTCCATTATTCTGGTTCCTCTTCAGACACTCATTTACATAATGACCCATCTTATTACATTTAAAACGTTTTAAATAATTTATGTCAGTTTTTTTCATATCACAACCATGATATGTTTTATTTCCATTATTATCTATATGCCCAGATATACAACATCGGAAACACTTAGCATACATCAAAAGGCATCCCCATTGTGTTTTTACCACAATTCACACAAACTGAAAACATAATTTTTTAACCATAAAAATTCATTGATGCATTATTTCCTTATTCTGGCCACCTTGACCACTTTTTATGCTAATTTTCTAATAATACTTGATCATCAGTGAAATCAATTTCCATCTTTTCTTTGCAGCAAACAAGATTTTTATAACTTTTGAATTCATGAGAATACAATTCCCTTTGATATTTTGGATTCAATCCTGAATAAAAAACATTATATTTTACTTTTAGGATCCTGGATAAAATTTGGATTTTATGATTACATTCGAATGAATTTTTCTTCATATAAAGCCACTAAATCCTACCATTGTGTCATCTCTAAGGGTTTTCTTCCATCATAATTCTAATCACCTTAGGAAATTATTTCTCAAGGAAAATATTTTTGAATTCATCAAATTCAAAATAATTAATATCCTCACTATCTCCAATAATCATGACAATAGAAAATCTTCTCAAATTCACATTCAAAATGTAAAATTGAATGTTTAACCTTTTAATGGTATAAACAAAACATGACATTAAAATATTTTCTAGGGATTTAATCCAACCTTCAGCTTCCACTGGGTCATAAGATCCAATAAAATATGGTGGATATTGCCTAATAAAATGTTCTACCGATGTCTTCTTCCTCTGTGTTTATTCTATATTATCATACGCATGTATGTCACATCCACATATAGCATGCATAAACTAATCCCTTACTATTAAGAACTACAAAGTTACAATTCCCACCATTCTAGGTTGCATATTTGGAAGGATATCATCCTCACAATGCCTTCCTACTTCAGCCTCCATGTTTATTTTTCATAAATTCATTTTGAACTAAAATATCATAGATCGAGGAACATGGGAATATTTAAATTATATATAATTTGAAGATATCCATAATGTAAAAAATTATTTATGTTCATTATATTACCATTTTCTTATCCCCTAAATTTATCAAAACATGGATATGATACCAACTATAAGAACTCAGTCTTCATCAATACACAATCTTGTTAATTAAAAAATATTTCATATTTAAAAGTTACCAAATATAATTTAAGATTAGTTCTGTATATAATTATATCATAATCTCATAGATATAAACTCATATATCACAATGTAGACACTTCTGCCCAATATTAATTTTTTATACAATATGAAACTTTTAAAATAAACCATGATTTATTTCTATTAATAAACTGTATGACTTTAAATATTAATTCATCCTTTCATTTTCCCATCCATAAACACTGTTAAAATTTTAAAAAAATGGAATGAGAAAAAATATATCATTATGGGACATAAAATGGATGAAAGAAATTTTTAGTCTATGAAAGAAAATAATTTCACAAAGGTATAACTTTAACACATGAAACAAAATTTCTTTAGATTACCTTATAAAATCTTAAGTTCTGTGAAAACAAATATTAATAATAAATAAATCATAAATTTAAATTATGTAATCGTTTTGATGTCACTATTATATATAAATTAAACCTTCTAGTTACCCAGGGAATAACTATCCTATTTACAATTGGAATAACCATCACTGTATATTCCCATAATTTCTTATGAGAATCCTAACTGGTCAATTTCATCCTTGTACCCAATGAAATGGAACAATATAATAGGATCACATGATCTTGGGTTATCATGGAACCACCCATCATAATAAAAATTCACAAGAACCATATCATGGAAATAATATATAATGATTTCAAAAATGAGATAATATTTAGGAAAATAACTTCCCCATTTTGAAATCACTTTTCTTTTTTACATGTCGCTCACTCATAAATGAATAAAATGTATTTCAAAATAAAATTTGAAAACCTTTAGTTGAATCTTAAAAATATAAACACATCATGAAAGTGGTAAATATTTTTCATTTCATATAATTAAAAACATTATTTAAAGCTTTTTAAAAAGATGCATTAAAGAGGATTTTAAAAGGAATGTATCTTTAAAGTATCATATTATTGAAGTGATAGTTATTAAGTTGAATGGAATAAGTGTATTAAATGTAATGATACATAATAAAATATAATATAATAAAAATAAATTATAAAAATATTCTTAGGATTAAAAATTCAATTAAGTAAAAAAGATAACCAAAATAATGGAAATTAGGTTAATAATGTTCTTACCTTATGTACGAAAGCATTCTTCATTTGTATGTATTGTCTTTTATAATCAAATAACAATCATTAATTACTAAATCAAAAATATATTATTTATTTAGTTGATTTATTATTATTTTTTAATTTCATTTATGGCTATTTGGATGATCTATAGTGTTCAATTCCATCATTCTGGGATTTTTTTTTCATGATTATATGGTCAGTTCCTTTGAGTATAATTATTAGAATTCTATCCAAATTGAAGAAACAACCCGTAAGTGGAAATAAATGGAATTAATGTGTCAAAAAATTTAAAATGATCCCTTATATGATTTTTTCTGATATGATGATGATTTATTATGTAAAACATTAATGATAATTGTTTGGTTTATTTTTTGTAGTTTTTTCGACCATTACAAACAAGTTTTGTTTTGTTAAATATTTTGTCTATAAATTAGTTAGTTCGAATTAAAAAAGTTTGAATACAAAAATTAAAATATTTTTAATCCTGAATAATTGCTTTATTAATATCCTTAAATTAGATAATGTAAAATGAAAACGCATCGCCCATGAAGGCAGTGAAGCGACATGTCACATACGATGTTTTCATTTTTTTAGAATACGAGTAGAAAAAACATGGTTTGATGATGGATATTCCATTTACATAATTAAATTATTGTATATATATGATACTGGATTTATCCTTCCACTTTATATGAGGTAGGTGATAATAAACTGGAAATAAAGAAAGATTTAATGAATTTAAAACGGAGAGAATGAGGACTTTACCTCTTGAATATTGTTGTCATGAGATCCTCCTTATTGAAGTTGGATTAGGATTTTTGGTTAGAAATTGAGGTCTAATACATGAGGAAGATACTTGGTAAGTGAATTGGGTATAAATTATCAATTATACATAGATTAGGAAGTTTGATGAGAATGGGTGGTGGGGTGGTATTTATAGGGAGAGAAGGGTGTTTTTTATTTTTTTCATTTATTTGACTATTATTATGGACCAAGACTATTAGTAATGTTGATTACAATAACTAAATATAGTAATTATAGAATATTATTTAGAAATAATGAGTTCATACCTGATATATATATTCTACATGACTCAAAAATTCATTTTTTTAATTATAATGTTAAATACCATAAATTATTATATTTCACTATTCACAAAAAAAAATATTTTAGAAAAATATAAAAACATCACCATAAACATTTTTATATGTTTATATTTTAAAAAAGGACTCAATTTTATGAAAATAAATATCAGAATTTGATAAATTAAATTTTTAATTAAAATCATCACTTATTAGAAAGATATTTATTTTAATGTTATAAGAGATTTTATGAAACTTTAAAAATTTCCTATAGTCTCTTAAAATTAAAATATAATTATAAAAAAAGATGTATTAATTTATGAATATATTTTATTAAAATTTATTTTCTTTTAAATCATTATATTAATTAAATAATAATATATTAGGTTTTTTATTTCCCAAAAAACAACACTTGATTTATCATTTTTAAAACATTTATTTATCATTCTATGATATAAATATATCATATTATCACTTAATAGAATCCTAAATTTTTATTTATACATTCATATGTGACTTTATTATTCCCAAGTATAGATTACTATTCCTAACATTCACACTATTATTCCAATGATCTAGTTAATATTCCATTAGTATATATCCCTTAATTTATATAAATACCGCTTATTTAATTATAAATATAAATTTCATTTAACTATTTAATTTGAGAATGGAAAAAATCATTCTATAAGTACCTTGTTTGTTATAATGCATTATTCTTGGACATAGAGTCACTAAAAAAATTTTATGTTCTCTGAGTTAAGGAAAGTGATGCAATTATCTACACCTAGAAATAGTAATCATATTGTCTAATTTGTTGAGAAAATAAAAAATTATTAGAACAATGTATTTCTTAAGTTATTAAGAGGTCTGGGAATTATATAAGTATGATAGTTGTAAACCATGTGGGTTTTTGTGTCACTTTGGATTAAAATATTATTTCACTTACTATTTCAACCCATTGATACGTTGTAGAAGTTTCTTCCTAGGATGATCCATGTTTGGGTGATATAGAATAAGTATAAAGGACTCCAATATCTATGTTACATGTAAACAGATATAGGCCTAATTAGTGTGGCTATATCCAAATACCACATACATGATTTCAATGGCTATAAAAGGCATGGTATCATCATGGTATCTATAGCCATATGCAAGGCACGTGGCTATAGTCTTTGGATATAAGTTATCCTCTAAAAAAGCTAGTCCCTAAAGGTCATATATCCCTAAAAAGGTGAATCGTGGATATACCCTTGTCGATATATAATATTCAAACCAATGATTAATTTTCTATGGAAATATTCCTCATGTGGTCCCATGTACTTCAATAATCATATGGTTCATTGAGACTCTATAATTGGAAAATAAATTATAATTTGTTATGTGTTGAATTAGTACCACATGCTTATATATTATGACTTATCCCATAATGATTTGGGTGATTTTAATAATATATATATATTGATATCAATACATAAATATAAATATATATTAATTTCAAAAGATAAAATCCATGCAAGTTTTGAACTGAGTTTTTGGTATTAATTAAAAGAATATAGAACCACTATGATACAATAAATTATATTTTTCAATTCATAAAAATTCTTAAATAAATAAATTTTAAATTAGTAAAAACTCAATTTCCTTGATTCAACCTCATGACCATTTTAAGGTTTTTAGAGACTTAATCCACTCAAACACTATGGAAATATGATTCATTAATGTATAAAAAATATTTTTATATACAAATTTATAAAATTTTAATTATATCTCTATATAAATAGAAATTTAATGCCTATGGATATAGCCTACACACTCATAATCTATATACACATGCATTAAATTCACATAGATATGTTTTGAAAAACCATAATCTATAGTCACATATATTAAATGTATATGGATATAGAAAGGAAAACCACTATATCCATAGAAAGATATGGACCATGTCCATAAAAATAAAAACACACAACCAATATCCATAGATATTAAATGTATGTGGTTATAGTCTATAAAATATTAACCTATAGAGAAAATAATTAGTGCTTCATGGAGATAGTTAATCAACTCATAACAAAGTGGTATAAATATTAAATTTATATTGAAATAGCCTATAAAAAACTGTCATTTATTAATGATCATTTATGGAAAATTTATATATCATATAAATTAATAACCTTTTTCCACAAAAATTTAATACATTGGATATTAGGTCCATTCCAATTTATTATTTTCTTACCTATTTGCATTCTTTCACGTTTCCCATTTCTACTATACCTTATAGCCCTGGGTAGGGTTTCAAGTGAATATAGAGGACATATAGCTTGTAGAAATTTTTTACCATGGATATAAGTTCCTTATAACAATATAAAATGATTCATGTCACTAAAGGTATTTAAGAGTTGATATTTTTATAGTCGTTCCTGTAAAAATTGTTTTTCATATCATTTTTTATCATTATTACTTAATAAATTTTATATGGTGAAATAATCTCTTATAATAAGTGGAACATTATATATTATTATGTTCTAAAGAAAATGAATGGAATATAATGATTTAACTCCCCCATTCTTATAACATATTTTCCATTCATGGGGTAAATAATTTTTATGTTTAGAGTTAAAAATTGAAACATATTGTTTTTCTAAAAAATTTTGGTAGAACTATAACATAATAGTACCATAAATCAAAATACAATATTATGATAGGTAATGTTCATTATCGATCATAAAATATTTTATAGGTTAATGTGATGAAAAATAATATCATCCTCACTATATGACATTCACTGAACATCCATAAAAATTCGAAATTGGAAATGTATCATGGAAATTTTAGGCCCCTACAATAGATACCTCTCAAAAATATCATAAATAAAAATAAAAATAAAACCCCATTAAAAGAGAAACCAGTCTATATAAAGGATACATAAACCATTATCACAATACTAAATTTCTCTAAAATAATTCATATACTTGAGAATCACTATAAATCTCATATAAATGGGAAACCATTTAATTTATATGATAGAGAACCCTATGAAGCCACATTAAATGGATATAGAAAATATTCATTCCCTATAGATTCCAATAAATATAAATAAATAAGATAGACCTAATATTTCATGTCAGGGAAAGATACGTCCCTAAAAAATGAATATACTTTAAAAATTCTCTAGTAAAGTATTGGTATATGGAACTATCATAGAATAATAAATTTTCCAGAAATTCCATAAATAGGGAAATAACACTCAAGTGGTAACATAACCACATGGGAAAACCTTATAAGGTACTAGCCACTCTAATAGAACAAACTAAACCATTTAACTGAACATTATTTTCAAATGAATAATCATTTAAAACACATTTTTTTGGAATTTTTTATATTTTTTATGATAAAAAATTTATGTGAACATTAAAATCCCTATTAAAACATAAAAATTAAAATGGTTTTGAGATAATACATATTTGATTTTGTGAAAAGAGTATAATTATCCTAGGATAATCCAAACATTATAAGCCTCATCTGACTCACCACTATGTAATTAGAACCATGATGAATCTCATGTTACTCATATTGATGTAGGCCCGTAATATTTTAAAGGAAATAAATCCACTTTACCAACCCTAATTCACCACACAATACTCAATGCTAGATATAAAATACACAGTCTAACTGTATAATATCACCTTACCATATAGGTTTTTGGACGTGGTGACTCAAAACTAAAATCATTCATCTCAACCTCCAGAGAATATCATGAAGGATATTTAGTAGATCCTTCTCTCAAATAGAGGAATCTCTCCCAAAATTCCATATAATCCCTTAACTATATAGAACATTATAACTAAAAATCTCTATATATATATATATATAAGGATCCCCATCCTCATGGTGTTCTCAAAATATTTTTCATTATACTCATTGATGTCCTGGAAATGAGGAAAGTGACTAAGATGATCAAATAAATGATTTCCAAAGATGGACACGCTATATTCTCTTTGGTGGATCTCTATATATTCTATTGTATAGATATCCATATAAAAATGTGAAATAAATATCTTCATCAATATTTCATGAATTCTATAAAAGGCATCCATTCATGTTTCCATGATTCATATCCAACCATATACAATCCACATTTTTTAATATTCAATCCTATTCTGAAACATAAAATTAATTTAGAGTCCAATTTTACCCAAATGTTACATCAATCCATTCTATCGCATCCACAACCTCAAAGATATATTATCATTGGAGGATATATGATACTTCATTCCACAGAAAATTAAAAATGTTATATCCCATGATAGATATTATTTACATATCATAATGTCTCTAGTTTGTTATGGAAATATACTTCAATTTATAATAAAAACAAAATAAGGACATACAAAATTAATCATAGGTAACCCAAAAATGAAAAATTGATTAATACAAATTAATATAATCAATAAAAAACTTATCTATTATCATCGTCCCATCATATAAATACTTCTATTCCACATCATCACCCCCACATAATCACCCCCAAATAATCAATCTATTTATCATCCACCACAACATCATTCATCATAATATACATTCCTCCTCATAATCCCATTTCTCCATATATTGATATATAATAACATATAGTGGATATCAATATTAAAACTAAAAAAATTATTTATATAAAATTATTACTAAAGAATAATTAATTAATCAATAGTATATCCAAACTAATATATTTCAAAACCATTTCACCAAAACAAATCTATTCAAAAAATTATAATAAATTTAATTCATAATATTAAACCATTATTAGAGGAAATTATTTTTGGAAGACATGATATATTCATATCCTTTACTTGTATAATTACCATAATCTTATAAATTTACAATCCTAACACTTACTCTCTAATATATTCATATTATAACATACTTCATTAAACTAAAAAAATATTATAAAATGATTCACAGTCATTCATCATATTGAAATTATAAATACATGATTATTAAATGAAATAATGAAAACTGAATAATAAATTGAACACATAATATGTAAAATTGAAAAAACAAATATTAACATGTTATATATCATAGTTTTCTTGAAAAAATTCTTGAAAATTTACGCTTTATCTTAGGAACTCATTTATGTAACACATTTTCATAATTATATTATGATTTTAATTAAATGAACTATTATTTACATAATAAATTATAATCAACAACCATTTTACTATAAAATTTTTATTTACCTTGGATGATAATATCCATTATTAACATCTGTTAGAATCTAAAAAATCCCTAAATCATTCCTAATATCCTTAATATAGAAATTAATTATCATGTGAATAGATGATTTAGATGGATAATAGGTAAACAATTCCTTGAAATAAAAATTTCATAGAAATTATTCATTTCTAACAATTTCATTATTGTTATGTACTAATATTCATTTAAATCAACGTCATTAATCAATAACATGATCTCACTAGTTCACTAAAAAATATACATCAATATTAAAACAATAAAATTATACAAGAAATTTTTTAGACTAAAATTAAATCATCATATACTGTCATAAATTATGTAAGAATAATGTTTTTAAACTATTGGATGTAATATTGTATTTTATTTTTCAGTTACAAATTTTTGAACATTCTATGAAGGAGAATGATGATTTTTGAGTTTCTTCATAATTTTTTTAAGAAAAAAGGATTTCTTACAGTATGAAAAAATATTTACTCTGAAGGATAATTTGTTATTTTAGTAGTGCTTATAGAAAGAATATGACACACTATATAATGTTAGATAGTTCTATAATAGTATATTTGGGTGAATTTTTTTTATTTAAATAACCCTACAAAATATGAAAATGTGCCATTCCATGACAAGTTTAATATTAAAACATGATTGAGGATTTCACATCATGAACACACACCATTAAAAATATTCAAGGACATCATTTTGGATATTTTAATTTATGATCATTTATTAAATAGATCACATCATGATTTATTATGCCACATCATAAACCTAATTAATTTTTCTCAATCATTAATTGATGAAAATATTCTATCATTCTATTAAGTAGGTGATCATCCAATGATTTATGGTATCCATATATCTCAAATAGAAATAATAATGGCGATTTCTCTTCATATCTATGTAGTTATTTTAGATACTAATAAAAACATATAAGAATACAATTGTTATTAATTTTTTAAAATTATCCATGTGAAATATTTGATTTAAATTATTTACATTCCTATCTGGATACATTATTTTAAATTTAAAACATCTTCTGAATATATATCATGTTTCAATTTATGTAAATAACATAAAATACAATGATTATAAGGGGAGAGTATTCATTATAAAGTAAAATGGATTATTATTCTATATTTTTATTTTAAAAGATAAGTATGTGAGATTAAATTTCATTGTTGATCAGTATTAAGAGAAATATAATTTTATGTATTCCAATGAATATACTTAAGTGAATAGCATATAATTATGTATAAAACCAATTTTTGTATATATTTTTTCATTGTTCATTAATATTTTTAAGAGTTCAACCAATGTGTTGATTATAACATTGTATCAACATAGAATGTATTCAATGGAATAGATTAAAAATCATTGAAATTGGATGATTATTTATATCTTCATAAATCATGGAATCATATAGGTGGGATGTATTTGTTAATTTTATTATCAATACATAATTCATATGTGCTCATTTGATTTATCCCTTTAGATGTGATACATGTAAAATATTCTATTTATGCACTAAAATAATTTTAATTTTATTGAATACAACAGATTAATTATTTGTGTGTTTTTCAATTTTAAGACAATATCGAGTTATGTTTATAGAAAAGAAGAAATTTGAATTCAACCTAATTAAATTACCCACCCCTCCTGTCATATTTCCAAACCATAGGGTACAAATATATATATATATATATATATATATATATATCATTGATTATATTGAGTGAAAGTAAGTATCAATGAAATTATAATGAATAATAAGGTAGATAACATAATAATGTGTCAAATTATGGAATTCTGAAAAATGTATTCAGATCACAACTATGATATCATTGGATTGATGTCTCATTTATAGTAGATTATGGAATTCATGTAGTGATTCCATTATAAAATCTATGATAAAAGAAGATAATAAATATTACAATGATGAATATAATGATAATAATTTATTTTTGATTAATTTTTCAGATAGTATATATTTGAATATAAATTTTGGTCCCATATAACAATTTTATTTATATACATTATTATATTAATAAAGTTGATATAATGTTTTTGGAAGAATAAAATTTATTTATATAAAATAAGTATGAAGTTTTAAAGATGATTTCTTCTAAAAATACTTATGGTTTTATTAACCATCATACAGATGTTATGAATCTGTTTATAGAATATTATTGAGATAATGGACAAACATATTAAATATATGATAATTTTAATATTTACTCAAATGTAAAATCCAAAATATTCCTCACTTGAGGAGGTAAATATTATTGATTTTTTCCTTGATGATTTTCATAGAATGATTGTTGTATGTGAAATTCAAGGGAATATAGAGAGATATTTTGATAATTAATCTAAATAAATGTCATAAAATATGATTATAGGTTATTTTTTTCATAATTATAATCCTAAATAAGATGAAAATTATGGTTTCTTATTATTTGTGGGATGGAAATTACAAATATATATAGGATGATTCAATGTTATGTAACCATTTTCATTATTTATATATAGAATGAATCGTCATATCAGTCCTATATTTTTGAAGAAATTTTAATGTGAAGGATAGTGATTTTGGATATATTTAATGATATAATAGAATACTACCCTAATATGAAATTTCAATTTCAAAAATTCATATGTTAAGATGTTTTATAGGAAAATATTTTTTAGAATATATGTAGAGTATAATGTGGAAGATCAATTGGAAGGTAATGATATTATGTTCATCTCAAATATTGAAGAGGAAAATGGTGTATCCATTATAGTTATTAAAAATTAAAGTTGATATAAAAGATAAATATTGGGGATATTTCTGATGAATATTGTTTTGGATAAGTATAATCCACCGTAGACTCTATGGATGAGGATAATTGAAGATAATAGTTTATTATATGATATTTTTTAAAGCCCATATGAAGAAAAAATAAAGCAGAATTTAAATATAAAGTCCATGACTTTAAATTTCCATTATATTGAAAAATTTCATATCTGGTGGGTAATGGATAGACCAATGTATAATAATCCAATTTTTATAAATTTTATACTTATGTCCATTATAGAAAAATAAAAAGTAGATTATTTCATAAAAAATAATGGATTATTTGTGATGGATATGCTCATGTAGATGGATTTTATGTTTAAAATACATTCACTATAATTTAATTTATGGATTCTATCAAACATTCCCTAAGAGTGGTTTTTTAAAAGAAGAAAAATATATCAAATGTATGTAATGATAATATATCTGAAAAATCATCTTGAATGTTGATGATTATATAGAAAAAATGGTTAGAAAATAATATTCCAAATAATGATAATAATGATTGAAATAATTGTATTCCTTGTCATCACCTAACCCAAGATGGGATCGAGCCATGACTACCCCAATCCCACCTCCGTAGGACAGGGGGTGGTGACAAGTGTTTAAGGCACAATAAAACCAGGGAGGCCTTTTTCTAAGAACCTGTACACACACACACACAACCAACTCATTGAAAAAGTGAAAAAAGGAAATAAAAAATGTACAAACTACTTTAAAGTAAAATGAACATGAATGAACCTCTAGATAGTACAAGATTACGGTAGTGTATACAAAATTGTAAAGGGGAAACACATACGCAAACCAGAAATCAATCCCCACCAGAAAAAAATGGAAAAGTGTAAAAACTAAGAGAGTATATATTTTATATCCCAAGCTACGACCACCTTACACTGTCCAAGTAGCATGTATCCCTAATCTCCTATGTGGTCACGATCGACCTGTCTTTTGTCTATAAAATACACAACACATGTTAGGAAAATCACATTCATGGGTGAGTATATACATACCAAGTAGAAGTCCCCAAAAAGGTTAAGGAGGAGAAATAAGAGATACAATGAAGAGGAAAAAAGTAGAGAACAAGGTACAGTAAAAGATAATGGAAGGAGTATAGCTAAACCCCACAAGAGAATGAAAGTAGAATCATCTTAATACAAGTAACTCAAAACTATGAAGATATGAACTCATCATCAAGTCCTCGCTACCTATTTCCAAAGAGTACACTCATCCAACCATGATAATCTAGACACAAAAGGCATATGGCATACCCCGTGCATCTTCACCTCTCCTATAAGAATGGTAACTAAGTCTTGAGGCATGGTTACTATAATAGGATATATATATATATATATGCTCAGTAAAAGATTCCAAAATAGAGTAATGGGACCTCCACCTCAATGCTCAGCCCAAGATAGTGTGTAGTAATTTGTTAAAAGGTAAAATCATATGTAATGTACATCAACTCATGTGTCTCCCTAAGAGCCACAATTCAAGGGGGTTCAAATCACCCCACCTTGATACTATCCACTTTGGGAATAAATAACTCACCCGGATCGTTTTAGGTCACATCACAAGAACGTATCTCAGTGGTGAAAGTTCCCCTCTTTCTTGTGAGTCCTTAGGTAATTATAACCACACCTCACCATTGTTCCACACAGTCGAGGGACTTCTATGGTAGACACCAAGGAATTCCACTTCCCATCCCATCTAGAGCATACCAATCGTGGAAATCACTGGGGAATTCCCCTGACTAGACACTACTAGAGGGTAAGCCTGGTGAGTCTTCAGGGAAACACCACTGCCCAACCCAGCTAGAGGGTTCCACCTGGAATGTCATTGGGGAACACAATTTCCCCGCCCTGTGGAAGGATAAGCTCAAAATGTAGAGGAACTTCACTATATAGATCCTACTAGATAGTAACTCTGAAATATCAATAGGGAATTCCACTACCCCATCCTACTGGAGGATAAGCCCAGAACTTTCATAAGGTAACGCCACTACCCATCCCAACTGGTGGGTAAGCCCAGTACTAGCTTGGTAATCTTGTATGATTTTTATCATCATCGAGTGTCTCCTATTTTCAATACAAACATGTAAAGATCATCTAGTATCTCAGATGATACTTCTGAGAGAACCATCATGTTCTATGTGGAAAAACTCTCAAGATAGGTATCTCGCAGGGAAAATCTGAGTTCAAACGAAGGAGATATGGGGGTTTGAAGATTTCTCGGAAGTGATCAAATAGTACACAGCATGTGAGGGGACCCAGACAATTTGTGGTCCCGCTCCACTACCTAGTCACATCTCTGGATGGAAAATGGGTCTCTTACCAGGTAGTATAACTTGCAGTGTAGGTGATGTACATTTCATGTCCTAACTATCCGGGACTGGGGTCGTGTATGCTGGTCGTGTCTGTTTACTCAGACCTTGTGTCCATGTACTCCAGTACATTGCATGTTTTTCCACACAGGATTTTGCATGTGTGGCATACCCATGAGTCAGCACATGGTGTGTGTCTGGCCATGTGTTCCTTCACATGGCTTGTTCACATAGAAAGGGGAATACACATCATTTCAAGGAGAGTACATGTTGTTTCATCCTTATCATCCCCAAAAACCTATTGTCACCACTAAGGGGGGATACATGTCATGTGTTCGTAATAAAACATGGGGTGTAGTTTTATTTTTTCTATAAACCCTCGTATTTCATCAATATATCCTCTACACTTTGATGTTGGTCCCTCCACTTTGGACCTTACAACAGAAACTTCCAAAACCTTCAGATCTATCTACAAATCATGGTTTTGAACCGTTGTTTTCCAGGAATTGATCATCGGAACAAACAAGGGTTTTGTTCTTTTTATCATGATGTCACACCTCTGATTGTTAATAATTTGGCATAAAACCAATGGATTCATCATTCACTTATCATGACGATTATGGATATATACTTTTCTCAAATAAACATCTTCTTTTTCTGTTTCAGCCTCAAATCTAGGTGGCAAATCGAGTTTGGGTCACTGGAAACTATTGAACTAGGATCGAAACAGATTCCATGGTGAAAATGCAAGGAAATATGGGATAAAGGCACCAAAAACCAATGTTTTTATCATCACTAACCAATAATTCGAGGTCGGTGATCAAGAATGGGGCACTATGGTTAGAACATGGTTTAAAAAATATGAAATCTGGCACTTGGGATCATGCAAGGTTTGGAATCAAGGGTGTAAATTGATGAATAACTATTGATCCACTCAAGAATTTAATCAAAGTCATAAAATCACAAAATAAGAGTCCTACTTCTATTTTGGATCATTCACTTCTAATTATTATGCTTTCAAATGAAGGAGGAGGATCTGTTGTGTTCTTTTCGCATTGATCTAACTTCAATTTAATATCTGTCATTCTTTGAAGGAATTATCTAAAGGGTGAATAGATCTCTTTCTAGTGGATTGTGGGAATTTGTTAGTCCAACCCTAGATAAATCATATTAATGAACTATTTATAACTTATTAGTTAGATTAAAAATTAATTTAATAAATCAACTAGATTAATTAATTAAATCACTTAAACACATCTCCAATGATTTTAGGGTCCAAACAACCAATGTCGATCCATTTTATGTCACGCCTTGGGAAAAAACGTTGTTACAGAACCAACCATGTTCTCATATTTCCAATTTGATCATTTATTTCACGTTTATCCCATTTTCATTAATTAACCATGCGTGCACAATATAGAATATATTTAATAATTTTAAAAATTTAATTTGTGGCACACCAAGCCTTAGAATTTCATTCATCATCAGTGTGTAGCTCTGGAAAAAAATATTTAGAAATATTTCAAAGACCTATAAAGAATAAAATTAGGGCTCTACATCATTCCCTCCTTCGATATTTTCATCCTAGAAAAGAAAAACTAAACAAAAAACTCTGGATACTGAGCCTACATCTAGCTCTCCAACTCCTAATATCTCTCCTGCATGTTTCCATGCTACCACAGTACGTGAACCAAAGGTATAGTCTGTCCACACAATGTCTGTTCCTATCAGTCCTTGATCTCCACTAGGTGCTCTGCAAAGGTGGCTCCATCCTTGACATCCATCTCCCCCCAGTCGATGGCGTGTGTAAGATCCTGAACGTATCTCCCAAGTTGTGACACATGGAAGATTTCGTTCACCCACTCTATCTGTGGGAGTAAGGTGAGGTAGTAGGAAACCTCTCCAATTATATTCAGGATCTCAAATGACCTGTTGAACCTCGATGACATATTGCCTCCCTGTTCAGACAACCACATTCTACACCTTGAGGAGAATCTCAAGAACACTTGGTCTCCCTACTCAAACTCCAATGGCATATAACGGTAGTCTGCGTAGTACTTATGACTACTTTGGTCCGTCTTCATCCATTCATGGATGATATTCAATTTTTCTGTTGTCGCATGCACAAACTCTAGGACCATAAGAGATTTCTCTCCAACCACTATCCAGCACAAGTTTGGACTAGATGGTATCATGTACATGGCCTCAAATGGTTTCATGTTGATGGTGTATTGTTAGTTGTTGTTTTACGTAAACTCCAACAAAGGCAGGTGATCCTCCCAAATATGGTAAAAATCCAACATGCAATCCCTCAAAATATCCTTTATCACCTGGATAGTGTGATTATTTTTTCCATTTTCCTAGTGGTGAAAGGATGTTCTCATCTGTATCTAAGTCCTAAATTCCTCATGTAGGCCTCTCCACAATCGTGATGTAAACCGCACATCATGATCAGAAACAATTGTCAAGGGCACCCCATGAAGTCAGACGATCTCTCGTACGTACACATGCCCCAAACTCTCTACCAAACTCTGCTCCCTGATAGAAAGGAAGTGATATGAGTATTGAGTTAGTATACTATCACCCATATGGCATCATGGCCCTTCTCTGTGCATGGAATCCCTCTGATGAAGTCCATTGATATTTCATCCCACTTCCATTCTGCAATCTCAAGAGGCTGTAAGAAACCTGTTGGAACCTGATGCTGAATCTTCACCTATTGACTGGTAAGGAATTGTGAAATGAACTCATCTATGTTTCTTCTCATTCTGGACCACCAAAACACCCTTTTAATATCCCTATACATCTTCTCCATTATGGGATGTAAAACTAAGGGAGAAGTGTTGAACTCCTGCATCACCTCCTCCCATGTCGCAGCTAGAACCACTATTTTCCCCTAGAACAAGATCTCATGATTACCTCCATCGTAATAACCATATGGTTTTTCACCTATGGATATCTGGTAATGTATAAATTTACAGTCAATGTCTCCAATTTGGGACTCTTTCCCACACTCAATGAGTGAAGTAGTCAACCCCATCAACTGTAAGAAAGTTGTATCTTCCTACTCAATAAGGGTCAGATGTAGGGAAGAAAACCTCTATAAATCTTCCTAAAATTGGATATCATGGGAATTCATGTTTAGGGAATATGCTACAATATTTCCCTATCCTTAAGTATAGACTATCTCAAATTTGTAATCATATAAGAACTCTAATTAGAATCACTGCCTCAGGTTCAGGTATCTCTGTGTGAAGACGTTCCTTAGACTGTGGTGGTCAGATTAGACCAAAATGTCACATACATGACTTATTTTAATGTTAAATTCCATTTAATTTCCATTCATGCTTTGTTTTGAGGGTTTCCCAAGCATTTATGGAGGAATGGGGGGAGTTTTTATGAATTGGGCCAAACCGTGAGCCCAATTCCAGATTTAAAAATAAATTTTTATTCCTCTGTAACTTCTTCATTTTTCAACATTTTTCATCCATTCCAATTCCTAGCTGTCATCCCCTGACATATTAACACCACCATATTTATTTGGACCATTTATAAATCCATAATCTTGGTGGATGTGGGTTTTTAGTTAGGGAATTGGGCCTGCCCGAAAGCCCATTTTCTGCATTAAAAATAAATTGTAATGCTTTAATATCTCTTTCAATATTTGCGTTTTTTCGGTGATTACAACTCTCACCCGAGCCCACTTACCTAAGGAGCGACCCCATGCCCTCCTCCCACAATTTCGAGCTCGATAGAATCTTGAAAATAGTAGAAACTTCTCTGGATTTCAGAAATCGTCCAGATTTTGGAGAGGTAAATTGATCCTTTCATAACTCCTTCTATTCTTAATATTTTTCCCCAATTCCAATTCCAACATGACCTTATCATTCTTGGTCGAATATCCATTAAATTTTTATCTGTTTTAAAATTCAGATTCTGGTCGATTTTGGTTCGTTTTATTCAGGATGTTTCAAGTAAGTGTTTCATTCCTTGATTTCCTCCCATTCCTAAGGGTTTCTTTCACCCTTTCAATAAGTTCATCATGTCCAGAAATTGAGGTTCGAAACTAGGGTTTGATTTGGTGTCTTTTTGGTCAAATATTTTGGTCTAGGGCTGGATTTATATTCCTTGAGGTGCGGCGGTAGTGCGGTTGATGTTTCGAACCATGTTTTGAGGGTTTCGTCATAAAAGGTAGGTGATTCCATGTGTAAACATTTATAGATGAGTTAGTTTGCTTGAATTACTTATTATTCATGTTCATAATATGATATTTGTGGTTTTTGAACTGTTTATTTTGGATTTAGTAAAGAATTTGTTTTTATAGTTTCATTTTAGCTTTAAATTTGGTGATTTCATGTGCAACCCTTTGGGTATTGTTTGGGATTGTTTTATAACATATAAATATTGTTCGGGATGAAAATTCTGATTTGGTGGGGTATTGGTGTGCCACTAGGTCTTAATGAGGTTTTTTGAAGGGTTTAAGGTGTAAAACGTTATCGTACTTCTTGAAAGTGATCTTGAAAACGTGTGCGTTTCATGTGGATCTTTCGTACTGTTGTTTGAGGTGGTTGTATAACACATGGGGGTTTTTTAATAAATGTTTTTGGATCTTCCAATTCTGTTTTTAATTTTTATTGATGTTATTTTGGCCTTGAAATATGGTTTTTAATTGGGTTTTATTTGAAAAGCTTTGGTAAACTATTTAGAAATGTTTTATGAAAGTTTTGAGTGGTTTAATGATTTATGTAAGAGGTGAAACCATATTGGAAAACTGTTTTGGATTGTTTATACATTCAAATGAACCATTATAAATGTGAATAGTTCTGTTATGTGATGTTTATCATATTTTTAGGGACTTCATAAAATTGTTAAAGGATGTGTTGGATTGTGAAAGTTATGAAAAAACGTTTTGTGGGCTATTTTGGTGTGAGTTTGATTTCAAAAATGAATTTGAATGAAAAGTTAAATTTGTGACTTGTGTGATGTTCATGTTTCTGTTTGGATGATGTGTTATGTGGAAGTGATATTTTCATGTGAAAAGTATATTTCTTGGCTTGTTAAACTTGTTTGAGCACAAAGGGAAAACCTGGGTATCTAGGTGGGTGGACGTGTACTAGTATGCTAGTGAATCTGTGAGGTTTGGCCTCAGTTTCACTTAGCATGATTGACACTTACAACTCTTACTAATCTATGATGATGATGATTGGGGACCACTAGGTTATGGGTATGTTCCCTACTAGTGGCTCGTGCACGAGAATGGATAATTTTTGTGGTTACTCTCACCGAGATACGACGTACCTGGGACCCACAGCTACTAGTGCCTATAGGTTATTTCCTATTGGTTGTGCTCATTAGATCTTTTATACTTACCGTCCGCATACAGTATATTTTGCTGGAAAAATCAGTAGCTCTTGAATTTATTTTAAATGTGTTGATTCATTAAATTATCCCACTTGAAAACTGTTTTTTTAAGTTGCATCTTTTAGAAATTGTAACTAGAAATTACATGTTTTTGAAAACTTGCAAGCTTTTCGTCTTTGAATGTGTATCACAGGGAATATCTTGGTGGTGGTATCCTACTGGGCATTGTCTCACACCCTACTTACACCCTTGGGTGTAAGTAGACTTGGTTATTTTTTTGTTGTCGCGGGTTTGGGTATAACATTTGTGCCAACAGTTCGGGTTTTCACCGGTCATTCATAATACGGTGTTGTGTGGATGGCTTGAGGGAAATGCCTCTTTACATGTTGAGGTTCTTGGGATGTTCATTTTTTTTTCTTTTTTTATAGTCTTTCTGAGTTGTTTTAGACTATGTATTTCAGTTCTGATTTTTGTAAAACATTGTTTGGTTTGAAAAATCCAGATTTGTTTCATTGGATTCTTATGTAGTTTTATGTTTATAAACTCGGGTAAATCGTTCCCAATTTTCATTTTATGATACCCGGGCACTTGTGCCAGCCCGTGGGGATCGGGAACTCCCTTCGGGTCTTTCCATGGACCGGGTCGGGTGCCGATTTTGAAGGCAACCAGATTCGGTTCGTGACAAAATGGTATCAGAGGCAGGTTCGCTCCATTTGAGTCATGTTATTTGGAAAATAGTCGGGATAGTATAGAGTTATGATTGTTGGGACATGGAATTCTGGTTATGGGTAGTGTGATTGATCCCCACACCTCATTTCCGGATTCAAGTCGCCAGTGGAAGTTTGGATTTGTTCTATGTCTTTTGGTTTTCTTGGTTTGATGATGATTAGGGGAAATAAAAAGAGAGTTGGGTTAATGGTCTCAATGAGCTCGCAGGGTCTGGCAAGCCATGTGGAGCTGGGGATATTCCCTAGAACACTCTCGGTGACAGTGAAGTGATTTGAATATGGCCACCAACCATATTTCCAAGTCACCCACTGAAACTAGTTTCCTCTTGCATTGTCTTGTGTTCTTTAGTTTTGAAATCTTGGAACTTTCGTTTTAAAGTGACTTGGCTTTAAGAAGTGTAATGTTTTTGTGAAATGAATTTCAAATAAAGATGGAATGGTATGATTTATGAAATTTTGGAACTGAATATTCAGAATTATTTTGAAATAGAAAATGGTGTGATTACACCTCTTTTGAAGGCAGAAACTGTATTGAAGTTGGTTTTGAAAAGTGTTTACAATAGAGTTTTCTAAAAAATCAGAGTGTGTTTTAATGGGATGAGATGTTTTGAAATTGATGTGAATATCTTAAATGTGAGTTATTTTCTAAATAGTTGTGACTTTCTGAAAATTTTTGTAAGATGTGAGTTGGGATTTTGATCTCGTGGTTAGCGTTTATGAGAAAAAAATGGATGCGTTGGTTGACCGTTTTGGTTTTGAAAAGTGGAAAGAATTGTTGTTTTAACCTTTGGTATTTCCATTAGTGACCACATGCATGGGGTTATAGGGGATGATGGATGGTTGATGGCATGACTGGATGAGTTCCAGGACGGATATGAGGAGGGTGTCTGGTGTGGCACAAAAACATGCATGTGTGAGGTCCATGGGGTACCATTGGTCGATACTCTTACCGCTGAACTGCTTGTTTTCAAAGAAATTATTTTAAAGAAAAACATGAAGACTTGGTCAATTGTATGGAATGGTTAATAATATGTGTTTTTCTATGTTGATGTTGTGGGATGTTTTGAGTCCAAGAACCCCTCATGTTTGAACTGTGTCTTGGGTTTATGTTTCGTCGGTAAGCTGGGTAGAAGGACAAGTTAGTAGTCTCCTCTGAGATATGTTTCGGGACACCTTTATGGTGTTTACCTTCATGTGTTTGGATCTGGTTTATGGTTTTTTTACCAATGGACCATCATGGTTGGGTCCTTGGGTTCTTCCGTTGGATAAGGTACACCCCCATTAAAGGATAGTGCACAACTCAAGTGCAACCAGGATTGTTTTTCCATTTTAAGACCCTCCAGTTGAACAATATATGGAATAATTTTTCTTGAGATTTTTAGATAGAGTCTACACCCATTCCATTCTTTTATTTTTAGATCCTCTTGTAATAGGAGAGTGCTCGTGGAAGGGTGAAAGAGACCATAGTTTCTTATGTTTCCTGATTCATCGAAGGTGGATGTGGTCTAGGGTTGTTTGTGTGGATGAGTGTCTTGATGGTGTCCAAGAGGGCCTTTGGGGTTCTTCAAAGTTTCTTTGAAGCATGAGTTCATGTTAAACGACCAGTGTGGGAAATATGGTCACGATACATAATTTTGGCCACTTTCTAGAATTGTGTGTTGTTTGGGGATGTTGTATAAGGTCCCTCTCCATTCATTGTTTATATCAGTCACAATGGTCATGTTCGCTGATGACTTAGGATTTGATGTGCTCGATTGACCATATAGGTGAAAGTCGTGAAATCCTTTGAGAGTCCCTGTTATGTTGGGTGAATGTATCCCTTGGAAAAACTTCAAAATATTCCATTTTAGAGGAAGGTGAGTTTAGGTGTTCTTTACTTCTATTGTTTCTCACCCGAACAAACAAGGATTTTTGTATGTGCATTTTCTAAGCCCTTGTTTCAGTGAAACATCGGGTTAGGGTAATGTGAGTTTGGAATGTGTTATGTCATTGAAAAAATATCAGGGAGTGCGGTGTAGTTATTGGTTGCATCGAAATAATAATTATCATCCAAGGGGTTTCCAAAGCCCAACTGCGAGGCTGAAGATGCTTCAATCATTTGAGCTCCAGCCATAGGTCTCGGAGAGAAGCTGGCTCGTAGTCAGGGGAAATCCCAGGATCGTTTAAACCCTTGTACAATGTCATATCTTCATCATTAAAGATAGGAAGATTTTAAACAGCTGGTGTCATTATCTTTTCTCTTTCGTTACCGTTCGGTGGAAATAGGTGGAGGGCCTTGTACCCATGACTTCACGTAATGTCATTCCCTCCCACTTTGGTTTCTATGGAGTAATTAGAGAATGGTTGGAAATTTGGATAGAAATAATGAGGACACAGTTTGTTCATGATTAGTTGTGACCGTGTTCCAGGAAGCAGTGCAGAAAGAATGATCTGCACAGCTAGTGCACGATTTCCCAAACATGCAGACTAACCCTATGCCCTTTCCAAATCTTAAAAAAAAAATTGGGCCTGTCTGTGTCGGCCCATGCTGGTCAGTTAATATGGTTAGTTATTATGGTGGGGAGACCCAATATGATTCTCATGTGCATTCCTTCAAAAACATTGAATGGAATTCTACCCTTTGTACTAAGGAGTCCGTTTAGGCCTCCCCTGTTAGTGTTCTGATTCTGTCTCAGAAAAATATTGGTTGTCTTTTTCGGCGGGGAGCCTATTTGTGTCCACCCCGTACCAATAACTCAGATTTATCCATGGTCATGGATTGGTAGTAGGTAGTTTTATTCGGAACTATCTATCTACCAACATATTCCTTGAGTAAACGATGGGATTGGAGAGTGACCAATGGTTTAGTTAAAGGTAAGTGTATCCTTGTTCGATGTTGTTGTTCGTTTGAGTGAATTGCTTGAGTCTTGTTTGGATAGTGTTTGAGGAGTTTTATTTTGGGATAAAGTATGAATTTCATTGAGTATTTCAGGAAACTGGTGTATGTTTTGGTTGCGAGAGTAATCCTTAATTGATCGCTGGAGGTGTTTTGGCCTTTGGGGGTAAAACCTGGCATGGGAGTACCTCTTGGTTACTCAGTTGGGTTTGGTTGTTGCTTTGGCCTTGATGTGAATTTCCGGGGCGGAAAGTTTTCATGTTGGGGATAATTGTCACATACATGACTTATTTTAATGTTAAATTCCATTTAATTACCATTCATGCTTTGTTTTGAGGGTTTCCCAAGCATTTATGGAGGAATGGGGGAAGTTTTTATGAATTGGGCCAAACCGTGAGCCAAATTCTAGATTTAAAAATAAATTTTTATTCCTCTATAACATCTTCATTTTTCAACATTTTTCATCCATTACAATTCATAGTTGTCATCCCTTGACATATTAACACCACCATATTTATTTGGACCATTTATAATTCCATAATCTTGGTGGATGTGGGTTTTTAGTTAGGGAATTGGGCCTCCCCGAAAGCCCATTTTCTGCATTAAAAATAAATTGTAATTCTTTAATATATCCTTCAATATTTGCGTTTTTTCGGCGATTCCAACTCTCACCCGAGACCACTTACCTAAGGAGCGACCCCAGGCCCTCCTCCCACAATTTGGAGCTCGATAGAATCGCGAAAATAGTCAAAACTTCAATGGATTTCAGAAATCGTCCAGATTTTGGAGAGGTAAATTGATCCTTTCATAACTCCTTCTATTCTTAATATTTTTCCCCAATTACAATTCCTACATGACCTTATCATTCTTGGTCGAATATACATTAAATTTTTATCTTTTTTAAAATTCAGATTCTGGTCGATTTTGGTTCGTTTTATTCAGGATGTTTCAAGTAAGTGTTTCATTCCTTGATTTCCTCCCCTTCCTAAGGGTTTCTTTCACCCTTTCAACAAGTTCATCATGTCCAGAAATTGAGGTTAGAAACTAGGGTTTGATTTGGTGTCTTTCTGGTAAAATATTGTCGTCTAGGGCTGGATTTATATTCCTTGAGGTGCGGCGGTAGTGCGGTTGATGTTTCGCACCATGTTTTGAGGGTTTCGTCATAAAAGGTAGGTGATTTCATGTGTAAACATTTATAGATTAGTTAGTTTGCTTGAATTACTTATTATTCATGTTCCTAATATGATATTTGTGGTGTGTGAACTGTTTATTTTGGATTTAGTAAAGCATTTGTTTTTATAGTTTCATTTTAGCTTTAAATTTGGTGATTTCATGTGCAACCCTTTGGGTATTGTTTGGGATTGTTTTATAACATATAAATTTTGTTTAATAAATCTTGTTCGGGATGAAAATTATGATTTGGTGGGGTATTGGTGTGCCACTAGGTCTTAAAGAGGTTTTTTGAAGGGTTTAAGGTGTAAAACTTTATCGTACTTCTTGAAAGTGATCTTGAAAACGTGTGTGTTTCATGTGGATCTTTCGTACTGTTGTTTGAGGTGGTTGTATAACACATGGGGGTTTTTTAATAAATGTTTTTGGATCTTCCAATTCTGTTTTGAATTTTTATTGATGTGATTTTGGCCTTGAAATATGGTTTTGAATTGGGTTTTATTTGAAAAGCTTTGGTAAACTATTTAGAAATGTTTTATGAAAGTTTTGAGTGGTTTAATGATTTATGTAAGAGATGAAACCATATTGGAAAACTATTTTGGATTGTTTATTCATTCAAATGAACCATTATAAATGTGAATAGTTCTGTTATGTGATCTTTATCATATTTTTAGGGACTTCATAAAATTGTTAAAGGATGTGTTGGATTGTGAAAGTTATGAAAAAAAGTTTTGTGGGCTATTTTGGTGTGAGTTTAATTTCAAAAATGAATTTGAATGAAAAGTTAAATTTGTGACTTGTGTGATGTTCATGTTTCTGTTTGGATGATGTGTTATGTGGAAGTGATATTCTCATGTGAAATGTATATTTCATGGCTTGTTAAACATGTTTGAGCACAAAGGGAAAACCCGGGTATCTAGGTGGGTGCACGTGTACTAGTATGCTAGTGAATCTATGAGGTTTGGGCTCAGTTTCACTTAGCTTGATTGACACTTACAACTCTAACTAAACTATGATGATGATTATTGGGGACCACTAGGTTATGGGTATGTTCCCAACTAGTGGCTCGTGCACGAGAATGGATAATTTTTGTGGTTACTCTCACCGAGATACGAGGTACCTGGGACCCACAGCTAGCTAGTTCCTAGGGGTTATTTACTATTGGTTGTGCTCATTAGATCTTTTATACTTACCGTCGTCATATGGTATATTTGGCTGAAAAAATCAGTAGCTCTTGAATTTATTTTAAATGTGTTGATTCTTTAAATTAGCCCACTTGAAAACTGTTTTTTTTTAAGTTGCATCTTTTAGAAATTGTAACTAGAAATTACATGTTTTTGAAAACTTGCAAGCTTTTCGTCTTTGAATGTTTATCACAGGGAATCTCTTGGTGGTGGTATCCTACTGGGAATTGTCTCGCACCCTACTTACACCATTGGGTGTAAGTAGACTTGGTTATTTTTTTGTTGTCGCGGGTTTGGGTATAACATTTGTTCCAACAGTTCGGGTTTTCACCGGTCATTCATAATACGGTGTTGTGTGGATGGCTTGAGGGAAATGCCTCTTTACATGTTGAGGTTCTTGGGATGTTCATTTTTTTTGTTTTGTACTTTTTTTATAGTCTTTTTGAGTTGTTTTAGACTATGTATTTCAGTTCTGATTTCTGTAAAACATTGTTTGGTTTGAAAAATCCAGATTTGTTTCATTGGATTCTTATGTGGTTTTATGTTTATAAACTCGGGTAAATCGTTCCCAATTTTCATTTTATGATACCCGGGCACTTGTGCCAGCCTGTGGGGATTGGGAACGCCCTTCGGGTCTTGCCATGGACCGGGTCGGGTGCTGATTTTGAAGGCAACCAGATTCGGTTCGTGACACAAAAAGTGCTCTCCCAGAAGGTAGTGCCTCCACATCCTCAAGGTGATGACCATTACTGTCAGCTCAAGTTCATGAGTCTCATAATTCTACTTGTGGGGTCTTAACTACCTCAACTGATATGCGATGACTGCCTATTTTTGCATCAACAAGTCGTCGAGCCCAGATTTGGAGGCATCTTAGTACACCATGAACTCAACTCCCTCATATAGTAGTCTCAAAAATGGATCACTCATAATCTTCTACCTAAATTACTTTAAGGCCTTCTAGAACTACTCATACTAGGAAAAATTTTGTTACTGCCATGTCAAAGTGATCAACGGAGCTGAAATTCTAGAGAATTCTTCCATATATCATGTGTAGTACCCCAACCAAGCCAAGAAAAATCTGCACCTCTGACACATTATTGGGTGGTTCCCAAGAAATAAATTCTTCGATATTTTTTGGATCCATATCTAAACCTTGTTTGGAATTGACATTCCATAGAAAGTCAACCTCTTTAATCCAGAAATTTCATTTCGAGAAATTTCCATAAATTGGGTGCTCTCGAAGTAAGTCAAGGACCATCCTCATCTGCTCTGTAGGCTCATCCTCTATCACAGAGTATATGACTATGTATTTTATGAATAAAAATACACATTAGTCCATTTATTTATAGAAAACCAAGTACATCGTTGAAATTAAAATAATGGGGGCATTTGTCACATCAAAGGGCATCACTACGAACATGTAGATCCATAGCAACATCGAAAGGCCAACTTCAGAATATTATCCTCACAAACTCGTAGATAGTGGTAGTTAGACATGAGATCAATCTTGAAGAACCATAGAGCATCTCACAGCTAATCAAATAGGTCATCAATCCTTGGAAAGGGGTACTTATTCTTTACTTTTTTTCCTCGTTCACTCAATGATAATCCACACAAATCCATAAGTTTATGAATTCCTTATTCACAAAAAAAACTCGGGATTCCTAGGGGGACACACTGGTTCTCAAGAAAACTTTCTCACGAAGGTTCTCTAGCTATAACATCAACTCCCAGAGCATAGTGGTTTCCATCCAATATTCCGCAAAATATATCATGGTCATTCCTGGATTCAATTCATTGATAAACTCTAACTATCACCTCATATGTAGTCTCGTAATGTCTTTAGGAAAGACATATATGTAATCCTATACTACTAAAGGGATCTAGATGCCCAAATAGTCTACTTCTCCAAGGTTTATACTTTCTAGATAATGGGTAATATGTTATAACCTCTTGATCACATCTCCCACTCATCCCGCTATGAGGTCTCTCTCACCGAAGAAGGAGAACCTCATCCCATCAGCGCATAGACACCAGACTAGTCTGTGGTGACAGTCAATCTGGGCTCAGACCATGTAATGTAAATCCATGCCCAAGATAACATCATAGAGCTCAATCGTGATGACCAGTAGGTCCCACATGAACCTCTCTTTTCCAAGTGATAGATCTCAATTCTAGAAGATGAATGATATGAAGGAAGTGTTCCCTATAATAACCTCAAGGTATAGCTATTGTTTTAGTGTCTCTACCAATATCCACAAATCCCACACAATTATTCGAGAGATTAAAGAATAGATAGCACCAATGTATACTAATATTGAGGAAAGATTATAGTAAACAAGGATTTTACCTCAAATCATCATGTGCCTTGCAGGATTGTAGACATCGAAAACCTATAGTTATCGATGACCCCGACCACCAGCTCCCTAATCCTGGTGCGGTCCACCTAGTCTTGGTGGTGTGAGAACCTCATACCATCAACCCCCACCTAAATCTTCTCCTGCTCTTCTTATAGCTCCACCTACCTGGGGACAACCCTACCCCCGCTTGGGGGGCCCTAATCACTGCTCTGTCTCTATCATGCCAGCCCATCTGCTACCTTCTTAGGATGATTAGGATGCTTGGTCGAGTAGTCCCATGCCATGTGAACTCACCCTTCACAACCATAACCTCTTCCCTCCTAAGGTTTCCTCGGTGCTCTACACTACCCCTATACAAAATGACCACACCCCTGAGCCTACTGATGGAAGGGACTATTATTTCAAGATATCTGGAATTTACCTATTGTTGCTGATGAATCCACCCCGTCAAGCCAACCTCTTGCTCCAACTAGCTAATGTCCCTCTATCAAGAATATCTATGTAATATGTTCCTTCTCCAATTCCCTAGCTTATGTGGGGATGCACAGGGTTACTACACTGGCCAAGATCACTCTATAGATTCCCTACTCAAACATACATATTTGGAAGTAAGAATCTATGATCATGTTGAGGGAGTAGCTTGTAAGGTCAGTGAACCTCACTATGTACTCTGCCGCTATCATCCCTTCATGATGAAGTGACAAAATCTCCAGAATCCGAATAGAGCATAATCAATAGGGGTAATACTCCCCATTAAACAGCTACTAGAAATTGTTCCATGAGAGTTTTGACTCATCATGCATCTGAGTAAGTAAGCTTCACCAACGCCCAGTTGTTCCATCAAAAAGATTAGATGCTAAAGACACTATATGATACATAGCAGTCTGAAATTCCTAAAGACATTGACCTTTGGCTCAAGCCAATCATTTGTTTCCTAAGGATATAGCTCACTGTAGAACCTTAGTGGCCTCTGGTGTTGGAAATCACAATGTACTCCCAGCCTACACCCATCCTCATCTTGATCTGTAGGGACTATCTATTTCTTAATGGGTGGGGATTCTACTATCTATCCACTAGGAAGAAAATTTATCTCATGGTGGACCCTAAACTAAGGCATCATCACTCATAGGGTCATCTTCAGGAACCAGAGCTGGTATCATGACTGGCTGTCATCACGAAGGTATCCTTAAATATATCAAGGAGTATTACGGTCAGATGTGCATATATATATATATATATATATATATATATATATCAACTAAAATAAATGGGGAGATTACCCAAGGATAGTCAAAGACTTTATCCTATATGATGCATATACCATTTTCCCCAATAAAAAATTTCTCAGGTTGCCGAGTCAATAAGAAGACAATTAGGGTCCTAGTGAATGGTCGTGTCAGTTGCATGAACCATCACTAGACTCCCTAACTCGAGATTATCCCTCAAGACACTTTGAAATTATTTCCCTAAACCCAACCAATCCTTTTACCGGGTAACATCTAAATAACATACCAAGGAATGAACTTTCTCTAATACCACTCTTTTAAGAACCGACCGAAGCTAGGATTGAGTCGCGACTTCCCCATGCCCACCACCATAGGCCAGGGGTGACGACAAGAATCAAAGGAATAATAAACTCAGGGAGGCATTTTGTAGAGACCCGAAGTTTGATGTATATGGACATTAAATTACTTTTGCAGAATACTTAGTACATAACAAAAATAGACACAAAAGGACCGTAATAGTTTAGTGTATTTGGAAACTTGGAATATAATCTTCTAATCGTGGTGAAAGATATTCAACATCTCCCACAAAGATCTTCCCCTCTTTTTCTTACCTAAAACCATTATTATATCCTGGGAAAATAAATCATAAAATGGGTGAGCAAAAATGCCCAGTAAGGGTAAACATAGAGAACATAAAACAATCAATAAAAATTTTAATGCAAAAAAACTTGAACATAAAATCTAAACATCAAAATCTTGAGAAAAGACATGAATCTTGGAAGTACTTAAGGAATATATCATAAGGGAATATAAATCATGATAAAATAGAATGGGAATAAAACATGTAATTGTGGTAACCATTAATCACATGATATGATTTTCATAGTAGCCAAGGCATTGATTCCAAGACCATCTTAGTAGATATAGTCCCTTTCTTAATCGAGTTCACTCCTCGATCCAGTCCTGTAACACTAAACCAGATTAACTTAACGTTACAGCCATGTCTATATCATGAGATTTAAATCTATACCCAATACATTGGCGGGAGATATAGGTCCCACCCATCTCATAATGAAATCATTCTTATTTGTGCCACAACATAAACACAAATCATTCATCATAACCTAAAGAATAAAATGGGTTTCAGAAAAATCATACCATCATAACATAATCCATACAAAAAAATGGATATCATTTCATCATAGAAAAAGTGAAAACATGTAAATCATAGAGACATTATACTTGAAACATACACACATGAAATAATTTCATCTTAGATGGAAAATGGTTTTGATAAAACAATTGAAATTAACATTTGAGGAAAATATCCTTTCTTCTTCAAATTCAATTTTTTTCATAAAACGTCATGAAATTTTAAAATAAAAAGATTTTGTTTAAAATATTCATGAAATACTTTTTAGAAATCTTCATGAAAATAAGGCTTTATAAAACTGTAAATATCATTTCATTCCGTATAAGTTAAAAAACATTCTCCTCGTACTTTTTTCGGAAATTTCAAAAAGTAAATCGTAAAGTAAACAAAAGAATGATTCTATACATACCATGTAGTAAAATTAAATATGGTTAAAAGGAAATTAAACATTCAAAAAAACATTTTTAGAAAACATGGACATGGATGATAACAATAACCCCAATAAATAATTACATATAATCAATCTCGGATAAAAAATGAGATTTGCAAAATTGTCCCTTACCTTTGTTCCGATATGATTTGTATGGATCTGAAACTCTTGTATAATGATTTAAATAATTTTATTGACTTATTACAGAATTATATTCATTGTTATGATATCATATATGGTTCACTTATGACTTTATATTACCCGTTCATTTGAAAATTCCATGTTAAAGAGCGTTTTGGGTAAAATCGTTTCATTTGTCATCCGTGTTTTGACTTATAATTATTCATATGATTAATTAGATCATGATTACTTTATTCAAGAATATAAAACATGATTTATATATAATTTATATTTAGAATATACATATATATAATAGATCGATAAATGTAAATAAATACACCGTTCATGGAGATGGTAGATCGTACGTACGCATGAACGTTGTTTTCGTTTCCTCATTAAAATGAATGGAATAAATTAGATGACATATATATATATATATATATATCCACTATCATTATTATGTCATATATTTCATGATTACTTATTATATATACTTTATAATCATCCATGATTGGTTAATCATTTAGAATGAATCTCATCGCGTCATGGAGACGGTAGTCCGTACGTACGCATGAGCGATGACATCATTCCCATAATTATTGAATTGAATTGGATTTGATGATACAATATATCAGAATCAGTATTATGTTATAATAACTATGTATAGTTATTTTTTACACCATTATACCCATCCAAGTAAGGTGGTGTTGGAAAAACAGATTACACCATGGCGTGGAGACGATATTTCGTACGTACGCACACGCGGTGATTTCATTTTCTGTAGGATGGATAGAAGGTGAAATGGGGTTGATTAATACATATAATAAAATATCAGTATATTATTGATACTGATGTTATTACTTCATAATTAAACAACTAATGAAGAATAAGTGGAAGAAGAAATAAAGATGAAAGAATCGGTAACGGACATTACCTCTTCTTTAAAGCGCCTCTTTGAGACAACCTCTCGGTGCACTAAAATTGGTATTTGAAGAAGACCAGGACATATAGGATGCTTCTAGGGAAGTGGAGAAGAGAATTTGGTAGGGTTTGGCCGAGCATGAAGACTCAAAGTGGTGTGAGGAAGAGAGGAATGAGGTTCCCTTTTATAGGGGAGGAGAGGGGCACGTTTGGAATAACTAAAAATATTACTTTATTATAAAGTTATATTCGGTTTTTAATAGCTCCAAATAGAGTTATTTCGAAGCTAAGGTGGGGATGGGTCGAAATTATCTCATCCAGTATAATTTAGAAAGGATTAGGTTTCTATTTTAACCTTATCATTTAGATTTATCTTCAGGTTAAATAATTTTTCTTTTACAGTGTCTTCTTGTTTTCTTACACTATGAGGTTAATAAAAATTATATAAGAAGCCAAAATAACCCCAAGATGTTTATTATTAATATATATAACCATATATAAGTCATTTGGACTATCCTTATATTTTTAGGAATAAAATAACAGTTAATAATATAATATTTGTTTTAAAAACTATATTATGTAAAGTTTGACACTATTTGGTAATTAATTTTTTTGAAAATCGTAACAGAATGATTAGTCCGAAAACAGTTAACTAAATAAATACTAACATGTCATATTAACCTATAAAACTAATTTAATTCATAAAAAGTCTCAAATTACATTTATCTGGGTATTTATAACATCAATTATGTCAATATTTCATTAATAACATAATTACTGCATCATCATTGTGTCATAAATAAATTAAATTATTTAACGTATAAAAATTATAAATAAAACAAAATTATGTAGGTAATCTTTTTATCTTTCTAATGAATATTTATAGTCGAATTTATCTTATTTATAACCATATATTAAAAATTATTTAGTTATTAAACTTTGATTTTAACTATTTTAACCCTTATTTAAATAAATTAATAATAAATGTCCTAATCTAATCCATGTGGGCCTAAATGGTATTATTTTATTTGTAAGGTTGTTTTAGGTCGATGTACACTTATCCAACAGAATTGGAACATGTGTTAGGGTAATACTAATATCATTTTTACCCTTAATTACCCTATTTATATTTAACCATGGTAAAAAAAGTAAAAAGTTTCTATTCACAAAAATTAATTTCATCTCATGGAACCACATTTTTTTGCTTGTTATTAACCGTGTCTCTCAGATTTTTGAAATTCCACTCAGAGAAGTGGTAAAATTAAGTTTTATGTGAATTTACAAAATCTCCTAGGAGGTGGGTAAAAGACGGTGAAAAGTTCAATAAAATTTTTATATATCTAAAATTATTATAAAATGACTCCAATTAATTAATTTGAACTTATATAGGTATCATGTATCAATTTTGACCAAAAATTAATTTAAATAAAATAAATAATGATTTAAATAAAAAGTCAGTTTTTAAATAGTAACCCAATGTTTTCACTATTCATCAAAAATTGAAAGTTTTCAGAAAATTACCAAAATTTCACTCTAGGCTAATTTCGATATTCCGAATCCAACAATGATGTCTATTTTGAATGATGAAATTTACAAAATTCAAAAAAAAAAGTCGGTATTACTATTCATAACGACTAGTTTTAATAATATTTTAATAGCATATCATTGTTTAGTGAAACACGATATTGCGTACAACACACGCTATCATGGAAGGTCGTGATTTCGTGTAAAGCAAGCCATGTCAAGGATTCATGTAGTGAAAGCTCCTTTTTGTGTAGCATACAACACAAGACATCAATGAAATTAAAAAGAATATTTTTCATAAAATCTTGGGGTGTTACACATTTCCCTAAGAACCTGTACACGCGCACACAACAAACTCAATGAAAAAATTCAATGGGGAAATTGAAAACGGGGGAAAACTATTGTAAAGTAAAATAAACATGCATGAACATATAGAAATTTCAAGAGTACGGTACTGTATACTGAAAAGTAACGGGGAAAAACACACGCAGAAACCAGAAACTTGTCCCAACATAAACAAACTGGGAAATTTTAATAGTTGAGAGAGGCTAGTTTATATATCCCAAGTTTTGACCACCATAAGGGGTCCAACTAGCCCATATCCCTAAGCTCATTTGTGGCCACGTTTGACCTATCTGCCTTCTCTAAAATACACTGAACATGTCATGAAAATCCCATGCATGGTTATTATATACATAACCATTAGAATTCCACAAAAAGGTAATGGGATAGCAGTAAGAGATACACAGAATAGGGAAGAAGTATAGAACAAGGTTTAGTAAAATAGAAATGGAAAGAGTACCCCTCAACCCAATGAGAGTGTGAAATTTGAATCATCCTAACACAAGGAGCTCAAAATGGTTATGAGATGAACTCCTCATCGTGTATTCGCTACCTATATTCTGAGAGTATATTCATCCAACCACTAGAATCTACCCATAGAAAGCACACGACATACCTCTCACATCTTCTCCACTCCTGGAAAGAGGGTAACCAAGACCCATGGAGTGGGTATTGTAATAAAATATATATATTCTCAGTAAAGTAATCCCAAACAAAAGTATTAGGGTATATTCATATCACATCTCAGATCATGAATGTGTGTAGTCATTAGTTACAAGGTAAAATCATTTATGATTCCCAGAACCTCATGCATCTATTTAGGATACACTAGTAAATGGGGTTAAAATCACCACACCATGATACTATCTTATTTGGGCAGCACTGACTCTCCTGCACGGTTTTAGGTCACATAAAATATGATTCTCAGTGGGGAAAGTGCCCCTCTTTCTCTTGAGTCCTTAGGTAATTGGGACTGCACCTCACCAATGTGCTTCACAGTCAAGGGTCCTCTCTAGTATCCACTGAGGAATGCCACTGCCCAACCCGGTTGGATTGTACCACTCAGGGAAATCACTAGGGAATGTGACTGCCCAGACACTACTTGAAGGTAAGACCGGTGAGTCTTCAGGGAAATTCCACTACCCATCCCAGTTGGAGGGTTACACCTAGAATTTTATCGAGTAATGCCACTGCCTAGCCCAGCTGAAGGGTTATCCAAGAATGTTTAAGAACACCACTGCATAGATCCTACTGGATGGTAACTCATAATGATCATCGGGGAAGGACACTTCCCAATCCTACTGGAGGGTAAACCCAGAGCTTCCATTAGAGAATTCAACTACCTAGGGTAGTTGGAGGGTAAGCTTGATACTACTATGGTAACCATGTCTGATCATTGACATCATCGGGTGTCACCTCTATGCATTCCAAACTCAAAACATTAATCTCATACCTCGAAATCCGCATCCAATGGAACAGTAGCATTAAACAAGGAAAAACACATAGAATAGGAATCTCATGGGATGAAATCTAAGTTTAATCAAAGGAGATACCAGGGTTTGAAGATAGCTTGAGAGTGATCAAATAGTACTCAGTGTGTGGACCCTCTCCAATACCTGGATGTGTCTCTGGCCGGTATATAAGTCCCATCCCAGGTAGTAGAACATGTCGTGTAGGTGGACGGCACATCGTTTCCTAGCTATTTGAGACTGGGTTTGTTCTCGCTGTTTGTGTTTGTGTACTCGGACCCCATGTATGTGTACTCTAATATATGGCATGTTGGTCCACATGAGATAATTCCCATGTGGACAACCTATGTATTCAGCACACGGCGTGTTCCTAGCCATGATATCCTTCACATGGCTAGTTTACACAAAAGGGTTAATACACAGCATGTCAAGGGGTGTACGCTTCGTGTCATCCTTATCTTCTCTAAAACCCTAGTGTTGCTACTGAGGGGGATATAGGCCATGTGTTCTTCATAATAGATGGTGTGTAGTCCGGATTTTTCTATAAATCATCAGGTTTCTTTTATCGTATCTACACACTTCAAATACAGTCCTACCACTTCGGATTTAGCTGTTTAAACCTCTAAAGCATTCAGATCTTTCCACAAATCATTATTTCAAACTACCGTTCACCAGAAATCAGTCACCGAAATGAATGAGGGGTTTGTTCTTCTTTTTTATGTTTTTGTGCCTCAAATTCTCAATAATACAATGTAATCCCTTTAGATTCATCATCCAATTAACTTGGTGATTCCGGATCTATAATTCACTCGAAGATTCATCGTTGTTTCGTCAATTAGGCATCCACACTTTGAATATGGTCCTGTCACTGCAGATCTAGTTGTAAAAACATGAATTACAGTTTTTGACTACCGTTCATCGAGAATCAGTGGTTGGAAGTAATGAGGGTTTCCTTCTTCATTCTTCATACCTACGTGCCTCTGATTCTCAACAATCCAGTGTAAAACCTTTGGATTCATCATCCACTTTTTACAGCGATCCTGGATCTATTATTTTACCAAATAATCATCATTATTTGACTGATCCACATTGAATATTGGCACACAATTGTTCTCTGGTCGCTTGGAAACTATTGAACCATGGCCCAAAGAGATTCCATGATGAAAACGTAAAGAAATATGGGAGAAAGGTGTCATAAACCAAAGTTTTTAACATCATCAGCTAAGCGTTATTGGTCAAAGATCAAGAATGGAGAACTGGGGTTAGAACATGGATTAAACAATATGAAATCCGATATTTGGGCTCATACAAGGTTTGAAATAAAGGTTATGGGAAGAAGAATAACTATTTATACGCTCAATCATTTAATCAAAGGCATAAAATCACCAAATACGATTTATACCTCTCTTTTGGATTGTTCACTAGTGATGATTGTGTTTTCCAATGAAGGAGGAGGATATGTTGCATCTGTTGCGCTTCTATGTGCCTTGAATCCTAGGTTCATCATTATTTGAAGGAATTCTCCAAAGTGTCAAGTGAGCTATCACTGGATGATTGTGGGAATTTGTGAGACCAAAACTGTCCAAATCCTCTTAATAGCCTATTTATATCATTTTTATTATGTTAACAAGGAATTTAATTAATCAAATATATTAATTAATTAAATAACTTAAACACATCTCTAATGAGAGAGGTGTCCAAACATCCCACGCTGATCCATTTTATGTCGCGTCTAGAGAAAATATTACATTATAGACCCAATTGTGGTCCCATATTTCCAATATAATCATATATTTGAGAGTTATCCCATTTTCTTTAATTAACCATGTGCATGAAATATAAAATATTTTTAATATTTTTATAATGTTATTTTTGGGCACACTGGGTCTCGGAATTACTTTCCTCCTCAACATCTAGCATTGGAAAAATATATTTAGAAATATTTAAAAGTCTTACAAAGAAAAACATTAGGTCTCTACATTCCTAGTTTGGATAAAATTATATTTTCTTGAGAAAACAGGAAATAAAAATGATAATGGTTTATCATAACCTCTATGTAACAATATCTGATGGATAATAGTTTATTCTGATTGTGTATGATGAAAAAAATTTCCAGAAAAAACCATCTTTCGGTTGAAATTTTTCTATACTAATTAGTTATAAATTTTAGATTTACCTGATTGTAGAACATTTTTCATATCCAATGAGTTTATAAATACAAAGAGAATATAATCTACTCATATGGTAAATTTTCATTGGAAGTGTCGAATACATCCATGAATTAATATTTCAGGATTATTTCAACACAAATAATTTTTTGAATGAAATTGAGACAACAAGAGGAAAGTGAAATAGTATAATCAAAAAATTATATGAGATCCATTGGGTGTTTAATATATCATACATTGATTAAGAAATACACTTTTAATCTAATTTTATTTTCATGTAATTTTCAATGTGGTCTTAAGAAGGATCATATCCTACAAATGATAATAATATATAGATATTTTCATAGATTAGTAAATTATGATTTAATGTTCTAGGATAGAATAGAATTCAATTTGAATTTATATTTAGATACTAATTGTGTGTGTGGTATTATAGATAAAAAGAACCAAAAGTGGTTGATAATTTAACATCAGATTAATATTTTTTATATGGTTATGTAAAAAATTGATTTTGTTTAACTAAGAACCACAAAATCATATTATATTTAAATTTATAAGTCCTTTAGATAATAAATATGGATATTATTGAAATTAGATGATAGTGGTGAAATTTTGGGAAACTAATATTGATTCAGTTAAACAACTAAAGTGATAGTGAATTAACTGAGATTCCATGAAAGAATAACTCACAAAATGAATTTAAGTACGGTATCATTTCATAAAATATAATGCAAAAAAATAATTTTTGAATCTATAATAACATACAATAATGATTCAGGATGTAATGTGAATTTCAAAAGATAAGAACGCGCCACCCTTTCCACTGAATTTTCAATGTTAACTGACCATTAGTTTTGGGACACTTGTTGACTCTACCCTGGTGTTGTTGGTATGGTTGGAACCTAGTGTTTTCTCTTATCAATTGGATGCCTCCTCTTCAAAGTTGAAAATAACCCCCCATTTTCCTGATCTTATATAGGGAACATTTCCTTAATTCAAGCATATTTTAAATTGTCGTCTGACCTCAAAGGTTCTAAAGAGGGTCTCCTTTTTGGAGGTTCTCCTAAAACCATCTTCTTCCTTGGAAGATTCCTCACCCGTATTATCTATCCCAATTTCTTCTTTCATAAAAGATTCAAATAAACTCATATTGAACCTAGTTGGTAGATTCAGTTTGGATAAACTACCTCTTAACATGCCTAAAAGCATTGAAAATTCATGGGATCTAAATTACCTAGCCAAGGTATCATCTTTTACTTGAATAGACTTCTACACTATTCTAGATTTCAATGAGGATTTAATCAATTCATGGTGCTTGATCAACAAAAATTTCATGTAATTGATATGACAACCTTGCTTTTTATTACAACTTAAACATGATTTATAACATAAAACATCACTTAATACAATAAAGAAGATCGAGAGGTTTAGTGTCTTTGGGGATTAGGATCATTACTTAAAAAGTTAAAACATGAAATACAACATATTTATTGAAAACTTCCTTTACATGACCACTATATTCTTTCATACATAGCATTGCATGGGATAACCTGAGGACATGCATAAGAAAAGTGTGAGCTATAAATCTCAGTAAGGGAGTACACATGGAATAACATGATGAGTACAATAAATGTTAGAAAATAGGTATATCAATAGAGAATAAGAAAAAAATGAACATAAAAGCATGATAAAGCACGATAATCATAACATGGAAATGTGGCAACAACACTTAACATGGAATTATAATGAGCCAAGCCTCATTACACATGGAGCATGAGTAAATCCTCATTGCACATAAAGCACGAGTAAAATCGCGTTGCACTTGAAATAGCATGATTCAACACTCATTGCACATGACGTATCATGATACTATACTTTACCCAATGCATTGGAGCACTCTAAGGGCGCACCCTTCTTAAACATTTAATTTCATGCATAAGTGTGGCACAAGGATCATAAAACATGGATTCATAAAACATAATCATTTATTCCACGATAAAGGAATTTGGAATTCATACATGAAACTTTTCAATCAATAAGTAAATTTTCATAAAGGTGAATACCCTTTATGAATAAATGGTCATGGTATTCACTACACAATGACATTGGCTTAGAAAATTGGTGCGATTTCGGCAGCATAACGGTGTGACATAAGAATTCATAAAATTGGTTGATCAGAGAGAAAGGGGTTCATCTTCATATTTAGTTGTAATGGAAAGTAAGGAGGTATTATATATACATGTACCAACAATTGTAATGGAATTTAGATTCATGATACAAAAATATTGCTTGAATGTAAAAGAGGAGAGAGAAGTTCCTTTCAGAATTTCAACATAGTAACGAGTGTACATGGGAGGACTTTAAAGAGAGAGAAAGGGTATACCTTCATTAAAACATAATGAGGGCTGTATGAGGGAGGTTCAAAACCATACCCCAACATTTATAATTGAAATTAAAAGGGAAAAACATCTTAAAGAAAATTGGACAAAAATGAGAAAGGATGAAAAAACCCTTACTTGGAAGTGTGCTTCCAAAGGATAGAGAGAATCATGTGAGAGGCTCCTTGGGAGCTTGGGGAACCTTGGGAGGATTCTAGAGAGAGTAGGTCAGAGGTTGGACGAACTAAAAAGGCTTTTAGTGAGGAGTAAGTTGGATCTTGGGTGGGTTTATATAGGAAAGGTGAGGGAATTCTTTATCATTTAGGTTTGGGACCCCTTATATTAAATTAATCCAAACCTCAAACCATCCCAGGGTTTTTACCCATGGTTTTTGGAAAAGGGAAGAGGAAAAAAATATTTTATAAGGTCAAAGTCCGAAATTTTTAAAATAATAGGGTTTTTTATGTGGAGGTGAGTCACACTCCCATGGAAATTAATTTAAAAAGACAATGTGTTTAATAAGTCTTTAGGGGTCCATTAATGCTTTTAAAAGTAATCCAAACAAAACCAAAATCAAATTATTTTAATGGTAAAACATATATTGGCCGAACATAAGGATTATAGTATTTTATTACACCACTATTGGGTCATTATGATGTCATAAAACACATTATATATTTAAACGGTATTTAATTTTTACTCAAAAATTTTGACTGTCTTAGAAAGTTATGAAAAATTCACCGTTGGATAATTTCTATGTCCTAATTCCAAAAATAACATTTATTTTATCTAAATTATTTTCTAAATATGTTAATTTTCACTTTTAAAATAAAAACTCACATTTATAAAAAATTCATGGGTTTTGAAAAAAATGTATTTCAAACCTTAATAAAAATTATAATTTCATTCATACAATTACAAGACCATTTATATATAATAAAATTAATATAATAATATTATTATTATTTTATTAAAATATTATTTAATTCAATAATACCTTAATTTAATAAAATATATTTCTTAATTAAATAATAACTAAAAACACCATTTGTACTTTAAAAACTATTTACAATGTACCAATAATGACAAGAAATTATATTCATTATTATATACAAAAAATAATGTACATGAACATAGTATTATCGATTTGTTACATAACCCTTAAAGTAGCCGCATAAGACCAAAGGGTAAGGTGTGTGATGGTGACAGTCTCTTGGGGTGGCGCAGATAATATCACTCGAGTTGTAATTTCTATCAACTTCCACTTCTCCCGTAAATGGTCCCATTCGAGCTTAACATGGTGAAGCTCAGCTTTGGCTTGGTCCAGAGCGAAGCCCAAGGACGCCACCTCTTTTCCATGCTCTGATAAATGGGATTATTATGGGGCAATTCTACTGGATGAGGCCATCACTTCCTTTGTCTAAGTAAAATTGGATGTGTTAAAGCCACATATTTATACTAATCATGTGATCACTATTCAACGACTATAAAAGTAACGGTCACAATTCTAATCATAAAACCAATGAAGTTGAATTTTTTTAAAAAAAATTACATAAAGAGACATTTAATAAGATCATGAGGTATTTTGCATTAATGAAACTTTTGGCCATTACAATATTACCCCCTTAAGAAATTTCTCCCTCGAAATTTTCCTTTTCCCATACTAAAACAAATGTGGGTAACTCAGCTTCATCATTTCCTCCAATTCCCAAGTCGCTTCATCAAACTTGTGGTTTCTCCACAACACCTTGATGAGGGTAATTGTCTTATTTCATAGAAATTGTCTCTATGATCTAATATCTTCACTAGTTTCACCTCATAAGAAAGATCATCTTACAATTGTACCACCATAGAAAAGAGTACATGTGAATCATCCGGTGTATACATCCATAAGACGGATACATGAAAGACATCATGTAATTTGTCCATATTAGGCAGAAGTGCTAGTCGATAGGCCACATCCCCGACATGATCAAGAATCTCAAAGGGGCCGATGTACCTTGTACTTAACATCCCTTTATTTCCAAACCTCATGTCCTTCTTCCACGGAGATATGCATAGATAAACCATGTCTCTAACTTAAAACTCAAGGTCTCGTCGAGGATTATATGCATAACTAATATGTTGACTCTGGGCTGCATTGATATACTGTTGAATAGTTTTTATCTTCTCCAACATTTCCTCGACCATTTCTAGTCCAAGCATCTTATGTTCACCGACCTCATCCTGACATGCTAGTGTTCCGCACCTTTTCCCATATAGGGCTTCATATGGTTCCATTTAGATGCTCGAGTTGAAACTGTTATTATATGATAACTCAACCAGAGGAAGATGTTGATCACATCCTCCTTTAAAGTCCATTGAGAACGCTCTCAACATATCCTCAAGTGTTTGGATATTTCTCTCGGATTGTACATTAGTTTGAGGATGATAGGCCATACTGAAGTTCAATTCAGTATTCAAAGCATGTTAAAGACTCTTCTGAAACATAGAAGTGAATCATTGATCTTGGTCAGACACAATAGATAGTGGTACTCCATGAAACCGTACCACTTCCCTGATATATATCGGTGCCAATTAATCCAATGAGAAATCCTCATGAATAGCAATGAAGTGTGAAATCTTTGTAAGATGATCCACAACAACCCAGATTGCATTGTTTCCTTTGGATGTCCTCGGAAGTCCGGTGACAATGTCCATGGTGATGTTCTCCCATTTCCATTCTGGTATGGGCAATGGTTGCATCATCCCCTTAGACTTCTGCATCTATGCCTTCACATGCTGGCGCACCAGGCACTTTGATGTATATTCAGCAATCTCCTTCTTCATATTATCCCACCAAAAGTTTTCTCGGAGATCTCGATACATCTTTGTACTTCCTGGGTGAATAGAGAAATTTAAACTATGTTCATCATCCAAAAGTTCATTCTTCATCTCCGGACATGATGGAACACATATCCTTTTCCTAAACCGTACAATTCATTCTTTATTAACATTAAAATCCGAGGATTTCCCTTTTTCGATAGCTTCCACTTTTTCTTGAATTCCTATATCATCCTTTTGAGCATCCTTAAACCATTAAAAAATATATGGTTGAGTAATCATTTGTGAAAGGATTGATTATGTTCCCTTCTCTATGATTCTCATGTCCATCTTCATCAAGTATAAGAATATTGGATCCTTCTCAATTCTCATCATTAATAGAATCGCTAGATCCTTTCTACTTATGGAATCTACCACCTTGTTCGCTTTCCCAGGGTGGTAATGGATTGAATAGTCATAATCCTTGATGAGTTTTATCCATCTTCTTTGGTGCATATTAATCTCTTTTTGTGTAAATATATATTTAAGACTCTTGTGGTCAGTATATATCTCACATTTCTCTCCATAGAGATAATGCTGCCAGATTTTCAAGGAAAATATCATCGCTGCAAACTCCAGATCACGCATTGGATAGTTTCGCTCATGGATTTTCAACTGCCTTGAGGCATAGGATATCACTTTATCATTCTGCATCAGTACACTGCCTAAGACCTTCTTCGAAGCATCACTGAATACCACAAAAATCTCCCACTTGTGGGTAAAGTGAGAACATGCGCAGTGATAAGCCTCTTTTTCAACTCCTTGAAGCTTTCTTCGCATTCATCACTCCATGAAAACATTACTCCCTTTCGATTTATCTTGGTAATAGGGCTGGACAATCGTGTGAAATTTCTCACAAATCATCAATAATATCCAGTTAACCCCAAGAAGCTACGGATATCTGTTTCTGATGTTGGCCTCGTCCATCCATCAATTTCATCTGTTTTGGAGGGATCTACAGATATATCATTGCTTGGGATGATATGGCCCAAGAATGAGACCTCCTTCAACCAGAACTCACACTTTCTATACTTTTCATAGAGCTTCTCCTTGCGCAAAGTCTCTAGTAAAGTTCCTAAATTCTCCTCATTATCCTCCTTGGTTTTGGTGTATATTAGAATATCATCTATAAATACTACCACAAATATGTCTAGGTAATCTCTAAAGACTCTATTCATCATTTCTATGAAGATTTCTGGAGCATTGGTGAGTCCGAAAGGCATTACTATGAATTCATAGTGCCGGTATCTTGTACGAAAAGCAGTCTTGGGGACATCTTCCTTCTTCTCCCTTACATGATAATATCCCGACCGCAAATCTACCTTGGAGAAGAATTGTGCTCCACGCAGCTGATCAAACAAGTCATCAATTCTTGGGAGATGATACTTTTTCTTTATCGTGATTTTGTTAAGTTCATGATAATCGATGAAAATACGCATTGACCCATCCTTCTTCTTGACAAAGAGGACTGGTGAACCCCATGGTGAAGAACTTGGGCGTATAAACCCTTTATCCAGATTCTCATGTACTAATTTCTTCTGCTCTTCAAGATCTACAACCTCCATTATATATGGAGTCTTGGATATTGGTAATGACCTGAGTATATGTTCAATTGAGAATTCAACATCCCTTCTAGGAGGAAGACCAGGTGGTTCCTCGGGAAACATATTAGAGAATTACCTCACAATAGGCATTTTCTCAATGATGGTTTCCTCCATGGACTCAATCATATGAGCCAGATCTGCATGCTCATAGGGAAGTAATATCAATGCTTGAGATGATGGAGCTAAAGGGGATACATCTTCCTCTATACACATGTAATCAATTGGGGGTCGATTCTCCATATGGAGTGTGATTTCCCCCTCCCGGTAATTTATGTTAGCTCTATATAAGGAAATTCAATCCATACCAAGAATTACATAAAATTCTACCAGAGGGAGTATGAAGAGGTTCTACAGGAAATTCAATCCATAGATTATAATATGGGAGGACTTATATTCATGGGAGGCAATGGTTGCCCCATTTTACGTACTCACTGACATCTTCACTTCCATGAATTGTGGTGGTGCTGGGATTGTTCTACTAATCTTTCGATATATAAAATAATGTGTAGAATCTGAATCAAAAAGTATGTTATCTATTCTAGAATGAATAACTAGCGTACCTTTCACCACTTCGTTGTCAGCGTTCACATCGACAGAAGTGATGGAAAAAGCTCTTCCTTTCTGCCTTGGAGGTTGTTGGTTGTCTCTGAAAACCCTTGGATTAGGGAAATGATTTTCAAAATGACTCGGTTATTTGCATTTTTAGCATTGAACAATGCATTAAGGTTTGAACAGAGCATTCCTCTCCTCTATCGTAGTCGCGGGTCTTTCTTGCCGACATTTTACAGCTAGGTTCCCTTCTCTTCCACACCAGAAGCATTTCCTCATCCCCTTAAGGAAATTTGCATGGTGCTTCTTTCCGCACTTCTGGAAAGTGGGGTGTTGGATATTCATAGCATCATTGGATTTATCCCTCGTCCCACTAGCATTGAAGTCCACCTTATGCTTATAATCCCCATGATACCCCTGTTATTCTCCGATCTCTATTTCGACCTTGAGGGCACATCGGTCAATTTCCTCGTAGCCATCGAATTCACGGATCGCTAATGCTTTCTGCAGGCTAGGCTTCATCCCACAAAAGAAGCGGTAAACCTTGCATTCGGAGGTACCGACAAAGCCGGAAGCGTATCATGAAAGCCTTGTGAAGTTTACCTCGTACACTCCAACAGATAATTTGACTTTTTTCATGAGGTAAAGGAAGTCCCTTTCCATCTTAATCCGTAGGGTGCATGGAAAATATTTATGGAAAAACATCTTCCAGAAATCCTTCCATTCCAATGCCTTGATATCCTCCTCAGGCTTCGTATTTTTTATCAACGTCCACCATTGATCAGTTTCACCCTCCATATGATAATCTTCCAGGAGAAACATCTTATGTTCATAACATTTACGGATGAAGAAGATATTTTTAATTGAGTTGATCCATTGTTCAGCGATCGTGGGATCGGATGATCCACTAAAAGTAGGAGGCCTTTGTCCCATGAAGCTCTCTATAGAAACTTGTTCTTTCTTAGGGGAGTTTGGAAGTTCCTCTTGACCCTTGTTTCTTTTCAAAACATGATTTAGGTGAGTGAGAAGCGTGACAAAGTTCTCGATTCCCACTCCCGTTGGATTGGGTATCTCATTAGTACAGTCATCACACTGATCCTCACAACAGTTGTTAGCCCCAATCCTCCTATTACTGGCCATTGGCTGGAATAAAAGGAAAGATAGGGGTAACACATAAAGGGTAATCCAAAGACAATAGTTGATGACTTATAAATAAACTTTCATTTCCTTAACTCATGAGTCTATAGGATTCAATCTAGGATTTTTATGATCTACTTTATAACATATATTCTTAGGGGCATTTATTAATTCCCTTAATAAGGGTTAATAATAAGCTTGTGAATTTATCAAAACATATCCCTCGGGAGTGTCGTAAAAAAGAGTGCAGTAAGGCCCGTTATCGTGCACCAGTTCCCGTTCGAGTCTAGCTCAAAGCGGTATTTTTAGGTTTTACACCTAGGATACATCTCTGTCAGAGCCGCCTCTACCTGCTCGTATCTAGACAGGGATGTATTTACTTGATAACTCACTTACTCAATACTCACCAAAACATAGGGAAGTTTCTATTGTACTTAGTCTTGTATCTAAGGCTTTACTAGGTTTTTCTATTCCTAATCCCAAAAATAACCAAACCTATCCTTTGATACCAACTATGACAACCCTGCTTTTTATTATAACTTAAACATGATTTATTAAATAAAACTTCACATGATACAAAAAATTAGATCAAGAGGTTTAGTGTCTTTGGGGCTTAGGATCATTACCTACAAACTTAAAACATGAAATACAACATCTTTATTGAAAACATCTTCCACATGACCACTAAATTCCTTCGTACTTAGCATTGCATGGGATAACCTGAGGACATGCATAAAAAGGGTGAGCTATAAAGCCCAGTAAGGGAGTACACATGGAATAACATGCGGAGTACAATACATGTTAGAAAATAGGAATATAAATAGATAATATGAAAAACATGAACATAAAGGAATGATAAAGAATGATAATCATAACATGGAAATGTGGCAACCACACTTAACATGGAATTAGCATTAGCCAAGTCTCATTATACGTGGAGCATGAGTAAATCCTCATTGCACATAAATCATGAGTAAACCCTCGTTTAACTTGAATTAGCATGATTAAACACTCATTTCACATGACTTATCATGATAATATACTTTACCCAATGCACTGGGGCGCTATATGGGTGCACCCTTCATAAACATTTCATTTCTTGCATAAGTGTGCCACATGGATCATAAAACATGGATTCATAAAACATAATCATTTATTCCACGATAAAGGAATGTGGAATTCATACACAAAACTTTTCAATAAATAAGTTAATGTGCATAAAGGTGACTACACTTGATGGAGAAATGGGCATGGTATTCAACACACAATGACATTGGCTTAGAAAATCGGTGCGATTTCGGCTGCAAAACGGTGTGAAATAATAATTCATAAAAATGGTTGATGAGAGAGAAAGGGTTTCTTCATAATATTTACATGAAATTGAAAGTAAGGATTTAATATAGATAAATTTCACAACTATTTTAATGGAATTTAGATTCATGATACAAAAGTATTGCTTAAATGTAAAATAGGAGAGAGAGGTTCTTTTCAGAATTTCGGCATACTAACGGGTGTACATTGGAGGCATTTAATGAGAGAGAAAGGGTCTCCCTTCATTCAAACATAAAGAGGGAAATATGAGGGAGGTGAGAAACCATACCCCAACATTTATAATTGAAATTAAAAGGGAAAAATAACTTAAAGAAAATAGGAAAAAAATGAGAAAGGAAGAAAAAACCCTTACTTGGAAGTGTGCTTCCAAAGGCTAGAGAGAGAGGCATGTGAGAGGCTTCTTGGGAGCGTGGGGAACCTTGGGAGGATTCTAGAGAACGTATGGCAGTGTTTTGATAAACTCCAAAGGATTTTAGTGAGGAGGAAGTGGAAACTCGGGTGGGTTTATATAGGAAAGGTGAGGGAATTCTTTATTATTTAGGTTTCATACCCCTTATATTAAATTAATCCAAACCAAAAACCATCCCATGGTTTTTACCCATGGTTTTTGGAAAAGGTAAGATGAAAACATTATTTTATAAGGCCAAAGTCCGAACTTCTTAAAATAATAGGGTTGCTAATTTGGAGGTGAGTCACACTCCCATGGAAATTAATTTATAAAGACAAGGTGTTTAATAAGTCTTGAGGTCCATTAATGCATTGAAAAGTAAGAGAAAAAAACAAAAATCACATTATTTTAATTGTAAAACATATATTGGATGAACATAAAGATTATAGTATTTTAATACATCACTATTGGGTCATTATGATGTCATAAAACACATTATATATTTAAACAGTATTTAATTTTTACTCAAAAATTTGACTGACTCAGAAAATTATGAAAAATTCACCGTTGGATAATTTCGACGTCCTAATTCCAAAAATAACATATATATTATATAAATAATTTTCTAAATATTTTAATTTTCACTTTTAAAATAAAAACTGATATTTATATAAAATTCACAGTTTTTGACAAAAATGGCTTTCGAAACTTAAAAAAATTATAATTGCATTCATACAATTACATGATAATTTATATATAATAAAATTAATCTAATAATTATTATTATAATATTTTATTAAAATATTATTTAATTCAAAATTCCCTTAATTTAATAAAATAGATTTCTTAATTAAATAATAATTAAAAACACCATTTGTACATTAAAAAATATTTACAATGTATCAATAATGAAAAGAAATTATATTCATTATTATATAAAAAATTAATGTACATGAACATAGTATTAGCGATTTGTTACATAACCCCTTAAAATATCCTCATAAGACTTAAGGGTAAGGTGTGCGATGGTGACAGACTCTTGGGGTGGCTCGGATAATATCGCTCGAATGGAAATTTCTATCAAATTCCACTTCTCTCGTAGACGGTCCCGTTCGAGCTTGACATGGTGAAGCTCAGATTGGGTTTGGTCCAGAGCGAAGCCCAAGGATGCCACCTCTTTTCTGAGCTCTGATAAATGGGCTTCGTATGGGGAAATTCTACTAGATGAGGCCATCACTTCCTTTGTCTAATTAAAATTGGATGTTTTAAAGCCCTATATTTATACTAAACATGTGATCACTGTTAAACAGCTATAAAAGTAACGGTCATAATTCTTATCATAAATCCAATGTAGTTGAAATTTTATAAATAAAATTTATATAAAGAGACATTTAATAAGATGAAGAGGGATTTTCCATTAATGAAACTTTTGGTCGTTCCAATGTTCCCCCCTTAAGAAATTTCTCCCTTGAAATTTTCCTTTTCCCACACTAAAACAGATGTGGGTAACTCAACTTCATCATTTACTCCAATTCCCAAGTCACTTCTTCACACTTGTGGTTTCTCCACAACACCTTGACGAGGGGAATTGTCTTATTTCGTAGAAATTTTTCTCTACGATCTATGATCTTCACTGGTTTCTCCTCATAAGAATGATCATCTTCCAATTGTACCACCTCAGAAGAGAGTACATGTGAAGGGTCTGGTATGTACTTCCTTAGGAGGGATACATGAAATACATCATGTAATTTGGCCATATTAGGCGGAAGTGCTAGTCGATATGCCACATCCCCGACACGATCAAGAATATCGAAGGGGCTGATGTACCTTGGACTCTACATCCCTTTCTTTCCAAACCTCATGACCTTCTTACATGCAGATATGCATAGAAAAACCATGTCTCCAACTTTTAACTCATGGTCTCATCGATGATTATCTGCATAACTCTTCTGTCGACTCTGGGCTGCCTTAATATACTGCTGAATGTTTTTCACCTTCTCCACCATTTCCTCGACCATTTCTGGTCCAACCAACTTCCATTCACCGACCTCATCCCAACATGCCAGTTTTCTACACCTTTTCCCATACAGGGATCCATATGGAGCCATTTGGATGCTTGAGTGGAAACTGTTATTATAAGAGAACTCCACCAGAGGAAGATGTTGATCCCATCCTCCTTCAATGTCCATTGAGCACGCTCTCAACATATCCTCAATTTTTTGGATAGTCTGCTCAAATTGGACATCAGTTTGAGGATGATAGGTCGTACTAATGTTTATTTCAGTATTCAAAGCATGTTGAAGACTCTACAAAAACATAGAGGTGAATCTTGGATCTTGGTTTGACACAATAGATAGTGGTACACCATGAAACCTTACCACTTCACTAATATATATCAGTGCCAGTTGATCAAATTAGAAATCCTCCCAAATAGCAATGAAGTGTGCAGTCTTTGTAAGACGATCCACAACAACTCAGATTGCATTGTTGCCTTTAGATGTCCTCAAAAGTCCGATGACAAAGTCTATGGTGATGTTCTGCGATTTCCATTCTCGTATGGGCAATGGTTACATTATCCCCTTAGACTTCTGCCTCTCTTCCTTCACTTGCTGGCACACCAGACACTTTGATGTATATTCAGCAATCTCAATCTTCATATTATCCCACCAAAAGTTTTCTCAGTGATCTCGATACATCTTTATGCTCCCTGGGTGAATAGAGAAATTTGAACTACGTGCATCATCCAAAATTCCTTCTTCGGCTCCGGACATGATGGAACACATAGTCTTTTCCTAAAACGCACAATTACTTCTTTATTAACATTAAACTCTGAGGATTTCCCTTTTTCGATAGCTTCCACTTTTTCTTGAATTCCTACATCATCCTTTTGAGCATCCTTTAACCATTCCAAAAGAGACGGTTGAGTAATAATTTTTGAAAGGATTGATGATGTTCCCTTCTCTATGATTCACATGTCTATATTTATCAAGTCTAAGAAGATTTTATCCTTCTCAATTACCATCATTGATAGAATCATTGGATCCTTTCTACTTAGGGCATCTGCCACCTTGTTCTCTTTCCCAAGGTGGTAATGGATTGAACAGTCATAATCCTTGATGAGCTCTATCCATCTTCTCTACCGCATATTCATCTCTTTTTTTGTGAATATATATTTAAGACTCTTGTGGTAAGTATATATCTCACATTTCCCTCTATAGAGATAATGTCGCCATATTTTCAAGGCAAAGACCATCGGTTCCAACTCCAGATCATGCATTGGATAGTTCACTCATGGGTTTTCAACTACCTTGAGGAATAGGATATCACTTTATCATCCTGAAACATCACACAACCTTATCCCTTATTCAAATCATTACTGAATACCACAAAAATATCTTCACTTGTGGGTAATGTGAGCATGGGCACAGTGATAAGCCTCTTTTTCAACTCCTTGAAGCTTTCTTCGCATTCATCACTCCAAGAGAACTTTACTCCCTTTCGAGTTAGTTTTCTAAGAGGGTTGGACAATCGTGGGAAATTTCTCACAAATCGTCGATAATATCCAGCTAACCCCAAAAAGAAATGAATATCTGTTACCGATGTTGGCCTCAGCCATCCCTCAATTGCATTTATTTTGGAGGGATCCATAGATATCCCATTTCCTGTGATGATATGGCCCAAGAATGAGACCTCCTTCAACCAGAACTCACACTTGTTGTACTTTGGATAGAGCTTCTCCTTGCACAAAGTCTCTAGTACAGTTCTTAAATGCTCCTCATGGTCCTCCTTGGTTTTGGAGTATATTTGAATATTATATATAAATACAACAAAAAATTTGTCTAGGTAATCTCTAAAGACTCTCTTCATCAAGTCCAGGATGTTTTCTGGAGAATTGGTGAGTCCGAAAGTCATTACTATGAATTCATAGTGCCCGTATCCTGTACGAAAAGCAGTCTTGGGGACATATTCCTTCTTCACCATTACATGATAATATCCCAACTGCAAATCTACCTTGGAGATGAATTGTTCCCTACGCAGCTGATCGAACAAGTCATCAATTCTTGGGAGAGGATACTTGTTAATTATTGTGATTTTGTTAAGTTTGCGATAATCGATGAAAAGCCGCGTTGACCCATCCTTCTTCATGATGAAGAGGACTGGTGCACCCCATGGTGAAGCACTTGGGCGTATAAATACTTTATCCAGATTCTCCTGTAGTTGTTTCTTCAGCCCTTCAAGCTCTACAACCGCCATTCTATATGGAGTCTTGGATATTGGAAAAGCCCCGAGTATATGTTCAATTGAGAATTCAACATCCCTTCTAGGAGGAAGATCAGGCAGTTCCTCGGGAAACACGTCAGCGAATTCCCTCACAATAGGCATTTCATCAAGGATGGTTTCTTCCTTGGACTCAATCATCTGAGCCATATACGCGTGCTCATAGGGCAGTAATATCCATGCTTGAGATGATGGAGCTAAAGGGGATTCATCTTCTTCCTTACACTTGTAAAGAATCAAGAGTCGATTCTCCATATGGAGTGTGATTTCCCTCTCCCAACAATTTATGTTGGCTCTATATAAGGAAAGCCAATCCATGCCAAGAATTACATCAAATTCCACCAGAGGGAGTATGACGAGTTTTTTCAGGAAATTAAATCCATAGATTATAACAGGGTGGGACTTATATTCATGGGATGCAATGATTGACCCATTTTCCATACTCACCAACATCTTCACTTCCATGATTTGTGGTGGTGATGGGATTGTACTACTAAACTTTCAAGATATAAAAGAATGCGTAGAACCTAAATAAAAAATTATGTTCGCTATTGTTGAATGAATAACTAGAGTACCTGTCACCGCTTCATTTTTGGGGTTCACTTCGACAGAAGTGATGGAAAAAGCTCTTCCTTGCTGCCTTGGAGGTTGTTGGTTGTGTCTGAAAACCCTTGGATTAGGGAATTGATTGGAAAAATGACCTGGTTCTTTGAATTTGTAGCATTGAACAATGCATTGAGGTTTGAACAAAGTGTTCCTCTCCACTGTCGCAGTTGCGGGTCTTTCTTGCCGACAGTTAACAACTATGTGCCCTTCTCTTCCACACCTGAAGCATTTGCTCATCCACTTATGACAATTTTCAGGATGCTTCTTTCCGCACTGTTGGCAAGTGGGGTGCTGGATCTTCTTAGCACCGTTGGATTTATCTATTGTCCCACCAACATTGAAGTCCACCTTACACATCTTATCCTCATGATAACCCTGTGATTCTCTGATCTCTATTTCGACCTTAAGGTCACATCAGACAATTTTCTCATAGATTTCGAAGTCACGAATCACTAATGCTTTCCACGGGCTATGATTCGGCCCACCAAAGAAGCAGTCAACATTGCATTCGGGGGTAACGACAATGCTGGAAGCGTATCGTGAAAGCCTTGTGAAGTTTACCTCTTATGCTCCAACAGATTATTCATCTTTTTGCTTGGGGGAAAGGAAGTCACTTTCAATCTTAAGCCAGAGGGTGCATGGAAAATATTTATCGAAAAACATCTTCCGGAAATCTTCCATTCCAACGCCTCGATATCCTCCTCACGCTTTGTATTTTTTATCAACGTCCATAATTGATCAGCTTCACCCTCCATATGATATGCTTCCAGGTGAACCTTCTCTTGTTCAAATCATTGAAGAATGGAGAAGATCTTTTCAATGGAGTTGATCCATTGTTCAACGATCGTGGGATCTAATGTTCTATTAAAAGTAGGTGGCCTTTGTCTCATGAAGCTCTCTATAGTGACATGTTCTTTCTTAGGGGTGATTGGACATTCCTCTTGACCATTGTTTCTATTTAAAATTTGAGTTAGCTGAGAGATAAGCGTGACAAAGTTTGCGATTCCCACTCCCATTGGATTGGGAATCCCATTAGTACAGTCATCACACTGATCTTCAAAACAGTTGTTAGCCCGAGTCCTCCTATTACTAGCCATTGGCTGGAGTAAAAGGAAAGATCATGGAAACACATAAAGGGTAATCCAAATACAATAGTTGATGACTTATAAATAAACTTTCATTTCCTTAACTTGCGAGTCTATAGGCTTCAATCTAGGCTTTTCATGATCTACTTTCTATCATATATTCTTAGGGGCATTTTTTAATTCCCTTAATAAGGGTTAATACTAAGCTTGTGAATTTATCAAAACGTATCCCTCGGGAGTGTCGTAACAAAGAGTGCATTAAGGCTCGTTGTCGTGTACTAGTTTCCGTTCGAGTCTAGCTCAAAGTGGTGTTTTCATGTTTTACCCATACGATACATCTCTGTCAGAGCCGCCTCTACCTGGTCATATCCATACAGGGATGTATTTGCATGATAACCCACTTACTCAATACTAACCAAACCTTAGGGACATTTTTATTGTACTTTGTCTTGTATATAAGCCTTTTCTAGGGTTTTCTAATCTCAATCCCAAAAATAACCAAACCTATCCTCTGATACCATCTATGACAACCCTTCTTTTTATTACAACTTAAACATGATTTATTACATAAAACTTCACTTGATACAACAAAGAAGATCAATAGGTTTAGTGTCTTTGGGGCTTAGGATCATTACATAAAAACTTAAAATATGAAATACAACATCATTGTTGAAAACTTCATTTACATGACCACTACATTCCTTCGTACTTAGCATTGCATGGGATAACCTAAGGACATGCCTAAAAAAGGGTGAGCTATAAAGCCCAGTAAGGGAGTACACAAGGAATAACATGAGGACTACAATACATGTTAGAAAATAGCCATATCAAAAGAGAATAAAAAAAACATGAACATAAAGGCATGATAAATCATGATAATCATAACATGGAAATGTGGAAACAACACTTAACATGGAATTAGCATAAGCCCAGGCTCATTGCACATGGAGCATGAGTAAATACTCATTGAAAAGAAAGCACAAGTAAACCCTCGTTGCACTTGAATTATCATGATTCAACACTCATTGCACATGATGTATCATGATACAATACTTTACCCAATGCATTGAAGCGCTATAAGGGCGCACCTTTCTTAAACATTTCATTTCTGCCATAAGTGTGCCACATGGATTCATAAAACATAATAATTTATTCCACGATAAAGGAATGTGGAATTAATACATGAAACTTTTCAATCAATAAGTAAATGTACATAAAGGTGACTACTCTTGATGGAGAAATGGGCATGGTATTCACTAAACAATGACATTGGCTTAGAAAATCGGTGCGATTTTGGCAACGTAATGGCGTGAAATAAGAATTCATAAAAATGGCTGATGAGAGAGAAAGAGGTTCTTCATAATATCTACATGTAATGGACAGTAAGGAGGTCATATAGATACATGTCCCAACATTTTTAATGGAATTTAGATTCATGATACAAAAGTATTGCTTGAATGTAAAAGAGGATAGATAAGTTCTTTTCGGAATTTCGGCATTTAACGGGTGTACATGGGAGGAATTTAATGAGAGAGAAAGGGTCTCCCTTAATTAAAAAATAAATAGGGTAGTATGAGGGAGTTTAGAAACCATACCCCAACATTTATAGTGGAAATTAAAAGGGCAAAACAACTTAATGAAAATTGGACAAAAATGAGAAAGGAAGAAAAAACCCTTACATGGAAGTGTGCTTCCAAAGGCTAGAGAGAGGCTTGTGAGAGGATTATTGGGAGCTTGGGGCACCTTTGGAGGATTCTAGATAGAGTAAAGCAGATGTTGGATGAACTGCAAATTCTTTTATTGAGGAGGAAGTGGAAGCTTGGGTGGGTTTATATAGGAAAGGTGAGGGAATTATTTATTATTTAGGTTTGGGACCCCTTATATTAAATTAATCCAAACCACAAACCATCCCATGTTTTTTACCCATGGTTTTTGGAAAATGGAAGATGAAGAAAATATTTTATAAGGCCAATGTCCGAACTTCTTAAAATAATAGGTTTTCTTATGTAGAGGTGAGTCACACTCCCATGGAAATTAATTTAAAAAGACAAGGTGTTTAATAACTTTTGAGGGGCCCATTAATGCTTTGAAAAGTAAGCGAAAAAAAAACGAAAATCACATTATTTTAATGGTAAAAAATATATTGTCCGAACATAAAGATTATAGTATTTTATTACATCACTATTGGGTCATTATGATGTCATAAAACACATTATTAATTTAAACAGTATTTAATTTTTACTCAAAAATCTAACTATCTCATAAAATTATGAAAAATTCACCGTTGGATAATTTCAACTTCCTAATTCCAAAAATAACATTTATTTTATCTAAATAATTTTTTAAATATGTTAATTTTCACTTTTAAAATAAAAACTGACATTTATAAAAAATTCACGGGTTTTGACAAAAAATGGCTTTCAAACCTTAAAAAAATTATAATTGCATTCATAAAATTACATGATCATTTATATATAATAAATTTAATCTAATAATAATAATAATAATATTTTACTAAAATATTATTTAATTCAATAATCCCTTAATTTAATAAAAAATATTTCTTAATTAAATAATAACTAAAAACACCATTTGTACATTAAAAACTATTTACAATGTATCAATAATGAGAAGAAATTATATTAATTATTATATAAAAAAAATAATGTACATGAACATAGTATTAGTGATTTTTTACATATCCCCTTAAAATAGCCGCATAAGACTTAAGGGTAAGGTGTGCGATGGTGACAAACATTTGGGGTGGCTCGGATAACATCGCTCGAGTGGTAATTTCTATCCACTTCCACTTCTCCCGTAGAGAGTCCATTTTGAGATTCACATGGTGATGCTCAGCTTGGGCTTGGTCCACAGTGAAGCCCAAGGATGCCACCTCTTTTTCGAGCTCCGATAATTGGGCTTCGTATGGGGTAATTCTACTATATGAGGCCATCGCTTCCTTTGTCTAAGTAAAATTGGATGTGTTAAAGCCCTATATTTATATTAATATTGTGATCACTATTCAAAATCAATAAAAGTAATGGTCACAATTCTTATCATAAAACTAATGAAGTAGACATTTTATAAAAACATTTTATATAAAGAGACATTTAATAAGATCAAGAGGGATTTTCCATTAATAAAACTTTGGGTCATTACAATGGAGGTTATATCTATTCCATTTGTCGATGGAGAACCATTTTGGGTGAGACACCTCGAAATCGGTAGTCTAGATATTTATTCTAGGTTTATTTCTCCCATATAAAATGAGGCCTTCTTGCGCAATATCTATGATGCCTTAGAATCTTTTCTCTACACCGATGAGTGTACTATCCCACATGAAGAAGCATTCGTAATACAGATTTGCACATACCAAGACCTCTCCCTTCCCCAACCATTGAGGAATCTTCTACAAATTGAGGGAATTTTCAAATTGTCTCAACCTATTATTTACCCTATTGAAAGTGGGTTCCGTAGACCCAACTTGTGTTGTACTTTGATTACCACTACATGTATACTTTTTTAATATATCGATGTGTTTATCTTTCTATAATAGTGATGATACTTATCCATCCACTTATTTATGGAAATTTCTTTAGATTATGTGTCGTATCGAAAGGTTATAGTAGATCCTAGGATAAAATGAGAACCTAGAGATACTATGCCCGTATTCTTAAAGTAATTTCCTATGGTCCAGTTACATCGTTATAATAGGACATAGAAGATGTGTGACTATTAGGTGTTGGGGGATTATAAGCATTGAGACTTCGTCTCATGATGTCCGCACTTGGTGATCTCTAGTAGTTGAGATCATGAGGACAGACCCGCTGATAGTAACACCACATGTTTCAGGTGTCATTGGTTGTTCCTATCTATATACATGTGCAATGGTCTCTTAACTTTAGATCATTATCAATGTATATCATTTGATTTTATACTTTTATGCAAGATGAAACCACGAAAATGAATTCTTTGTGGGGTAGTTTATGTTGGGTACATCATTGGTGACATGACTTTGATGGAATGATCAATATAGGATTTGTCACTTCTGAGTTATAGAAGATATATCTCAAGCCTTGTTGATTAGGATGGCAGTAACTTCTATAAATCCATGTCCATGGTAGGCAAAGGAAAGTCCATCCGGATAGATCAACAAATAATAATGCGAGAAAAGAATGATGACACTATTGTGCATTCTTCTTTACCGAGATATTGATGATGAAGAGATTATATTACACAGACCGTGTTTGTAGGAAGTTATTTGATGCATTGACTTTTCCTTATCAATATGGGGGGCTATATGGGTTTCTAGACCCCTGTTTTTGTCTGTGAATTTTATTCACTACTTTTGAGATAAGGGCCTAGATGGTTAGACATAATCGCGCTTTGGGAATCCTCCCTATTCTGTTGAATAGAAATATAGAACTTGGTGGCCCACACCATGAGGTTTGGGTATTATCCATGTTCTATATATCACCAAGAAATATATAAATTACTTAATTATTCATGTTTGGATCAATTCTTTGAATTTATTTGTAACATGTATTTACAATTGAATTAGTAAATAAAAGGATAAATATTATTTGAACGGATATTAATATCCTGAGTTCGGTTAATATTATCAGGATACATGATTCAAGTTAAAGACTAAAGTTAATAACATAATATATTTATTATATATTACATATATTGATAAATTATAAATAATATTTATGGAATTATTTAGTTTGTCATAAATAATTATTTATAATATTTATATAGTGGATGTTTATTACATGGGGGGTGGAAACCTAAACCAGGTGTTGTAGAAATTCTCTATATATGTGGAGAGAGACTCAACACAAATGGACCATTAATTAATTGTAGTTGAGAGCCTCTCTATCCTCTTGAATCCTAGAGATAGACTCTCAAATAAGTATGTTCTTCATGTTCTGTCTTCTCGGATCAAAGAAGTTGCTTTGTGGTGATCATTGCTGCATCAACATTGTCATCAGTGTACCACTCTAGCACAAATATTTTGATGAATTAAATGTGAGTAGATTCAAGAGGCATGTGTTGATGATCTAGAGGACTTTGAAATCGGATTCTTCGAGCAATGGATGTAGGAATCTTGCGACAAGCTTGTGTGCATCAGATCCAAATGAGGTACATGTTAGTTATTATTATTTTCTTTATTTAAACCATGTGTTGTCCTCGAAAAATACCGATATGAGATCACCATAGCTGATGATGTTACATCTATTCGATGATGAAAAGAAATTTAATTCCTGGCCCATCAGCTTTTGTTTCCCGTCATGATACTAAATAGTTGTATCAGTGGGGTACATGTGGTATTTAATGGTGAAAAAAATTAAATTTATTTAAATTTTATATCATGGGTGTTAAAAAAGTTCCATCCAATCTGATTACACGTTTTTTCATTTTTGAATGGCCATGTATCATCAATTTAATAATATTAAATGGATCGATGTCATCAGATTTATGTTCTTCAGTTTTTAATTTTGAAAAACACAAATTTTAAATTTGAATTTGTGTTCTTGAAAATTACCGAAATCTTGTAATGTCTTGGCTGGAATCTGGAAACTAGATTTAATCTATATGTGATAAAATATTATTGAGATCAATAAAATAACATATTATTTTATTTTATTTTATTTTATTTGTCTTGATAAGAAAATATTTTGTGTTTAACTTTTTTTTAATGTCTAATATACTTGTGAAAACCTATAAACGGTGAAATGGTTGTAAATAAACATGTCTGAAAAATTTATTTTACACATTTTTCTAAATAAAAAAATAGAATATTGACCAAGATTGGGTCTTCCTCTTTGGTGTGGCCCCGCCCCATGTGTCTCCTCCTCAATGTGTGATCCATTTTGGTGGATCACCTCATACGCAGTTCTCCTCTTCCCCTCTCCTTCAAGATTCACTCGAGGCACACCCCTATTGAGCCATATCCTCACCTTATAGTGCCACCCTATGCAACTCATCCTAACTACAAGCCACCAACACTTCTTCCTTACCTGGCTATGCTGATGTTGTTCCAACCGTGTGCCACCTCCACGACCCGCAAGCCGCCACCCCGCGGCAGGAGCTCACTGTGCAACTAGGATCCAGCCCTACTATATCGTTCCATGATTTCTCCGCCACTCAGGCCTCACCTCACCGATGAGGGCAACACTATCTAATTATCCCCAGCTAGCTTATTCTCTCGAACAGCGTCGCACTGCGAGACCGCCCATGCCACCTTCCTCGTGTTTCCAAAACCCTAACCGGCCAGTGGACTTCCTTTCTCTCGTGAGGCGTAGTCGTAGGCTATAGTCGGACTAGTCGCGCATTAACACGGTTCCACTTCAGTACATCCATAGTTCCACTATAGTTCAACTGAAGTTCTGTTGTGGTTTTTCCCTACTCTGGTGAAGCAACCTCGCTGTAGTCCACAGTCGAGCTGGAATCCTTCCCCGGCCAGAGATAAACCAATAAAATTAATTTGATTAATTTATTTTAGTTTTTTAAATTAAATTAATTAATATTAATTTTGGTGTTTTAGATAAAATAGAATCCAAAACATTGATTATATTTGATCTTTAAATTAAATTAATGGTTAATTTTAAGTTTTTTTAATGTTCTAAAATTAAATTATATAATTGGAACTGATAAATAAATTAATTTAATTTATTTAAAATCATTTATTTTATTATAACACCTTGGACTATTTAAATGTATCACAGTTTAATTTTTATTACGCATTATCTTATACTGACTAGTCTTGAGCTAACGATCGACCTATGAATGTCTGGATTTAATTTTTTAATTATTAATTCAATGTTTGTGATGGTTGTAATAATTATGTAGTTAAAAGATGATCTAGGCATCATCACTTTTAATTCAAATATGTATAAGGTTATGTGTGTCCAATGCACTAGTTGTACTTTGTACCCCTATACCCCCTAGCCTGTGTGCGAGTATATTTGTAAAATTGATGATGAAAATCTCAGACATGGACCCAACCAGGTCAAGGTAGTAATCCAAACAGGAGTTGAGGACTATGCACTAGGGGCGAGATGTGACATGAGTCAGGATTCAACTCAGGTATAGAACCCACATGTCATTATGGATTCATTATGGATCAATCATAGTAAAATACTCAAGACCAGTCGGATTGCATTTTTTACTTTATGTGTGGTTTATTATTTTATGCAAATGCATGATTATTTATTGATCACATAAAATAATAAACAAGATAAAATTCTTAATGATGTGATGCATATATATTTATATTGTTTGTTCAGTTCTGAGAACAAAAAACTAGTTTTAACGAATAAAATAGAATTGGATTCTATTAATCAATAAATAAAATCCCTCAAATAGATATCAAGTCTTAATGCCTTCTGTTATTCAAATTTGAGAAAAAATTACTCTTCAGAGTGGTCATCAGCTAAATTTGAGAGTGCTTCTTACTAATGGGGAGTTACTATTATAATTATGGGATGACTTGATTAAATCATGTATCAATTAATTATCCAAATCAAGTATTCTATAACTTTATAGGCAATATGTTGAGGTAATCAATTTTAGAATCCAAAATTTGGTACTTTACTCAATAGTCCAATGAACCACGAGTTAATGTGGTTTCCCAAATAAAAGCCAACCTAAAAAAAATCTAAGCAGTAGTGTAGCCAAAGCTTCTAGACTATGAGGAGTATTTTTTAGGATCCTTCCACTAGAATACTCAAGCGATATATTATTCCAAATCTAATAGTTAGGACTATAAGGGATCGCTAAAATAGTGGGAGAATTTAAAAATGATATAATTAATTAATAATAACTGTCTAATGGTAATCAATATAAAGTACTAACTGCTAATGTTTATCTGATGTAGATTTAAACTGGAAATCAAAAACACCATAAGTACATTATCATTATGATCTATTCTGGATAATGAAAATATCATGACCGGCTATAACTTCCAGGAGTGGTATATGTGTTTTCACATAGTACTAGACCGTGAAGGGAACCTATATGTGATGGAATCCTCTATTCCTACTGAGCTTCCTTAGGAAGCAAGTATGTTGGAAAAAGATAAATGAAAAAAAATCATGTAGAGGATGCACTTGATGTTTAGTGCATCATGTTGTCATCCACATCCATCCAATTGCAAAAAATTAATGAGGATGAGTATTCCTACAAGATACATTCAAATATATAAGAATTATATGAGGATATAGCTAATAAGGAAAGGTATGATATATCTAGTTTCCATTATAGGTGCAGGCTAGCATAAGGGAACAAATTCAGTCCTCATGTACTCAAGATGATCGGGTACATTAAAAGGCTTGAAGCCCTTGGGATCAAATTGAACCAAGAGCTACGAATGGATCTCATTCTTGCCCCTATACCACCATGATTTTCAATTTTTATTGTCAATTATAACATGAATTATATGAAAAAGTTTCTCCCAGATCTATTGGAATTATTCTTCCAGACTCAAAAGGGTATGAAAAATGAAAATTCATTTATCCTGATAGTGAATAAGAGAAATAAAATCAAGGTAAAGGGTCCAAGGCCAAGTCAAGGATAATTACTCTAATGCACTATCCTTCAAAGAATCCAAAGATTCATAATTAGAGCAATTAGAAAAAAGATTCCTTCTTTGGATGTGGCATGAATGGCCACTGGAAGAAAAATTACAAATCTAGGAAGAAGAAGAAAGTTGACACTTCTACTCAGGTATTTTTGTCATTGAATGAAATATTTCTTTATCTACAAGTTGGGTATTGGATACGAAATGTGGATCACACATATGTATTCATATACATAAACCAAGTAGATTCAAGAAGATTACAGGATGTGAAGTATATATTCGAGCTATGAATGGTCTATGTCCAGATGCCTTGGAAGTGGGAGATTATCACCTTACTTTTCCTAGTGGTTTAGTTCTAGTTTTACATAATTGTTATTATGTACCTTCTGTAACCAGAAACATAATCTATGTGTCATGTTTGGTCACTATTGGATTTTATTTCATGTTTTGAAGTAAGTGTTTTCACTTATATAATGATAACATGTGTTATGTTATGGAACATATTAATAGTTTATATATACTTGAACTTGAAAACCCCATAATGAAAATCAATGAAAAAAAACAGTTATAATGACACATATTTCACCCACCTATAGAACATCAGGATAGGTCATGTAAACAATAAGAGATTAAAAAGATTACATCATGAAGGGTATTTAGACTCGGTATAGTTAAAACCCTTGGATGTATTCCATGCTTGCTTACAATGGAAAATGACCAAAGCACCTTTCTCTGGAAAGGGAGAAAGAACAAATTCATTATTGGAATTAATACATACTGATGTATATTGTCAATTTCCAGTATAGGAAAGGGGTGGTTTTTCATACATAATTACTTTTACCGATGACCATAGTAGGTATTCATTTATCTACATAATAGAGTGTAAGTCATATTCCTTTCAGATATTTAAGGGATAACAAAATGAAGTAGAAAACTAACTTGTTAAGAAGATTAAGGAACTCTACTCAGAACTAGGTGGAGAGTATCTTAACAAAAATTTCATTGTCCACTTAAAGAAGTATGATATTATTTCCCAACTCTATCCTCCTTATACACCATGGTGGAATGGTTTTAGTGAAATGAGGAATAAGACGTTTCTTTAAATGGCCAGATCAATGATGAGTCGGGAAATTCTTCCATTATCCTTTTGGGGATACACTTTGTAGATAGTGTCATATACCATTAAACAAGTACAAACTAAAGCTTGATACTGGATTCTATATGAGTTGTGGTGTGGAAAGAAATCCAATCTGTCATACTTACATGTATAAGGATGCGAGGCTTTTTTCGAGACATTACCAAGTAAAAAATTAGCATCTAGAAAAAAAAAATTCATCTTTATATGTTATCATAAGGAAACGAAAGGATATTACCTATAAAACCTTTTAAATAAAAAATTCTGTGTGGAATTACATGCCATATTTCTAGAAAGGGAACACATTTCTAATGGGAATATTGGGAGTAAGATTGACTTCGATGAAGTTAATGCTCGAGATACAGAAGAATTTGGTATGGGAAAAATCTCTACAAGAGAAAGTTGAAGAAAGAGTGTTTCCCGAGACCCAAATACTACGTAGGTATTATTGAGAGGTTTAAGAACCATAGTGTTATGGTTTTATTGTCACCGATTCATATGACACATTACTCCATGAGGATGATGGACCCCTAAACTACAAGGAAGCAGTAGAAGGAAAATAATCTTATAAATGGAAAGATTCATGCATTCCGAGATGGAGTCCATGTACCAAATTCATGTTTGGATTTTGTTAGTCCCACTAGCTAATGTAAAACCCATTGGGTGAAATGGGTGTTCAAGAAAAATATGGAGATGGATGGTAAGTTTAATACCTATAAAGCAATATCGGTTGTGAAGGGTTTCAATCAATATCAAGGAATCGCCTATGATGAAACCTTCTCACCAATAGCAATGCTAAAATCCATCATAACATTGTCTGCAATAGAATGATTTCATGATTATTATATTTGGAAAATGGATGTCAAAACTTATTTTATAAATGGGAAGTTGGTTGAAGTCATCTATATGACTCAAACTGAAGGGTTTGGCTTATAGTGATCATCACTGCGTTGAAGTGGTTGTTGTTGTACCTCGCTAGCACCCAGATTCTATTAAACGATGCGCGAGAAGACTCAAGAGGAATATTTGGATGATATAGATGACTTAGACATCAGAGACATAGAGAAACAGTCACTGACATGTTGTGATGAGCTTGTGTGCATCAGATCCAAATGAGGTACATGTTCGTTAATATTTTGTGTTGTATTGAAACCATGTGTTTCCCTCAGACCATATCGAGATGATATAATCATAGTTGATGACATCATTTCACTCCAATTATGAAAAAAAATCTCGGCCCATCAACTTCCACTACCCATCCTGGAACCTAACATATCCCTCGCCACCCCTGTTATGTATGAGATGTTAACTTCATGGAAACTCATTGAATCTCTATCAAAGGAGTAATCAACATTGAAAAAACTATTCCCCTTGAAATCTTTTTCCATTATGGGGAATCAACTCTAATGGATCTTGATGCCTTGCCTCTGGTCCGATCTGATAATGGTGATTGATTGCTGGATAAGGAGACTCCTTATCCATACATTAATTGCACAACCTTTGTGTCTGCCATGGATATGGTCAAACCATGTGAGGCGATCCCTAACATAGGACACATCTCTTATCTTGAATTTCTCCAGCCACATGTTTCAGTTCATGTTGTCTCATTTCCTTCACACAGTTAATCTGGTAACAGTGCATTTTCATATGTGTGGTTTTATCTTCCTAGAGTGCTGGTATATATGAGTCTTTCAGAAGTGGTCGAATCTAGTTCATAGATGGTTGCACATGCTGCATATCCTTTACAAAGCACATACCTTGTTTCAGATGTGTTTCTCTGAGAGTCCTTGTTTTTTTTGGTACAAGGCATAAATTAAAAAAGAGAATAAGCTTCAAGAGTATCTACTGCTTCCTTTGAAGACTACATTGGGTTCGATTAAGATGTCTCATCATGGAAATAGGGTGTATCCTCTATCTTCTCATGATTTAGATACTCCGCAAGTTGTTTTGTGTCTTTATTACTACATAGATCATTCCATGTCCAATAACAATGTATTATATTTTATAATGAATTGAATTACTAACATGTGGAATCTCATGTCGTATCCCCTTTATCCATTTTCATTCATAACAGGTCCCAAGATAAACATAATCTGAAGAATTATTCTCATCATTAAAGTGGTCCATTGATGCCTAGGGATAAATCTTGGTTTTCACATATTGAATGTTCTCCCTAATCATTTGGAATGCCTAAGGCCTTAGAGCTCGGGTTAAGACAAATTTTCTCTTGTCTGAAATTCGGTGATCTAAATATTCATTAGAGGTAGTCCTAGAGCCTGATCAACATGTTTCTAATATCTAGAGTTTCTCCTTAAGATTGGGTATATGTATTTTTTTCATGTTGATCCAATCAATCACCATATATGGTTTTTAATGAAACAATTTTTTTATGGAATTGTTTGATGCCTTTTAACAAAAATTGTTTTGTTAGGATTAGTGAATATAATTTTATATGTACCATTTCTGTTTTATATGCCAAATTTGAGGCTAGAGAAAAGGATTATATTTGGAAGGACATATATATGTTTATTTCAATTAATTAGTTATGGTTGGTTGGGGAAATTTTTCATGTAACAATTTAGAAGTCAAATAAAAGTGGATGTGGAGTTTACCCCCTTAAGAGACTGTCAAACATTTCTGTCATTTTTTATGAGAACTGTCTCATGGACATAGGAATTTCCAAGGACAAGTTCACCAAGTGTAATAACAAAAAGGGTACTTATTGTGCCTAGTGTATATTGGATTGTGGTTTTTCTAACCTTCAGTCACTCACCTCTATTCCAAACTCAAGGTTAGATCACATTGTGAGATATTTTTCAGATCATAAACCCCTTCTCATTCATTTAGAACAATGAATCATGGGCACCAATCGTCTGTTATAATCTGATTGTTGGTCATCTTATCACAACATTAAGAATGTGGTTCATGAGTCATGGATAGAGCCCAAGACTTAATTCATGTGGTTGGGATTGAAAAATAGGTTTCGACATCTCAAAAGTGACCTTTAGACCTAGATCAATAACATGCCCTCTCGTGTTATCATCCTAGAAGGGATTAAAGTAGAAATTGAGTGCATTGTGTTAAATTTGGAATCTGGAAGGTTTTTTGTACACTAATTGATACAAAAACTCAACTGGTGGTGATCATTATTGAAAAAGAAAGGATCGCCTGAGAGAACTTGATTGAAACATTACCATGGGATGGGGATACGAATAAGGCCTTATTCTAAGAATGTATCAATGATACAAATAAAATAAGTGTTCTTATTATTATTCTGGATGATCAATCCATCACTCATAATGTCGATGTCATTGTAGGTATGGATACTAATTACTTCATATTGTTACATACTAAATCTAATTTTGGCATGTATGAAGGATATCTTAAATAACATTCCAATTTATTCAACGATATTCCACGAGATTATTCCAGTGATATGAACATATTCCTCGAATGATTTCTATAGGAACCCAATATATGAGGGACATCTTGATCTCTTAATTTTGAGAGTTCTCTGGGTCCTGATGGATTCTCAGTCTCATTTTATATTTCAATTTGGGAGCTAGTGAAAGGGTGTCTAATGGTTTCTATTTTAGACGTCTTTTGAGGAGGGAGCATTCAACGATAATCCATTGCATCCACATTTATCCTTATTCCAAAGGTGAAGTACACATCATCTCTTAACCATTATAGGCCAATATTCAAGTGAAACTATCTATATATAGTTTTGGAAAATATTATAAAAAGAATACTTGCATTACATATGCCTCAATGGGTTGAGGATAACCAAAAATGTTTCATAAAAGTAAGAACCAAAGAAAAAACCATTTCCATGATTCATAAAATCGTTAGGGATATTAACAAGAAATATCATGTTTCAAACATTGTGGTTAAGATAAATAAGGATAAACACTAAAAATATGGAGATGTTTTTTACCATCTGAGTGTAGAAAGTCCTGGGGTTTTCTAGATTGGATGTTGATGTCTTAATTAGATCATTTAGCTAATAGTGGATGTTTATCTCCTTCATGGGAAAAAATATGGGTTCTTTAAAGCTATTCATTGTCTTAGAATGGAAGATCCCCTACCTTACAGTCTCTTCAAAATGGTCCAAGACACACTCAATAGATATTTGGACAATATAATTCTCAGGGCCATCATTCGACTCTGTCATGGTAGGTCAAAAACTATATATATCTCTCATATGTGTTTTTTAGATGATATGATGTTTTCCCGGAACGGAAATAGAAGAAATGTTCAGGAATTAAATAAGAATCTAGAGAAGTATTGTAGGTGGAGGGGAAATTCCAATAACAGGGACAAAACTAGTGTGTTGATTTCAAAATGGTGCTTAGAAGTGAAGGGGAAATTACGGGAAGCTTGATTATGGACACAAGGTCATTCCCCATAGAATACCATAGGTATCTAATTTATTCGAGAAGGATCTCCATCCATCATTTTGATGGCCTTATTGATAAAATTACTACGTCCATTTAAAATTGGAAAAATATTTTTCTCTCATTTGGGGGGTGTATTATTCTTTTCAAATGTGTCCTCTCATCCATTCCCATACACATGATATATACTTTTATTTTTCCAAGGGAAGTTTTTATAATTATTGAAAAAATCATGGAAGGTTTCATATTGTAATCTCATTCTGAATGATGGTATCACTGGGCTTCATGGAATATGATGACCAAGGAGTTGGGTGTTGATGGTATTGACTAGAGTAATGTCATAAAAACCATGAAGAGCGTGAAAACTAAAATGACACGGTATTTCTTGGAGGTAAAATCTATGTGGGAAAAAATCATAATGAAAGTATAAGTAAATTATATGAATAGTGTTAGGGGAGTCATTAAATATTATAGAATTTAATATATCTCCATATACCTATTCTAAAGAATCAATCCAAATAGATAGTTTGTTGTGGACAGATTAATTTATGGAGTGATATTGAGCTTGGTTTACATATCAGTTTCGAGTTTTTTATGTGATTTTTATTATTATTATTTTTTAATATGTGCAGGTTTTTTTTAAATGTGTGTAAAAGGCAGAAGACCTATTGCTGCTTTTCTCCCAAAATCCAAAAAAATTGTATATTAAAATTTTTATTTTGTTTTGTATTGTTTATATATATATAAAACAAAAAAATCTATAGAATTTATCTGCTATTTAATATTCATCAGCACTTCCATTACAACAGTTTGGATTCTAATAGAAACCCTCACCCAGGGAACCCTTTAATAAGAGGGTCTACCCTAGAAATCATTCTAAATTTCTGATGTGGGATTCTGGTTATCCCTATCCTGCGCATAACATTCTGCATTTCATATGTGGGATTGTAAAATGGTTCAAGTATGTGGATTTGAAAGACTATAAAATATAAACTAAAAGACCAATATAAATGAAATTTAAAACATGGATTAAACACATAAAGAAATTGTTGAAAATAAAACTAATTTTATAAAAAATGTCGATGAAAAATAATTCATAAACTTCCAAATCAACCAACTCGGATCATAAAAATGTTTCAAGTATGTCAATTTGAAAGACTATAAAATATAAACATTATGACCAATATAAATGAAAATTATAACACGGATTTAACATTTAAAAATAGTTGAAAACAAAAAAAATAATAAAAAATGTTGATGAAAAACAATTTATTAGCTTTCAAAGCCACCTACCAGGAACTTAAAAATGATTTAAGTATGTGGATTGGAATGCCTATAAAATATAAACTATATGACCAATATAAATGAAAATTAAAAAATAGATTAAAAATATAATAAATAGTTAATAATTAATTTGTTAATTAACAATATAATTATTAATTATTTAATTATTTATTATATATTAATTAATTTGTTAATTTTAAATATAATTATTAACTATAAATTATTAATTATTTAATTAGTTAGTTAATTTTTAATATTATTATTAATTATATAATAATTAATCAGTTAATTAGTAATATAATTACTAATTATTAATTATTAATTATTAATTATATAATAATCTATTAGTTAATTAGTAATTAAATTAGTAATTAAATTATTTATTATTTGTTAATATAATAAGTAATTAGTTAATTAGTAATCTAATTATTAATTATGTCATTAAAAATTAAAAATTAAAATTAAAAATTATATTACTAATGAACTAATTAAATATTATATAATTAATAATTATATAACTAATTACCTAATTAATTATTATATAATTATTAATTATATAATTATTAATTATATTAATAATTAATTATTATGTAATTAATAATGATATTACTAATTAATGAATTAATTATATCATTAATAACTAATGATTATATAATTAATTAACTAATTAAATATTATATAATTAATAATTATATAATTAATCACTATATTACTAATTAACTAATTAATTATTAACTATTTATTTTATTTTTAATCCATGTTTTAAGTTTCATTTATATTCTTCTTATAGTTTATATTTTATAGTCTTTCAAATACACGTACTTGAAACATTTTTTATCTTTAAGTAGATGGTTTTGAAAGCCTACAAATAAATTTTCATCAACATTTTTTATGAAATTGTTTTTATTTTAAACTATTACTTATATTTTTAATCAATTTTTTAATTTTTATTTATATTGGTCTTAATGTTTGTATTTTATAGGCTTTAAAATCCACATACTTGAAACATTTTTATGTTTCATGTAGGTGGCTTTGAAAGCATATAAATTATTTTTCATCATCATTTTTTTTAAATTATTTTCATTTTTGACTATTTCATACATTATTAATATTTTTTTAATTTTCATTTATATTGACCTCATAGTTTATTATTTATAGTATTTCAAAGTCACATACTTGTAACATTTTTATTGTTTCAATTTGGTGGCTTTGAAAGATTATAAATTATTTTTTATCAACATTTTTTTCAAAATTATTTATTTTTTCAAATATTTCTTATTTTTTAATCCATGTTTTATGTTTCATTTATATTTTCCTTATAGTTTATATTTTATTGTCTTTCAAAGCCACATACGTGAAACATTTCATAAACCCGCATAAGAAATGCATAATGTTCTACATAGGAAAGGGAGAACCAGAATCCCAAATCAGAAATGTAGAATGATTTCCAGGGAAACCCCTCTTATAAAAGGAATCCTTGGGAAATGGTTTCTATCAAAATCTAGACTATTGTAATGGAAGTACTACTAGATATTAAATAGAAGATAAATTTTGCTAAAATTTTTTGTTATATATATATATAAACAAAACAAAAAAAGAAAATAAAAATAAATCTTTTAAATGTATAGAAAAAATTGGATTTTCGCCGAAATACGGTAGCCCCTTTTCCTCATTTCACAAACATTTTCAAAAAAAACTTTTAACCCATTCATTTTTGTAAAATATTTTTAAAAAAAACATATATAAAAACCCTATCAGATTCAAATGTTTTACAACACCAAACATCACTTTCTCACAAGATAGATGGTTCAAGACTTTCATTCACTCCATCCTAAATCATCACCAGCTAATGACCATCATTAATATCAACATTTATATGGATATTAAAAAGTTCATTTTCATAGGATCTTATTCAGGTAAATTCTTGGTGAAAGGGTGCCACTTCGTGACACAAACACATGGTATTTTTTTATGGTGTTTTTGAAAAAAATTTACCAGGTTAAAAAAATTAAAAATATGCTTCAAAGGCTACAGGTGCACTGCTGCCTTTTGGTTTATTTCCAATGGTTGCATTGGGGATACCACCCCCCCCCCCCCCCCCCGCTTCTTTTGTCCCGGATTGATGACTTGGAAAAGGTGGTATGAGGTGATGCCTTTTCCCTTTACGTTAGGAGAAATATGGTACCCCCCTATGCCTTTTCCTCAACGTCTTATAAAAAGGAACCCCCCCCCCTTCTCTTCACTTTCATTTCCCCATTCTCCCTTGATTCTACTACTTTTATCTCTAAAAAATGTCATTTTCATTTGCGGTGGATCTGGTGGTCTAAAAGAATCCTGGTTTTTTTGTGGAGCATCATTTAGAGGTATTATTTAATTTAATTTAATGTTATTTATTTATTTAATTTAATTATTTTAGTTCTAAATATGTTATTTTTTAAGTGGTTAAGTTAGTTCTAAATATTTCGTTTATTAAGTAGTTTATTTAGTTATATATAGATTTAAATAATACTTATTATTAGTAATGATTAAGTATTGATTTTCTATAGAATAAATTAGTATTAAATGTTATAAAATTTTGGTAGCATAAATAATATGTGGTTATCTAAGTAATGAAATCATTGTCGAGATACAAACAAGTGGATGTAGATCTGGAACAGATGTACCTAGGGGTATAACCTGAAAATACCTCTTTGAGAAAGACTCAAACAAGATTTGGTGTACAACAACAGGCCTTGTTTTGCTCCTAGTTTGACACCTCTGAGGGATATTCATTATATGATTCATATTTTATTTATAAACTACTAAGATACCTACGAAAAATAAAAATAAAATCAGTATATTTATCAATGATAAAATGATAATTATGTCTATATAAAATGAATTGCACATGAAAAAAGACATTAAAGAATGAATGTTATTATTAGTAATTAAATTCTTTTTAGTTATTCTTAAAGGTGTTATTTATTAAGTAATTTAATTAGTTATATATTGTTTATAAATAATACTTATTATTAGTAGTGATTAAGTATAGATTAATTAATTAATAACTTAGGATTAAAAATGGATACATATAATTATTAGCTAACAATAATTAACAAATGAATATCATATGATTAATGATTTAGTAAGGAATGATTATTGAGTGATTAAAGAATGATTAACTAATGAATAACTTAGTAATGATTAACTAGTGATTAAAGAATGATTAACTAAGTAAAAATCTTACTAAGAAACATTAGTCTCATAGTTGAGGATATAAGAAAATGTTTTAAAATTATAGTATCATAAATATTATATAGTTTTGAAATAATAGTTATAATAATTTATGATTAATTGTAGATTAATTAATGAATAACATAGGATTAAAAAATGAATAAATATTATTATTAGCTAATAATACTTATGATCATATAAAGTGAAATGGAGAAGAACAAACACATTAAATAACACATGAATTCTTTATAACATACAGTAAATTCCTTGACACTTTTCAATGGAATGTGGTTTGGGTGAGATGAGCCTCACTTCGGGTGTGAGATAAAATCCAGCTTATTTTCAATTGGTAGCTTGATAATATCTTATAAAGGAATGTAATTAAATTTGGAATTTTGGAAATCTTTTTACCTTCTAATGAAATCTAGGAAAAAATTTAATATATTTTATTACAATGTAAAAAGATTTTCAAAATTCCATAGTTAGTACATAACATTAGAAGATATTATCAGGCTACCAATTGAAAGTAATCTTGATTTTACCTCACGTCTAAGTGAGGATCATCTCACCCAAACCACATTCTATTGAAATTTTTAGGTATTTATGGTATGTTGTTAAGTATTCATGTGTTATTTAATGTTTTTTTATCCATTTCACTTTATATGATCATAATTTTAATTTTATTAATGGTAAATAAACTAATTTGATGTTTCCTCTTCATTTTACCTCTTTTTACAAAAGATTGTGTGACTTATATTCTAATAAACTTTTATATAACGAAACATTACTATCATATTTTAGGGTATAAAAATACATACTAAAATTTAATTCTAATAAATATTATATGGTCAACTATATTTTTCAATATTAGTTACACTATCATAATCTTGAAAAAAAACATTTTTGACGTAGAGAGTTATTTTTTCTTCTGTGTACTACTACTAGGAGGTTATTCAAACTAAGAAAGGAGATTCATACAGTACACAACCAACAATAGTGGCTATTATAGTTGATTTTGTAACCCTAAGTGAACATCAAGATAGAATTCGTGTTTTATTAGATTTGGGACCTGATCAAGAGATCATGTCTATGAGCTATAGACATTTTCAATTCCCGGAAACACTTTGGAATATAGTTTTTCCATTGGTGGTTGATGCGCAATGGGTCCAAGAAATAAATTTATTTTATCAATGGTCAGATGGTACCAAAATGGAGTTATATGTTATTGTTTCTACTATATAGTAACAATGTCCAATTTTATGTAGATGTATACTTAAAATAGTAATTCAAGATTATATTCCCCATGAAATTGAGCATATTCTAAATGACGTTGAATATGACATACTAGATGATCTCCCAGATATACATGTCAATACGACTTCTGATGAGGAATTTCATAAATATGGAATAGACAATGACAATAGTGCTGATGAGGAGGGAGTAGAAGAACTTGGGTATGAAGTTTCTAGAAGTGAATTAGTTTCACACCATCCTTGATGCATGAGGAAAAGTACCTTTGTTTGACCATGAATGTCTCCCTTGTACCTTTTATTTTATTTTTAATAAATACTCAGAAGCACAGTTTCTGGTTGGAATTGATGGATAGGTTATGGGGATGAATGTAGATTCCACTTGAGGGAAATTCATAACATTTCATTTGGAGGGTGGAGAATCTCGAGGATTAAGGCAGCTCATACTTAGGTTCAGCCTAGCCTGATATAAGATCATACCTCATTGGATTCTTAATTTTTGTTACTCCTTATCTTTGGTATGGTTAGGAAATGTTAAGATGTTCATATTTCCCTTTTGCACGAGAGGACACAACAAACATTCAGTTATAATATTTCCTATAATAAGGCTTGGATGGCGAAACAGAAGGAAATTGTGAAGGTTTATGGTGATTGGGATGACTCGTATTGGGTATTGTCACAATTGTGATCCATACGGAGGCACCGTAAAAAATTTTTAATCCAGATTGTTACAAACAAACATGTGTCTCAAGATAACTGACCTGATCCATCTCGTGTTCAATTTCATCAGTTGTTCTGGTCATTCCTCCCCAGTATCTCCACATTTCATATTTGCAAATAGTTCATTCATATTGATGGAATGTTTCTATATGAAAAATACAAGGTTGTATTGTTGATTGTGGTAACCCAATATGGAAACTATTCATCTCTTCCTCTCTCCTTTTACATTGTGGATGATGAAAACTATAAATCATGGAGTTGGTTTTTGGCATGTATCAGTAACCATTTCACCCACATTCAGGGTGTCTATTTGATATCTAATCGGTATAAGGAAATCAACATAGACCTTGATACATGGAGACCCAAAAATGCACATCATCAGTTCTACATTAGACACATTGGAATAAATGTGGGGAAAACATTCCACAATGAACCTATTAATAATGAAATCATGAGGATAGGTATACAATGTCTTTGCTATTTTTTATTATTTCAACATAAAGATAAGACAAATTTATTTAAAATATGATCACTTATTTGTAGCATATGATCCGGATAGATGGTGGTTTGAAGATCATTTCAAACAATTCCACAAGTCTAATCACGAATTGTATGATTATATTATGCAAATTCCAAAAGAAAAATGGACATTTTCATATGCTGGGGGGAAGAGGTACAGACACATGACCACAAAAATTGTGGAGTGCATCAGTGGTATCTTAAAGGTGCTTTGAAAGCTACCTGTAACTTCCCTAGTTCAAGAGAAATTGTATCTTTTCATGATGTACTTTGCTGATATAAAAAATCTAGCATCAAATTGAATTCAGTAAGGGCTAAGGTGCGGAAGACACTTTCAATGAGAGATTGAAAAGAACAATGAAGAATCTTCTGGTTATCATGTCATACTTTTATGCCGAGAAGACTCTCAATTTTATGTTCAAGAGCATTTAGACACCATCATAAATAGCATCGTGAAAAAATGGTGGTATTACTGGATGTGAGGCAATGTCAATGTGGAAACTTTCATGCCTTACTGTTTTTATGTGCACACGCAATCACAACATGTGCCTTTGTGAACATATCATTGGAATCATATGTTGATCTAATGTAGTAGATGGACACCATTTTTAATTATATGTTACAACATGGATGTCTATTGGGGTGTTTTTTATTTCCCAACACTTGAAGTCTAACTGATTGTGATACTTAACATCAATCGGTTGTGTAACCATTGGAGACCAAAGTCTAGTAGGATGTGGAATGAGATGGATTGGCCTCAAGAACAAGGGAAATGTTTGAGATGCACCATATTTCATTAAGATGTTCATAACCAAAAACGATTCCCAAACATTGTTGGGTTGAGTTCACACTCTCATCCATAATGATGTACTGTCTCCATTGTGATGTTCTCATATTGTAAATTATATAGTGTTATATCTTATTTTTAACTTGGTTTCCAAAAAATTCTATGCCTAATATAGTAATAAAAATTTATATAACAAAACAATAGTATCATATATTATGGTATAAAAAGACATTTTAAAATTTTAGTATGATAAAATTATATGATCAACCATATTTGGAAATATGAGTTACACGATCATAATCATGATCAAAACAATTTTTATGTAGAGATTTATGTGTTTCATGTGTGTAATACTATGGGGAGGTTATTCAAACTAATAATAGAGCTTCTTATAGTACACAACCACAAATAGCGGTTATTATAGCTGATTCTGTAACACTAAGTGAACTTCAAGGAATAAATCTTAGAAAATGAACCATAGTGTAGGAGGAATGGTGATAATGATGACGATGAAGATATAAACCAATTCCATCACCATCATCATTATCACCATTCCTCATGCACCGTGGTTCATTTACCATGATATCTTTTTAGAAATTCACTTATTGTAAAAAAATAAGCTATACAAACCACTATTGTTGGTTGTGTACTATAAGAATCTCCTTTCTCAGTTTGAAAACATGCCCTTTTTTGTTTGATATTTGATCGACATCACAACATGTGAATATGTGAATAAGATTCTTCATTTCATATAAATGACTAACTTCATCAAAAACATTTACCATCAAATAACAACAATCCTTTCTTACTCACATTAAAAGGAATATTACAAGCGTATTTCAGGTGAAATCAATGCATAATCAATCAATCCATGGATAAACTATAAATTATACATTTGATAAAATAATCATGAAACATACCATCTTGTGGAAAATCATACATGAATTACAAAGCAAACCATTTTCTAATAAAATTTTACATAAATAAGACAACATGTTTATATATATAAATATATAAAGCACCATTTTCTAAGTAAAATCATATCTAAAAACACTTTAGTAATATTCTTTGAAAAACATGAAGACATGGCCCTTTGTTTTGGTAAGAAATTACTTCATAAAATAGTGTGAATAATCATGGCATGTCTTACACTCTACAAGTAATAAAATACTGCTAACCATAACATTATATTTACATTTTTCACTTACAAATCATTTCATTTTTTTATATATAGATGGATGAAACCATACTACTCACTGAGTAGTATAGGCATGTTTCCCAGGTCGTGTTAGATGGTGGTGAAGTTCAAGTGATCAGGGTGCATCGAGCGCACCATTTTCATCACAGGGACCAACCACATGCCATTAGACAATACCCTCAAAATTCCTTTTTTTTTATTTTCAAGAATAATTCACTTTGTGGGGGAGTGGGAACCATTCAGAAAAACATCAAGAAAACAGTACACCAATAAAAAGACCACCCAAAGACAAGGAAACCTGGGAATAAAAGCAGAACAAGAAAGAGTGAACCTGCACACCTCTAATCCGTTTCACAACAACGAAAACAGATGGCCACTAGATCAAGGGAGCCCATCTATATTTCCTTGCCAGATCGTGTGAAATAAGCTGCTTCTTCATTTAATCAGAGAAGTGTGGGGGGAAGGAGAAGAGGCTTAGATCTGAGCTTGTAGGGGTCACCTGATCTTGTTTATTAGCCTGCACCAAGACCTCAGAAGAAGCCATTTGGAGGGTAGTTGGGTCTTGTCTTTTGTTCTTTGTCTCCTGCACCTTTGAACACAATTGCATAGGAACAGGAGAAGAAACAGGGGTAGATTTCCTCTCGAGACACGTTGAAACTGGCGTAACCATAGGCTCCAGCTTCTGATTGGGATCTGTGTCGTCCTGAGATCCCACAAACTCTTCACTGGGAGGAGAAACTTGTTCCTCTTGCAGAGCAGACGTATCTTTTTCTATTCCACTTTTCGCAAATGTCTTCATATCGTCGAGGGATTTCTTTTGCATGAGAGATCCTTTACTGGAAGATCTGGTAACTGGTGGTTTGGGTAAATTAGAGTAGTATTTCCGAGGACGCGACCTCCTCACATGTTTGGTGAAGCCGTCTCAGTCCATGATGGTCTTCTTGCCCTTCCTGGCAGCAGACCGAATATAAACTTCCTCTTTCTCCACTTCCTTACTCCCGGTTGACCATGTACAAGTGTCGGAATCCATCTCAGCTTCAAATCCATCCTTGTTCCCTCCTCGAGAAGTAACCCCTTCATGTCCTCCATCCTCGCATTTCCCTCCTTCAAATGGAATTAGGTCACCATCACCCAATACCGCAAACCTGTTCAGGTTACATCCAGTTCCCTTGTGCTTGCTGGATTGGACCCTGTCCATCTTCAAACTGGACAGGCCCTCATGTCCCCTATCATTTCCATCAGAAAGACTCAAGCCAGCCACATGAATAAATTCCATCAACCATTCAGGTTTGGTCTCGTTCGAATTGGCTCCTAGTCTCGTATCTGAGGGGAGCGATTAAACCATAACTTCCACATAAGGAGGATTGACATCACATCGTTCATTGCTCTCTGGAATCACCATCCCCTTTCGGCTGGCAGCCTCTTTATGGTGAGTGAAATTCTCATTCAGCGGATTCGATTCAAGCATATCTGCTCCCCCACGGCGACATCTTAGAGCTGAATGTCCTTGGAGGAGGCAGGAGGGACAATAGTGAGTCCACGACGCATACATAATCAGTTGTTTGTATCGGTATTCTCCCTCAATCTCAATCCAAATGAAGTCTAAAGGAGGTTTCTATATGTCAACCTCAACACATATCTGGGGTTCAATGGGATGGCAGATCGCTTGGGTTTTGCGATCCGCAATCAGGAAGCGGCTGACAAGATTTCCTATCATCTGAAAAATTGAAGGATTTTGGAAATCGAGAGGCAAACCTGGAAGGCGGATCCAAATTTCGGAGGTCTATGGATCATGATTCATGTGCAGAGAGAAGGACCATCTAAGGAGGATAAAACGTAACAAGTTAATGGAGTGCGAGCCACTGGACCAAGCAAGAGCCATGTCTTCTTCAGAAGAGAGGCGAATCATCATTTGTCGATAATCAAGAAAACCAACCACCGCTCGTTGACGAAGACCCCACTGAGTGTTGAAAATCATGTCGACGACATCAACAGAAGGCCTCCGGCGACCGAAGCGGGTAACCTAGGTGAGCTTGTGCAAGGATAAACCTTCTAAGAATTCGGTGGGGGAAATCGACAGCGACAGACCACAATTAGCAAAACCAGGAACCTTTGGGGAAAACACGATACCTGGGAAGGAAGGGAGAGACTCTGGGTTGGTGAAAGGAGAAAAACGATGGGAAGGGCCATCGAAGAGCGGCGGAAAAGTTGGACCCTCCTCCCCCTTGGGAGGGGAAGGAATCACGGGGCCGGCCAGCACTGGCAGAAACCCTAAAGAAGCCCGAGGCGGAGAATCGATATGGATAGCTAATACCCATTAGACAATACATTCACCATGTTTTCATCTATATAATTTCTTTATCATATTTCACATTTTTTTTGACCATCAGCTACTTGATACCCTCATGGATAGGTGAAAACCAGGTACCCACACATTCCACCTGCCTGAGGGAGAGATGACCATCACCCTACAGGATGTGGTTGTTGATTAGACACTAAATGAGGCTAATATTTGTAGTTAATGTATATAATATTCATGTGATTCATTATTGATAAACATCATTTTAGTGCATTTTAAACTTTGAACATCATTTCAAATTATGATTGTAAGTCCTTCTTAAAATAAATTATTACATGGTACATTTTTTAACACCATATAAAATACCCAAAGGTCTTGATTTTAATTTAACATTTAATTTTCTGGTTTCTATTAAAATTGGGAACAATTCATACTTATTGAGTACCTAAATATTCACATTGGAAGACCACCAAAGTGGGCCTTGAACTAATAACATTTCGAGAGAAGTGTACCAGATAGTAGCCCAATAAAACTACTGTAGTGGCCAATATCCAAGATCAATAATAATAAAAAATGAACTAATGATAGAGGACATCAAGGGGAAATTTTCATCAAATAGTGACAAGAAAAAATTCGAATGTTTGGATGGAGTTATAGGTGGTCCAATTTGAAGATGAAATTTTGGGCCAGATTCTGCGGTCCATAAACCTATTCCACCATTTCGATCATATCTCACAAACCAAAATTCTATATGGGATGAAATTTTAAAAGATATTCTAAGTCATCCGAGTTTCCATTTTCTTATTCTATGGCCTACTCAAATATTTCAATCTATAAGGTCATTTCAGCACCTCTGTTTATTGGATTCATGTTGGCTTCCACTTCGGGTCAAGGGTGAAGAAGTACACTCTCCCTTACTTTCCACCACACTAGGCCTACCATACTAAAGTGGGTTGATTTTTACAATTGGGAGTTAGACACGAGGCTTCATAAATTCAAATTTAAGGTAGTGATGGTGAAGGATTTGAGGACTCTTTGTTTATTTTAAAGTGTAATGTTTTGGTGCCATTTTGTATTGCCATGTTTTTGCTTTCACATGTAAGTTGTTATAATTTACCTTAGATTCATAATAAAAGTTCATATTCTCCTTTTATTATATTCTTATTCATATCAGATTGATACCATTTCCTCAATGTTTGAATTTATTCTCACGAAAACTTGTGAAACTTATCACATAACGGTGGAGTGTTCGTTATTTTTTTGTTTTTAATTATTCAATTCCACCCCCATGAGTCTACATCCAAATTCTATTGATATGATAGAATCAATGGAAGGATAATAATTTTATTGGTTAATCCAAGGGAGTATAACAGGGCTATATTGGATTTTATTTGTCACTCCATTAATTTCTAATCACTTTTTTTAATTGATATTTTTATTTAATGATTTTAAAACTTCTTCATCCTTATTAAATTTTATGGCCATACACATCAAGTGATAATAAAAACCATTACCATAGAGTGATCATAAATATAATCCTCTAAGTGTATAGGTGATTAGTATTATGTTGTGTTGGTATTAAACCAGTAACTGATGATGTTTTTTGATCTTCTTATGAACCCATCTCAAATATAAGAAATTGATATCATTAAAAAGTAATCCATCCAATCCACACCAAAATGATAACCTAGGACCAACCCATTATCATAATTTTAATTCAATTAGGTCACTTATTTTATATTTAAAACATCCTAAAACAAACCCAAGTTGTCAAATTTATTGAAAAAAATCCATTTCTTTAGATTGTGTGTCTATATGTTTTTCTTAAATCTCTAAGGATTCAATAACCCAAGATAAACTCCAAGTGGCTTAATAACGCTTATAACTTGGGTAAATTTGGGGGATACCAAATTTTGGCATCATTTTCAGGGACCAAGTAAGTTACATAGACCAAAAATATTCTTTTATCATGCCCATTATTCTATTATCACACAAATTCTCTTATCTTTTCCCTTTCTCGCTTTTTTTTCTTTTAGCGCATGTCTTCTTACACCAACAATAACTCAAACATATTAGTTAGGGTAGAGATTCCTGTGGTTGGGGAGTCAAGTACACCAACAAAACTATTTAAATTAGATCCTAATATCCCAAATACTCTAGATTCAAAAATTTATCCCATTTCAATGTAAGTTCTTCATAGAAACCAAATCATAAACCCAAGTGGGAACCAAAATGGAAATCCAAATGAGGCAACCCCAAACTTGGGGAATGTAGTTGACCAAACCATGAATGACTAACTCACACCTTCCTGGACCAATGAACCCTCATGCATTAGAAAAAATTCCCTAGGATATTTCAACTACATATTTAAACCCCATGTCCTAAACCACCTTACCACATTCCATGGAATGGAGTTTAAGATGTCTTACCTTCATGTTAAAGAGTTCAATGAAATTGAAAAAACCATGTGTCCCCCACATCAAATAGAATCAGCTAAGATGAGTATATTTACTTTTTATTTAAAGGATCGTGCTAAAAATTGGCTAAAAAATTTTAAGCCAACATCCATAAAAACTTGGGACCAATTACAAAGATAATTCTACAAAAAATATTTTCCCCACAACAAAAAATTTCACATGAGAAGAGCATCAAATTTTTTTTTGAAAAAGAGGTAGAGTCATTCTATGAAACATGGAATAGGTTCAAAGACACCATAAACATCTTTCCACACCATGGTTTTTCTATTAATTAATAAGTGATAATTTTCTAGGAAGGTTTGATCCTAGGTGAAAAACAATTCATTATTATGATGTGTAGTGTGACCTTTAAAAAAATCCCAAATTGATGCTTACGAGCATCTTGAAAGCCTTACTGAACAAAACCAGAAATGGGGAACATCATCGTATTTTCAAAATCCATAAAGAACTACTAGAATGAATACACTTAGAGAAGTGAAAATCCTTAGGGCTAAACTCGCAACACTCACTAGGAAGGTTGAAGAGATAGACCTTTAAAAAATCTATGAAATCCAAACTGTGGACCCTTTTTTCTCAATTTGTGACAAACATATCCACAAAAGAAATAATTTCCCTACCATTCCATCCATTATGGATGTTCTTCTTGGAGTACCACCTATTGAATTCAATTCCCTAAACATCCAAAATCCCCAATACCAAAACACATTCAACCAAAGGTATAATGACCACCGAGGCATCTGCTAGAAGATAACCAAAAAACCTATCCAACAAAAAGGACCGAACCCCTACCCTATACAGAATTTTCAAAACCATAAACATTTAAAACCACAACCAGTCCAATACCAATATAATCCTTTCCAATACTAAAAACCCATCCAACTACCAGAGTATCCTCCTGGAATAAAGCGACCAAAACATGCCACCTCTTAATCTGTCTCTCTCCCAATCCTTGAACCATTATGTAATAAAATGGAGAAAATGAACTCAAAAGTATCTTCTATTAGACAAGAACAAAAAACTATAAAAACTAGAAATTCACCCATTCATACATAGGCCATTATATTATAAATATCAATGGGAGAGTCATGTTTCACTCAAAAAACTCATGAAAAAATAAAATATGTGATGGTTTTAAGAAGTGGGAATTAAATTAAGAAACTTGAAAAAAAATCAGGAACCATCTGAATCTTAATACTCTAATTAATATTCAAATAAACCACATGATAAAACTAAAAAAATAGACAACGATGTGAAAGAAACAATTCTTCAACAAAAAATCCCACAACATGCACCATTTCCTCAACACATGAGGGGGAAAACCAAGCCTGAATTGAGTGAAAATTTGAGGGAAATATTCTCAAAAGTCAAGTTGAACATTCCACTCCTCGATGCTATTCAAACCATTTATTCAAGCTCAAAATACCTAAAGGACCAATTCACATTTATAAGTAAATTCTCACATAAGAACCATGTCTGTTTGGTAGAAAATGCTTGGACAAAAATCCAAGGAACCCTTCCATCAAAGATTAAAGACCTGGGATACCCTTAAATTAATGTTGAACTAGGAGATGATAATGTCTTCAAAGCCTTGTGTGACCTTGGGGCCAGTGTCAATCTCATTACCTATGTTGTGTACTACCATTTAGTCCCGGAATAGATCCAAACCACATCTTCCACACTTCAACTTGCTGATCGTAGCATTAGGGTTCAAAATAGGATTTTAAAAGATGTTTTGGTAAAAGTAAAAAACTTTAACTACCTTGATTACTTCATTATCCTTGGCCATAATCCAAACTTTGGATATAAGGAACAAACCCCAATAATCCTTGGTTGTACCTTCCTTGTAAAAATCAACTCTGTTATCTGAGTCTGAAATGGGAACATGACCATCACCTTTGGAAATATGAGTCTATACTTGAGCATCTATAATTCTAGCTAAAAAATAGGGGATAATGTTGATATTCATGAAGTAAACATGATATTAAGCATTGATAATGAATCCATATAACATCAAGGAATATTTGAGTAATGATTGAGTCTGGATGAGATTAATTTCCTTTGTTCACATGAAGGAAGTTTATTTCCTTGGCTAGAATCACTTTCAGATTGCTCCTATGATGAAATATTAAGACAAAAAATGAGTAAAATATTTTAAGAAACCACATTCATGGAGACCACTCCAAATACTATACCTAACAATGATCAAACCAATCTAGTATTTAAAACTTCTATACATGGAGAAACAATCCAATCTGAAACTCTAAATAATAAATTGATATTGTGCCAATGTCCCAATGTTCTATGGAAATTTTAAACCAACCTAATCTTGAATTGAAAGAAGTTCCAATTGAACTTAATTATTACCTCCTAGGAGAAAATGGAACACATCCTGTCGTTATTTCTTCTTGTCTTCAATAATATCATGAGAGGATGCTTCTAGATGTCCTTAGGGGACATAATAAATCCATTGGATAGACCCTGTCAAATATTCCTAGGATTGTCCCACTTATTGAGACTCATAGGATTGTCTAGAATCTGATTCAAATCCATTCCATAAACCTCAATGGCGACTCAATCCTAATCACATGGAAGTAGTGAGAAAAGAACTTCTGATATTATTACACTACTGGAAAACTAACCTTTACCAATGGTTTGGAACCGTTGGTATAGGCCTCCAAACCGTTGGTATAGCCTATACCAATGGTTTGAAGAACCGTAGCCAAGTAAGCCGTTGGGATAGGTCTATACCAACGGTTTTCCAAAAACCATTGGTATAGACCTATACCAACGGTTTCCAAAACCGTTGGTATAGGTAATATGAAATCTATAACAACGGTAATGGAACCGTTGGTATATAAATTCCAAAAATAAAACATCCACTGGGATTTGATCCCAGGACCCCTCGTTTATAATCGAACGACTTAACCACTAAGCTAACATCACTTTTGTAAACATAATTTCATAAATATATATATGTATTATTATAATTATTTAAAATTTTGATTTATATAATGTTCTCGGTTAGTAGATTTGGAAAAAAATTAAAGAACCTATCCCAACGGTTTTGAAAACCGTTGGGATAGACCTTTCCCAACTGTTTTCAAAACCGTTGGGATAGGTTAGAGTGGGCTGAATCCAGTTAGGCCGAAGGTTGAATTTTTGGGTGGTTTTTCCCAACGGTTTTGGTGAACCGTTGGGAAAGGTCACTCTTTCCCAACGGTTCACCAAAACCGTTGGGAAAGAAGCTCAATTCTCACACCCTTTCCCAACAGTATTGGTGAACCGTTGGGAAAGGTCACTCGTTCCCAATGGTTCACCAAAACCGTTGGGAAAGAGGCTCAATTCTCACACCCTTTCCCAACGGTTCACCAAAACCGTTTGGAAATGTCACTCTTTCCCAACGGTTTTGTTGAACCGTTGGGAAAGAGGCTCAAAACACACCCTTTCCCAACAGTTTAGGTGAACTGTTGGGAAATGGTAGCTATACCAAGGGTTTTTACAAACCGTTGGTATAGAAGTGTTGGGAAAGATCATCTTTCCAGTAGTGTTAAAATCTAGTATCATATATCCCATAGTTTAGAGTTAGTGGTTCATCCCAATCCATGTTGTTCCAAAGAAGACCGAAATAACAATGATAACCAATATGGATGGATTGATTCTTCCAACTAGGTTGAGTAGTGGCTGGAGAGTCTGCATCAACTATAGGAAGCTAAAATCATTTACCAAAAAGTACCATGTCCCCTTACCATTCATTGACAAAGTCCTTGAGAGAGTGGAATTTCATTCCTTATACTATTTCATAGATGGGTACTCAGGGTACAATTAGATTGATGTATCCCTATAGGATCAAGGTAAGACTACATTCATCTTTCCATTCGGCACCTTTTACTTCAAACACATTCCCCTCATGTTATGCAATGCCACTAGAACAATCTAGTGGTGCATGATGAAAATATTCTCGGACATGGTCGGTGATTTTATAGAGGTATTCATGAATGACTTCTCTATGTTTAGGGATAAATTTGAGGGATTTAAGATGAATGTGGAGATATATTTGTTAATATGTGAAGAAAATAATTGGGTCCAAAATAGGGAAAAATTCCATTTCATGGTTAAAGAGGGACTAGTCCTTGGCAATCTAGTATTAGTTATGGGGATTTAAGTCAATAAATCCAAGGATGAAACCATTTATCTCCTTCAATAACCCAAAACTATCAAGGAAGTGAGGAATTTATTAGGAAATGTTGGTTTCTAAAGAAGATTCATTAGGAAATTTAGTTAAATCGCTCATCCCCTTCGTGGTATTCTAGTAAAGGATGTTCCATTTTTTTGGACAAAAAGCTGTGAGGGTTCATTCTTGACCCTTAAATCATATCTATCCTCTCCTCCCATTATGAAATCCCCAAATTGGAACCTTCCATTCAAAATCATGTGAGATTCTAGTGACTTTTCTTTAGGAGTTGTGTTAGGACAATGTTGTGATAAAACTTCTTATGTAATTGATAAGGAAAAAATCCTTAAATGAGACCAAATCAACTACACAACCACTGAGAAGGGGTTACATTATATTGTGTTTTACTTAAAAAAGTTTAGAACCTGTCTCTAAGGATCCCTCTTCACGGTTTTCACAGACCATTCTTCTCGGAAATACCTCTTCCACAAATAAGATCATAAGGATAGACTGATTAAGTGGGTCCTTCTCTTAGAAGAATTTGACCTCACAATCAAGGGGAAAATGATTTTTAAAATGTTGTATCTGATTATTTATCTAGTATATAATTTAATAACAAATTATCTCACCTTTTTGTGTCTGATTAATTCCCTGATGAACACTAGTACTCTATGAGTGACTTCCAATAATATGACACATATTCAACTTTTTAGTTATACGAGTAATTCAAAAATTCTTAGGGAATCAATAAAGAAGGAAATTCATTTTTTATGTCAAGAAAAATGTGTTTGATGATCTTATACCTCTATAATTTCTTCCATAACTAAGTCATTAGGAGTTTTGTCCCGGAATTAGAATAATATTCCATCTTTCAATTCTTTAATATTTAGGTGTGTTCATGTCACTTATCCTCTACGAATAATTCTACTAAGGTTCTTTCATGTGGTCTCTTCTGGACCACCCTCTCAAGGAACTCCTTAATTATTTTCTATACTTTCATCGGTGTAAGTAAGTATGGTCTATCTCAAAAAGGAATCAAATGCCACTGACTCCCATCTTAGTGATTGAAATATTTGACTGGTGGGGAATCAATTTCATGGATCCTTCCCAAAATCTAGGGAATATCTGTACATTATTTTATCTATCAATTATGTCTCAAAATTAGTCGAGGAAATTCCTACAAAATAAAATGATCATTAAACTGTGATTATATTTCTCAAGGAAAACATCCTCTTTATATTTGGAATTCCTAGGGCAATCATTAGTTATTATGGAACCTGTTTTTTCAATCGTCCATTCTCAGCACTCATGGAAAAGTATGGAGTTTCTCACAAAGTGTCCACTGCTTACTATCCATAGTAAAATACTCAAGCTGAGTTATCCAATTGAGAAATCAAACAAATTATTTATAAAATAGTTAATCCATCTAGGAAAGAATGCTTGATAAAACTCTTAGATTATCATTGTGCCAATCGAACAATATTTAAAATAGTTTTAGGACTGTCCCCATATAGCATGTTTATGGTAAAGAATGTCATTTTTAGTGTAGATTGAACATAAGGCTTTTTGTGTAATTAATAAAATTAATTATGACCTCTCATTTTCCAAAACAAAAAAAAATTATATCTCAATGAACATGAGAAACTTATGATGGAGGCATATGAAAATTCAAGGATTAATAATGCTAAAGTACAAGCCTACCAATATCGAAATATTAAAACCAAACACATTATACCAAGTAAACCTATTATTTTGTATAGTTCTAATCTTCATTTACACCCAAGAATGTTGAGTTCTATATGGTTAGGTCCGTACATAGTGCATAAGGTGTACACCCATGGGGCTGTAGAAATTATAGATCCCACCAATGATCAAACCTTCAAAGTTAATGGTCATAGAGTCAAAACATTCATTGAACCATTAAAAAAACGTAAACCTGATGAAGTCTTTTGTGAACAAAACATAGATGAGAAATAAAATTAAATATTTAAGGGTCTAATTCAAGATAGCAATGTTAAACAAAATCATTGCACGGGAGGAAACCTGTGATTTTCATGTTTCCAATCAATGTGAATCAACATTATTTTTCAAATAGGATTAATGAATCATTTTGATATTTAAAAATATAATTAATCAATAAACTATGAATATGATAGTGCCTTATATTTTTGACATGTTCTTCTATGATGAGTATGGATGGTTATAAAAGAAGACCATCATATTAATCTATGTCACGTGGTGTGTTTCTTGAGTAACACCATACCTAGAAGTTTAAAAATAATCCAATGTATCATTAGTTTATTTTATTTTATTTTTATGTTCTTTTAGGTTAAAATAAAAATACAAAAAAATTAAAAAAATAAATTAAAAGTACGCATCGTAGGTCATCTGGCAAACCCCATCACAACAATAGAATCTGTGGGGACTCGAACCCAAGACCGAAGGGAGACAGAGGCACGCGATTTCCACTGACCTACATCTTATAGTTCTTCCTTAATCTCTAATTTTTGTTTATATACTTATATTTTACTTTTTTATTACTATTATATATATATAAATTTTTGTTTTGTTTTTATTGATTGTTTGTTTTTCCTTGTTTCACTATGGAACTCTACGAGTGACATGGATATAAAAGAATTAAATTAGAGCACCATGAACTTCAACTTCAACCACTAGGTGACTTCATTCCATGATTCTAATTTTCAATGTCCTCTTATATGTCCTCTCATATACCACATTCTATTTTTTCTTTTATTTAAACCTTGGGGAAAGAGTTATTCTAAGTTGGGGGGGTGGAAAAAAATAATATGGTGTTCATAAAAAATGTGTGGAAGAAAAAAAAATAACCTTGAACATGGTAATACACATTTTTAACTTTGATATTTAATATAAAATAATTTAGAATGCCTTGATTCTGATTTTCATCCCTGTAGAATTTCTTGAGCATAAATTTTGGAAAGTGTGGTTGTCTAATGTGATATTTCATCGTTTATATTTTCATCAAAATAAAAAAATTCCGAACACACGTCCATTGGATAGTGGCATATTTTTTAAGTTCATGGGGTCCCCTAAATAAATAACAAGGTTTGGTGATCATTTAGGTTTTAATATGAGTATTCAATAAAGAAATCTAAAATACAATAAATATGTGCGTAGAGCAATGAAATGACCTAATGAATGGATTTCGGCACTTGGGGTTCATGAATCCATAGTTTTATAGATCATAGTTTGTAATTTTATCTCTATTTTGTGTAATTTGACTTTTTTGTTACTTATTTAACTCAAGATGATGACCAAGTATGTGGGCTTCACGTGGTACCCTATGTTCTTTGAGCCTCAGAGTCATTAGCAACGTCTAGCTACATTGGTTGACTCTATTGAGTGAAACTTAAATTACCATGGAAATATTACAAAAAAATGAATACTAATATTAATATTGAAATGTGATTCCATCTATTCCTTCCATAATTTCCCCCTTGAATAAAGATGAACTCATGTGTCTACTGTGATGCACAACACATCATCCTGCTTAATTGATATTAGATAAAATATGGTGATGAATTTGAACAATAGAATAGGCTTGGGATTGGGATATGATTATTAAAATATCGTGTATTAAAATAATTTAATGGGTTTCATGACTATTTGGTATAAGGGTTTTTGGTGATCATTGTGTATTAAAATGTTTTTGAAAAAGGAATTCGAAAATCATATTTTTGAGATATATTTTTCTTAGGACTATAAAAACTCAAGTTGGAGGGTTTGATTAGCCACTAAATGAGGATAATATTAATTGTTAATATATATAATAATCATGTTCTTCAATATTCATAAACACCATTTTAGTTCATTTTACACTTTGTACATCATTTCACATTATGATTGTAAGTCCTTAAAATACACTATTACATGGTTCATTTTTGAACACCATATAAAATAACCAAATAGTATTGATTTTATTTTTCATATTTAATTTTCATGTGTCTCATTACATTGGGAACAATTTATTCTTTTTGAGTACTTGAAGTTTCACATTTAATGACCACCAAAGTGGGCCTTGAACTAAAAACATTCTTAGTGAAGTGAACTGGACAACAACCCAATAAAACTACTCTAGTAGACAATATACAAGATAAATAATTCTGAAAATTGAATTTAATATTGATTAAATCAAGGGAAATATTTAATCCAATTTTTAAGAGAGCTAATTAGGATGTTTTAATGGAGTTTTAAGCATCCTAATTCGAAGATAAAATTCTACGCCAAATTATGTGGCCCAGAAAAACATTCCACCATTTCGATCATATCTCACAAACCAAATTTTCATTTGGGCTGAATTTTACATGCTGTTAAAATAAATTTGGGTATCCATTTTCTCCTTCTATGGCCTACTCAAATTATTCCATTTAGAAGGTAATTTCAGCACCTCTTTTCGGTGGATGCATGTTGGATGCCACTTCGGGTCAAGGGTTAAGAAGACCACTCCTCATTAATTTCCACCACCCTAAGCCTACCATAATCAAGTAGGATGCTTTATAAATTTGGGATTTATACCCAAGGATTCAAAATTTTCTATTTAAGGTAGTGGTGGTGAAGGATTTTAGGATGCATTGTTTATTTTCATGTGTAATGTTATACTACCATTTTGTATTGTCATGTTTGTGCTTTCAGATGTAAGTTGTTATAATTCACCTTAGTTTCTTATTAAAATTTCTTATTATACTTTTATTAAGTTCTTATTCATATCATGTTGATACCATTTTCTCAAGGTTTCAATTTATTCAACCCAAACATTGTCAAACTTATCACATAATGGTGGAGTGTTTGTTGTTTTTTGTTTTTTGTTCTTCAATTCCACCAACATGAGTCTGCTTCCAAATTCTATTGAGAAAATAACATCAATGGAGGGTAAAATTTTAATGGGTTTATATAATGGAGTTGAAATGGGCTATATTTGATGTTATTTTTCACTCCATTAATTTAGAATCACTTTTTTAATTGATATTTTTATTTGACGATTTTAAAACTTCTTCGTCCTTGTTAAATTTTATGGCCACACACTTCAAGTGATAATAAGAACCTTTAAAATAGAGTGCTCATAAATATGATCCTCTAAGTGTATATGGGATTAGTATTATGGTGTGTTGGTATTAAATTATAAAGTGATTAAGTTTTTTTATCTTCTTATGAATGCATCTCAAATATAAGAAATTGAAATCGTTAAAAAGAAATCCATCCAATCCACCCCCTAGAGACAAACAAGGATCAACTCATTCTCATATTTTGAATTCAATTAGGTCTCTTATTTTTCATTTAAACCATCCAAAAAAATCAAGTTGGCCAATTTATATCCAAAAGTCAATTTCTTTATATTGTGTGTCTATATGTTCTTTTTAGGTATATGAGGATTCAATAACCCATGATATACTACAAGTGACTTCATAACCATTATAACTTGGGTAAATTTGGGAGAGACCAAATTTTGGAGTCATGGCCAGAGACCAAGTAATTTACATAGACCAAAACCTTCTTTTCTATCCCTCATTCTTCTATTCTCACACAAATTCTCTTATATTTTCTCTTTCTCGATTTCTTTTTGTTTTAGCTCATGTCTGCCTACACCCACGATAACTCAATCATATTAGTTAGGGTATAAATTCCTTGGGTTGGGGAGTCATGTACACAAAAAGTAACTATTTAAATTAGATACTAATATCCCAAATACTCTAGATTCAAATATTGATCTTATTTTAATTGAATTTCTTCAAAGAAACCAACTCATAAACCAAAGTTGGAACCAAAATGGAAATCCATATGAGGCAACCCCAAACTTGGGGAATGCAGTCAACCAAACCATTAATGAATAACTCCTACCTTCCTGGACCAAGGAACCCTCATGCATTTGAAAAAAATCCCTAGGAGATTCCAACTACTTATTAAAACCCCATGTCCTAAACCACCTTCCCACATTCCATGGAATGGAGTTTGAGATGCCCTACCTTCACGTTAAGGAGTTCAATGATATTGTAGAAACCATGTGTCCCCCACAACTACTATAATTGGATAATATGAGTCTATTTACATTGTCTTTAAAGTATCGTGCTAAATATTGGCTAAAAAATTTGAGGCCATCATCCATAAACTCTTGGGACCAATTACAAATACAATTCTACAAAAAATACTTTCCCCGCTACCAAACAATTTCACATAAGAAGAGAATCCAAAAGTTTTTTGAAAAAGAGGTAGATTCATTCTATGAAAAATGGGAGTGGTTCAAATACACCATAAACATGCTTCCACAACATGTTTTTTCTATTCCTAAACAAGTGAGATTTGTTTTTGAATGTTTGGCCCCAGGGGACAAACAATTCATTAATATGATGTGTAATGGGACCTTCAAAAAAATCCCCAAATGGTACTTATGAGTATCTTGAAATCCTTGCTGAACAAAATCAAACATGGGGAACATCACCATATTCTCAAAATCCAAAAATAACTACTAGAATGCATACACTAAGAGAAGAGGAAATCCTAAGGGCTAAACTCGTAGCACTCACTAGGAATGTTGATGAGATAGACCTTTATTAAATCAATCAAATCCAAACTATAGACCATTTTTACACAATTTATGAAAAACATGACCACAAAATAGTAAACTGCCCAACCATTCCATCCATCATGGTTTCTCTTCGTGGACTACCACCTGTTTAACTCAATTCCCTAAACTTCCAAAAGCCCAAATACCAAAACACATTCAACTAAAGGTATAATGACCACTGAGGCTTCCACTAGAAAGATAACCAAAAAACCTATCCAACCACAAGGACCAAACCCCTTCCCTACAAAAAATTTTCAAAACCATAACTAATTACAGCCATAAACAGTCTAATACCAACAACCCATCCAGCAACCCATCCAACAACCAGAGTATCCTCCTGGAATAAACCGACCAACACAAGCCACATCCTAATCTATCCCTCTCCCAATCCTTGAACTGTTTAGTAAATAAATGGAGAAAATTAGCTCAGAAGTATCTTCCCTTAAACAAGAACATCAAACAATAAAAACTGGAAATGAACCCATTCCTACATAGGACATTGCACAATAAACATCAAGGGGAGAGTTAATTTTCACTCAAAAAAACTCATTAACAAATAAAGGCTGTGATGTTTTTAAGAAGTGGGAAATAAATTGAGAAACCTGGGAAAAAATAATTCAAGAACCATCTCAATCATAAAAATCTAATGAAAATTCAAATTAACCACATGATGAAACTGAAAAAATAGAAAATAGTGTGGAAGAAACAACTCTTCAATAAACAATCCCTCAACTTATACCATTTCCTCAACACATGAGGGGGGGGGGGAAACTAAGCCTTAATTGAGTGAAACTTTGAGGGAAATATTCTCAAAGGTCATGTTGAGCATTCCACTCCTCGGTGTTATTCAAACCATTCATGCATACTCAAAATAAATAAAGTACCTCTTCACATTTTAAAGTAAATTCTAACATAAGAACCATGTCTGTCTGGTAGAAAATGTTAGAACACAAATCCAAGGAACCCTTCCATCAAAGATAAAAGACCTGAGATACCCTTACATCAATGTTGAACTAGGAAAGAACAAAGTTTTCAAAGCCTTGTGTGACCTTGGGGCCAGTGTCAATCTCATTACCTATGTTGTGTACTACCAGTTAGGCCTGAAAGAGATCCAAACCACATCTGTCACACTTCAACTTGCTTATTGTAGCATTAGGGTTCCAAATGTGATTTTAAAGGATGTTTTTGTAAAAGTAAAAAACTACATCTACCCTCCTATCTTCATTATCCATGACAACAATCCAAACTTTGGCAATAAGGAACAAACCCCAATCATACATGGTTTTACCTTCCTTATAAAAATCAACTCAGTTATCTAAGTCTGAATTGGAAACATGACCATCGCCTTTGGAAACATGAGTCTAGACTTGAACATCTATAATGAAAGCTCAAAAATAGAGGATGATGAGGTTATTCATGAATTAAACATGATAGGAAGGGTTGATAATGAATCCATTTAAAATCAAGGAATATTTTAGGAGTGTTTAAGTCAGGATGAGATTAATTTCCATTGTTCACATAAAGGAAGTTTATCTCCTTGGCTAGAATCATTTTCAGATTGCTCTTATGATGAAATCTTAACACCAAAAGTCAGTGCAATATTTTAGGAAACCACATTCATGGAGACCACTCTGACTACATTACCTAAAAATGATCAAAACAATATAGTATCTAAAACTTATAAACATGGGGAATCAATCCTATATGAAACTCAAAAAAATAAATAGATCCTGAGCCAATGTCCCAATATTCTACTCAAATTTTGAACCAACCAGATATTGAATTGAACGAAGTTCATATTGCACTTAAGTATGCCTTACTAGGAGAAAATGGAACACATCCTATTTTCATCTCTTCTTTTCATAAATAATATCATGAGAGGATGATTCTAGATATCCTTAGGAGTCACAATAAATCAATTGGATGGACCCTGTCTAATATTCCAATGATTATCTCACTTATCAGGACTCATAGGATTGTTCAAGAATATGATTCTGAGCTATGCTGTCCACCTTAGTGGCAACTCAATCCTAAACTACTGAAAGTAGTGAGAAAAGAACTTCTGAAATTGTTAAAATATAGTATCATCAATACCATAATCGAAAGTGACTGGTTCTACCCAATCTAAGTGGTTCCAATGAAGGTCGAAATCATAATTATAACCAATAAGGATGGAGATATTCTTCCAACTGGGTTGAGTAGTGGCTGGAGAGTCTGCATCGACTATAGGAATCTAAACTAATTTACCAAAAAGGACCATTTCCCCTTGCCATTCATTGACCAAGTCCTTGTGAGAGTGGAAGTTCATGCCTTATACTACTTCTTGGATCAGTACTCATGGTACAATCAGATTCAGGTATCCCTATAGGATCAATGTAATATTACAGTCATCTATCCATTCCCCACCTTTTCCTTCAAATGCATTCCCTTTGGATTATGTAGTGCCCTAGAACCATCTACTGGTGCATGATGAAAATATTCTTGGACATGGTAGGGGATTTTATAGAGGTCTTAATGGATGAGTTATCTATGTTTTGGGATAAATTTATGGGATTTATGAGGAATGTGGAGAGATTTTTGTTAAGATATGAAGAAAAAAATATGGTCCTAAATAAGGAAAAATTACATTTCATGGTTAAAGAGGGTCTAGTCCTTGGCAATATAGTATTATGTATGGGGATTGAAGTTGATAAATCCAAGGTTTACATCATTCATCACCTTCAATCACCCAAAACTATAAAGGAAATCAGGTATTTATTAGGACATGTTGGTTTCTATTGAAGATTCATTAGAAACTTTAGTTCAATCGCTCGTCCCCTTTGTGTTATTCTAGTAAAGGATGCTCCATTTTTTTGACATAAAGCTTTGAGGGCTCATTCTAAACCCTCAAATCATCTCTCTCCTCTCCCCCCATCATGAAATCCCCAAATTGGAACCTTCCTTTCTAAATCATGTGTGATTGCACTGAATTTTCTTTAGGTGTTGTGTTTTGAAAACGTTATGATAAAACTCATTATGTAATTTCATATAAAAGGAAATATTTAAATGTTGAAAAAATCAACTACACCACCACTGAGAAGTGGATAATTTATATTGTGTTTTACTTAGAAAAGTTTAGGTCCTACCGCTTAGGATCCCCTGTCACTCTGCTCAATGACCATTCTGCACTGAAATACCTCTCCTATAAATAAGATGCTATGGATAGACTGATTAGGTGGGTCCATCTATTATAAGAATTTTACCTCATAATCAAGGGGGAAAAGGGTGTTGAAAATGATTTAGATGATTATATCTCTATGATAGAATTTAATGACAAATTATATCACCTTTGTGTGTCTAATTCATTCACTGATGAACTCCAATACTCTATGAGTGACTGCCCTTTATATGCCACATATCCAAATTCTTAGTTACATAGGTCATTCCAAAATTCGTAGGGTCTCAAGATATAAATAAATTCCTTTTTGATGTCAAGAACTATGTGTTTTATTATTTATACCTCAATATGTTCTTCCCTTACTAAGAAATTAGGAGGTGTGTCCTAGAATATGAATAATAGTCCATCTTTAAATTCTGTCATATTGAGGCATGTGTATGTCCCTTATCCTCAATGAAAAGTTCTACTAAGGTTCTGTAGTGTGGTCTCTTCTGGACCACCCACTCAAGGATCTCCTGAAACATTATGTTTAACTATGTATCAATGAGTAGGGTCCATCACAAAAAGGAATCAAATGCCACCCACTCCCATCTTATTGATTGAAATATTTTACTGGTGGGGATTCAATTTCATGGATCCCTTCCCATACTCAAGGGGATATATGTACATTATTTTATTTATCAATTATGTCTCCAAATGGGTTGAGGACATTCCTACAAAATCCAATTATCATTAAATTGTGATTAGATTTCTTAAAGAAATCATCCTCTCTAGATTTGGAATTCCTAGGGCTATCATTAGTGACTGTGGAAATCATTTTTCCAATTTTCCATTCTCATCACTCATGGAAAAGCATGGAATTTATAACAAAGTGTCCACTACATACCATCCATATAATAATGGTGAAGCTGAGTTATCCAATCGAGAAATCAAACAAATTCTTGAGAAAACCATTAATCCATCTAGGAAATATTGGTCGAGAAAACACTTAGATTCTCTTTGGGCCAATGGAACCACATTTAAAATAGTTTTAGGAATGTCCCCATATAGGTTGGTTTATGGTAAAGCATGTAATTTTCCAGTGTAGATTGAACATAAGGATTTTTTGGTAATTAATAAAATGAATTATGACCACTCATTGGCCTAAACAAAAATGTAAATTAGATCTCAATGAACATGAGGAACATAGGATAGAGGCTTATTAAAATTCAAGGATAAATAATACTAAAGTACAAGACTACCAATTTCAAAATCATAAAACCAAACACATTGTACAAGGTAAACCTATTGTTCTCTATAGTCCTAAACATCATTTACACCAATTAATGTTGAGGTCCATATGATTAGGTCTATAGATAGTTCATAAGGTGTACCCCCATGGAGGTGTAGAGATTCAAGATCCCACCAATGATCAAACTTTTAATGTTAATGGTCATAGAATCAAACCATTCATTGAAAAATTAAAAAACATAAATCTGATAAAGGATTTTGTGCACAAACCTTATATGAGAAAAAAAATTAAAAAATTAAGGGTCTAAGTCGAGATAGAAACATTGAACAAAAGCGTTGCATGGGAGGAAACCTGTGATTTTCATGTATCCAATCATTGTGAATCATCTTTATTTTTCAAATAGGATCAATGAATCATTTTGATATTTGATAATTAAATTAGTCAATCAAATCCTAATATGATATTACCTTCTATTTTTTACATGTTCTTCTATTATGAGTATGGATGGGTATAAAAGGGGAGCACCATATTCATCTGTGTCACGTGGTGTGATCCTTGAGCAATACCTTACCCAAAAAATTAAAAAGAAGACAATATATCATTAGTTTATTTTATTTTATTTTTATTTTCTAGTAGGTTAAAATAAAAATACAATAAATACAAAAGAATAAATTTAAAGGATGCGTCGTAGGTCGTCGGGCAAACCCCGTCACAAACGGAGAAGCTACGAGGACTCAAACCCAGGGATGAAGGGAGATATGGGAATGTTCTTTCAATTGAACTATGACTTATATTTCTTCTTTATTCTCTAATTTTTGTTTATATACTTATATTTTACTTTTATATCTATATATTGTCTTGTTTTGTTTAATTGTTTGTTTTTCCTTGTTCCACTATTGAACTCTACGAGTGACATGGATATCAAAGCATTAAATTGGAGAAGAATGAACTTCAACATCAACCACCAGGTGACTTAATTACATGATTCTAATTTTCATTGTCCTCTTTTAAGTCCTATCCTCAACCAACTTCTATGTTTTATTTTATTTAAACCTTGGGGATAGTGTTATTCTATGTTGGGTGGTGAAAAGAAAAAAAAATACTATTGTGTGCATAAAAAATGTGTTGAAGGAAAAAAAATAACCTTGAACATGATAATACACATTTTACACATTTAAATTTAATATCAAATAATTTAGCATACCCTAATTCTAATTTTAATCCCTATATAATTTCATGAGCATATATTTTAGATAGTGTGGTTATCTAATGTGATATTTCATCGTTTATATTTTCATCCAAATAAAAAAATTCAAAATGCATGTCCTTTTGGATAGTGGTGTGTTTTTTTGAGTTAAGGGTGTCCCCTAAATAATTTTCTTGGGTTTGGTGATCATTTTTGTTTTAAAATGCCTATTCAATATAAATATCAATAAAACAATAAATTTGCACGTATAGCAATGAAATGACCTAATGTGTGGCTTTCGGCACTTGGGGATCGTGGCTCCACATTTTTCTAGCTCATAGTTTGTAATTTTATACCTATTTGGGGTAATTTTACTTTTTTAACTAAGTTAACTCAATATGATGACCTAGTATGTGGGCTTCACTTTGTTCCCTATGGTCTTTGAGCCTTGGAGTCATCAGCAAAGTCTCGCTACATTGGATGACTCTATTGAGTGCAATTTCAATTAACATGGGAAAATTAAAAAAAAATTAATACTAATATTAATATTGAAATGTGATTCCATATAATCCTTCCATCTTTTCCCCCTTGAATAAATATGAACCCAAATGTCTATTGTGATGCACAACACATCATCGTTCTTAATTGATATTGGATAAAATATGGAGATAAATTTGAAAAAAAATAATGGGCTTGGGATTGGGATATGATTATGCAAATATCTTGTATTAAAATTTTATGATGGGTTTCATGATTGTTTGGTATAAGGGCTTTTGGTGATCGTTGTGTATTAAAATGTTTTGGAAAAGGGAATTCTAATTTCATATTTTTGAGAAATATTTTTCTCAGGACTAGAAAAACTAATGTTTGGGGGTTTTGATTAGCCACTAAATGAGGATAATATTCTTTGTTAATATATATAATAATCTTGTTCTTAATTATTCATAAACACCATTTTAGATCAATTTACACTGTGAACATCATTTCACATTATGATTGTAAGTCCTTCTTAAAAGTTAGTATAACATGGTACATTTTTTAACACCATATAAAATACCCAACAAGTCTTGATTTTATTTTCATATTTAAATTTATAGTTTTTCATTAAATTGGTAACAATTTATACTTTTGTAGAACTTGAAGATTCACATTTGAAGACCACCAGTGTGGGCCTTGAACTAAAAACATTCTATGTGATGTGAACTGGACAGGAAACTAATAAAACTACTCTAGCAGCAAATATCCAAGCCCAATAATTCTTAAAATTGAACTAAAGATATAGGAAATAAGTGGAAATATTTAATAAACTAGTGAAGAAAGATAATTAGGATGTTTTAATGGAGTTTTAGGTAGCCGAATTTGAAAATGAAATTCGGGGCCAGATTCTGTGGACAAAAAAAAGATTCCACCATTTCGATCAAATCTCGCAAAAAAAATTATTTGGGATGAATTTTTTAGGCTATTAAAAGACATTCTGGTATCCATTTTCTTCTTCTATTTCATACTCAACTTCTATGATTTATAAGGTAATTTCGGCACCTCTTTCCAATGGACGCAAGTTGGATGCTACTTCGGGTCAAGGGTGAAGAAGTCCACTCTCCCTTAATTTCCACCACCCTAGGCCTAACATACTCAAGTGGGATTCATTGTACTTTTGAGAGTTATACCCAACGCTTAAAAATTTTCTATTTAAGGTAGTTGTGGTGAAGGATTTGAGGTGGCTTTGTTTATTTTCAAGTTTAATGTTATGCTTCCATTTTGTATTTCCATGTTTGTACTTTCACTTGTAAGTTGTTCTAATTCACCTTAATTTCTTAATAAAAGTTATTATTCTCATTTTATGTTGTTATCCTCATATAATGTTTATACTATTTCTTTAAGGTGTAAATTTATTCACAAATAACATTGTGAAACTTATCACACAATGGTGGAGTGTTCATTATTTTGTTGTGTTTACTTATTCAATTCTTCTCTCATGAGTATACTTCTCACTTCCATTGATAGAATCGAATCAATGGAGGGATAACCCTTTTATGAGCTGATCCAAGGAGTATAAAGGGGATGGATTTGATTTCATTTGTCACTCCATTAATTTCCAATCACTTCTTTTAATTGAGATTTTTATTTTACAATTTTAAAACTTATTCTTCCTTTTTAAATTTTAAGGACACACACTTCAAGTGATAATTCGAACCACTACCATAGAGTTCTCATAAATATGATCTTATAAGTGTATTTGTGATTAGTATTATGGTGTTTTGGTATTAATCTAGTAAGAGATGATGTTTTTTTATCTTCTTATGTACCCATTTCAAATATAAAAAATTGAAATCATTAAAAATGAATTCATCCAATCCACCCCCAAACGATAACCTAGGATCAACTCATTCTCTTAATTGGAATTCAATTAGGTCTCTTAGTGTTCATTTAAACCATCTTAAAACAAACCCATGTTGGACACTTTAAATCCCAAAATCCAATTCTTCAGATTGTGTTACTATAGGTTCTTCTTAGGTCTCTTAGGATTCGACAACCCAAGCTACACTGTAAGTGAATTCTTAACCCATAGAACTTGGGTAAATTTAGGTTAGAAAAATAGTGATTATCGGTCTTCCTATCCATGGGGAAGCTATTATTTTACCCACTCTTGCATATTGGCCTGACCTTTCATAGTGATTGTTAGGCATTGAGATTTTGGCTAACTGTAGGGGTACAGATGGCGGGTCAATCTCTATGACCTAGCTGGAGGAGCGGACTCCACATTTACCCAATGATGAAGAGGAGAATACTATCATGCATTATACCAGTGCATATATATTATGAATAATTAGAGGGACCCTATTTTTTGATCACTCAAGAATGCATATGCACATGATATATCTAGCTCTACTTGAGGACATTGATTGGGCCAAGACATACAGCTGGGGATCGGCCAGCTTGGCATACCCATACAAATCATTATGCAGGGTTTCACGTATTTACCTGATAGATCTCAAGGATGCATCATCATTCTTTAGATGTGGTCATGGAATTATGTCCCCTTATTCTACTCTCAGATTTCTAGTATGTCGCTCTCTATAAAGGTGATTCATGACGCTCCACACAGATGTTGATATGATCACTCATCTCAATTTGTTTATGATTCTATTAGGACTTATTGAATTTAATTTCTAATTATTTTTCACTTTTGATGTTGTATTTTATAGGAGGTGTCATAGACACAATTTATGCATGGTTATGACACACAATTTGGGTGCATATCGCCTAAAATTGGACTATCTGTTACCCAACCAGGTATGTATATACAATCTATCTCTATCTAACAAATTTAATAATAGAATAAATTTTTGTTTTTAGTAAGGATATTTTTTACAAATGTCACTTGTCCTTTAAGATTATATGGATGCCATACTGGACTATACTGGACCTGTTGCCATCATATTTCACTATTGGACTTTATGACGCTATGGTTTTAGTTATCCTCATTAACTTCAATATTATTGAGTGGAAGCAGCCTGATAGATTCATGTGCCATTTTTCTATGTTCATCTGAATCCTTTGTCACCTATATAGATAGAGAAGCTACATGAAGTGAAGATGATAGGGAGGTAGGATGAGGACTAGCGGTGATTACATCCTGAATATCTTGACTGCTTGTACAGACATGCAGAGTTTCGTATCTATGGTGTACCTATGATGTAAGTCTTTCTTTCAGAGAAGGTAAAGTATGATCCATTGTATAGAATAAAGTCTATATGGTATCTTACCTGACATGGTAGAGAGATTCATAAGATTTTAAGTCAGTAAATTTCTATTTTTTTTATTGAACCATTTTCTAATTTATTTTTAATCTCTTAATAGGTTACTCACTCAGAGCATCTTATTTGCATAAGTGATGAAGAGGAGAAAGGGTATTTCTCCAAGAAGTGGTCCATGATGAATTTAGGGAGCTTATTTCATTTTATTGTGTGATTTATGAGATCATTTTCAAGATTACAGCCTAGATATAAGAGGTTCTTTCCTTACAGGAACATCCTCCACCAGATACTGGTGCGGAGGAGCTACAATAACGATGACGTAGAGAGCATCGTGCTACACGTGAGGCCTCATTCGTTCCAAAGGTCGTCTCCATAGTTGTCCAACCTCATCTGATTAGGGATGTGCTTTAAGTAACAAGGGATCCATCTTTCATGATAGGATATATTCAATTCTCTCTAGATTGGGGTCCAAATCCATCACAACCTTGGGTTCCAAATCCATCGCAGCCTTGGGGTCCATATCCATCTAAGGATTGGTTCCCCACTATGATAGTGGTAGTTCCTTCTTCTACCCTAGTGGGAGAAGTATCAGGAACATAGTACAACATAAAGTTGACACCTCCTCCCACAGACACATATTTGGAGTATGCAATGGTCGATGTTCCAATGCCCTAGTATCATCCCTCTATATGTTATCACACTCCACCCCAACACGGAGCTCAGCGATCCCGATTCAGGTGTCCCCTTCGCAGAACACCATGTGGGACAGAATATCCTCCTCATAGACATAGACATTGATTTTACTTGTTTATGTATATGTTTTATGTCTATTCATATGGAGATACTATTATTACAGTCATACCTTTTTACATGTTTATCCAGTGTTTCAATTTTCATTAATATTTTAGACACAGTTTATATTTTGCATCTTTCAAAGTCCACTACTTGAAACATATGAATAATTATTAAATTTCAAGTAGGTAACTTTAAATGCTTATAAAATATAGAGTATAAAAACAATTTAAATATAACTTAAAATATAGCCTAAAATCTAAAAAATTGTTAAAAAAATGGGATTCATAAATAAAATAAATAAATTAAAATTAAAGGAATGTAAAAAAATATTATAAATACCATTTTAATGGTTTAAAACAATATTAAAATTTAATTTTTAATAAAATATTGATGAAGTTGGAATATTGTACATTAAAACTATCCCTAAAAAATTGAACCCTGCTAATGAACCATTTTCCCTTCCATGATAATTTCTCTCTAAACGACTCATTTTCAGCCAATGGTATTTATATCAACCTGAAGATCAACCATAACCCATACTTAGTTCTTAAAAATATCTCAAATTGGAGCTTCACAAAATCTATTACTTAAAAACATAACATTTTCACTTTAAAATATTATTAAAAAAATTCTAAACATCATAAAAAACAAAAAATATATATATATAATCATAATATACAAATAAATAAATTTATAAATATAATAACATATATAATTAAATTTTTATTATTTTTTAATAGAAGGGTTGCAGGTGCATTGTTACCTTTGGAATAGACCGGAAGGTGGCAGTATGCTTGAAATCTTTAATACTAATTTTTAAAAATATTTTTCACCTATAAATTTTTCATTAAAAATTAAAGAAAACATATTAAAAAACCCATTGCATGGTGAGAAGGATGTGTGGGTTGCAATGTCCTAGTCAAGTGACATACCCACGAAGTTTAATTGTCTCATATTGTTTCTTTGTTATTATTCCATTCTTATAGATGAGTATGTAAAAATAAAAGGGTTCAAGCTAGCTTATAACCGGTCATGTTGTAGTGACCCTAAGGAGGATTCATCTGATCATATTCTTTTCAAGTGTAAATGGGAAGCGACCATATGGCATGGTCTGGGTGATTTCATTGGGATTGGGGACCAAGCTGTCGACCACGGTAATTTATTCCATGCATTATTTAATGAGAATGATAATAATCTACGAGAATAGATAATTATAGATTTTTTGTTAGATGTGGGCTGTTGAATCATTTTGATTTTGAGGAATCTTTTCAGACATGAAGTATCTCTAAGTTCACATCTAGATAGGATAGTCACAACAAGGAGTTTGGTGGATGATTTTATTCCACTAATTATGCGGTGGGAATGTTCTCCATAATTATAAAGACTCATGGAGGGTGAAAATGAAGATCCCATCTCTCCGGACCTTATCAGACATGGAATATGCGTGAGATGGACCCACCCCCCTCGAATAGCTAATATAATTTTAACATTGATGGATATTTCAATTTTGGTCTCATGTGGGGCAAGGGTTTCATTCATGATCAACATTGACAAGTGGTTATTTCTTTTATGGATTACTTTGTCCATGGGGATTCTCTTATAGTGGATTATTTTTTGATGATGAGAGTTGTTGAGCTATGTCACTCTCACAACATAAATCTAGAGGTGTTATAAATGGACATGAAATCATTTATGGCTCATTACTATAGAATATTCAAATTCCTTAGTCCATAACTTAACACTTTGGAAAATTAAAAAAAAAATCTCTTGGAGTCATGGATGGACATCAACCATATGTGGCTTGAGGGGAACAAGGTGGAAATCTTCCTTGAATTGTGGTAAATACATGAGGTATGTTTTTAATTATTTTTTTGTTTAGGAACTCTTCCACATGTGTTTGGTAGCCTTGTTAGAGTGGATTCACTTGGTCTTCACTATTTTGGACCACATTGACCATATACTAGCTTGGGCAATACAATACATGCAATAAAAATTTAGTATTGATGATGACAATGTTTTAATTATGTAATACATTAGAACATATCATTTGCAGGTTGATATAATTACCAAGGCATTGAGTTCACTTGTATTTGAGAAGTTGTATTTGATCCTCATATTACAACCAATTCTCTCATAATAAAGAGGTGTGAATGTATATATGCCCATTTTATATATTGTTTTATATGAAAGTTATAATTTATTGTTCATATATATATATTAGATGTAATAGAAAAGAGGGAGACACTATCCCTTGTGAATTGGAAGAATTTCAATGCCCTAATTAAACAGTTTATAGGTTGACAACATAGAAGAGGTCAAATATTAATACCTAAGATGACATTTGTATCACTTAACATTATAGTAATTTTAATTTTCACTTTGTTTAGTTTGTATTCGTTAATGTTTCAAATGGTCACAATTGGAGAATATAATCTGTTGAGTGTTATTGTTATAGGATTAGATTAATATAAATGAGAGAAAATTGGGATTAGAGAGAATAATTTTTTATTGCTAGATGATATTTCTCATATTTTATAGGAAATTAATTATTCAGAATTAATTCACTAGAAATATCACTAACTAATGTTTGAAAAAAAATTATGGGGAGATTGTTAAAACAGTAGGTTTATATTTTTATTTTTTAATTACAGTTTTATAAATTGTCTATAATGGGAATTGACGAATATAGAGTTTCATCTGAAAACCAGAGGAATATGAAAGATAATGTTATGAAAGTGATGTTATTCCATGAAGGATGCAACTTGATTTTATCATTTTTACTCGAAATAGGGGACACAACAGTATGTATGGGTTTATTTATTGATTATATTTAATGATGATTTTGTTATTTAATAAAGTCCCATAAATTAAAATGTTTTACTATAAAATACGATTGAGGTATTAATGCTACAAACACACACTATGATAGTGATCAAAGGATGTGATATTTAAATATAAAATATGGCCTTATTTTCCATTTTATACATTATTTTATCATTTATAATATTTAAATAAATGATGATGTAAATAATATCACACTATTTTTTATAATATATATAATATTTTTTGTAAGGGATGATAACATTTTATGAAAGGATATGACTGTTTATTTTAAAAATAAATTATTTTTTATCATGTTATTTTTATTATTTTAATTTATCAAATAATAACCATAATTGGTTACACAATAATGGAACTAAAAATAATCAATTAATAGAAAAATAAAATAAATAATTTTATCAATAATAAATTTCATATAAATTGAAATAACTATTAGGTTTTATGAATTTTTTAGATAAATCGAAAATATTAGGGTTGTCTTGAATGATTATATTATAATTCGATTTTTGTCATGTTGTTTTCAAAATAACATTTATTGAATAGTGCCAAAAAATTATTGATATTTTATAATAAATAATGTTTTATTAAATAAAATAAAATTGTAAAAAATATTATATTTGTCCAATTAAATAGGACATGGTATAGAAAAAAACCAATAACCTATTTATGGGTCAATTTTCCTATCATATAATGATTTTTTACTCCATTATAGTTAAAACATTGATATATTGATAAGTGTTAACCATATTAATGAGGTTTATATGAATGAGATAGGAGTTAATTCATAATATAATTTCTTCTAAATATTATTAGATGATAGGATTTAGAACTAACCTCATACAAAATTTTAATTACATCTATTTGGATCCTTTTATCATGAAATGTAATTTAAATTAACTTAGAATTTTATGTAATCCCTATATTCCCATCCTCTAACTTATAAAAGGGAACCTACTCACTTTTTTTCTAAGGCATTTTGATCACTCCATCTTAAAAAATTCATAGCGATATCCCTTACATAAATTTGTCAACACTTCTTATAGGTCATGGTTTGATCAAATAACAATTCCAGTAATTTTTTTGTGTAAACCTCATGAGGTTATCAAAGGAAGAGGTATATTTATTAACCTAAAAATTTTCATTCTATATCATCTTATTAAAAATTTTAATATTCTTCAAACATATGTTTTCTTCAAAAAAAATTTCCTAATAAATTATTTCTATTTATTTTCATGTAAAAATTACTATAATTATTTTTTAGAAAATTTAGAAATTATATTTAATAAAATTAAATTATTTTTTCAAATAGAATATCAAAATCTTCATTATGTAAAATTTTCTATTTTCTTAGAAAATATTTTTTTGAAGTGAATAGTGAACAATTAATTATTTTTCAAAAAATGAAATTTATTAGAAATAAATTATTCAATTTAAATTTATTATTATATATTGAATAATATTTCAAGTATCATAAGTATTATTTAGTAATTTTTAATCCAGATAATTTATTATTATCCAAATTCATATTGGATTTTAATATAAGGTTTTCTTTTAGTATAAAGATAATATTTTTCTACAAACCAAACTAAAATTAATAATGCTTCTCATTTTTAATTAATTAAAAAAATGTGGGATAATTTAAATCATATTTATAAGAAAAAAATAAATTTCAATTGGAATTCATAATATAATTTCTATTAGGCATATATTTAATATAAAATCATATTTTCCTTGAATAATACACTTATTGAAAACCCTCTTCATCATCTCACATACGAGTTTAATTTTAAATTAAATTTTGAAAGTTATGTGAATTGAATTTAAAAAATGATTATATATATTTAATAATAATAATTTATAATATATAATAATTTGAACACAATTTTTTACCATAATGTATAGTGAAAACTCTAATAAATAACTACTATTGTTAAGGTAAAAATTGTTTTAGTAGGGGTTAAACTAAAACAAACAAGATCAGAATAACCCTAAATGTTTTTCTAAAAACTATTGGATGGTCATATTTATAACATATAATGTATAAGTATCTATAATTATACATTTTATACCATTTTATGATGTGAAAAAATTTTGTTACACATTTTTTATTTCAAAAACATCAAGTGTCCCACCCGAATAACTTATAAAAGGTTACTCCCTCTTCTCTATTATTTATCTCATCAATCCATTTTGATTCATCCAATACCAGTGAAACACATATCCAAAATTCTATACTCTCATCATATAATCATTCTTTTTTTGATAAATTAATTCTTGTAATACTTTAGGTATAATCCTAATGTGGCTGTTTGAGAAGAGGTAAAATTCATAAATAGGTGTTTTTATTGTATTAATTTTTTAACCTCCATAAAATCCACATAATATTTGAATATATGATAATAAAATTATATACCATATAATGATGTTATTTTAGTAATTTAATAACTTAAATTCATTTCCTCTTCCATCATATGGGATATGAAGTAATCATTTGTGTGTAAGTCAGACTACCTTCTTGCAAACCGGTGTAATTTGTCTTCCATCATAAACTCTCATGGAATTATTAAATAATGGATAATATATATATATATATGATATTTTTAATATATTTATACTTATTTAATTATTATATAAAATATACATTATTGTTCTACATTACTTGTGGGATATGCTAACATTTCTCGTGTATACAGCTGACTGTCGCCCTGTGAAGTGATATGATTAGTTTTTCACTAATGCTTTAAAAAGAAGGTAATAAGAATAATTTTAATGAATACGTGGTATATAAATGACATAATTATCCTATTAAATACATATTTATCATTATAAAAGTAAAAATATCATTTTAATTCTTATATGGATAAATAATAATGTCATTTGTAGACATGTGCACTACCGCAACAATAAAGCGATGTGATTTTTTTCATCACTAAAACATGTGGATGATATATATATATATATATATATTTTAAATAAATAATATGATATTTATTATGTAATTATAATTAAATAATCATAAAATAATACATTCCATCTTTCCATATTGATCATCGAAAAATAAAAATGTTACTCATGCGTACGTACGACCTACCATCTCCATGATCGTAACAGAGTTGATTTTTCATAGCCATTTTTCATGATTTTTATTACATGTATCATTGATAAATAAATTATATAATTAGGTAATTATTATTATTATGGATTCTTATAAATAAAGTGTACTCTTCCCATGATCAACACACCAAATTTGTTTTGAAATAACGAACAGAACATCCTAAAAACACTCGATGTTGAAAAAAATGATTAAATATATAAATATGTATTTAAAATAACATAAATAAAATTATGTAAATATAATCTATTAATCATGGGAAAAAATTATAAGTAATAATAAAATTTATTTGATATCTTTATACAAGTGTTAAAAACAAACAGGGATACTCTATACCTGTGGTAAGGGATTTCTAATATCTGTTTCATTTCAGGGAGAAATATTCCAATTCACCACCCATTTCATTGGTGTGGTATATATACTACCCAATTTAAATTTCATATCATTAATATTTTTTATTTTAATAATATTTAATGTTTCATTTAATTTTTTTCATTATTGGGAATAATCATCCAAGTGATTACTAAGGTCGTAAATGATTTATGTCTCACATTATACTTATATGAGAGACATGTCATATTCACCATATATTTCTTTTATGTGGTGTATAATTTAAAATGAATGTATTTTATTATTTACATCCTCAAAATTATTAGGATTTAAATATTCTTGTGAGGATCTACCTTTCTTCGTGCTTTATGTTAAGAATATACCAAAGTGGAAAGGATTTTTGTCTTAACATTCCTGCATTGAGACATTTGTTATGTTATTCACCTATCTTCTTTTATGAGGTTTCTATAAATCCAAATATAAAAATAATATCATGAATATAATTATTCTCAGTATATTTTTTATTTCATTTAATTTTATTCATCAATTAGTCGTACAATTGAAGAGTTGTCACTATGGTAAAGGCTTTATGTTACAATCTCCTTCATTTAGATATAATTAATGTTCAAGGTACATTCGAGGTAATTATATGATTTTATTCTCTTAAAACAGAACCATTTACTCTCCTCTATTAATGTCATAAGAATACATTTTTTCCATTCATTCTTCACTCCTTAGGTACTTAATAGTTTAAAATAATATTTTTATGTAGTAACATGTTTTTTCTATATTAGTTCAAAAATCCTTTTCCATCCAAAAACATGTTTTCAAAAAATATTTTCAAAATTTATTTTTTTAAAAATCGTAAAATGATTTATTGAATAATGTTTTACACATGTTTTTATTTTGTCATAATTATTTTATAGAAATATTTATGTCAGTTTCAAAACAATGAATATTCAGTTCTTATAGAAAATGTGAACATGGTATTTTTTTTACGAATATGGTGGGAATAGAATTTTATGACCTCATGAACATTATCATCATTGAAGGTTTTTTATACATTTTATAGGTTATATTCAATATAAATTATTTTTAGAATATTTTGTATTTTAAAAATAATTTTTGAAAATAGAAAGTATATTTCTTATATTAAATGTTATAAATGATTTTAAAATATTAATTTATATGATTTTGAGGTAGTATTTATTTAAAAGTATTTTTTCATTATTTTCTGATATATTAGTTTTAAAAAATTAATTTTAGAAATAAAAATTTTCTTTTCTATAAAATTAATCAAATGTTATAATAATGGTATTTCCATTCTTCAATGTCAACAACTATTATTATTACCTATGCTCAAATGGGGATTTTTTTATAATACTATTATAATTCAATCTATGGAAGGATTAATAATGTATCAAAGTTATTTTTTATAAAACCTATTCATTTATAATTGGTTAATCATGTATCAAAGATATTGTTATGGAACCCAATTTTTTACATATGTTAATCATGATTCATAATAATTGACCATAAATTAATTTATTTTAAATGGTTTAATAAGTTATAAATGAAATAATGATTTTTTTCTATGTGTTTTATAAGAAAATGAAACCATCGTGAACATAATTTATGGTTCATGTAAAATGTTATATGATCGGAATTCCTAGATAGCACTCGGTTATCCTGATATATAGTATATGATGGTGTTCATAGATTGCACAGGTTGATACCGATATAACTTATATTATGGGTGTGCCTAGATAGTGATCTAAAGAATTGCGTAATGATTATGTTCTCTAAAAAATATAAAAGGATTCAAAAACATATTTATTCTATTTTTATCATTATGTATGTTTTCTATAAAGAGGATGTCCCAAAATTCCAATGTGTTTTTATTATGCATGCTATGGGATATAAATGATTATTATGATCATGATTGATATCACATGGATCGTGATAAATGATACTAATGACAATTTATGTTGTCAACGTCTTATGTAATATTTTTCATGTTTTATGATTCTAGTTTTAATGTGTATGAATATTTTTATATTACACTCACTCACTTTTATTTTTTTATCATACACTTATACTCTCCTTACACTCTATAATGACTTCCAATTTTTAATGTTTAGGGTCAACATTACTAATAATTTATCTCAAACTTATTATATATAAATTACTTAATTTATAATGATTTGGGTTGAATGAATTATTTCTAGAAGGGTTTCTTATGGACGATGATGATGAAATATTTTATATTATTAAAATCTAGGTATATTGGGAGAATATTTTCATCTTTATGAAACAGTTGTTTATGAATCCATGATGTTAAGAGTTTTTCCTAATTTTATAAAAATCTAAACATAAATAGTCATTGAGGAACTAAGAGATCCAATATTTTAATTTTAATTTTTTATGTTTTTTATAGTTAAAATTAAGTCACCTTTATCGGTATCAAAGCCAAAAATGTAAGGATTATGTTTTCAATGCTTAATCCCGGAGTATTGGTTTGGGGATATTATAATCCATCATAATGTTATTATATTTACTTGAATTGTGGTAATACAATTATTATATTCTCTCTCATTAGTTCATAATCATTATTATCAGTAAAAACCATGTAAATCATGCATTATAATCTTAGGGATACTAAAAAATGGAAAATCCTTAGGCCTTACCTCTATATATTCAATTAAACCCAAATGAAGATACTTATTTTTTTCAATATCCTATATCTTTTTTGTGTCTTTTTCCCTTAGATTCCATGGAATATAATTTTTTATCATTTTTGTAGAAATTCGTTATTGAATTGATGTGTTGTGATGTGTCATTATTTGTTAAAGGTTTCTCATTTGATCAATGATATTTTTTCAATAAATCTATTCTTATTCATGTCTTCCAATTGTTCATGATATTTTAACATATGGGATTTTGGGGTCTTCTTTTATCTTATAGAAAAAAATTTTGAGTGTCCAAATGTTTTTTCATTAAATTCATCATTACTTTATTATATTTTACTTAGTTTTTTGTCTTATAAATAATTATCCATTGAAATAATCATTCACTGATTTCTTTATATTTCACTGATTAAATTTTAGTAAATATTTCTTCATAATTTATTGTTTAATATTTCTTTTTTGTAGTTATTTTTATATCTTATGAATATAAAATGTCCCTAAATCAGTCTATTTTTTATTTTATCTGTCTATTTCATCCATAACAATTAGAAAATAGAAAATATGGCTCTATCATCCATTTTATACATTATTTTATTCATTATAATATTTAATAAACAATAATGAAGTAAATAATGTCACTCTATTATTTCTAATAAATATATAATTTTGTGTCAGGGATAAAAACATATTATGTTAGGATATGACTATTTATTTTAACAATAAATTATTTTTTATCATGTTATTTTTATTATTTTTATTTATAAAATAATAAACATAATTTCTTACACAACAATGGAACTATAAATAATCAGTTAATAAAAAAATAAAAAAATAATTTTAAAAATATTAAAAATAATATAAATTGAAATAACTATTATGTTCTACGAAATTTTTACATAAATATAAAATTTTAAGGTTGTTTTGAATGATTATATTATAGTTCCATTGTTATCATGTTATTTTCATAAGAAGATTTAATGAATAGTACCAAAAAACATTATATATATTTTATAATAAATAATGTTTTATTGAATAAAATAAAATTCCAAAAAATATTATATTTGGCCAAGTGAACATGACATGGTTTATAAAAAAATGGCTTATTTATGGTTTAATTTTCTTTTAATATAATGATTTTTTACACCATTATTGTTAAAAACATTGATGTAATGATAAGTGTCAACCATCTTAATGAGGTTTATATGAATGAGATTGGAGTTAAATAATAATCTAATTTTTTACAAATATTTTTAGATGGGAGGATTTATAACTAACCTCGTACTATATTTTAATTACATCTATTTAGATTCTTTTAGCATGAAATGTAATTTAAATTAAATTATAATTTTATATAATCCCTATATTTCCCCACCCCTCACTTATAAAAGGGAACCTCGTCTCTTTTTTTCCTAAGGAATTTTGATCACTCCAGCTTAAATATTCCTAGTTAAATCCCTTATATAAATCTATCAACACTTCTTATTGGTCATTGTTCGATCAGATAACAATCCCAATAAGGATTTTGTGTAAACCCCATGAGGTTTTCAGAGAAGAGGTATATTTATTAACCAAAAATTTTCATTCTATATCATCTTATTCAAATTTTGAATATTCTTCAAACATATGTTTTCTTTGAAAATTAGTTTTCCTAAAAAATTATTTCTAATTCATTTCATGTAAAAAATATTATAACTATTTATTGGAAAATTTTGAAAATGTATTTAACAAAATTGAATTATTTTTTAAAAAATAATATCAAAATTTTCTTTCTGTAAATTTTTTATTTTTTCAGAAAATATTTATTATTAAGTGAATAGTGAAAAAATAACGATTTTTCAATAAATGTAATTTATTAGAAATAAATTATTAAATATAAAATTACAATTAAATACTGAAAAATATTTCACGTATGATTAGTTTTATTTCGTAATTCTTAATCCAGTTATTTTATTATTATACAAATTCATCTTGGATTTTAGTATAGGTTTGTCTTTTGGTGTATAGAGAATATTTTTTCTATAAACCAAACTATAGTAAATCATGCTTCTCAATTTTAATTAATTTAAACAACCCAAAATGTGGAATAATTTAAATGAGATTTATATAACATATATTATTATATTTTAAATGGAATTCATAAAATAATTTCTATTAATCATAGATTTAATATAAAAACATCATTTCCTTGAAGGATACACTTATTGAAAACCTTCATCATCGTCATACATACTAGTTTAATCTGAAATTAAATATTGAAAGTTATGAGAATTTAATTTAAAAAAATATATTATATATATTAAATAAGAATAATTTATAATATATAATAATGTAAATTTTATTTTTACAATAATGAATAGTGAATAAATTTAACAATTAATTACCATTGTTAAAGTAAAAATGGTTTTACAAGGGGTAAAACTAAAAAAATAAGGACCAAAATGACCCAATTTTTTTTTAAAATAATGGATGGTCATATTTATAACATATAAGGCATAAGGATCTATAATTATCCATTTTAGACTATTGTGGGATGTAAAAAATATGGGTACATCTTTTTTATTTCAAAAACATCTAGTGTACCACACAAATCACTTATAAAAGGTCACTCCCTATCCTCTATTATTTATCCTATCAAACTGTTTTGATTCATCCAATACTAATGAAAAACAGATCCAGAATTCTCTACTCTCATTATATAATCATTCTTTGGTTTAGAAATTAATTCTTTGAATACTTTAGGTATAATCCTAATGAGGCAGTCTGAGAAGAGGTAAAATTTATAAATATGTGTCTTTATTGTATTATTTTTGTAAACTCCATAAAATCTACATAAAATAACATTATTTGATAATAAAAGTATATACCAGATATTGATGTTATATTATTAATGTAATAACTTAAATTCATCTCATCTTCCATCAGATGGGATATGAAGTAATCATTTGTGTGTAAGTCAGACTACCTCCTTATGAACTGATGTAATTTGTTTTCCATGATCACCTATCTTGGAATTATTTACTAATGCATATATTATATATATTATATATATATATTATATTTTTATAATATTTATACTTATTTAATTATTATATAAAATATAAATTATTACTATACATTCCTTATGGGATATGATAACATTTCTCGTGTAGATGGCGGACTACCGCCTCGCGTAGTTATGCGATTAGTTTTTCACTGACGCTTTAAATGGAAGGTAATAAGAATAATGTTAATGAATACATGGTATATAAATGAAATAACTATCCAATTATTGACATATTTATCATTATAAAATTTAAAATATCATTTTCATTCTTACATTGCAAAATGACAATGTCGTATGTAGACATGTGGACTATCTCACTAATGAAGCGATGTGATTTTTTTCATCACTAAATCATGTGGATGATATATATATAAATATATATTTAAATAAATAATATGATATTTATTATTTAATTATAATTAAATAATCCTAAAATAATACATACCATCTTTTCTATTGATCATCAAAAAATGGAAATGTTACTCTTGCGTACGTATGACCTAACATCTCCATAATTATAACAGAGTTCATTTTTCATAGCCATTTTTCATGATTTTAATTACATGTATCATTGATAAATAAATTATATAATTAGGTAATTATCAATATTATGGATTTTTATAAATAAATAGTACTCCGACCATGATCAACCCACCGAATCCGTTTTGAAATAATGACCCGAACATCCTAAAAACACTCGATGTGGAAAAAAAATGTTTAAATATTTAAATATATATTTAAAATAAAATAAAATAACTGATGTAAATATAAGTTATTAATCATGGGAAATTTTCATAAGTAATAATAAACATTAATTTATCTCATTATACAAGTTTTAAAAACACACAAGGATACTCTAGACTCGAGGTAAGGGATTTCTAATATCTCTTTTATTTCTCAGAGAAATATGCCGATTCACCACCCATTTCATTAGTGTGGTATATAAAATACCCATTTTAAATTTTATATCATTATTATTTTTAATTTTATTATATATAATGCTTCATTTAATGTTATTCTTTATTGGTAATAATCATCAAGAAGATTACAAAGGTTGTAAAAGATTTATGTCTCACATTATACTTCTATAAGATACATGTCATATTCAACAAATATTTCCTTTATGTGGTGTATAAGTGAAAATGAATGTATTTTATTATGTACATCCTTAAAATTATTTGGATTTAAATATCCTTGTGAGGATCTCCCTTTCCTTGGTTATTTTGTTAAGAATATTGCAAAGTGGAAAAGATTTTTGTCTTAATTTATTTTCTTTGAGACATATGTCATGTTATGAACCTATTTTCTTTTATGAGGTTTCAATAAATAAAAATTTAAATATAATATCATGAATTTACTTATTTTCAATATATTTTCTATTTCATTTAATTTTATTCATCAAAAAGGCTTACAATTGAAGAGTTGTCAATGTGGTAAATGCTATATGTTACAGTCTCTTTAGTTAGGATATTATTAATGTTTAAGGTTCAATTGGAGGAAATAATATGATCTTATTCTCTTGAAACAAAACCCTTTATTCTCCGCTAGTAATGTAATAAGAATACATGTTTACAGTTTATTTTTGACTCTTTGTATACTTAATAGTTTAAAATAATATTTTTATGTAACATCATTATTTATTTATTCGTTCAAAAATAAATTCTCTTCAAAAACCATGTTTTTAAAAAATATTTCAAAATTGATTTTTTTAATTCATCATATGATTTATTGAATACAGTTTTGCACATTTTTTTATAAAATTATTTAATATAAATATTCATGTATGTATTTAAAATAATCACTCTTTAGTTTATATAGAAAACATGGACACAATATTTGTTTACGAATATCACGTAAATAGAATTTTCTTCCATCATGAAGATTATCATCGTTGAATGTTTTTTATACATTTTATTGGTTACATTCAATGTAAATTATTTTTAGAATATTTTGTTATTTCTAAAATCATTTTTCAAAATAGAAATTATATTTCCAATATTAAATTTTATAAATGATTTTTAAATATTAATTTATATTATTTTGAGGTTGTTTTTAATAAAAAATATTTTTCATTATTTTTGTGATTTATTAGTTTTTAAAAATTGATTTTAAAAATAATATTTTTATTTTCCATTAAATTAGTGAAATGATATTATAATGGTATTTACATTCTTCAACGTCATCAACCATTGTTATTACGTATTCTCAAATAGGGTTTTCTAATGATACTATTATTATTCATTATATGGATGGATTAATACTATATAAAATTTATTTTTATGAAACCCATTTATTTACATTGGTAAATCATCTATCAATGATATTGTTATGGAACCCAATTTTTTCCCATAGGTTAATCATGCTTCATAATGATTCACAATAAATCTATATCTTTTTAATGGTTTAATCATGTTGTAAAAGAAATAATGATTTTTTCTATTTTTTATGAGGAAATTAAACCATCAAGAACCTAATTTTTGGTTAATGGAAATTTTTATATGATGGGAATTTCTAAATAGCACTGGGTCAGCCTAATATATAGTATATAATGGGTGTTTCCAAATAGCATAGGTTGATATCGATATAACTGATACGATGGGTGTGCCCAGATAGAACTCCAAAGCAATGCGTAATGATTATGTTCTCCAAAAAAATATAATAGAAGTCAAAAAAATATTTATACTATTTTTAGAATTATGTAAGAGTTATATAAAGAGGATTTCCCAAGATACCAACATGTTTTTATTATTCATTCTATGGGATATAAATGATTATAATGATCGTGATTGATATCACATGGCTCATGATAAATGATACTAATGGAAATTAATGTTGTTGACACCATATGTAATCTTTTCCATGTTTAATGATTCTAATTTTAATGGGTATAAATATTTTTTTTTACACTCACTGAATTTTATTTTTTTTATCATACCCTTATACTCTCCTTATACATTATAATTACATCCAATTTTTAATGTTTATGTTTAACATTACTAATAATTTTATCTCACACTTATTATGTATAAAATTACCTAATTTATAATGATTTAGGTTGAATGAATTATTTCTAGATGTGTTTCATATGGATGATGATGATGAAATAATGTATATTATTAAAAGCTAGGTATAGTGGTGGAATATTTTCATTTTTATGAACCAATTGATTCTGAATCCATGATGTTAAGAATTTTTCCTAATTTTATAAAACTCTAAAAAAGATGGCCCTTGAGTATCTAAGTGATCTAGTATATTCATTTTCATTTTTTTTGTTTTTTATATTTACAATTAGGTCACCTTTATTGGAATCAAAAACTGAACTGTAAGGTTTATATTTTCAATGCTTAATCATGGAGTATTGGTTTTTGGATATTATATACCATCATAATGTTATTATAATTACTTGAATTATGGTTATAAAATTAGTATATTCAATATCGTTAGTTCATAATCATTATTATCAGTTAAAACCAAGTAAATCATGCATTATCTTATTATGGATACTAAAAAAATTGGAAAATCCTTAGGCCTTAGCTCCATATATTCAATTCAACCCAAATGAAGATACTTATTTTTTCTATCTCCTCTATCTTTTGTGTCTCTTTTTCCCCTAATGCCATGGAAGATAATTTTTATCATTTTTGGGGAATTTTGACATTGAATTTATGTGTTGTGATGTGTCGTTATTTGTTAATGATTTCTCATGTGATCATTGGTATTTTTTCAAAAAATCTATTCTCATTAATTTGTTCCAATTGTTCATGATATTTTAACATATGGGATTTTGGGGTCTTCATTAATCTCATAGAAATATATTATTGAGTTTACAATTTTTTTCCATTGAATTCGTCATTAATTTATTTTATTTTACATAATAGTGTTTCTTCTAAATTTTTATCCATTGAATTCAACATTCACTTATTTATTTATATTTCACTGATTAAATTTTAGTAAGTTTTTCCCCATAATGTGTTGCTTCTTATCTATTTTTGTTGATCCCTCTGTGAGATGGTTATTTTAATAATCACAAATAATTGTTATCTTTGTTTAAAAATCAATTTATTCAAATATTAATTCTGTTATAAATGTGTTTATATATGTTTACTCATATCTACATATGATTATCTACGACTATTTATGGTTTTATATTGACCTGGAAGTGTTTCAGATTGAATAGACACTTTGTGAGAATTTCATTTTTTTGACTCATCGTTAGTTAATGGCGATGAGAATGGTCGCACCAATGATAACGGTTACACCGATGAGAACTGTCACACCGATGAAAATGGTCTCACCAATGAGAACATTTGCACAGATGAGAATGGTCACACCAATGAGAACATTCGGACCGATATTGATGCTGATCAAATGATCTACCGATACCGATGCTGATCAAATGACCTACCGATACCAATGCAGATCAAATGACCTACCGATACCGATGCTGATCAAATGACCTTCAGATACTGATGCTGATCAAATGACCTACTGATACGGATTCTGATCAAATAACCTACCGATACCGATGCTGATCAATTGACCTAACGATACTGATGCTGATCAAAAAACATACTGATATTGATGTTAATCAAATGACCTACCGATATCGATTTTGTTCAAATGACTTACCGATACCGATGTTGATCAAATGGCATACCAATACCAATGCTGATTAAATGAAATATCAATACTAATGCTGATCAAATGACCTACCGATACCGATGCAAATTCGAGTGACCTACCGACTTCATGACTCACCGACGGTCATGAAAGTTGTTTGAATTTATTTTAACTCTTATTTAATTCCAAAATTCATATTTTCTTAATTTAATGCAACGTTTATTAATTTATGTTGGTGGTTGGATATCAGGTAACCGTACCCAGTACCAGTAAAAAATCAATCACACTTTTTTCTAGATCTCAAGGAATAAAAAGGAAGATCTATATGCACAGAAAAGAGGGTTTAGACGACAAAAAATAATAAAAACATACAGGAAGTGACTCATAAGAACACGAAGGTGCATGTGTGTATGAAGAACGACGAAACAAAAATAAGAACTCGAAGAAAACCTTTAAAAAAGATATAGAGATTCAAGATGATCATTAACCAGAAACAAACACTGAAGCCAAGATCTTGTGCCTACTGAACATCATATGCACCAGGCTGAATAACTATATATGAGAAGAACAACGACACTCTGTTTTGTGTCATCCTCACCAGAAAGGACTCGAATACCTTCTGCAACATTCAAAAGAGTCTAGAGCACATCTTCAATCACTCAGAGCATTCTAAACTACTTATCCATTCATTTTATATGTATTGAAATTTTTTTTAATTTTTTGAGCACTGTGCGCATCTGTCTATTTAGACACACACTGACTCCTGAGCTGAACTGGAGGATACTAAATCCTCACACAAAACTCTTTACTCTTTATTATATTCAAATGTGAATTTTGGAAGAGGTCAAGTGTGACCTAGACAGCATATGTGTTGTTGTTTCGTTTTCCCACGATGAACTTTGGAAGAGGTTTGAGTACCTAAACAGTTTGAATATTGTTGTAAAACCCTCAATCCAGGGTCTAGATCATAGTTTATACAAACTGTTTGAGAGGACTAAGTATTATCTTGAGACTGAACCTCTTGTTTTAAACATCTGTGCGTTTTACCTTGGTCAAAACTATTTTGAATATGCAGCTGCTAAGTTCTATAAATTCAAATATATTTTAAAGTAACTCTGATAGTTAAACTAGAAAGTGTTTTTATTTAATGTAAATCATTAGGTTAGTTTCAAATGCTGATCTAATCTTCAGATTATATTAACTGAGAACTAATCAATCTTTTGAGAACCTAACTAGACCATTGTTGTTTTACAAATTCACTACAGATTAAGTTGCTGTTTCTATTTGGAATATTTTAAGAAAACTTTTTTTAACAGAAATATTAATTTGAACTCAATTAACCCCCTCTTGATTATACACTCCGACCAAAATTTGGTATCAGAGGTTGTTTTTATAAAGGATTTCCAAACACTCTATTTCTCAACTGTGACTTTAGTTGTGTCTTAAAGATATTAAATATCTGTTAATTCTAAATTTCATCTCTTTAACTAAATTTTCTAAAATCTAATTATGGATAATAGACTAGAAGGTGCTACTACCAACATGCCACCTTTCTTTAATGGTGTTAATTATTCCCAATAGAAACTGAAAATGAAAATTCATTGAGAACGTATGGGATTCGATATCTGGACTACTATAGATACTCATTATAAGATCCCAGAAACCGAAAGAACTTATTGGGATGAACTTACTAAAATAGCTTACAATAATAATTGTGAAGCTATGAATTCACTATATTGTGCTTTAGGGGATGAGTAATTTAATCAAATATCTGCTTGTAAAACTTCTTATGAAATCTGGGATACTTTGGCTATTTCCCATGAGGGAACAACCAATGTTAATGAAATGGGATTGAATACCTACACTATTAAGTATGATAATTTTAAAATGAAGCCTGATTAACCCATTGCTAACATGTATCTCAATTTCAATGAGATAGTAAATACAATGATCTCACTTGGAAAGGTTGTTCCTGCAATGGAGCAGATTATGAGGATACTAAGATGTATTCCAGATAGATGGAGAGGTACATCAGTTTCAATTCGAGAATTCTATGACATTGGTGCTCTTCATGTTAAATAACTGATTGGTAAGCTAATGATGTATGGAGAAGAACACAAGGTAAACAAGGAGGAAGATGATGAACCAAAGAGAAAGTAATTGGCATTTAAGTCTACTGCCTCAAAGAGAATGGACAAGGAGAAATCTCACATACCTACTGAAGGATCAACAAGTGGAAGTTCAAATTCTGATAGTGATGAAGAGATGCATCAGATATCTAGATGATTTAAGAAGTTTTATACAAAGAATAAGTTTTTTAGAAAATTAAACTATAAGGGAAAGTATGACAACAAAGGTCATTGAAATAAATATTGGAAAAGAACTGATAAAAGTGATGACATAGTCTACTATGAATGAAAGAGGAAAGGAATTGTTAAAGATGATTGTCCAAAGTTAAAATTAAAAGGTAAATATGAATATAATGAAAAAAATACAAGAAATATATGAAAGCAACCTAGAGTTCTTTAGAAGACAGTACAAGTGAATCTGAAGTTTCTAATTCTGAAAAGAATCATGCCAACATGTGTTTGATGACTAATACTTATTAGGTACCTGTTTCCCTATGCTGATCAATGATTATTATTCTGGGAATGAAAGTAGTGATGATAATATGTCTAAAGCTGAATTATTTGAATACTTTAATATACTAGAAGAAACCTGTAATGAATTGAAGGAAATGTATAAGACCATGAAGAAACAGTATGCTTTGACCAGCTTTGTTAAATCTGCACTTGATATAGAAAAGGAAAAGAATGCTCAATTACATAAGGAAAATACTGAACTGAAATTGTCTAATGAGAAATTAAGGAAATACTTATAAGAATTCACAAATGGAAAGAACACTCTTACACAAATTCTGGGAAATCAAGTTGCACCAATGTATACTACTAGTTTAGGATATCAAACTAGATAGAGACACCTTGTTAAGAATAAATTTATTCCTAAATCTGGACAGTATGTTGCTAGTTCCATTTCTAGAAATTATTATGCCTCAACTAGCTATTCACATAGTAACAGATCAAACAAAGTTTATTTTTCAAAATCTTTTGAATCTATTGATTACATGAGACCCATTAGATAAATTTGGGTACCGAAAGTTCTACGTTCTAACCTGTTTGGACCCAAGAAAACCTGGGTACCAAAATCATTTTCTGGTTAAACCTGTTTTTTAGGAGACTTGCTTGAAGAGTTCCTATAAGAAGACATGGTACTTGGACAATGGATGTTCAAGACATATGATAGGATACTTTTCTTATTTTAATAGCTTATTCAAGGTTGATGGAGGACATGTCACATTTGGTGATAATTCAAAATGGAAAATCATCATCTTAGGCCAGATTGGTAACACTAATTCAATTTAAATTTCAAAATTTTTACTTGATGATGGATTAAAATACAACCTATTGAGTATTTCTCAGTTGTGTGATGATGTTTTCAATGTTAAATTTGAAATTTATGCTTGGAATATTTTTTATTCTAAAAATGCCTTGGGTTTTACTGCCTTGAGAAATGAAAATGTTTATGGAGTTGAATGAATTCTTGATCTAAACAGAACATCACTTGTTTAAATGCTTTTAATAAAGAGTTTTGGATTTGGCACAAAATATTAGGACACTGCAATATACACTCACTTAGAAAACTAACTAGGAATAACTTGGTTAGAGACCTACCTAAACTTGAATTCCCATCTGATAAAGTGTGTAATCCCTGTCAAAAGGGAAAACAACATAAGGTTTCTTTTAAATCAATGAAAGATGTTTCAGCTTCTCAAACTCTCAACTTGGTTCAGATGGATTTGTTTGGACCATCTAGATTTTCTAGTTTAAATGGTAAGCACTATGTTTATGTTCTAGTAGATGAATTTTCTAGATACACTTGGTTATACTTTCCTGCTCACAAAAGTGAAGATTGTTCCTATCTTATTAAATACACCAAGTCTGTAGAAAACCTAAGTGGACTTAAGATTAATACCTTGAGAAGTGATCTTGGTCCTGAGATTGAAAATCATGAGTTTGAATCATAATGCTTGCACAATGGATATAATCACAATTTCTCTTCCCCTAGGACACCTCAACAGAATGGTGTTGTAGAAAGAAGGAATAGAACCCTTCAAGAAATTGAAAGAACTATGCTCAACAAATATGACTTACCTATTTATTTTTGGGCTGAATCTGTCAATACAACTTGTTATATTATAAATAGAGTCTTGATTAGACCTGTTCTTAAAAATACCCCTTAGGAACTGTGGAATAATAGGAAGCCTAATGTTAGTTACATCAAAGTCTTTGGTTGCAAAGTCTTTATTCTCAACACTAAGGATAATATTTATAAATTTTCATCCAAAGAGTGATGAATGAATATTTTTAGGATATTAAATTACTAGCAAAGCCTATAGAGTTTTTAATAAGAGAACCAAATGTGTGGAAGAATCTGTTCAAAACAAATTTGATGAAACGGATCCACATGAACCTAAGACCCCTCTTGAAAATCATGAAAAATATTTTTCAATTCCAAATCATAATAAAAAAAATAGTGACCCTGTTGTCAAGAGAACTAGTTCAGGAAATTTACCAGAACCTGCTTCTGATGAACCTGAACCTAGAGAAGAACCTGAAATTTCTAGTCCTACCTTTACTAGATCACCTAGAATTCTAAAGATTCGTCCTTTAGAAGTTGTTGTTGGTAATCTTGATAGAGGGGAAAAGACTATAACTTCTCTAAGAAACTAGGTTGAACATCAAACGTTTCTTTCGCAGCTAGAACCTAAAAATGTCAATGATGCAATCAATGATGAATTTTGGGTAATGGCTATGCAAGAAGAGTTAAATCAATTTGAAAGAAACAAGATTTGGGAATTAGTAGAAAGACCTAAGGACACCTTGACCATATGTACTAAATGGGTTTTCAGAAAAAAATTTGAGGAATATTGAAATATCATTGGAAACAAATCTATATTAGTTGCAAAAGGTTACAATCAAGAAGAAGGAATATACTATGAAGAAACCGTTGCACTTGTAGCTCGATTAGAAGCTATTAGGATTCTACTTGCCTATGTTGCTCATCTGAATTTCAAGTTATATCAAATACATGTCAAAAGTGAATTTCTAAATGGTTTTATAATTGAATATGTTTTTGTTGAAAAACCACCTAGATTTACAAGCCCCAATTTTCAAAATCATGTTTTTAAACTTTCTTAAGATTTATATGGTTTGAAACAGGCTCCAAGATATTGGTATGATAGAATAACAAATTTTCTTATCTCAAATGGTTTTACGAAAGGAATTGCAGATCCCACTCTTTTTATGAAAAGAATTTCTAAATATGTTTTGATTTTAAAAATAGATGTTGATGATATTATCATTGGATCTTCTAAACATTCGTTATTTACTGATTTTTCAAAGATTATGAAAAAATAATTTGAAATGAGATTAATGGGAGAAGTCAAGTATTTTCTTGGTTTTTAAATTATTCAAAACAAAGATGGTATTATTTTAAATACAAGTAAATATATAAAGGATATTTTAAAACATTTTGGTTTGGATAGTAATAAGGGAAGTGACACACCTATGAGTACCAACTGTAAGTTAGATGATGATGAAATTGGGAAACCAGTTGATCAAACCAATTATAGAGGTATGATTGGAAGTTTACTTTACCTTACTGCTAGTCAACAAGACATCATGTTTAGTGTATGCATGTGTGTAAGATTTTAAGTAAATCCCAAATAACCTCATTTACATGTTGTTAAAAGGATCTTCAAATATTTTAAATATACATCCAATTTAGCATTGAATTATCCAAAAGGAAAATCCTTTGACATAATGAGTTATTCAAATGCTGAATTTGATGGTTGCAAGTTAGATAAGAAGATCACATTTGGAACATGTCATCTTTTAGGAAAGTCCCAGGTATCTTGCTGTAGTAAAAAAGCAGAATTATGTTGCATTGACTACTGCTGATGTAGAATACATTTCTACTGGTAGTTATTGTGCATAGATTATGTGGATGAAACATAATTTGTTAGACTATATATATCAATTTAGACATGTTTCAATAAATTGTGATAACACTAGTGCAATTAACATATCTAAGAATCATGTGTCTCACTCTAGGACCAAACACATTGATGTCAGACATCACTTTTTGCGAGATCATTATAAATAGGGTGATATCTCTCTGGAATTTATTGATTCTGAACATCAATTAGCTGATATATTCACCAAACCATTAAGCTTAGAAAGGTTAGACTTTATTAAAAAAGAGTTAGGTATGATCGATCAGTGACACCGATTAGTGAAACCGATCAGTGAAACCGATCTATGAAACCGATCTGTGAAACCGATCTGTGAAACCGATCTGTGAAACCGATTGGTTAAACCGATCGGTGAAACTGATTAGTGAAACCGATCAGTGAAACCGATTAGTGTAGCTGATCGGTGAAACCGATCAGCAAAACCAATCAGTGAAACCGATCTGTGAATTCGATCTGTGAAACCGATCAGTGAAACCGGTCTTTACTACTGTTTGAATTATATAGTATATGAAACCATTAGTGTGTGTAAAAATGACGTTTTTTTACTTAATAGTTATTATTTTTTTATTATTGTAACCCTAAATGATAAAATTTATGACACATGGCTATGTATTTCTTTAAAAACTATTGACCTTCCATCTCCCGCCGAACTCTACTTATTTTTGAATCCTGGCCATTTTTGAACCCTTCCAACCACTCAATCTTCTCGAATCTCCAAATGGAAAATTAAAAGTGACAATTTAAGGAAATATGAAGGTTCCTATCCTATGAAACGCCATCTAGAATAATCTAGAAGCATGACTCAAAGTTCAGTAAACCCAGAGTTGGAAACTCAGGTGGTCACCTCAAAAAAGGAAGTGTGTTCTGAATGTGTGTTTTCCAGTAAGTCTGCACTTTTAAAAGTATTGGAGATACAAGGATGGAAAGACTAGTTCTGTGATAATAACCAAGTCTACTACCCATATCTAGTTCATGAGTATTATCTGAACATCACTATTGTATTGGATGGAGCAGAAGTTGTGAGATTGTCTTCAGTGATCAAAGGGAAGAAGCTAACTTTTTCATCGAAGCAATGGGTTGAATTTTTGGGTGTAACACATAATGGTATATATGGGGATTACACAGGTAACATTCCTCCTATCAATGTATACTTTTCTTATGAGTTTGCTCTGGAGATGCTGATTGTAATGTCTGAATCCAAATAAATAATAGCTGCTGAGTTAAATGGAGAATGTAGAATCTTGTTTAAATTTATTCTACACCAAATCTGTCCCAGAAAAGGTGATTTTTCTGCTGTAAAGTATCAATATGTTTTCTTGTTATTATTATTGTTGAATGGTGAGAAGATAAACTTGTGTAGATATATTACTGTTCATATTGCTGAGATGGTAATGACATCCAAGAAAGCTACAACCTTGTTCTATTCTAAGCAAATTACTGTTATACTAATGTTTTTGGGTTTTGTTGAAGATTGAGACGAGTGTATCTCATCTAGTAGCAGCTTTTGTATTAACAATGATATCTGAAAATGAATGAAAATAAACTGGATTCCATGGAAGAAGGCATGGTTTGCTGATGAAGATAGGTTGTATGACTACTTTAATGCTTCTGATCACTCTAAGAGACCAAAGGGGAAGAGAGATCCTGGTTTAAAACCTGATGAGAATGTTTTCTACTATGATGAAGAAGAAAAAACTGAAGTTCCTAAGGAAACCGGAGAGTCCAGTATGAAGGGAACATGGGAAGCTGAAGCTGATGATGATGTGGATTATGAAAAGGAACCTGAGTCACCTCCTGATGATAGGAGTGATCCTGATATAGTAATTCCTAAGAAAAGAATAATGGAATTTGGACCAACTACTCTACCTCTTATGTTACCTGAGTTAGAACCCTTTCTAGGTGATGAAGAAGAAGCTGATACCGAAGTATCAAATTCTGAAGAGAATGAATCCAATAGCAAGGATAGTTTGGATGAAACCTCAGCAAACAATAATGGACATGTAAATGGTGATGATGAGGATGATGGTGATGATGAGGATGATGTTGAGGATGATGATGATGATGATGAAGATGGTGATTATACAATTCTTGACAAGTGGATGGTCACAATGTAATCCAAGCTGATCCACAACCTCATCTTGATGAGCAAGAAGCTGTTCCTGAGGCTGAAAGGACAATGAAAATAGATACTGATGTAGGTGAGGATGTCTCACATGAAAATTCTAGAAAAGATGATTTTGTAATGCCTCAGTATACCTCTTGTAAAGCAGGATGGGAGGAACACCCAGTTTTTGCGATTCTTGGTCTGGATTATTCAGAGGAATAGAAAGAAGAAGTTCATATCGCAAGGGTACGCCATCCATATAAGGCTAGAACAGTTGCTGAGAATGTGAAAGTTACAATAGAAAGACCAGGCCCTTCATTTTCATGATTTGATTTTGACAAATTTAAAGATGAGTTGCTCCACACAGTTAGAGAGAAAATGAAATAGGACTTGTCTAATGCTCATGCTCATTCCCCTATGAATTTATCTGAGGATGCTATGGATGCTTTAACTCAAATATTGGTAATTATAATTAAGTCAGACCTGTGCAATACTGATAAGATGATTGGTAGGCATATTACCACTCTGAATTATGTGCTCAAGGATTTAAGCAGTGGCTTAATATCTCTGTCAGGTGAATTTAGATCAACCATCACTAGTATGATGGAAGTTTTGAGAAATTTGATACAACACCTAACAAAATATGATTTGAGAAAATTGAAAACTGGGATAACTCAAATTGTTGCTCATGATAGCTCCTCCAAAGTGAACAAGATCACTGGTCATGAGATCAATGCCTTAAAAATGTCATAAAAGAAGAATTGGCAGCTTTTGGAAAGATTTTGGACATGGACTCTTTGAAAAAGATAAAATAAAATAGTGATCTTAATCACAAGATGGTGAAGCTATATTCGGCTGAGGCTACTAAGGATCATAAAAAATTCAAATAAAAAGTGGATCACTGTTTTTCTAAAATTTATACCAAGCACGAGCTGAACCATCAGTTTAAAGTCTTGGATAGAAATTTGTGGCTTCCTCCAGTCACTCAAGCATTTAAGGATCAGGTTCAACAGTTGAAATATTTTACTCCCACTCTAGAGAGTTTCATGTAGAACAAAGATGATTTTGAGAAGGCCATGAAATATGGTGGTTAAGTCATTCAAGATTTTATTAATCTTCTCAAACCATATCGTCGTGTACAAGCAAAGGCAATCGTTCTTCCTACTACTGAGCCTCTTAGTCCATCCAATGTTTCTCCTAGTCAGAGATCGGTCTCTCAATATCTATCTAATATTCGTCCAGTCATTCAACATCCACCTTCTGAAATATATTCTACTCAACCGCAAGTGACCATAGCACCTACTATGTTACCAACCTGAGCTGTGCTACCTCCTCTTTCCATCCGGCTAGATCAACCTTCCACCAAACCACCCTCTGGCCCATCCATTCCTCCATCTGCTAAAGGGAAAGCTCCTCTTCACCCCAAGAAGTAGTTGTGCCTATAATTTTTGATAGTGTATCTTTTTTGTGTACCTTATTTAGTGGTGGTTTTAATGGAACCCTCTTCTTTTTACTCTTTCTACTTTATTTGTTTTCTTTTTGATAATCTGAATGGGGGAGAAATGATGACTACTACTTATATAAATGCATACATAGATAAAAGGGGAGAAAAAATATAAATTTAAATAAGGGAAGAAATGAATACTTATATAAATGAATTCATAGATAAAATATTTTTAAATAAAGGGGAGATTTCTGTAATCTGATGCTATGTTGATATACTCTCATCTTGTTTATGATATGATGCATTCTCTAATGACCTGTTTATCATTGGTCATATATTCTGTTTACATAGGGGGGGTCATACTAAATATTATATCCTCTCCTCCCTCTTCATGTATTCCATAGATTTGTGATTATCAAAAAAGGGTAGATTTTTGAACCCTCTGTGAGATGGTTATTTTAATAAGCACAAATCATTGTTATCTTTGTTAATAAGTCAAATTAATCACATATTAATTCTATTCTAAATGTGTTTATATAGGTTTACTCATATCTATAGATGTTTATCTATGAATATTTATGGTTACTATTGACATGGAAGTGTTCTGGATTGAACAGACACTTTGTGATAATTTCATGTTCTTGACTAACCGTTAGTTAAAGGTGATGAGAACGGCTGCACCGATGAGAATAGTCATTCCGATGAGAATGGTCGTACTGATGACAATGGTTGCACCAATGAGAATGGTTGCACCGATGAGAACAATCACAACAATGAGAACATTCTAACCGATACCGATGCTGATCAAATGACCTACCAATACTGATGCTGATCAAATGACCTACCGATACTGATGTTGATCAAATGACCTACTGATACTGATGCTGATCAAATGACCTAACGATACCGATGTTGATCAAATGACCTACAGATAACGATTCAAATTCAAGTGACCTACCGACTTCAGGACTCACCGACAGTCATGAAAACTGTTTTAATTTATTTTAACTCTTATTTAATTACAACGTTCATATTTTCTTAATTTAATGCACCATATATTAATTAATGTTGGTGGTTAGATGTTAGGGAACCATACCCAGTACCAGTCAAAAATCAATCACCCTTTTTTCTAAATCTCATGGAATAAAAAGGAAAATCTATCTGCACTAAAAAGATATATGAGACGGAAAAAAAATAATAAACACACAGAGGATGTGAATCATAATAAGACGAAGGCACACGTGTGTTTGAAGATCGAAGAAAAAAAATAAAAACGTGAAAAAAACCTGTAAAAATTATAGAGAGCTTCAAGCTGATCATTAACCTGGAACAAACACAGAATCCAAGCTATTGGGCCTAGTGAACATCGTATGCACAAGGATGAATAACTGTAGCTGAGAAGAACAACGACACTCTGTTTTGTGTCATCATCACTAGAAAGGACTCGAATACCTTCTACAACATTCAAACGAGTCCAGAGCACATCTTCAATCACTCAGAGAAATCTAAACTAATTATCCATTCATTTTCTCTATAGTGAACTTTAGTTTTTTACTTATTGAGGTGTGTGTGTGCATCTGTCTATTTAGACACAAACTTACAACTGAGCTGAACTGGAGGATACTAAATCGTCACACCAAACTCTTTATGCCTTATTGTATTCCACTTTGAATTGTGGAAGAGTTCAAATGTGACCTGGACAGCCTGTGTGCTGTTGTTTAGTTTTCCCACGAAGAACTGTGGAAGAGTTTTGAGTACCTAAACAGTCTGAGTACGGTTGTAAACCCTCAATCCAGGGTGTAGATCATAGTTTATACAAACTGTATGAGAGGACTAAGTCTTGGATTGAGACTAAAACTTTTATTTTAAACTGTTGTTCCATTTACCTTTGTTAAAACTATTTTGAATATTCAACTGTTAAGTTCATTAAATTCAAATCTATTTTAATGTAACCTGGATAGTTAAACTAGCAAGTGTTTGTATTTACTATAAATCATTAGGTTAGTTTCAATAGTTGATCTAATCTTCAGATTAGATTAACTGAGAACAAATCAATCTTTTAAGAACCTAACTCAACCTTTGTTGTATTACAAATTCACTATAGTTTAGCTTGCTATTTCTATTTGGGAGATTTTAAGATAAATCTTTTTAATAGAAATTTTAATTGGAACACAATTCACCACCCTCTTGAGTATCCACTCTGACCAACAATGTTTTTGAGTTATTTTGTATCTTATAGTGAAATAAATTCATAGGGATTACTCTTTGAGTAATATAAATTAATTTTCTTTAATAAATTGATGAATTTGAATAATGACTATTGTAGGAATATTCAAGCATGTTTAATTTGTTATACTATTATTTCATTGTTTTTGTTATTTTATTTTGACCTACGTATGTCATTAAATTTTTTATAATAAATTAATCTATGGAATTAATTTTATGTTATAATATCAGATAAATACAATAATGAGAATGTAAATTGGAAAACAATGATCAACTATTGTTGATCATATATAGGTAAAAATTGTTATATGAAGAGTTTTTGATCCATTTATATTTTCAATATGTTTTAAGGGAGTTGATTTATTGTTATGGATTTAATGGTTATATTTTAGTTATGGAACCATCATTTATAGGATTATATTAATTCATGGTTAATCTAGAGTAAATTGTTTTGTATTATATTTCTGACTTTTATAAGAAAAGGGTTTTTGTTTTCATTTCCTATATTAATGTTTTTTATCATTTCATTATTGAGTCCATTTTTTCTAAATTAATTATGTGACCCTCTTGTTTATTATCTCAATTGATTTTTATTTCATCAATGTTGATTTTGTATTCCCTTGGATGTTTAATGCATTTTTTAGTGAAAATTTGATTAAAGAAAAGAGTATAGTATCTGAATTTTGCATAAAGTGATAGTGGCATTGTATTATTTCTTGATTTTCATCATCATTTTTTTGTAGATGATATAGTGTAAATGGAATATAGTAATAAAATGATGATATCAAGTGATGACCTCATTATAATAATAAAATATAGATTATTAGTCTTGAAATCATTGGTTATTTAATTGGAGAGAAAAAGAATTATTCTATTTTCTAAGGTTTGTGTGGTAAAAGATATAATTTTTGGGAATTATTTTTCTATTGGTACATGTTGCAGGTAATCATGGAAGGTGTATATCTTGAGTATGTTATTTTTATTCTGAACATTTATTATTTAATGTGAATATCTTGTTTTAGTTATATATATATTACTACAAAATTTACTTATTATATAAAACTATTATTTAATGGTTTAGTGATAGATGGAAATTGGTCAAATAAAATATGCCATTATAACCCTGAATTTTAGTATGGAGTGTTATGTTTATAAGATGGGATAGGGATTGAGTCATTAATATTATGGGGGGGATGAGTCTTATTCCATTTTTATTTATTTTATCTTTTATGAAGTGTTGTGGTATTATTATCTTATTTTGATATGGATATAGTAATCTAGTAAGATATTTTATGAATCTATGGATGGATTGATGAGTATAGAAACTATGGTTATAGTGGTGTGTATTTCTATTATGGCTTACATGTTTATAATTAGTTATTGAGGGATTTTAATCGCATGAACCACTACCTTATGGTTAGTTTGATTTAATTTTTTTGTAACATGTTTGAATAATGATAAATTAAAAAATATATATCCCAGAACTGATTTCGGTGGTGTGTGTAGAATTTTTTATTTTTCTCATTTGTTTATTATTATTTCCTATTCATGTTGTTTTCAGTGTTGGGTTATTGATTCAAATGTTCATATTTATAATTTAAGAGGTTTTGGTTGGAATTTATGTTCAAAATGGAAGAGGTTTTAATTTTTCAGAATGAATATTCATGTGATTATAAAATTATTCATTCTTTTTAGAGACACTCATTCTCTTATTCATTGTTTTGTTTTTACAATTTAAAAATATACATTCACATACTTATATATGCATATCTATTTTTTGAATTTAGTTGTCTAAATATTAATATTACCGAATCAAATAGGATGTATATGAATAAATAATGGATGGATTTCAATCAAATGTCAAAAGAGTGTGAAGATAGAGTGAAAGAGGTCATCAAGTTTTAAAACTATCATGCATATGATCCTTCTAAAATTCTTTTTTTTTTGTGTTTTTTCTATTTTTATTCAAGACTAATTAGTCTAGAGGAGTTGGAAGAACACTTGATCTGTCACGAATTTGACTGAAGTTATAAATGTTGGAAGAAACATGGGGAAATAGTGAATGTAGCTATTGATTGGGATAAAATTATATTTTATGGATCATCTAATATTAATATAGGTGTGTAAAATAAAGAAGATTGTATCGAGGGTGTTATTATTGGTGTGAATGACGATGGAGATCATATTGAAGAAATGACAAGGTTAGTTGAAGATGAACTTGGTGATTGTCCAAAATTGTTTGAGAAGTTAAAGAGTAGTGAAAATATTCCAATTTATGTTGGTTTCACTAAATATACAATATTGTTAGCTGTAATGAAGTTGTATAATTTGAAAGAATGAAATAGATAGAGTGACGACAGTTTTATTGAACTACTTTCTCTCTTGAATGATATGCTCCTAGAAGATAACGAGCTCCATATCCAAATATATGATGTTAATCTAATGTTACGCTCGATGGGTATGATCTTTTAAAGAATAAATGCTTTCCAAAATGACTTTATACTATTTCTCAAGGACTAAAAATCACTTAAAGAATGTCCAAAGAGTGGTACTTCTCAATACAAGAAAGATGAATCAGGTCCAATGAAAAGTTGCGTCATAATTTCAAATCATTTCAGGGTTTAAGTGCCTATATGGAAGTAACAAGATTACAAGAAAATTGACGTGGCACACAAATACAAGAAAATACAGATGGAAAACTTCATTACCTAGAAAACTCTCTTTAGTTGAAGAGAATTGATCATGAGAATCATGAATTTGGAAATGAGCTGGGAAACATTCATCTTGTGTTATCTATAGATGGAGTGAATCCTTTTGGTTTTCAAAGAATCACTCACAGTACATTGCCGGTTATGTTGGTAAATTATAACATTTCATTATGGTTTTGTATAAAAAGAAAATACATAATTTTATCTGTGCTTATATTAGGGCCAAAACAAAAAGGTAATGATATTGATGTTCATTTAGACCCATTTATCAAGGATTTGAAATTTTTATTGGATATAGGTACTACATTTTTTTATGATTACAGAAATAAAGACATCACATTGAGAGCCATGTTGTATAGGATGATAAATGAAATTCCAACTTATGGAAATTTTTCAAGATATAAAATTAAAGGATATCAGGGGTGTCCCATTTTCAAACAAGGTACATAGACAATTATGTTGAAACATTCATAAAATACTATTTTTCTTGGACATCACAGATTTCTACATAGATGGCATTAATACCAATCATAGTTGACATCATTCGAAAGAAGGTCAAAATAATGCACAACATAGTATCCACTAACATGTGATCAACTACTTGAGAAAGTAAAAGATGTGAACTCTTCTTTTGGTAAACCATTTTAAAAAAAATTATGAAAATTGATTGAAAAAATTGATCTGTTTTTTTTAAATTACCCCACTGGAAATACAGGATGAGTTGGCACTAGTAAATGGGAAAAAAAAACTTTCTTTCTCTAATAGGTTACACTCTTTCAAGGAAATAGAGATATTAGTTTTCCAACTTCTTTAATGAAATCAATGTTCCAGAAGGGTATTCGTCGAATATCAAGAATATCATGTACATAACTAATTTAATGATACATGGTCTAAAATCACAGGACTATCATGTTTTAATGAAAGATCTAATTACTGTTGCTTTTTGTTTCATTTTTTTCCAAGAATGTATGTCACACATTAACCAATCTCTATTTATTTTTCAAATCTATATGCAGTAAATTTTTAGACCCTATGAAATTACCAACAATGGAAAGGGAAATATTAATCATATAATGTGAATTGGAAATGGTCTTCCCAACAATATTATTTGATATGATGGTTCACTTGATGGTTCACTTGGGGAGAGAGATTCAACTATGTGGTCTTATGTACTATAAATGGATTTACCCCATTGAACTTTATATGAATATTTTAAAAGGGTATGTCAAAAATCAAAGTCAGCTAGAGGGTTGTATTATAGAGTGATATATTGTTGAGGAATCCATTGAATTTTGTATCGACACTACTAGAAATTTGATTATTTGTGATGGACATGTGACCCATCAAAAATAATCCCAAAACATGAACTATTTGTGATGGAACACTTATTCTGTCACAAATAAACACTAATTTTGATGGAAGAAATAGTTCCATCGCAAATAGATTTTCCAGGAACTCATGTCATTCAGTGCCAAACTCATTTCCAACGGGAATTTGTGAAGGACTACGACTTTTTTCATAAATACTCATCAGCTCAAAAGTAATTACGTCAAAATTAATTCTATCACAAATATTCCATCATAAATAATAAATTCATTTAACCTATCCAACCCCTTCTTCTTCTCCTTATCTTCTTCTTCCTCTCCTGCACAACTGTTGTGACTCCAACCCTCCTCCATGCCACACCACTACACTACTGCACCACTCCACTACACTGCTCTGTCATGTCGTTGCACTGCCCCGCCTCTCCATCAGTCACTCTCTTCCACAACCATGACGTAGCACTGCCTCAGGTCTCCCCACTCCATGAAACTCCAAAAATGCCTGTTTATTCTATTTTATTGCTGACTTTTGGCTCAGATATTCTAGGTACATACTCTACTTCTCTCCACCATCATTATTTTTGTTTATTTAGGTTCATTGTTGTAAATACTCTTTTATTGAAAACCTAGGTTTATAAATTTGACAGATTTTTATAATTTATTTGATATTTAGGGTTAATCTAAATTTATTATTCCCTATTTATCTCTTTTGGTTCCACACTAGTTTTTTTAAATTTGATTTTAGGTATTCTTCTCATTGTTTGATCTTTAGATTTAATATCTTTTTGGTGTTTAGGATTATTAAAAGTTTAATATTTTATAGTATAATTTGAAATTTTGTGATTGTTGAAATATTATGTTTGTTTGTAATTATTTGGTGTTTAGGGTTGGTAGTATTTAGGATTGATGCAAATTTATTATTTTCTCTTTTTGGAAAACCCTATATTGAGCATTTTATTACATTAACTATTTTTTGGTGAACCTTAGGTTGATCATTTTACAGATCCGGCTTTGATTCCCCTTATTTATTATTCCCTTTTTATTTTTTATACTTGTATGTGTGTGTGTGTGTGTGTAAATTATTATAAATTACTTGAAAATTGAAAATGAAGTAGTCTCTCAACTTTCAGGTCATGAAAAATAACAAATTTAATGGTAAATTGGACATGATTGAGACAAATTCGTTCTTATTATAACCTCAAAATTAAAAATTCCACGATTTACACATATTTAATAATTTAAAATGTTTTTTTAATTTATATTAAATTATACTAATTTTTTATTTATTTTTCATTTGTTTTATTTTTTTCAAAGTTTTTTATTTTTTTGAATATTTTTAATGATTTTTAATTTTTTTAATTTTTTTATTATATATAAATTTTTAAATATTTTTATTTTAAAAAAATATATTTTTTTTACTTTTATTAAATGATTTTATTTTTTTCTAATAATTTTAAATATGTATAAATAGTTTAAAATATATATGAATTTTTTCCATTACTTTTAATTATTTTAAATTTTCTTAATTATTTATAATTACTTATAATTATTTTTCATTAATTGTAATTTTTTTAAAAAATATTGATATTTAATTTTTTTACTTATTTATAATTTTTTTGATTTTTTTATGATTTTTAGTTTATGAAAAATTTAAATTATTTTAAATTATTTTTAATTATTTTAATTATTTTTTATATTATTGATATTTTAGTGATTTTTACTTTACTAATACTTTTAATTATTTGTAATTTTTTTAATTATTTATAAATTTTATAAATATTTGTAATTTTTTTAATTATTTATAATTATTTTATATTTGTAATTATTTTTAAATGTTGTAATTCATTGTAATTTTTATAATATTTTTATTTATGTTTAATTATATTATTTTTTTAACATTTTCTAATATTTTTAATTATGTATTAATATTTAAAATTATATATTATTTTTTTAATTATTTTGAATTATTTTTATTTGTTTGTTATTTTTTCATATTTTTAATGATTTTAATTATCTAAATATTTTTAATGATTCATAATTTTTTTTTTAAATTTTTAATTATTTGTGAATTTTTTAATTATTTTTCATTTTTGTAATTATTTTTAATATTAAAAAAAGAATTAATGATTTTAAAAAAATTTAAACCTTTTTTATTTTTTTTAATATTTATAATGTTTTTACTTTTTTAGTTGATTTTACAATTTTTATTTATTTTTTAATATATTTATTTTTTAAAATTTTAAATTATTTTTAATAATCTAAATTTTTGTAATTATTTTTAATATTTTATTTGATATTAACTAATTCTAATTAAATTTACTTTTTAAATTTTTTAATTAATTTTAATTTTAATTGGTTTTGATTTTTTGATTTTTTTGATTTTTTTTAAACAAAAATTATTTTATTTTTTCTTTTTAAAATAAATATTATTTGCGACCGAATATTCATCCTTCACAATTTTTTTTTCTAATATGATGGTTATTTGTGACGGATTATTCATCTGTCGTAATTAACCACAATTGGGATGTTGTTTTTCGAGGGAATCTCATCGCAAATTATGATTTGCGATGGGATTCCCTCCCAAAAAAATCAAATCTTTAGTAGTGCGACTACCTGTCTGGTGTGGAAATCATTGGTCTACCAAAATCTCGTCACACTGGGTGGCTTATGGGTGATGGAATTTCTGAAAGAGATATCGTCACAATCAATATTAAGGATCGGGAAGAGGCCCACCATTACATTTTTCATAATAGTTTAGAGGTTTTCCCATATGTTGAAACCCAAAAATAAATTCTTCAGCATTTGAATCCATCAAGGGATGAAATCTAGATATCTAATACACATAATAAACTATTTATAAGATGGTTTTGAGACCATATTTGTAGGGAGCGAGATGAAAATTTGGATTCAATTCCAGAAAGACTTCGATAGCTAGCCAGAGGACCAAGTTCGTATGTATTATCTTAGAATGGTTATGTAATTATTGTTTATATGTTCATTACAGATTAACATGATTAAGGTAGTACCATGATCAATAGTGTAGTTACACTTGTGGTTGAAGTGAAGCATGTTTCTGGTACTAAGGACATAAATCTAATTTTTGAAAATATGTCATACATTGGCATCATCAAATAAATATGGGAGTTAGATTATACAACATTCCAAGTGCCAATTTTTCAATGCAAGTTGGTTGATAAGAGGAGTGTAATTAAAATAAATGAATTGGGATTCGTGAAAGTGGATTTTAGAATGGAAGGGTACAAAGTCAAACTATTTATAATGGCCTCATAGGCAGTAAAAGTATTTTATGTTCCAGATCCTGCAAACTGAAAGTGTCCAATTATTATGTTATCGACAAGAACCACTAAAGAATCACATGAAAACTGAACTTAAGATTCCCCTTTCATTGATATGTATCATTTATTTCAAGCATTCATAATGTAGAAAGGGTTTTGTACATCAGAGGAGACCATAATGAAGAGATTTGGATACTCGATAGAGGGGTCAAAATCCCATCATCCTTTAAAAAATGAGTTCAATAATTAGGTTATATTGTTTTTAATATACATCATGTTACCTAATGTAATTATGTGTTTACTACTGCATTTATGTAATATAAATGAAATGGTAAACCACTTCTGTAGAAAAATATTTTTGTGCATGCTAATGCTTCCAAACCCGAGGAACAATAAGTTTCCCAATATACTATTACTCCCAGTGTAGAGGTACAATAGGTTTCTCCACCTGTTATTGCTCCTAGTGTAGAGGAACACCGACCATCTACTCACACAAATGCTACCAATCCATAGGAAAAACATATTGAAGATGTTGACTGTGGGGAAATGGTAGTAAACAAAGATCCAAAGCATTAGAAAAAAAGTGCGTCATAGCATGATGTTGTTAGAAAAAACTTATTAAGTCCAGAAGTAAAGGCATCAAATACGGGATTGGATGGTATGCGCACAACTAGCATGTTTACCCCAATAAGGCCATGTTCAGTAGTTACATTGGAATGATCACTTGAAAACACATTCCAATTGATGTAGATTTGTGGAACTATGTTATGTTAATGATTAAGGCACTGATTTGGGAAGAAATTGTGGTAACATTCTGACATCCTTTCTTTATTTTACTAAAAAAAATATTGAAACATTGACTTACTCTTCATCATACCTTGCAGAGCGAATTTATAATAGATGACTCCTACAATAAACATGTATTAATGTTTACATGAAAGATTCACAGTGTATTTCGTACAATTATAATGATATATCATTTTAATGATGTTGAAGAGAAAATAAACATTCACCCACCGCATATGTATGCACACCTGAGAATCCAAGAAGCATGGGATGCTTTTACTAGTCATCGTGCAAAGATGTCTTTTTAGGTACATTATGGATGGTAATACAATTTTTGATAGTATTTATATTCATTAATTTGATTGAGTATTTTTATTTATGAAATAGTTACTGAGTTCTTAAAATAATGAATGGGAAACAAAAGTAATGTACCACTACCGTAAAGTAAGGATGGGGTATTCTTCACTTGAAAAACAATGGTACATATTTTAAATATATAATATTAATTTTATGTGACATGGAACAAGAACATAATTACACTCCTCTGTTTATGTATAGATTGATGAATCTAAATCCAAATCCACTTCCATCCCACACCATATTCTAGGGGAGAAGGCACACATAAATAAATATGGGATACTAATATATGAAAAAACACAAGTGTGGGAAACATGTGTAGGTTTTACATGATAATTTGTTTTTCATTAAATCACTATTACATAATAATTATTATATATTTTATTATATTTTCAATCCAACTTAATCACAGGAATTATCGACACCTATGCCAGATGAACACCTATTATCGGTGTCCTTAAGCTACTAGAACAGTATGACCACGTCAGATGTGTGGGATTTGGGGTGACATCCTGAACATATTTTGAGAAAAAATAATAATAGGATGATAATGATGGAGAAAGGGAAGAGACAAAAGAAATATTAACTACCCATGAAGAAAAAATTTATTGGAATATTGAGTTTCTAGAAACTGTTATGGGGGGAAGCAAAGGGAAGAAAGATATCAAGAACAACCATTTCATGATGATATTTCCCCACCCCCACCAGTTATGAAGTGAGTCATTCCCCTCAAAGAGATTTCACAGTTGAGTTAATCAACATTCTAAAATTTTTTTATGTGAAATATGAATCAGGCAGACACTAATACCTTTCCTTATAGATATTCTTCAGGGTGAAAATTACTATGAAATATATCCATCAACACCCAACCATCTCATTGTTGTGAGGGATATGGTGTTCAATATCCAAGAATAAACACTACAAAACATAACACTTCTAACCGGTCATGTGAGAGTGGGGATTAGCATATCTCAAGATCCAAACACAGAACTACCTATTCCACTTGAAGATGAAGATATTCATATAGCTAAACAAGCAGTTAGAATATTTGTAGAATGACCATCATATCTTGTAAAAAAATTGACTAGGAGGTATTCATTTCCATTTTATTTTTCATACTAAACCTTTAACAATTAATGAAAAAATGTATGAACTGGTGAATTTTATTAAAGACGGAAGAAGGGAAGGGTTTAAATGAAAGGTCGACTCAAAATCATCTAAAGGATCAACCAAGTGATCAAAAATATCTTTTAAAATCACCTTTATCCCCTCCACCAAATATCTGCATTTACTAACACTGAAGTTTCATGTGGATACAAAGTTAGAAAATGATGGTAATCACATTGTTGATTTTGACGAATAAAATGTATGAAGAGGTTTTTATAGACTATATTTCTCTTGAAAATTTAATTGAAATACTCACCTATGATTGTCTTGGAGACTCAATTGTAAATGTATGCTTGAAGTATGTTTTCATGGTTTTGTTTTCCAAATGCTAATATACTGTGTTACATATGAGTAAATACAATTCATATTTTGGTAGGAATATATATCAATACCAATTAAAGTTAGTCCCCAGGAACATAAATCTGGACTCATTATTACTCGCAACACTTCTGCATATTAAACATCAATAGAGACAAAAAAATGGATGAAATAGTGAACAAACTAGACAAAGAGTTTGAAATAAAATTTACAGATGATAGACTCTTCTTAATACCATCGATGTAGGGTTAAAACTCTACAATTTAATCATATAAAATATATTTACATTTCTTTCATTACTTATTCATTTTTTTTCTTTTTGGAAAATTGGATGATCATTTCATTCAATTTGGATACTCTGAAAATTTATTTTATGGATTCACTGCTTCGGTACCCAACAAACATACCACACATGATGGAATTTTATAATTTGTAATATATAGAATCCAACATTTTACAAGTAAACTTCAAGTTATATATTTCATTTTATGTTTTAATGAGAATTATATTATGAAAGGGAAATATTTAAATACTGTGAAATTTATGGCCTGAGGACATGCATTGTGCACAAGGATACTAACATGTTCTACAAGTGGACAATTATTAGGGTATATTTAATAAGATTTCACTATCCAAACATATATCAAAAAAATTAATTATTTTTCTGAATGATTATATAGTGTCTGAAATAAACAAATGGAAAATATTGGAGATATTATGTCTATAAATTTATGAAATTGATAATATTCCCTCAAATAACTAGAATCCCTGAAGAGGTATTTTAAAAGATAATTACAGTTTCATTTAAAATATTTATTAATCGCTTGTGTATTAATATTTTTTCATTATTGCCATGACTGTTGAAAAAAATTCATATTCACAAGATGACATAGATTTGATTAGAAACGAATGGGCATCATACCTGCTAGAATAAGGTACACAGATAACATAAATATGTGAATTTCATAGAAGTAATGAATTATTTAATATTTGCATTTAATTTATTTCTTTTTAGTATTCCTCACATGATAATTGTTTTCTTATACAGGTGGATTCCTTTGTTCGCGTTCAGATGGTTTGTTTGAAACTAATCATGCTCATGATAGATTGGACTTCCAGGCTCAAAATGAGATAATGAAAACAAGGAATGTGTTAATAATCTATACAACCATTATAAAAAAGATGAATTCTTATTACTAATTTAATTAATTTTTACATCATTTTATCCACTATCTATAAGTTAATTTCCTTATCAATTTTATCTAATACTTATTTAGTTTTTTCATAGATCTTTTAGGAAGTGATATTTTTGTCTCAACAATCTGCAACAAGCCACAAAAGAGATAACGTGTTCCTTTATTCCAATGTTAACATGATTTCTATTACCTTTGTTTGTTGACCTACCAATATTTCATATTGAGTCGATGTTATTTCCAGAAAAACTTTTCTCATTTTTGAAATCCAAAAAGAGTATAGAAATATATTGTTCCAATTGTGGTGAATTCTCGTGATATAATCCACAGAAGAGATTCCCCTACAGTTCTAGTTTTAAAAAATGAGAAAGGTTTTTAGCTTAGAACATCATCTCAAAATATAATTTTGTATGTTCAATAAAGTAAGGAAATGGTTATCATGATAACATTGGTAGGTAGGGGTTTTTTAGACTTTTGGATGTTTAAGAATTAACCACACCTCAATCGGACACACGGTGTGACCGGTATGCCTCCAACTGCTTATTTTTATTTAAAATTGACATTAATTTTAATAAAAAAGACAAATAACATACTCAAAAACATGTAAACATATTAAAATTCTTTTTTTATACTTTAAAAAAATTGTCTATAAGTCATTTGTGACATGTAGGAATCATCCTCACATCAATCTGATACATGATATACCTAGTATGACTCAAAGTGTCTGTTATCAGTTCAAAATCAATATTTTAGTTCAGAATGTGTCACTCATTGAAAACATAGAAAATTTATTTATATTATCCTGATAAATTTTTACATCGATTTGTAAATTATTTGTGTCATTTAGGAATCAGTTTCATGTCAAACCGATATACGATGTGATTGGTGTGATTCAAAGTGTGTGTTTCCAATTTAAAATGATATTTTATTAAAAACGAAAAGTGATTTATGCAAAACTGAGAAAAAATATTTTTATTTTTTTATACTTTATAAAAATGATCCATAAATGATTTGGTACATTTAAGAAACAATCGTACCTCAATCTGACACATGGTGTGACCAATATGACTCCAAGTGCGTATTTTCATTTAAAATTGACATCAATTTTATTAAAAAGGACAACTAAAATAATCAAACCCAAGACAGAGAATTATTATTGTTTTGATACTTTAGTAAAATAATCCATTAGACATTTGAGATGTTTAAGAATCATCTGGACCAAAATCTAATGCACGGTGTAACCGGTATGACTACAAGTTCATCTTTTTGTTTTAAATTGACCATAAATTTTGCAAAAAGAAAAAGTGACATACTAAAAACCAAGAAAACTCATTCAGATTTTTATTATAATTTAGGAAATGACCCATGGGTCATTTTTTACATGTAGGAATCACCCTCATCATAATATGAAGTATGGTGTGACTGGTATGACAACAAGTGTGTCTTTTTAATGAAATTGACATCAATTTTTGTAAAACCAAAAAATATCCTACTCAAAACCAAGATAATGCATTCATATTGTACTTATACATTAGGAAAATAATTCATAGGTCATATTTGATTTGTAGGAATCATCCTCATCTCAATACGATGCATGGTGTGACCAATATGACTCAAAGTGTGTCTTTTTATTTAAAATTGAGATCAATTTTACTAAAAGGACATTTGACCCACTCAAAATTGAGAAACATTATTCATATTACATTGATACTTTATGAAAATTATCCATAAGTCATTTGAGACATGCATGAATGATTCACACTTCAATCTGACGTACAGTCTTACCGGTATGACTTAATGTGTGTCCTTTTATTTGAAATTGACATCAATTTTAGTAAAAAGGAAAACTGACCTAGTCAAAACTGAGAAACCGCATTAAAATTGTTTTGATACTTTAGTATAATGATCCATATTTTATTTTATATGTGTATGAATTATCTATACCTCAATTTGACAGGTGTTTTAACTGATATGTCTCAAAGTTAATCCTTTTATTTAAATTTGACATCAATTTTAGTAAGAACGATAACTGACCAACTCAAAACTGAGAGAACACATTAATATTATTGTGATACTTTAGGAAAAAGATAAATAAAACATTTTTGACATGTAGGAATCACCCACACTTCAATCCAATATTTGATGTGACCAGTATAACTTTAAGTGCATCCTTTTATTTAAAATTGACGTCAATTTTAGTTAAAATGAAAACTAACCTACTTAAAACTAAGAAAATGCATTCTGATTGTCTTGAAAATCTAGGAAAACAATCTATAAGTCATTTGATATGTGTGGGAATCAGCTTCACCTCAATCCAACACATAGTTTAACTGGTTTGACTCTAATTTCATCATTTTATTTAAAAATAACCTCAATTTTAGTAAAAAGGACAATAGACCTAGTAAAAAAAACTAATAAATTGCATTCATATTATTTTTATACTTTAGGAAAATGCTCCATAAGTCATTTTTGATGTGTAATAATTAATCATACCTCAATCGGATGCATGTTGTTACCGATATGACTCCAGTTTCATCTTTTTAGTTTGAATTGACATTAATTTTAGTAAAAAGGAAAACTAATCTGCTCTAAAACTGAGAAAATGCATTTAGATTATTTTGATATTTTAGGACATTGATTTATGAGTCATTTGTGACGTGAAGGAATCATCCAGAGCTAAATCCAGTGCATGGTGTGACCAATATGACTCCAAGTACATATTTTTATTTTAAATTGACATTAAATTTATAAAAAAGAATAAGTGACACACTGAAAATCAAGAAAATTCATTCATATTGTTTTGATAATTTCAGAAAAAATCCATTATTCATTTTTTATGTGTAGGAATCACTTGCACTTCAATATGATGCACGGTGTGACTGGTATGACTGCAATTTTATCTTTTTATTTAAAATTGACATCAATTTTTGTAAAAAGGAAAACTAACCTACTCAAAACTGAGAAAATTCCATTATATTGTTTTTATAATTTAGGAAAACAATCGAAATGTCATTTTTTACATGTAGGAATCAACTACACCTCAACTTGATGCATGGTGTGACCGATATGAATACAAGTGTGTCACTTCCTCAGAGATACCTTCCATGGACCTTTCATCTTGCTGATTATTTGGAGGTGTGATGCGAGAATTATTTTCATAAGAAATAGTACAATCCACATCCATGGCTCTGCCAAAGAAAATATATGCCTTCATCATTAGTTCATTGAATTTTTTTGGAAATGACCATTCCACATTCTCACCCTCATTTGGTTTCATCTTCTGGGTGGCTTTTCCACCCAAGACAAGACATACCTACAGTTGAGAGTGACTCTCATGTGATTTGGATTTTCTAGGGATAAACCTTTCAAATACCTCCATATCTACTTCGATTTTCTTAGCATTAAAGGCCCTTGCAGCACCTAGTTTCTCACTTCAACTATTGATCAACTGAGTCTTGAAAAACCTATTCATCAATGGATTGACCATCCATTGATGTCACATCATTTCAAGAAACATATCTATTGTTTAACAAGGTTAAACAAAGTAAATTTTCAAAACCTCTAAGTTCTACAAACATGCTTGGTTCCAGAAATATGATTTCGAGAATGAAATTCTAAAAAAGTGATTATGGAAATGAAACTCAAAAAAAGTATATAAAGACAATTATTCTACCTCAAAGTGCATATAATCTTACAAAATCAGAGTACAAGTATGAGGAATTATAATATAGTTATACTTTCCTCGACAAAAAAAATGCAGCAGAAAACCTATAACAAATAATTAACAAGTAATAAATCTTTTAACCCAAAGAGTTGGGTATCAAAAAACCTTGGATAAGGTCCCTTGATTTATACTTTCTAGAAAGTTTGTCTTACCCACACCAGGGTAAGACCTAGATATGATGATCAGAGTCTGTCTTGTTATCCCCGCAAGCCCTAAACTTCAAGGCAGTCAGCACCTCTATCTTTCTTAGCAAGTAAGCACTCAACTTCAAGGTAGTCGGCTCCTCTGTCTTCCTATCCTCAGAATCCCTCGATGGTATACAACAACAATCAGATTTGCACAAAAAAAATCTGAACAATAATTTCAGTACACACAATGAAATAAAGTCTATCTCCCTAGAAATCACTTCAGCAGCATGTAATCTCTAGATTGATCAACTTATCCTGAGCTCTTTCAAGTGAGCTCTTATTTATAGGCACAACACCAATCGTCGACTCCCTCCTCCAACGGACATATTTTTCCATGAATTTCAGAGTGACCTATACATGTGTCACTCAAAGAATGGTTAGTTAGTAACTGAATTCACGACATTGTTTTATAAAAAAACAAGTGTAAGCAAAAAAATATGGTCACATGACCAAAAACCAATATTCGGAATGTGAGGAAATATGAATGTTTTGAGTCTAACCAAAAATGAATTCGATGTCTGTAATACAAGGATATTCAGATTTTGGTTTCTAAGGAATTTAGAACCTGAACATTTTATAATTACAGTGTCTGAAATTCAAGGATATTCGGAATCTGGATTCACAATAATTCAGAACCAGAACTTACAAAGTTCAGAGTATGAGTTCATCAGAATTCGAAGTCAGAACTTACAAATTTCAGAGTCAGAATTCCTGATAATTCAGAGTCTGAAATTACAATGTTCAAAGTATGAAATCATTATAATTTGGAGTCATAACTCATAAGTCTTTGGAGTCTGAATTTAGATAACTCAGATTCAGAACTCAGAAGTGTTCGGAGTCAGAACTCAGAAGAGATTGGAGTCTGAATTCAGAGAACTCAGTGTCAGAACTCAGAAGAGTTCGGATTCTGAATTCAGAGAGCTCGGCGTCTGAATTCGGATTTTGAAAACATAAATTTATTTATCTAAATATTATATGATTCTGAGGTTTGGAACTAGAAACCAAATTTTACACTTAGACAAGATAATGAAAAATGAAAAATACAGTAAGCATAAATTTCCTTGGGAAGGGAAATATTCCTTATAGAAGTAAAACACAGGGTAAAAATTGCCTTGAGATAGGGTGTTTGTGATTTTCAAAACAAGAAAGAATGGTAAAGTCATAAGGAAACATTATTTACTTAACAATATCCCCAAAGTATGAAGGAATGTAAAATTAATAAAGAAAACCTTATTGACTCAACAATCTCCCCATTTTTGGAAATCACAAACATCCTTATGAAAAAGAATAAAAGGACTTCGAAAATATTTTTCTAGACTTTGAAATGAAAATTATCTCCCTTATCATATATACAATGATGAATACCACTAACTCCCCCTTAGGCTTTGAAACACTAAGGATCATATTCTAGATTTTCAGAATGAGATTTTTCATTATCTTGAGTACGGAATTCTCTGTAATAAAAACTCCCCCTTAGATAAACTCCTCATTACTTAGGGATATTTCTTCTTTACTTAGTATTCTTTTTTTCCTTTCTCCAACTTTGTTATTTTTGAAAAAGAATTTGAGGGAATGGAAAAGTAAATATAGTACGTGAAATATTATTATAAACATCCAGACAAAAACGATAAACAGAAATTTCATTAAGATAGGAAGAATTTGTACAAGGAAATAAAATAAAATAAAAGATCAGATTTGATCTATTTTCCTTCCTTCTCCTTGGGTATCAATTTCTTCACTATGGTTTTCAGCTTTTTGAGTTCCTTGTGATATTCCTCTACTTCATTTAGGAGTTGATCATGATCCTCATCTTTCTTCTCTAAAGCTTTGATTCTTTCATCGTGAGCCTTTAGAACCTCTTCTTAAGCCTTAAACAGTCCTTCTTGCTTGACTATCTTCTCTTCGATCTCGATCCGAAGATCCCTTTACCACTTCCTACTTTGGGCAATAGAATACAACATCCCATTCGGATCCTTGACCTCCTGAATCTGAGTATTCTGCTCAAGATTTAGCTTTTCCTCAAAGCTAGTCATGAGATCTTTGATCTTACCATATTCAGTATAAAAATATTCCTTAACATCATCTTGAAACTTATCAAGCTCTCTCAAATCTTCAACTATATTTTTTGACTAGCTAACTACTTTATTACAAGACCTTTTGTGGTCATCATAGTTAATGAATAAGTTCTTGAAATCTGCCTCAAGCTTTACACACTTATCCATCACCATGGATACTAAATCCGATTTTTTATTTGAGCTTTGTTAGAGCATCTGACATCTCGATTCAATGATTATAATGATCGGAATGGTGTCAGCAAGATTCTTCAATGATTGAATGATGAAATCATGTCCAAGAGTGGATGATTCTGAATCTGATATTTTCTTGGTGATGATTCATCCTCTAGCTGGACAATATTCCTCTTCGAAGATCCACTAGCTTTCTTCTTCTTTAAAATAACTTTAGGTGGTGTATCCACAATCACCTGTTTTCATTTGTCAGTTCTCGGAACAACTTCCTCATTCGGGGATTTATGTTCACTTCCAGACAGCTGAACAACTCCATCTTCATCTATCTTTTCTTTCTCAGTTCTAACCTCAGCATATTCAAGATGTATGAAATCATGTTTTGAACTTTCTTCCTCTGACAATTTATTAACTTCTTCTTCACCCTTTTCATCTACACCTTCCTCATCCTTCCTAGGAGTTGCGATCTTTGAAGAATCTGCTTCAGAATTTTGGATTGATAGTTTCTCGGATTCACTTTCCTTCTCATGATATTCTTCATCTTGTTTTATCAAATCAGTTGTGTCATCACTACTTTCAACTTCTTCTATTTCTTCCCCAGTTATATTTTCTTCAACAATATTTTCTTGTAATTTTTCTGGAGTGAGTAATTTCTTACCTAGAGTCTCAGGTAAAGGATCTAATAAGAAATATTTTGGTACAAGGATGTTCTTAGATGCTTTCTCAGTATCCCTCAGTAGGGATTGAACGATTTTAGCTTCAGAAATCTTCTTCTTTTTTTTCTCTTTAGATTGCTTCTCAATCTCATCAGCTACCTTCTCTTTCAAAGACTTAGCCTCCACATGATCCAAGCCAGACTATGGATCTCCTTCCTTCTGATTCTCTTTGTCTTCCCTCCACTTGGATACAACCTCATCTGGATAGTCTTTCTACTTCTTAGGCTTTGGAGGTTCAGATTGGGGTTCCTTAGCTTTAGGGTTTTTCTATACTTCTTCTACTTCATTCATTTTCTTCTTCTTTCCATCCTTTTTTGATGGTTCAACCACTTGTTGTTCCTTCAGAATAGCTTCAACTTCTTGCACTGGTAAATCATAGAATTCTCATGATTCCTTAGAAAAACAATCTTTCGTCCTTTTTAGGGTGTCATCACTAATCAGCATGACATTTCAATTCCTCGACTATGAACTGTATGGGATTTTGAAGGACTCTAAGCTTCAAACAATTAGCTTAGAAAGAAAGGTCGGGTACATAATTATTTGAGCCATCCGATTTCCATTCTTGATGTTCTCAAGCATAATGAGAATATACTTCATCAAGTTGATCTTCCTTAGATTTACAAAAAAAATCTAGGATGTACATGTCACTCTTCTTCAAGGTGTCCTTATCACCTTTTCTCGGAATGATGAAACCTTGAACCCAAAACTCAAGGATACAATTATTTGTAGAAAAATGAGCAATCTTCAGAGTCTTGACATCTGAAAGTCCAAGAAACTCCATAGCCTTCACCTTGAAAAAACTTCCTTGGACATACGACAACTTGTGGGAACAGAACTCGGCTTCCCTTTCATATAGAATTCCAACAAGGCTAGCTACCTTTGTATAATATAGAGCATAGGTTTTTCCATATCTTTTGAATGAGAACATATCTCTTCATTATTCCTTAAAGAAACTAACTGACTCATAAAACTCAACAAGTAGATCCGGATACACCAAATCTTGAGAACCTTGTCTTGATATGCAAACACTTTCCCATCCATTGATCATTTTGTTCTTGGAGATTATAAAATCATAATTGTTGAAGAAATTTGGATGCAGTAACCTTTCACTATACACCTGCCACTCCAAAATCGACTTGACAGTAGACATATCTTTCTGAGGTGATTCTTCTACAGACATTCAGAATTTATAAAGATTTGAGAAGTTCCGAATAGGATTTTGAAAGAGGGGCGGAGCTTCGGCACGCAAAGGCTTGAAATCCAATGTGGGACAACCCCTTGAGTGTCCTTTATGTAGGCGTTTGAAGCGCCAGTTGAACTTCCAAAGTCAATCCAACGGTTGAGATTCCTTCTAATTAGATCTAACAGTCGAAATGATAGTTACATGGAGATCTTGATAGAATCCAAACTTTTGAGGTTTTTTAAAGGAAAACATTCAGATTTAAGGAATCTAGAATCAGAAAAATTTTAAAAACAATAGAAACTACCAGCAAGTAAAAGGTCATTACGAAAAGTCAATAAAGAATCATACCTTTAAAATTGCTAGGAAGATTATTCGTAATATGTAATATTATTCTTGAAGAACTTAAGATTCACAAAAAAAAGTTTGACTATGAAATCCTCTATTAGGAAAAAGAATTGAGTATGCAAATCTTCATTATGAAAATTTATAGTATGAGAATTTTCATTATGAAAATTTCAAGTACGAAAATCTTCATTAAGAAAATTTTCATTACAATAAATATGAAAAAATCTATTACAGAAATTTTGAAAAAATCCATTACAGAAATTTTGAAAAACTTCATCACGGAAATTTTGAAAAACTCCATTATGGAAATTTTGAAAAACTAACTATGAAAAGGTTTTAAAAAACTAAATAACAAATTTATCCCTCTTTAAAAAGGATTTTATTACTGTAAGGAGATTGGTTCAACAGAAAGTTAACATGGAAGATTAATTTATGGTTATCTTTCCTAACTTCTGTTTAATGTATTAAAATCTATCAGAGGATATAGATTTTCTGAAAATATCAGCAAGTTGATCTTTCATTCTGATAAATTGAAGAATGATATCTCTTTTTTGTTCGTGATCCCTAGGAAAGTGATACCGAATATATATGTGATTTTCACGAGCGTGATGTGCATTGTTTTTACTAAGGGAAATGGCACTTGTATTATCACACAAAATTTTTGTTTTGGTAAAACTCATACCGTAGTCTGAGAGTGTGTGTTGCATCCACAATACTTGAGCACAACAACTTCCAACTGCTACATATTCAGCTTCAACAGTGGAAAGTGCTACTGAGTGTTGCTTCTAGAAAGACCAAGAAACTAAATAATCTCCTAATAAATGACAGGTTCTGGATGTACTCTTTTTATCCATTCTACATCCACCAAAGACAATATCTGAAAGACATTTCAAAACAAAATCATTTCCAGATGTATAAAAGTGTCCTAAATCCATGGCTCTCATTAAGTAGTGAAAAATTCTTTTCACTTCCTTTAAATGAGACTCCTTAGGAATAGATTGATATCTTTCACATATGCATACTGAAAACATTAAGTCTGGATGACTAGTTATTAAGTAAACTAGAATTCCTATCATACCTCTAAAAGATATTTGATATACTGGTTTCCCAGCTTCATCAAGATCAAGTGTATTTGAGGTACCAATGGGAGTACTTATACTCTTAGTGTTGTCATATCCATACTTTTTAAGAAGATATTTGATATACTTATGTTGAGATATATAGGTTCCTTCTAGTTTTTTAGAAATTTTAAAACCAAGGAAAAATTTTAACTAATCCATCATACTTATTTAAAACTTAGATATCATTAGATCCTAAAAGTTATTAGTTAAATATTTCCAAGTTGAACCAAATATAATGTTATAAACATAAATTTTAAAAATCAAAATAATTTTTCTTATATTTCTTTATAAAAAGGGTTGGATATGAATTTTCCTTAACATAATTATTTTGAATCAAAAATCTTTTATGTCTATCATACCAGGCTCAAGGGGCTTTATTAAGCCTATACAAGGCTTTGGTATGCCTAAAAACAAGTTTAGGAAGTTTTGTATCTTCAAAACTAGGAGGTTGTTCAACAAAAACTACCTCTTGAACATTACTATTAATAAAAGCACATTTCACATCCTTTTGAAATTTTCTTAAATTTCAGAATGCTACAAAGGAATGTAAAATATGAATAGATTCAAGTCTAGCTACTGGAGCATAGGGTTCTTCATATTATATTCCTTCTTGTTGATTATAGCCTTTAGAAACTAATCTAGCTTTGTTTCTTACTATGATACCATTTTCGTCACACTTATTTCTAAAGACCCATTTTACACCAATGATAGAAGTTTCCTTAGGTCTTTCGACCATGTTCCAGACATTATTCCTTTCAAATTCATTTAGTTCATCTTGCATGGATTTAATCCAATCTTCATCACATAAATCTTAATCAATTCTTTTTTGTTCTAATTGGGAACGGAATGCTAGATGTTATACTTCCTTTCATAAAAAACATTTAGTCCTAACAGGTTGATTCACATAACCAATGATACTATCACTGGGATGATTCGTAAGAAACACCTGATTTGGGTTTTGTAAAACCTTTTCATCAACATAGGGTACTAAATCGTCTAGGGTAAATGTTTGAGAAACATCTTCAGGGAAATTTTCCTTATCAGAAGGATTTTCTTTCAAAGGATGATAATCAGTTTTTGAAAACACATCCAAAGATATAGGTTGGGGTTGTTTAAAAATAAAGGGATCAGTTTCATCAAATTTCACATGTATTGTCTCTTCTATAGTATAAGTGTTTTTATTGAAAACTCTATAAGCCTTAAAAGTTTTGGAGTAGCCTAAGAAAATTGCTTCATCATATTTTTGTGCTAATTTATGCAGATTATCATTAGTATTCAGAATGAATACTTTTCAACCAAACACCTTTAAGTAGAAAAGTATAGGTTTTCTACCATTCCATAACTCATAAGGGGTTTTGTTAAGAAAAGTTTTAATTAAAACTCGATTTATAGTATAAAAAGTAGTACATACAACTTCAGCCCAAAAATGTTTGGCTATAGAATATTTACACAACATGGTTCTTGTTATGTCTTGAAGAATTCTATTTCTTATTTCAACAACACCATTCTTCTGAGGAGTTCTTGGTGTTGATAAGTTATGAGTAATGCCTTTTCTACTACAAAATGTTTCAAAATCAGAATTTTGAAATTCTCCACCACGATCACTATGAATAGTTCTCAATGAAAGGTTTTTTACATTTTTAACCTGGGATCTAAAACTTTTAAAATATGAAAAATCTTCAGACTTCTTTGATAGAAAATAGACCCACGTAAACCTAGTGTTGTCATCAACTAAGACAAATAAATAATATTTTCCACTAATGCTTCTAGTTTGTGTCGGGCCAAAAATATTCATATGCACTAATTGTAATGCATTAGTAGTTGAGACTTCACTTATTGACATAAAACTTGATTTATGTATCTTTCTATATTGAAAAGGGTCACAAACTTTTGAATAATCAAATCTATGCTCCAGTAGATCCTTAACTAGTATTTTCTTAGAATGTTTTCACAGGTTTCTAAGGTTACAATGTCCTAACATTATATTTTATAACCAAGAATGATCTTCCATTGCACTATGGCAAGGTAGTATTTTCTCTTAAGGTCTTCTATGTTTAGTGTGTATATATTCTCTTGACTATGGTCAGAAATAATAATCTCTTCCTTGTAATTGTGTACTAAGAACTTATCATTCCTAAAATTCACAAGATAACCTTCATCACATAATTTTCTTAATCTAATGAGGTTGTGCTTAAGACCCTTAACAAATAAAACATTTTAAATCAACATTTTTCCAAGAAAAATGATGTTACCTATACCAATAATTTCTACCTGATCATTATCTCCGAAAGTTACTTTTCCCCGTTATGTCTTGATAATCTTTTCAATGTAGTTTTTTTACTATTCATATACCGGGAACATCCACTATCCATATACCATGAATTGTTGTTGGAACATTCTTTATATTCTTGAAAAATAAGAAAAAGTTAGGTTTTCAAAATCCAATATTGCTTGGATCCGAAAATCATAGAAAGCACACTTTTAGGCACCCATATTTTCTTAGAGAAATAGGCTTTATGAAATCCCAAAGACTGAGTTTTTTTTAGGGAACAATTTTTTTCCTAGTGTCCACCACACTGACACTTAGTGCAGAATAGAGCACTTTGAGGAACAAAATAATTGTTACTAAAAACCGGTTTAGAACTAGTATAACCAAAACAAAAACTATTCCTTAGAGGTTGGATTTTAGAATACATCTTATCAGAATTTTCCTTACCTACGTTAAAGTTTGTCCAACACTTCCTCAAGGAAAAAATTTCGTATTTCAGTTTGATAACTATGTTCTTGTCTTTAAAAGAATTTGATTTTGAACTAGAGTTAGGCTCCAAAAAAGTTTTCTTAGAAATTACGTTTTCTAGATCATTAGAATGTTTATTCTTCTCACAATTTACTTCCTCAATATTTTTTTGAAATACATTCAAAATAAAAAATTTCATATTAAGATCTTCATAAATATCTGATATTTCCTTAGTAAATATAGTATTCCTAGAAATTTACTTATCAATATTTTTCATGAGTTTGGAATTCTCATTCTCAAGGAGTTTGGAAAACCTAGAAACTTCTTCACAGGTAGGTAATGTATTATCTTCATCATAAAAATATTTATCATCAGAAGAGTTATAATATTTATCATTACTAAAATTTTCAGTTAAAGAAACATTGGCCATTTATTTAGCATTGTGTATCTTAGTCATTAAGTAATGATTGTCAATAGGGTGTCTGGAAATTAGACCAAGATTCTTCTGTACAGAAGATTCGTAACTTGATGAATCATCTGAAGAGTGTCCACCACTGGAACTATAGGTGTCATTAGATTTCAAGACTTTCTTATCTTTAGCCTTGTAGTACTTCTTTCTGTTTCTCTCAGAATGATTTTCCTTTCTTTCCTTTCTCTTGAGCGTAGGAAAATCAGGCCTTATGTGTCCATCTCTCTTGCATTTGTAACATGTGACTTCTGAATCTTTCTTATATTTCCTTTCTTTCTTCTTGAATCTGGATGGATGGTTCTTCTATCCAACAATATTGTTCATACTTCGATCAAGATTGGAAAACTCATTCTCTGAAGATTCACTTCCACTAGACTCAGATTGGATAACAATCTTCTTAGATTTGGATCTAGTAACTCTCTAAGGAGTCTTGGCTTTCACATTATTTGAAGTTATAGTAAAAGCAACACTACCATCCCCATTCTTCTTCTTAATGTTATTAGCATATCTCTTCATTCTAGTCTCATGTTGGAGAAGAGTTCAAAAAAGATCATCAAGAGAAATCTGAGTAACCTTTATGTTCTCATCTATAGCAGACCTCTTGTATTCCCAGTCATTTGGCCAGATGTTTATGACATTTTCAACAAGAGCTTCATCTTCTAATCCTTTCTCACCCATGGATTTTAAACTATTTGCAATTGTAATGAATCTTTGTTTCACCTTACATATGGGTTCTCCGTAAGGAATGCATAAACCATGATATTCAGCTCTGAGCATGGCTCTTCTAGTTTAAATTACATTGGATGTTCCAAAGTGAGTAACTTCAAGTTTCTTCCAAATACAATTTGCAGCTTCACAAAATGAAATTTAGCTATATATATTTCTAGTCAAGGAACAAAGTAAAGTTTTGTGTACCTTATAATTCAGTTTATATTCATGATTTTCTTTATTGGTGATGGTACTAACTTTCTTGTCATGGATTTTATATCCTCTATTAAGAACAACAAAATTATCTACTCCAGTATTGATAATGAAAGCCATCATGCAATCTCTCCAATATTCATAATCATTTCCATCAAAGATAGGTGGTCTTGTTGTATTGAGAATGTCTATGGAACCAATATTGATTCCTTCCATATTTTAGAAATATCTTTCCACACAAATTTCTTAATAGAGAAAGTTCAGATTCAAGGAAAATATTCCTAAATAATAAAAAATATAGAACAATAAAAACATGAGCAAGGAAAACATATATGTGAATATAAGTATTTCAGAGACCTACTCTGATACCAATTGTAGGATCGAAATAATGAATTAATATACTAATGTAGTATCTATGTATTCTTAATATACAAGAGGGGGGGAATTTTATACTTTAAAAAATTCATTGGGAACTTTTAAAGTTGGTTAGAAACCTTTCTATTGTTTAACAAGTTTAAACAATGTAAATTCAAAAAACCTCTATGTTCTACAAATATGCTTGACTCCGGAAATATGATTCTGAGAATTTAATTCTGGAAAAGTGATTCTGGAAATGAAAATTAACAAAAGTTTACAAAGAAAAAGATTCTACCTTAAAGCGTATATAATCTTACTAAATCGGAGTACTAGTATAAGGATGTATAAGATAGTTATACTTTCCTTAATAAATAAAATGCAGCAGAAAACTTGAAACAAACAAATAAAAAGTAGTAAATATTTTAACCCAAAGTGTAGGGTATCCAACAACCTTGGATAAAGGTCCCTTGATTTGTAATTTCAAGAAAGTCTGTCTTACCCACACCAGGGTAAGCCCTCGATATGAAAATTGAAGTCTGTCTTGCTATCCCTACAATCCCTCAACTTCAAGGTAGTCAGCACCACTGTCTTCCTCAGCAAGGAAGCCCTCAACTGCAAGGTAGTCGGCACCTCTACCTTCATATCCCCGATAGCCCTCGATTGTACACAACAACAATCAGATTAACACAAAGAAAATATGAACAATAAGTTCAGTACGCACACAGAAATAATGTCTCTCTCTCTAGAAATCACTTCAGCAGAATGTAATCTCAAGATTGATCAACTTATCCTGAGCTCTTTCAAATGAGCTCCTTTTTATAACCACAACACCAATGGTCGGATCCCTCCTCCAATGGTCATATTTACCCTTGAATTTCATAGGGACCTATACACATGTCACTCAAACAACGGTTAGTTAGTAACTAAATGCACGACATAGTTTTATAACCAAAATAAGTGTAAGCAAAAAATATGGTCACATGAAAAAAAACAAATATTCAGAATATAAGGAAATATGAAAGTTCAGAGTCTAACAAAAATGAATTCGAAGTCTGTAATACAAGGATATTCGTATTCTGTTTTCTAAGGAACTTGAAACGTGAACTTTTTAGAATTATGGAGTTTGAATTTCAAGGAAATTCGGAATCTGGAATCACAAAAATTTAGAAAGTGAACTTACAAAGTTCAGAGTCTGAGTTCATGATAATTCAGAGTAAGAACTTAAAAAGTTCAGAGTCAAAATTCATTAGAATTCGGAGTCTGAACTTACAAAATTTGGAGTCTGAATTTATAAGAATTCGAAGTCAGAACTCATAAAATTTCGGAGTCTGAATTCAAAGAACTCAGAGTCAGAACTTAGAAGAGTTCGGAGTCTGAATTCAAAGAACTTGGAGTCAGAACTCCGAAGAGTTCAGAGTCTGAATTCAGAGAACTTGGAGTCAGAACTCAGAAGAGTTGGGAGTCTGAATTCATAGAACATAGAGTCAAAACTCGGAAGAGTTCGGAGTCTGAATTCAGGGATCTCAGAGTCTGAATTCGAATTCTGAAAACAAAATGTTCTTTATTTAAGTATTATATGATTATGTGGTTTTAGACTTGAAACTAAATTTTACACTTAGACAAGATAATGAACATTGAAAAACATGGTAAGGATAAAATTCCTTGGGGAAGTAAAATTTTCCTTACAGAAGTAAAACAAAGGGTAAAAAGAGATTTTCCATGACATAAGGTGTTTGTGATTTTCAAAATAAGAAGGAATGGTAAAGTCATAAGGAAACCTTATTGACTTAGCAATCTCCCCAAAGTATGACGGAATGGAAAAGTCATAAGTAAAACCTTATTGACTCATCAATTTTAACACTGCATGTGCACGCAACACCTCCACCACATCCACAACATTCCCCGAACCTACCTTCTTCTAATTGACAATTTCATCCCATGTGCTGACATGATTTACACTTCCATCCATACTATTATCACTAACCCTACTGATATCTCATTTAGAAGTATCACCTGTAATTCCATTAGCAGCACCACCTGACTTCTATCCAGAAAAATTTCTATTCATATTCCGCCTCTATTCAACCTGAATTCCATTGTGAATCATGGCCTTGTTAGCCTCTTCCATTCAAATCAACCTCAACCTTCTAATACCTTTAAGGCAGGTGGTTTTCTCATGCCCACACACTGATAAAAGATTACAAACATTCAGTTTTTTATAGGTAGATATATAATGACCAAAAACCTTATAGTTCAAACAAAAAACCATGGATTCTTTCATACTTAATTTTAAAATTTAGTTCATCATCATATATAGAGATAAAAACTCTATCAACTAGAACAGATCACATATCAATTTCAAATAATAACCTAGAAAAATTACTAAATATAGAAGTTTTAGTTTCTTTATCAAGTTTAATTAGAATTCCAATAGCTATTTCTATATCATAGAGTATTTTTGGGTTCCATATAATCCATTTAAGTCTAAACATCACGACTCATACCTGAACTGATGATCATCCAACCTCCATGGGGTTGAACTTACAATCCCATTCATGGATATTAATGAATCTCAGATCGAGATATATTGTAACATCACAAGTAAGTAATGAATAATAGATATTTTTATCCATGTCTATTAATGATTAAGATAGTGTTTTAGAGGCTTAAAATGAAAATAAATCCAATCTTAAGCATGGAATACACTAATATTCTTAAAAGATTATTTTACTGCCTTTTGATGGCAAACCATTTTTGAATCTATATTTTGACAGTTTTATAAACTATGTTTGTCAAAATAAACTTATTCTTTATGATTGAGACATCAAAATTTACCTTGTGTGAATTTTTGGTATTTTTCTGACAATGTTCATTTTTTAATGAATATTGAAAAATGCTGCATTTTACATCAAAACTGTTTTTTAATCTAATTTATTTATATGATTAGATTATGTTTTGAATTGGTTTTGAAGTTAAATTAGAATATAATTTTACCATTTAATCCAATGGTGGTCATTGGAATCAATTTCACTTTGAAATTAGACTTAAACTGGTGTCAATCTTTTGATACTTATTGTTTCATAAAAACACGCTATTTGCTCTGGCAGCGGGAATTAATTATTGAATTAATTAATGTGACTTATATGATTTGAATTTTGTAAAATGGACTTCATTTTTGAATTAGGAATATCAAATATAGCTTAGGGTGAATTTTTGGTAATTTTCTGAAAAACATCTATTTTTGATGAATAGTGAAACCACTAAGTGATAATCAAGCAAACTGATTTTTCAGTTAAATGAAAGTTTACCACTAATGTGTATTGAATTTTGAAAATCCGACATACATGGTTTTCATTAAGAAGTAAAATGTGGTTCAATGAGATTATAATAATTTTTTGGTGAATAGTAACTTATTAAGTTCTTAATCACGATTAGTGGTAATTAGGGTTGTTTAAGGTATAAATAATGCTTTAATAATATGAAATGACCTAGACACATGTCCCAACCTCATTGGTTGTGTCATGGCCGACCATGACATGGCATGGGTCAACTTGGGGACCCCATGGATCCACTTTTGTTGGGAAATGACATAAATTACTTTTTATTTAATGTTAAAGTGAAAATGACACAAAAATAATATGTTTTGCGAAAACAATTTTTAAGTGGGGTTATACAAATCCAAATTTTGATTATAAATAGTCATTGGAAAGATAAAAAGATTTCCTATATCATAGTATTTTATATATAATTTTTAGACATTAAATAAATTTAATTATGTATGACATAATAATGATGCAGCGATGACATCATTATTTGACGATTTAAATAAAATAGAAAGATAATGTACAATCTATGAACTAAACATGTACAAAACCAATTGGATGAGTGGATTTCGAACCATTATCACCTTATCCACTAATTCTATCAATGTGGGACATTTTAAAACCGAAACACATTTTCAAATAAAGTAATGTTTCTTTACTTTCCAAAAGTGCCCCTCCTCTCCCCTTATAAAAGGCCCCCACCTCTACCTCATTTCACACACTCTTCAAGCATTTGGCTCGGCCAACCCCTGCCCATTTGCTCTCTCCACATCCCTCTCCTAATCCTAGAGGATTCACTTTGGGAAGAATCCTTTCAAAGGAAGCCTTTAGGCTCAAACCAAAAGGAGTTACGCTTTTTAAAGGTAATTCATTCTCTCATGTTCATTTGTTTTATTTTGCTTCTCCAACCCCCTAAACTCTTTTTATTTACTTGTTTTGTAACAAAACCAGTATCTTAAATATACTAGGTTGTTGTTATAAGATTTATTTGAGCTACACTCTCACACAACTACATAAAATGGTTAAAGAACATAAGGTTTCCTTGGATGGCGAAATTCTGCCTCCCGAAACGATGATTGTTCAACACTCATTAAACACCTTCAAAGGTGGCCATTATGATGTTACTATTTTTATATATGATATATAATATGTTTATGATTTCCTTAAGCTTCTGTTTTTTCATTTTGGGCATACCTTTATGGTTTCCATTATGGGTAAAACACGATATTTTCATTTTAGGAAGCGCGGACTACCGCCCCCTAAAAGTGATTTGATTCGTTAATACCATATGTGGGATGTGTAAAGGATAAAGTTAATGATATTATATATGTTATTATACTGGAATTATAATATACTCTTATATCATTATGATTCCATTCCAGAAAATATGAAATAGAAATGGAAGTAGCGTTCATGCGTACGTACGGCTTACCGTCTCCATGAACGGTGCATTTCATTTCTTACCTCTAAATGATTATGTAATATTATAAATGCATGTATGTACTGGATATATATGACATATATGATATATACATCATGAATACCATTCTGGAAATAATGAACCTTTGACCAAATTAACAACATGTAAGTGTAAGAAGTCTATTTTTGACTTAAGAACCAAATACCGACAAAATGAACATTATTAACTTAAATGATTACATGATGTTCATAACATGGTATAAAAGGAATAATGAACTTGAAAAAGATTCTTAAGAAAGCATAGATTAACTCAAGTTTATTATTCAGGAGATTAAAGAACGGTCGGATGAGTGGATTATGAACTACACATGTCCAAAACCAATTGGATGAGTGGATTTCGAACCCTTATCACCTTATCCACGAATTCTATCAATGTGGGACCTTTTGAAACCGAAACACATTTTCAAATAAAGTAATGTTTCTTTACTTTCCAAAAGTGCCCCTCCTCTCCCCTTATAAAAGGCCCCCACCTCTACCTCATTTCACACACTCTTCAAGCCTTTGGCTCGGCCAACCCCTGCCCATTTGCTCTCTCCACATCCCTCTCCTCATCCTAAAGGATTCCCTTTGGGCAAAATCCTTTCAAAGGAAGCCTTTAGGCTCAAACCAAAAGGAGTTACCCTTTTTAAAGGTAATTCATTCTCTCATGTTCATTTGTTTTATTTTGCTTCTCCAACCCCCTAAACTCTTTTTATTTACTTCTTTTGTAACAACACCAGTATCTTCAATATACTAGGTTGTTGTTATAAGATTTATTTGAGCTACACTCTCACACAACTACATCAAATGGTTAAAGAACATAAGGTTTCCGTGGATGGCGAAATTCTGCCTCCCGAAACGATGATTGTTCAACACTCATTAAACACCTTCAAAGGTGGCCATTATGATGTCACTATTTTTATATATGATATATAATATGTTTATGTTTTCCTTAAGCTTCTGTTTTTTCATTTTGGGCATACCTTTATGGTTTCCATTATGGGTAAAACACGATATCTTCATTTTAGGAAGCGCGGACTACCGCCCCCTAAAAGTGATTTGATTCGTTAATACCATATGTGGGATGTGTAAAGGATAAAGTTAATGATATTATATATGTTATTATACTGGAATTATAATATACTCTTATATCATTATGATTCCATTCTAGAAAATATGAAATAGAAATGGAAGTAGCGTTCATGCGTACGTACGGCTTACCGTCTCCATGAACGGTGCATTTCATTTCTTACCTCTAAATGATTATGTAATATTATAAATGCATGTATGTACTGGATATATATGACATATATGATATATACATCATGAATACCATTCTGGATATAATGAAACTTTGACCAAATTAACAACATGTAAGTGTAAGAAGTCTATTTTTGACTTAAGAACCAAATACCGACAAAATGAACATTATTAACTTAAATGATTACATGATGTTCATAACATGGTATAAAAGGAATAATGAACTTGAAAAAGATTCTTAAGCAAGCATAGATTAACTCAAGTTTATTATTCAGGAGATTAAAGAACGGTCGGGTCAAGTCGGATACGAGGTATGGGACTTCGTCTCAATCTCCTTTCATTGAGGCATATTTTATTTTATACACAACTTTCTTTTATACGGTGTATAAACCCCCTTTGACTTTTACGTTTATTCAAAAGGAATCTTTTTTATAAGAAGCGTTTACTAAACGACAAAAGGGAATGTTTTTGTCGTACGTATGCGGTGACAACGACTTCTCTGCCGTCGTAACCGTTATTTGAGTTTCGGCTTCCTCTACAAGCCATACCTTCTTTTTTAAAAAAGAAAAATAAATACCATGTTTTACTTTGGTATTGAAAATGGTTTTCATAATGTTTTTATATCAATGTGTTGTATTGATATATCGTGATTGAAATGTGTAAATTGTATGTTTCCTTTATGCATGTTTTATGTGATATGATTGTGTTATAGTTCTTGGGCATTATTATGAAGACGGGTGGTTCCGTGATAAACTAAGGGCGGGTGAGCCCGTTATAGCTCTCCAATGCATTGGGTAACGCGAAGGAGTGAAACGTTAAGGTTTCTCCGAAGAGATTTTAGGGAATATACTGTGATGGGTATTCCATACGTAACCAAGAGGGTTACTCCCTACGTAAGAATGTTATGAATGCCTCAAGTTACCTTTATGTCTTATGATTTCTATGATTTATTCATGATTTTATGAGGTATGTTAAAGTGCCTATGTTTTATGGGTAAAGTATGATTTCATTCTTATGTATATATGAACTCATGTTTCCTTTCCATGTTTTTTTTATAACCCATACTGAGTTTTTATGCTCATCCCAAGTTTTTGAAATGTTTTTCACAGGTCAAGGGAAAGGTACATGATAAGATGATAGAGTCAAGGATGTGTCAAGAAATAATCCATGTTTTATTTTAAATGTGTTTCCATTGATGGGAATGAAGAATACTATCTTTATGTAACCACTTTGTTTATATGTGGAAATGTAATGCAAGTTTTATTATCTAATTCTCTAAAACTCTAAACCCGAAAAGATCCTCAATGTGTAATCTTGTAATAACTCAAGATTAAGTAAGGTTTAAGGCTGGGGCCTTATAGTTGGTATCAGAGGTCGGTTTAGATAACTTTAGGAGTTAGAATTATATTAAATGATTATCCAAAAATATTTTTTTTCGAAATGATGTTGCATTTAAAGATTACCATGTTGCTTCATCTAAGACATGTTTGTTCAGAATGGTTTTCCGCAGAGGAAACAGGGAAGCAGTGCTAGGAAGGCATACATAAGGAAATAACCTTCCGAATCAGCATCCAGAAATGGTCGGAATTGGAACTGAACAGTTTGTTGCAGTGATGGCGCAGTTGACTCAAGCGATAAATGGCGGTGGAATCCATGCACCAGATCAGCCAGATCAACTGCAGAGGAACTTGTCAGTGGTGGAACATTTCATGAGGCAACATCCACCATCATTCAGAGGATCATCTGACCCTGTGCTAGCTGAAGGGTGGATTAAAGCACTGGAGAAGATTTTTGATGTCATGGGATGTTCAGACAATCAAAAGGTTAGTCTTGCTATTTACCGTTTGGAGGGTGAAGCAGATCAGTGGTGGTCTATGGTTAAAAATATCAGGGACGCCGATGAGATTGATGCTCTTGACTGGGATGAATTCAAAGGTATGTTTCTTGAGAATTATTTTCCTAAGGTTGTTAGACTTAGGATGGAAAAGAAATTCTTGGAATTGAGGCAAGAGGAAGACTCAGTGGTTGCCTATGAAGAAAGGTTCACTCGATTGGTAAGGTATGCTTCAAATTTTATCCGGGACCTTGATAGTAAAATCAATCGTTTTTACTCAGGATTAAAGCCAAAGTATCGAAGGGCATTAGCTTCTCGTGAGTTTAAAAGTTATGAAAATCTTGTTCGATGTGCTGAGAAGGTGGAAATGGAGTTTGCCGATGACCAAGTGTTCTATAACAATAAGTAGAAGAAGAGACCGAGGTGGCAAGAGAAAGGTAAGAATTATTCAAAAAAGTCTGATGGTAAGAGAACTAAGTTTCCAGTTTGTAATAAATGTGGCAAAAGGCATGCTGGGGAATGTCTTCTGAATTCTTGGAAGTGCTACCGATGTGGTAATATGGGACATAAGGCTCGTGATTGCACTGAAAAGGATCAAGGTGAAGGTAAGAACAAATTTGATTTACAGTTAGTGAAATGTTTTAAGTGCAATGAGATGGGTCACTATGCAAATGAGTGTCCGACAAGGAGCTTGAGTGATGGGAAGCAGTTAGACTACAAGCAGAAAGGGGTGGTGAAATCCTTTGCAACTACTTCAGCAGATGTCGGGCCATCAAATGAAGTTGTATCAGGTACTTTGTTTGTTTTTTCAGATTATGCCAGTGTGTTGTTTGATTCAGGGTCTACACATTCTTTCATCTCTGAAACCTTTTCTAGTAAAATGGGAATACCATCTCAAGAAATGACTCCTGAACTATTGGTAAAAACACCTGGGGGAAGTGTCGAGGCAAAAAGAATTTATAAGAATCTTCCTATCCTTATCTGTGGAAAGAACCTACTTGCAAACTTTATTGTTCTACCTCTAGTAGAGTTTGATGTTATCCTGGGTATGGATTGGCTCTCTATTTACCATGCTAAGATTGAATGTAGAGCTAAAGAAGTTTCTTTTCAGAAAGACTTTCAGTTTGTTTACAAGAATGAACCCTTACTTTTGATAACATATCAAGAGGCCGAGAAACTTGTAAAAGATGGAAATGAATGTTACCTTGCACACGTCGTTGAAAATAAAGGAACTGTTCAGATTAATGATGTGCCAGTGGTAAATGAGTATCCTGATGTTTTCCCTGATGAGTTTCCTGGAATAATACCAGATCGGGAAGTTGAGTTTACTGTTGACTTAGTTCCTGATGCTAAGCCAATTTCAAAACCCCCTTATCGAATGGCACAAATTGAACTTTTAGAGTTGAAGGAGCAATTGCAAGATTTATTAGAGAAAGGTTTCATTAGACCTAGCACATCACCATGGGGTGCTCCTGTTTTATTTGTTAAAAAGAAAGATGGTTCTATGAGACTTTGCATTGATTATAGAGCCTTGAATAATATCACTATTAAGAACAAATATCCTTTGCCTCATATCGATGATTTGTTTGATCAGCTCCAGGGAGCTCAGTTTTTTTCAAAGATTGACTTGAGATCGGGGTACCATCAGCTGAAGGTAAAGGAGGCAGATATTCCGAAGACCGCGTTCCGTACGAGATATGGCCATTATGAATTTGTAGTAATGCCTTTTGGGCTAACCAATGCACCTGCTGTATTCATGGACTTAATGAATAGAATTTTCCATGAGTTCTTGGATAAGTTTGTGGTGGTTTTCATTGATGATATTTTGGTGTTTTCTAAAATTAAACAGGATCATGAAAAACATTTAAGGGTTATCTTGCAAACCTTAAAAGAAAAGAAATTGTATGGGAAATTCAGCAAGTGTGAGTTTTGGTTGCAACAAATTTCTTTCCTTGGTCACATTGTTTCTAAAGATGGAATAACTGTTGATCCTGCAAAAACAAAAGTTGTGGAAGAATGGCCAAGACCCACAAATGTAACCGAGATTCGTAGCTTCCTTGGTTTGGCGGGCTATTACCGAAGGGTTGTTAGAAATTTTTCACGGTTATCTAGTCCAATGACTAAGCTAACTCGGAAGGGTGTTAAGTTTATCTGGACAAAAGAATGTGATGATTGTTTTCAGGAATTGAAAAGAAGATTGGTGAATGCTCCAGTTTTGGCACTACCTTCTAGGAATGGTGAGTTTGTTATATACAGTGATGCTTCATTGAAAGGACTTGGTTGCGTCCTAATGCAGAATGATCAAGTAATTGCTTATGCTTCACGACAGTTGAAAACTCATGAGGTAAATTACCCTACACATGATTTGGAACTAGCTACTGTTGTTTTTGCTTTAAAAATTTGGAGGCATCATTTGTATGGAGTAAAGTGTGAAATATACACCGATCACAAAAGTTTAAAGTATATATTCACTCAGAAAGAGTTAAACATGAGACAAAGGAGATGGCTAGAATTAATCAAGGATTATGATTGTACAATTCATTACCATCCAGGAAAAGCCAATAAAGTGGATGATGCTTTGAGTCGAAAAAGTAATGCTTCATTAACAATGTTGCGGTTGGAACGAGATCCTTTGGTTAACGATTTGATGAACTTTGGCATAGAAGTTGTTGGTGCAGGAAGTCCTTCTGTTTTGTTTCAGGTATCAGTGAGATCATCTCTATCAGATAGAATCAAGCAAGCACAGAAGAAAGACAGTGAGTTGCAGAAAAGGGTAGAGCTGGTTCAGAAAGGTAAGTTGTCTGAATTCAACATTGATAGTGATTGTGTTTTGAGATTTGGGAAGAGATTGTGTGTGCCTTGTGATTCACATTTTAAGAGAGAATTGTTATGTGAAGCTCATAGTTCTCCGTTTTCAGTTCATCCGGGCAGTACTAAGATGTATAGAGATCTGCGGGAGTATTACTGGTGGGATGGAATGAAAAGAGATATTGCTGATTTTACTGTGAAGTGTTTGACTTGTCAGCAGGTTAAAGCAGAGAGGCAGTTACCGAAAGGGATGCTTCAGCCTTTACCAGTGCCAGAGTGGAAATGGGATAATATATCCATGGACTTTGTTGTTGGATTACCAAAGACATCTCGAGGTAATAATGCAATCTGGGTTATTGTTGATCGCTTGACCAAATCTGCTCATTTCCTTTCTATACGAGATACTTTCTCTCTTGATCAACTTTCCCGTTTGTATCTTAAAGAGATAGTCAGGTTACATGGAGTTCCTCTCTCCATTTTATTAGATCATGATCCCAGGTTTACTTCTAACTTTTGGAAATGCCTTCAGAAGTCGTTGGGTACTGAATTAAATTTTAGTACAGCTTTTCATCCTCAATCAGATTGGCAGTCAGAACGAACAATTCAGACATTGGAGGATATGCTACGAGCTTGTTCTATGGATTATCAGGGAAGTTGGGACCAACATCTTTCTTTGGTTGAGTTTTCATATAATAACAGTTTTCATTCCAGTATACAGATGGCACCATTTCAGGCATTATATGGGAAGCGGTGTCGAACTCCAGCTTTCTGGGATGAAGTGGGTGAAAGGAAGTTGATGGGACCAGAATTGGTAGAAGAGATGGCAGAAAAAGTTCAGCTGATTCAGAAACACATGAGAACAGCTCAGAGCAGGCAGAAGAGTTATGCGGATAACCGGAGGAAGGATCTATCTTTCGAGGTAGGTGATCATGTTTTTCTCAAGGTTTCTCCTTGGAAAAGTGTGATGAGATTTGGTAAGAAAGGAAAGTTGAGTCCAAGGTTCATTGGACCATACGATATTCTGGAAAGTGTTGGATGAGTTGCATACCGAGTGGCTTTACCTCCGAGTTTATCTCAGGTACACAATGTTTTTCACGTTTCGATGTTGAGAAAGTATATGCCAGATCCATCTCATGTTTTGAGTCCAGAGGTAGTTCAGCTGGAAGAGAACCTATCTTATGAGGAACAACCGGTCCAGATTCTTGACCACAGGGAGCAAGTTTTACGGAATAAGGTGATTCATCAGGTAAAGGTTTTGTGGAAAAACCACATGATTGAAGAGGCAACATGGGAATCTGAAAATGCAATGAGGGATAAGTACCCCCATTTATTCGATAAGTAAATAAATTGCGGGGACGCAATTTTCTAAAGGGGGGAAGGATGTAACATCCCAAGTAAGTAATGAATAATAGATATTTTTATCCATGTCTATTAATGATTAAGATAGTGTTTTAGAGGCTTAAAATGAAAATAAATTCAATCTTAAGCATGGAATACACTAATATTCTTAAAAGATTGTTTTACTGCCTTTTGATGGCAAACCATTTTTTAATCTATATTTTGACAATTTTATAAACTATGTTTGTCAAAATAAACTTATTCTTTATGATTGAGACATCAAAATTTACCTTGTGTGAATTTTTGGTATTTTTCTGACAATGTTCATTTTTTAATGAATATTGAAAAATGCTGCATTTTACATCAAAACTGCTTTTTAATCTAATATATTTATATGATTAGATTATGTTTTGAATTGGTTTTGAAGATAAATTAGAATATAATTTTACCATTTAATCCAATGGTGGTCATTGGAATCAATTTCACTTTGAAATTAGACTTAAACTGGTGTCAATCTTTTGATACTTATTGTTTCATAAAAACACGCTATTTACTCTGGCAGCGGGAATTAATTATTGAATTAATTAATGTGACTTATATGATTTGAATTTTGTAAAATGGACTTCAATTTTGAATTCGGAATATCAAATATAGCTTAGGGTGAATTTTTGGTAATTTTCTGAAAAACTTCAATTTTTGATGAATAGTGAAACCACTAAGTGATAATCAAGCAAACTGATTTTTCAGTTAAATGAAAGTTTACCACTAATGTGTATTGAATTTTGAAAATCCGACATACATGGTTGTCATTAAGAAGTAAAATGTGGTTCAATGAGATTATAATAATTTTTTGGTGAATAGTAACTTATTAAGTTCTTAATCGCGATTAGTGGTAATTAGGGTTGTTTAAGGTATAAATAATGCTTTAATAATATGAAATGACCTAGACACATGTCCCAACATCATTGGTTGTGTCATGGTCGACCATGACATGCCATGGGTCAACTTGGGGACCCCATGGATCCACTTTTGTTGGGAAATGACATAAATTACTTTTTATTTAATGTTAAAGTGAAAATGACACAAACATAATATGTTTTGCGAAACGAATTTTTAAATGGGGTTATACAAGTCCAAATTTTGATTATAAATAGTCATTGGAAATATACAAAGATTTCCAATATCATAGTATTTTTTTTATAATTTTTAGACATTAAATAAATTTAATTATTTATGACATAATAATGATGCAGCGATGACATCATTATTTGACGATTTAAATAAAATAGAAAGATAATGTAAAATCTATGAACTACACATGTCCAAAACCAATTGGATGAGTGGATTTCGAACCCTTATCACCTTATCCACGAATTCTATCAATGTGGGACCTTTTGAAACCGAAACACATTTTCAAATAAAGTAATGTTTCTTTACTTTCCAAAAGTGCCCCTCCTCTCCCCTTATAAAAGGCCCCCACCTCTACCTCATTTCACACACTCTTCAAGCCTTTGGCTCGGCCAACCCCTGCCCATTTGCTCTCTCCACATCCCTCTCCTCATCCTAGAGGATTCCCTTTGGGCAGAATCCTTTCAAAGGAAGCCTTTAGGCTCAAACCAAAAGGAGTTACACTTTTTAAAGGTAATTCATTCTCTCATGTTCATTTGTTTTATTTTGCTTCTCCAACCCCCTAAACTCTTTTTATTTACTTCTTTTGTAACAACACCAGTATCTTCAATATACTAGGTTGTTGTTATAAGATTTATTTGAGCTACACTCTCACACAACTACATCAAATGGTTAAAGAACATAAGGTTTCCGTGGATGGCGAAATTCTGCCTCCCGAAACGATGATTGTTCAACACTCATTAAACACCTTCAAAGGTGGCCATTATGATGTCACTATTTTTATATATGATATATAATATGTTTATGTTTTCCTTAAGCTTCTGTTTTTTCATTTTGGGCATACCTTTATGGTTTCCATTATGGGTAAAACACGATATCTTCATTTTAGGAAGCGCGGACTACCGCCCCCTAAAAGTGATTTGATTCGTTAATACCATATATGGGATGTGTAAAGGATAAAGTTAATGATATTATATATGTTATTATACTGGAATTATAATATACTCTTATATCATTATGATTCCATTCCAGAAAATATGAAATAGAAATGGAAGTAGCGTTCATGCGTACATACGGCTTACCGTCTCCATGAACGGTGCATTTCATTTCTTACCTCTAAATGATTATGTAATATTATAAATGCATGTATGTACTGGATATATATGACATATATGATATATACATCATGAATACCATTCTGGATATAATGAAACTTTGACCAAATTAACAACATGTAAGTGTAAGAAGTCTATTTTTGACTTAAGAACCAAATACCGACAAAATGAACATTATTAACTTAAATGATTACATGATGTTCATAACATGGTATAAAAGGAATAATGAACTTGAAAAAGATTCTTAAGCAAGCATAGATTAACTCAAGTTTATTATTCAGGAGATTAAAGAACGGTCGGGTCAAGTCGGATACGAGGTATGGGACTTCGTCTCAATCTCCTTTCATTGAGGCATATTTTATTTTATACACAACATTCTTTTATACGGTGTATAAACCCCCTTTGACTTTTACGTTTATTCAAAAGGAATCTTTTTTATAAGAAGCGTTTACTAAACGACAAAAGGGAATGTTTTTGTCGTACGTATGCGGTGACAACGACTTCTTCGCCGTCGTAACCGTTATTTGAGTTTCGGCTTCCTCTACAAGCCATACCTTCTTTTTTAAAAAAGAAAAATAAATACCATGTTTTACTTTGGTATTGAAAATGGTTTTCATAATGTTTTTATATCAATGTGTTGTATTGATATCTCGTGATTGAAATGTGTAAATTTTATGTTTCCTTTATGCATGTTTTATGTGATATGATTGTGTTATGGTTCTTGGGCATTATTATGAAGACGGGTGGTTCCGTGATAAACTAAGGGCGGGTGAGCCCGTTATAGCTCTCCAATGCATTGGGTAACGCGAAGGAGTGAAACGTTAAGGTTTCTCCGAAGAGATTTTAGGGAATATACCGTGATGGGTATTCCAAACGTAACCAAGAGGGTTACTCCCTACGTAAGAATGTTATGAATGCCTAAAGTTACCTTTATGTCGTATGATTTCTATGATTTATTCATGATTTTATGAGGTATGTTAAAGTGCCTATGTTTTATGGGTAAAGTATGATTTCATTCTTATGTATATATGAACTCATGTTTCCTTTCCATGTTTTTTTATAACCCATACTGAGTTTTTATGCTCATCCCAAGTTTTTGAAATGTTTTTCACAGGTCAAGGGAAAGGTACATGATAAGATGATAGAGTCAAGGATGTGTCAAGAAATAATCCATGTTTTATTTTAAATGTGTTTCCATTGATGGGAATGAAGAATACTATCTTTATGTAACCACTTTGTTTATATGTGGAAATGTAATGCATGTTTTATTATCTAATTCTCTAAAACTCTAAACCCGAAAAGATCCTCAATGTGTAATCTTGTAATAACTCAAGATTAAGTAAGGTTTAAGGCTGGGGCCTTATAGTTGGTATCAGAGGTCGGTTTAGATAACTTTAGGAGTTAGAATTATATTAAATGATTATCCAAAAATATTTTTTTTTTCGAAATGATGTTGCATTTTGAGATTACCATGTTGCTTCATCTAAGACCTGTTTGTTCAGAATGGTTTTCCGCAGAGGAAACAGGGAAGAAGTGCTAGGAAGGCATACAGAAGGAAATAACCTTCCGAATCAGCATCCAGAAATGGTCGGAATTGGAACTGAACAGTTTGTTGCAGTGATGGCGCAGTTGACTCAAGCGATAAATGGCGGTGGAATCCATGCACCAGATCAGCCAGATCAACTGCAGAGGAACTTGTCAGTGGTGGAACATTTCATGAGGCAACATCCACCATAATTCAGAGGATCATCTGACCCTGTGCTAGCTGAAGGGTGGATTAAAGCATTGGAGAAGATTTTTGATGTCATGGGATGTTCAGACAATCAAAAGGTTAGTCTTGCTATTTACCGTTTGGAGGTTGAAGCAGATCAGTGGTGGTCTATGGTTAAAAATATCAGGGACGCCGATGAGATTGATGCTCTTGACTGGGATGAATTCAAAGGTATGTTTCTTGAGAATTATTTTCCTAAGGTTGTTCGACTTAGGATGGAAAAGAAATTCTTGGAATTGAGGCAAGAGGAAGACTCAGTGGTTGCCTATGAAGAAAGGTTCACTCGATTGGCAAGGTATGCTCCAAATTTTATCCGGGGCCTTGATAGTAAAATCAATCGTTTTTACTCAGGATTAAAGCCAAAGTATCGAAGGGCATTAGCTTCTCGTGAGTTTAAAAGTTATGAAAAGCTTGTTTGATGTGCTGAGAAGGTGGAAATGGAGTTTGCCGATGACCAAGTGTTCTATAACAATCAGTAGAAGAAGAGACCGAGGTGGCAAGAGAAAGGTAAGAATTATTCAAAAAAGTCTGATGGTAAGAGAACTAAGTTTCCAGTTTGTGATAAATGTGGCAAAAGGCATGCTGGGGAATGTCTTCTGAATTCTTGGAAGTGCTACCGATGTGGTAATATGAGACATAAGGCTCGTGATTGCACTGAAAAGGATCAAGGTGAAGGTAAGAACAAATTTGATTTACAGTTAGTGAAATGTTTTAAGTGCAATGAGATGGGTCACTATGCAAATGAGTGTCCGACAAGGAGCTTGAGTGATGGGAAGCAGTTAGACTACAAGCAGAAAGGGGTGGTGAAATCCTTTGCAACTACTTCAGCAGATGTCGGGCCATCAAATGAAGTTGTATCAGGTACTTTGTTTGTTTTTTCAGATTATGCCAGTGTGTTGTTTGATTCGGGGTCTACACATTCTTTCATCTCTGAAACCTTTTCTAGTAAAATGGGAATACCATCTCAAGAAATGACTCCTGAACTATTGGTAAAAACACCTGGGGGAAGTGTCGAGGAAAAAAGAATTTATAAGAATCTTCCTATCCTTATCTGTGGAAAGAACCTACTTGCAAACCTTATTGTTCTACCTCTAGTAGAGTTTGACGTTATCCTGGGTATGGATTGGCTCTCTATTTACCATGCTAAGATTGAATGTAGAGCTAAAGAAGTTTCTTTTCAGAAAGACTTTCAGTTTGTTTACAAGAATGAACCCTTACTTTTGATAACATATCAAGAGGCCGAGAAACTTGTAAAAGATGGAAATGAATGTTACCTTGCACACGTCGTTGAAAATAAAGGAACTGTTCAGATTAATGATGTGCTAGTGGTAAATGAGTATCCTGATGTTTTTCCTGATGAGTTGCCTGGAATAATACCAGATCGGGAAGTTGAGTTTACTGTTGACTTAGTTCCTGATGCTAAGCCAATTTCAAAACCCCCTTATCGAATGGCACAAATTGAACTTTTAGAGTTGAAGGAGCAATTGCAAGATTTATTAGAGAAAGGTTTCATTAGACCTAGCACATCACCATGGGGTGCTCCTGTTTTATTTGTTAAAAAGAAAGATGGTTCTATGAGACTTTGCATTGATTATAGAGCCTTGAATAATATCACTGTTAAGAACAAATATCCTTTGCCTCATATCGATGATTTGTTTGATCAGCTCCAGGGAGCTCAGTTTTTTTCAAAGATTGACTTGAGATCGGGGTACCATCAGCTGAAGGTAAAGGAGGCAGATATTCCGAAGACCGCATTCCGTACGAGATATGGCCATTATGAATTTGTAGTAATGCCTTTTGGGCTAACCAATGCACCTGCTGTATTCATGGACTTAATGAATAGAATTTTCCATGAGTTCTTGGATAAGTTTGTGGTGGTTTTCATTGATGATATTTTGGTGTTTTCTAAAATTAAACAGGATCATGAAAAACATTTAAGGGTTATCTTGCAAACCTTAAAAGAAAAGAAATTGTATGGGAAATTCAGCAAGTGTGAGTTTTGGTTGCAACAAATTTCTTTCCTTGGTCACATTGTTTCTAAAGATGGAATAACTGTTGATCCTGCAAAAACAAAAGTTGTGGAAGAATGGCCAAGACCCACAAATGTAACCGAGATTCGTAGCTTTCTTGGTTTGGCGGGCTATTACCGAAGGTTTGTTAGAAATTTTTCACGGTTATCTAGTCCAATGACTAAGCTAACTCGGAAGGGTGTTAAGTTTATCTGGACAAAAGAATGTGATGATTGTTTTCAGGAATTGAAAAGAAGATTGGTGAATGCTCCAGTTTTGGCACTACCTTCTAGGAATGGTGAGTTTGTTATATACAGTGATGCTTCATTGAAAGGACTTGGTTGCGTCCTAATGCAGAATGATCAGGTAATTGCTTATGCTTCACGACAGTTGAAAACTCATGAGGTAAATTACCCTACACATGATTTGGAACTAGCTGCTGTTGTTTTTGCTTTAAAAATTTGGAGGCATCATTTGTATGGAGTAAAGTGTGAAATATACACCGATCACAAAAGTTTAAAGTATATATTCACTCAAAAAGAGTTAAACATGAGACAAAGGAGATGGCTAGAATTAATCAAGGATTATGATTGTACAATTCATTACCATCCAGGAAAAGCCAATAAAGTGGATGATGCTTTGAGTCGAAAAAGTAATGCTTCATTAACAATGTTGCGGTTGGAACGAGATCCTTTGGTTAACGATTTGATGAACTTTGGCATAGAAGTTGTTGGTGCAGGAAGTCCTTCTGTTTTGTTTCAGGTATCAGTGAGATCATCTCTATCAGATAGAATCAAGCAAGCACAGAAGCAAGACAGTGAGTTGCAGAAAAGGGTAGAGCTGGTTCAGAACTGTAAGTTGCCTGAATTCAACATTGATAGTGATTGTGTTTTGAGATTTGGGAAGAGATTGTGTGTGCCTTGTGATTCACATTTGAAGAGAGAATTGTTATGTGAAGCTCATAGTTCTCCGTTTTCAGTTCATCCGGGCAGTACTAAGATGTATAGAGATCTGCGGGAGTATTATTGGTGGGATGGAATGAAAAGAGATATTGCTGATTTTACTGTGAAGTGTTTGACTTGTCAGCAGGTTAAAGCATAGAGGCAGTTACCGAAAGGGATGCTTCAGCCTTTACCAGTGCCAGAGTGGAAATGGGATAATATATCCATGGACTTTGTTGTTGGATTACCAAAGACATCTCGAGGTAATAATGCAATCTGGGTTATTGTTGATCGCTTGACCAAATCTGCTCATTTCCTTGCTATACGAGATACTTTCTCTCTTGATCAACTTTCCCGTTTGTATCTTAAAGAGATAGTCAGGTTACATGGAGTTCCTCTCTCCATTTTATTAGATCGTGATCCCAGGTTTACTTCTAACTTTTGGAAAGGCCTTCAGAAGTCGTTGGGTACTGAATTAAATTTTAGTACAGCTTTTCATCCTCAATCAGATTGGCAGTCAGAACGAACAATTCAGACATTGGAGGATATGCTACGAGCTTGTTCTATGGATTATCAGGGAAGTTGGGACCAACATCTTTCTTTGGTTGAGTTTTCATATAATAACAGTTTTCATTCTAGTATACAGATGGCACCATTTCAGGCATTATATGGGAAGCGGTGTCGAACTCCAGCTTTCTGGGATGAAGTGGGTGAAAGGAAGTTGATGGGACCAGAATTGGTAGAAGAGATGGCAGAAAAAGTTCAGCTGATTCAGAAACACATGAGAACAGCTCAGAGCAGGCAGAAGAGTTATGCGGATAACCGGAGGAAGGATCTATCTTTCGAGGTAGGTGATCATGTTTTTCTCAAGGTTTCTCCTTGGAAAAGTGTGATGAGATTTGGTAAGAAAGGAAAGTTGAGTCCAAGGTTCATTGGACCATACGAAATTCTGGAAAGTGTTGGATGAGTTGCATACCAAGTGGCTTTACCTCCGAGTTTATCTCAGGTACACAATGTTTTTCACGTTTCGATGTTGAGAAAGTATATGCCAGATCCATCTCCTGTTTTGAGTCCAGAGGTAGTTCAGCTGGAAGAGAACCTATCTTATGAGGAACAACCGGTCCAGATTCTTGACCACAGGGAGCAAGTGTTACGGAATAAGGTGATTCATCAGGTAAAGGTTTTGTGGAAAAACCACATGATTGAAGAGGCAACATGGGAATCTGAAAATGCAATGAGGGATAAGTACCCCCATTTATTCGATAAGTAAATAAATTGCGGGGACGCAATTTTCTAAAGGGGGGAAGGATGTAACATCCTAAGTAAGTAATGAATAATAGATATTTTTATCCATGTCTATTAATGATTAAGATAGTGTTTTAGAGGCTTAAAATGAAAATAAATTCAATCTTAAGCATGGAATACACTAATATTCTTAAAAGATTGTTTTACTGCCTTTTGATGGCAAACCCATTTTGAATCTATATTTTGACAATTTTATAAACTATTTTTGTCAAAATAAACTTATTCTTTATGATTGAGACATCAAAATTTACCTTGTGTGAATTTTTGGTATTTTTCTGACAATGTTCATTTTTTAATGAATATTAAAAAATGCTGCATTTTACATCAAAACTGCTTTTTAATATAATTTATTTATATGATTAGATTATGTTTTGAATTTGTTTTGAAGATAAATTAGAATATAATTGTACCATTTAATCCAATGGTGGTCATTGGAATCAATTTCACTTTGAAATTAGACTTAAACCGGTGTCAATCTTTTGATACTTATTGTTTCATAAAAACACGCTATTTGCTCTGGCAGCGGGAATTAATTATTGAATTAATTAATGTGACTTATATGATTTGAATTTTGTAAAATGGACTTCAATTTTGAATTCGGAATATCAAATATATCTTAGGGTGAATTTTTGGTAATTTTCTGAAAAACTTCAATTTTTGATGAATAGTGAAACCACTAAGTGATAATCAAGCAAACTGATTTTTCAGTTAAATGAAAGTTTACCACTAATGTGTATTGAATTTTGAAAATCCGACATACATGGTTGTCATTAAGAAGTAAAATGTGGTTCAATGAGATTATAATAATTTTTTGGTGAATAGTAACTTATTAAGTTCTTAATCGCGATTAGTGGTAATTAGGGTTGTTTAAGGTATAAATAATGCTTTAATAATATGAAATGACCTATACACATGTCCCAACCTCATTGGTTGTGTCATGGCCGACCATGACATGCCATGGGTCAACTTGGGGACCCCATGGATCCACTTTTGTTGGGAAATGACATAAATTACTTTTTATTTAATGTTAAAGTGAAAATGACACAAACATAATATGTTTTGCGAAACCAATTTTTAAATGGGGTTATACAAGTCCAAATTTTGATTATAAATAGTCATTGGAAATATACAAAGATTTCCAATATCATAGTATTTTTTTTATAATTTTTAGACATTAAATAAATTTAATTATTTATGACATAATAATGATGCAGCGATGACATCATTATTTGACGATTTAAATAAAATAGAAAGATAATGTAAAATCTATGAACTACACATGTCCAAAACCAATTGGATGAGTGGATTTCGAACCCTTATCACTTTATCCACGAATTATATCAATTTGGGACCTTTTGAAACCGAAACACATTTTCAAATAAAGTAATGTTTCTTTACTTTCCAAAAGTGCCCCTCCTCTCCCCTTATAAAAGGCCCCCACCTCTACCACATTTCACACACTCTTCAAGCCTTTGGCTCGGCCAACCCCTGCCCATTTGCTCTCTCCACATCCCTCTCCTCATCCTAGAGGATTCCCTTTGGGCAGAATCCTTTCAAAGGAAGCCTTTAGACTCAAACCAAAAGGAGTTACACTTTTTAAAGGTAATTCATTCTCTCATGTTCATTTGTTTTATTTTGCTTCTCCAACCCCCTAAACTCTTTTTATTTACTTCTTTTGTAACAACACCAGTATCTTCAATATACTAGGTTGTTGTTATAAGATTTATTTGAGCTACACTCTCACACAACTACATCAAATGGTTAAATAACATAAGGTTTCCGTGGATGGCGAAATTCTGCCTCCCGAAACGATGATTGTTCAACACTCATTAAACACCTTCAAAGGTGGCCATTATGATGTCACTATTTTTATATATGATATATAATATGTTTATGTTTTCCTTAAGCTTCTGTTTTTTCATTTTGGGCATACCTTTATGGTTTCCATTATGGGTAAAACACGATATCTTCATTTTAGGAAGCGCGGACTACCGCCCCCTAAAAGTGATTTGATTCGTTAATACCATATGTGGGATGTGTAAAGGATAAAGTTAATGATATTATATATGTTATTATACTGGAATTATAATATACTCTTATATCATTATGATTCCATTCAAGAAAATATGAAATAGAAATGGAAGTAGCGTTCATGCGTACGTACGGCTTACCGTCTCCATGAACGGTGCATTTCATTTCTTACCTCTAAATGATTATGTAATATTATAAATGCATGTATGTACTGGATATATATGACATATATGATATATAAATCATGAATACCATTCTGGATATAATGAAACTTTGACCAAATTAACAACATGTAAGTGTAAGAAGTCTATTTTTGACTTAAGAACCAAATACCGACAAAATGAACATTATTAACTTAAATGATTACATGATGTTCATAACATGGTATAAAAGGAATAATGAACTTGAAAAAGATTCTTAAGCAAGCATAGATTAACTCAAGTTTATTATTCAGGAGATTAAAGAACGGTCGGGTCAAGTCGGATACGAGGTATGGGACTTCGTCTCAATCTCCTTTCATTGAGGCATATTTTATTTTATACACAGCTTTCTTTTATACGGTGTATAAACCCCCTTTGACTTTTACGTTTATTAAAAAGGCATCTTTTTTATAAGAAGCGTTTACTAAACGACAAAAGGGAATGTTTTTGTCGTACGTATGCGGTGACAACGACTTCTTCGCCGTCGTAACCGTTATTTGAGTTTCGGCTTCCTCTACAAGCCATACCTTCTTTTTTAAAAAAGAAAATAATTACCATGTTTTACTTTGGTATTGAAAATGGTTTTCATAATTTTTTTATATCAATGTGTTGTATTGATATCTCGTGATTGAAATGTGTAAATTTTATGTTTCCTTTATGCATGTTTTATGTGATATGATTGTGTTATGGTTCTTGGGCATTATTATGAAGACGGGTGGTTCCGTGATAAACTAAGGGCGGGTGAGCCCGTTATAGCTCTCCAATGCATTGGGTAACGCGAAGGAGTGAAACGTTAAGGTTTCTCCGAAGAGATTTTAGGGAATATACTGTGATGGGTATTACAAACGTAACCAAGAGGGTTACTCCCTACGTAAGAATGTTATGAATGCCTCAAGTTACCTTTATGTCTTATGATTTCTATGATTTATTCATGATTTTATGAGGTATGTTAAAGTGCCTATGTTTTATGGGTAAAGTATGATTTCATTCTTATGTATATATGAACTCATGTTTCCTTTCCATGTTTTTTTTATAACCCATACTGAGTTTTTATGCTCATCCCAAGTTTTTGAAATGTTTTTCACAGGTCAAGGGAAAGGTACATGATAAGATGATAGAGTCAAGGATGTGTCAAGAAATAATCCATGTTTTATTTTAAATGTGTTTCCATTGATGGGAATGAAGAATACTATCTTTATGTAACCACTTTGTTTATATGTGGAAATGTAATGCAAGTTTTATTATCTAATTCTCTAAAACTCTAAACCCGAAAAGATCCTCAATGTGTAATCTTGTAATAACTCAAGATTAAGTAAGGTTTAAGGCTGGGGCCTTATATATATGGAACCAAATCTGTGTGCTTGCAATTTTAAGTCTTCATAAGGAAAATGCGCATGGAAGAACATGAATGATTGATGGAGGGATATAGGCCAGAGGCTTGGACTTTCTGTGCGGTGAATTTGGTATGGGATAGGTGGTTGGATAGAGGCTAGTTGGTGGTATGCATGCTTTTTAGGCTAATTTTGGTGGTCCCTGATGGTTTTTATAGTCATTCCCATTGTGTATTGGTTTTTATGTTTTCTAAGCCTTTGAGCCTTCATGTGTGGTTCATCATGCCATTTGTTTTTGTTTTTGGGTGGTAGTGTTTTGTCACATTCTTGGTTTGGTGGTGGTCTTTGTGCCACACTCTCACCTGTTGTTGATTATACACTTTTACATTATTCAATAAATTTTAGGGCCGAATACGCTTGATATCTGAACCTTCGTCATATAACATGAATGAAAATTTTAAATCATAAAAAATGATTCATCTCATTTATGGAAGCATGAATAATATGTGTTTCAATGTATAAATGAACATTTCATGAGTTATGAATAAATAAAATATGCATGTTTCATCATAAGAATAGGTAAAATAACATTGAGAACATATATAACAACCTAATCATTTCAACACATAAAATTATGGTCATAGATAGTGTATTCATGTATATCAATATATATGAACATAAATATATATGTACATAAATATCATCATTATATCATGATATATAGATACATTTACTGAATAAATTCATTAGAGGAATATATATATATATATAATGTATTTCTATAAATAATTATCAATATAATAAATATATTTATTATTTTATATAAAATAATTGTAATTTTATAATTATTTAAATATAAATATATTTATTTATAATATTATAAATACTTTTTTTAAACATTAAGTATATATCCTCAAAATCAACTGATTCAAATGACATTGACAGTGACCCTGAAAATGACCCTTATTTTAGGGATGCTTACCAACTTGAAGAGAAATTGGATTTTTCTAAGGAACTTGTCTCTTTTATGGATGAGAATGATACAATTTCCTTCCCTCAATACAAAAAAAGCTGAAATTTATGATAAATTCTACCTTTAAATCTGAAATATGATGTTTCATAAAGTAGTGGAAGATTTTAAGAAGAACCCAAACTTCAAATATAGAGCTATTCCTTAGAAATGATTCTACTTTATATTGATGATGGTTCCTATCTGACTAGGGATTGCTGGGTTCTCGAATTCTATTCGGACTCTTTTGATATTCATTTTTTTCAATTTTTATATTCTCCTTATTTTTCATTACTTATGTGAAGTTATTTTTCTTTTTATGATCATCAAATCCTTTACCTTTTCTTTATATATATTTGGTGGCATCACTAACTGATTTTGAGGGATTTTTGTACTCATATAGGAGCTCTCCCCTTGCTGATTTGGTGTCCTCCAAGTAGATGTGGCATGTTTTTCAGTTTCCTACTGACCAGCTTGTTCTTCTGGTATGCATAGGCTTGAGTATCCATCAATTTGGCCTCATTGGGTGCCCCCTTGTGGCATATGCTCGCTTCTCTAACAATAGTCTAGGAAGCGTTTGATTTTAACTTAACTTATCAAATTGAAATTTGAAGGTATTACTACTTTGACCTGGAACTCAATGTTTAAATATCATGCTTCCCTCCAGATATGATGATACTTTCTGGATTCTTGGACAGTTCCCTCTATGCAATTTCATATGGAGTTCGTATAATGGAGGATGATAGGTCATCTCAGTCATTTATACTACTTGAGCTTCTTTGTTTTCTTGGCTTGTATTCCCATCATTCCTTGCTATTGTAAGATCTTTACTCCTTTTGTTGGAACTGCTACGTTTTTTAAAAAAAATTATTTTTGGAATGAATTGGGTGACCAATTAATGTCACCACTTTTATTAAAAAAATTATGTTTATATTTGAATTATAAAAAAATATATATTAATATATATCATATTTATAATAATTATAAATATGTGTTTTTTAATTAATGTATATAAGTAGAGATTATTTTTTAATACAACTATGATAGTTTTATATGTATTCATAATATTTTTTCATTAAAATAATTTTTCAATGCTATGAATAGAGCTGATAAAGCTCACCTTTATCAATGCTAAAGAAATCAATCATAAAGGATACACCTTTACCCGGATGATTCAGGTACCAAGCGTACTCAGTCCTAATAATTTATTAAGGAAAATAAAAAAGTACAAACATCAACCAAAAACATGGGACACGTAAATCCCCACCAAACAAAAAATTGACAAAACAGTGCCACCCAAAGACAAATGACCTCAGACCTGACCATCCAAGACCATTGCAAGATCCCAACTTAGTCCATAAATCCTACCCACAAGATAGGCACAAAATAAAAAATTTAGCTTGATCCTACATACCACTGCAAATAGCACGTTGATCAAGACCCAAAACTGGTTATGGTTCTGAAATCCCAAATCCACCTTGACTCCAGCTAGCAGTGCATTCCCTCCCGTCCCCAATTACAGAACAATAGAAAACAAGATCCAACAATTGTTAAGAGAAGTCTACTCTGTCCACATCACCTCCTATCATGAGGTAAACTCTATCATCGATAACCACATGGTTCACAAAATCCTATGTCAACCGCCACCCTACGGAAATGATGCATCTTCCATCAATCATGCCACCCTGAACCACCAAACCCTATCACACATCATTAGCGAGGGAGTGTTTATTAAATAGGTTTTCTAGATTTTTTTTTAATAAAGCATAGGTTTATTTTTTTAAAATATGTCTTAAAGGTGATATCTTTGATGGTGCTTTTCCCTAAAATATTATATATATTTTTTAAATATTATTTTTTATATATTAAAAATTTTAATGTTTTTTTAATGTTTATATATATATACATAAAAATAAAACAAAATGTTTCAGCATAATTTATCACTTATTAAATTACATGACATTGCTACACTATAAAATATAAAGTATAAGACCAATATAAATAAAAATTAAAACATGGATTGAATATAAAAGAAATAGTTGAAAATAAAAATTAATTTCTTAAAAAATATTTATGAATAATAATTTATAAGTTTTAAAATCCACCAACTTGAAACATAAATATGTTTCAAGTACATGAATTTTCTAGCCTATAAAATATCAACTATAAGACAAATATAATTGAAATTTTAAACATTTATTAAGTAGATAATAAGTATTCAAAAATAAAAATAATTTCTTACAAAATATTGATGAAAAATAATTTATAAGCTTCCTAATCTACCAACATGATGCTTAAAAATGTTTCAAGTATATGAATTTTCTAGCATATAAAATATAAATTATAAGACCAATATAAATGAAAATATAAAAATTTATTAATCATATTAGAATAATTTGAAAATAAAAAATAATTTCTTAAAAAATGTTGATGAAGAATAATTTATAAGCCTTTTAATCTCTAACTTGAAGCTTCAAAATGTTTCAAGTACGTGAATTTAATAGCCTATAAAATATAAACTATAAGACAAATATAAATGAAATTCTAAACATTTATTAAAAATTGAATAAGTAGATGAAAATTAAATGAATTCATTAAAAAAATATTGATGGAAAATATTTTATAAGCTTTATAATCCACTAATTTGAAACTTAAAAATGTTTCAAGTACATGACTTTGTTGGCCTATAAAATATAAACTATAAGACCAATATAAATGAAATTTTAAATATTTATTAAACATATAAGAAATAGTCTAAAATAAAAAAAATTCTATAAAAATGTTGTTGAAAAATAATTTATAATCTTTCTAATCCACCTACTTGAAACATAACAATGATTCAAGTACATTACTTTTCTAGCCTATAAAATATAAAATATAAGACTAATATAAATGAAATTTTAAAAATTTATTAAGATTATAATAAGATTCTAAAATAAAAAATAATTTCTTAAAAAATGATGATGAAAAATAATTTATAAGGTTCCTAATCCACCTACTTGAAACATAAAAATGATTCAAGTACATAAATTTTCTAGCCTATAAAATATAAACTATAAGACAAATATAAATGAAATTTTAATAATTGATTAAACATATAATAATTAGTCTAAAATAAAAAATAATTTCTAAAAAAAATGTTGATGAAAAATAAATTATAATCTATCTAATCCACCTACTTGAAACTTAAAAATGTTTCCAGTTTGTGACTTTGCTGGCCTATAAAATATAAATTATAAGACCAATATAAATAAAATTTTAAAAATATATTACACATATAATAATTAGATGAAAATAAAAACGAATTTCTTAGAAAATATTGATGAAAAATAATTTATAATATTTCTAATCCACTTACTTGAAACTTAAAATTTTTTCAAGTATGTGACATTACAATCCTATAAAATATAATCTATAAGACCAATATAAATGAAATCCTAAACATTTATTAAACATGTAATGAGTATTTTATGTTTTAATATTTATTTATATGGTTTTTATATTTTATATATTATAGGCTTTCAAAGTCAAGTAGGTGGCTTTGGATCCTCCTCGATATTCCTTCTTTTTGCTCCCACTTCCGAGTAAATTTTCTTACATTCCTTTCATTTTCATTTATTTATTTTATTTATGAAAATATTTATTTTTAACAAATTTTTATATGTTTAGTATATCTTTTTTATTTTATTTACATTGTTTTTATACTCTATATTTTATAAGAATTTAATGTTATTTACTTTAAATTTAATAATTATTCCTATGTTTGAAGTAGTCAACTTTGAAAGCTGTCAAATATAAAATATGCCTAAAATATAAATGAAAACTAAAATAATGGATAAAAATATAAGAAGGGATTATATTAATAATAGTATATTTATTTAAATATAAATAAAACATATAAATTAACATGTACAATCAATGACTATGTCTATGGCGAGGAGAGTATGTCCCACATGGTGGTATGCGAATAGGATGTCCACGTCGAGTTTTCTATGGTGTCTGATGACCAGGAGGGTGATGATCCTTGGGCACTATAATGTCAATTTTCACATACTCCACCTACGTTTCAGTGGGAGTAGTTGTCAACTACATCTCATACTGCCCTCTCTCCCACTAAGGTAGTAGAAGTACCTGCCATCATCGTAGTGGGGAACTAAGCCTGTGATGGAGCTATACCCCAAGGATATAATGGATATGGAACCCTTGTCTATGATGGATCTATACCCCAAGGATGTCATGGATATGGACTCCAAGGATACAATGGATCTTGACTCCAAGATGGAGAGAACTTCAGATATCCTGTCAATAAATATGGATCCCATTCCACATGAGGCACATCCTAAATTGGCTAAGTCCATATTACTAGAGGGACAACCTATTCCTATGGAACATGTGAGGACTCACATGTAGCATGAAGTTGTTTATATCGATGTGGTCATGGATCCTAAACACCATTAGTTGTTTTAGGATATTCTTCCAGGTGAGGAACCTCATCTCTCTGGGATGGATGCTCGAAGATTCTCTAGGGAAGCGCACGATAAGATGGCCTTAGCTCTAGCGCTTCATCATGGATGGATACCTAGCTAAATACCCCCAACTCCTCTTCATCAATCATGCAAACAAGATGTTCTGAGTGAATTCCCTTTAAAAAGATATAAAATAAATTAGAAAAAAAATTCAATTAAAATATAATGGAAATTTATTGACATAGAATCTTATGTATCTCTCTATCGTGTTGGGTAAGATATAGTATAGACTTCAATCTATACCATGGATCATACTCAACCTGCTCTGAAATAAAGAATTGACTCATAGATACACCCTGAATAAAAAAACATTGCATGTCTGCACCAGGAGTCGAGAAAGCGGGCATGTACTTGGCACCAATCTTCATCCTGAATTCCTGTCATATTCATCCCATGAAGCTTCTCTATTTTTCTTGGTGGAAATGGAATCAGTTGAGCACAGAAAAATTAGTACATGACTGTGTCAGGATTCTTATACTCAATAATATGGAAGTGAATGAGGTGCACTACAACCGTAGTATCCTCAATCACAAGTGTGAAGTATAGTGGAAACTTGTCTATAATAGTCCAGTATGGAACCCATGAAATTTTAAATGACATGTGACCTTTCTCAAAAAATATCGCAACTAAAAACCAAAATTTTTTCTATTATTAAATTTTTTAGACAATGATAGATTGTATATATGTACCTCATCAGGTAAGAGACTATCCAACCGAAGCCGATATACACCCAAATGGTGTCTCATAACCACGTTGAAATTGTGTCGCCGAAACCACCTATAAAATACAACATCGAAAGTGAAAAATAATGAGAAATTAAAGTTAATAACTCTTAGTACAATCAAAAACCAATATAAATGTGTGATCATATCAACATCCATGTGGAGCATCATGCAGCACCTCTATCTCGATCAGAAGACTAGCAAGCTCATGGAGGAATGTGGGGATGTGCTACCATGCCCACATTTGAATAAGGATGCTGCATCCCCCGAGACCTCTGTGGTCGCTATGGGATAGACTTCATAATTCTCTATATGTGTATGCCAAGCAGGATGATCCCCTGTTGTACATCATATACTTATCAAATTCCTATGGTGGGGGTATATACATGATGTGAACGTGCATCCCCAAGTGATCAGTACACATGGTCCCTCCAATGATCCATAATATATATGCACAGGCATAACACATGACAATATGCTCGTCAGCATCATCGGGAAAATGTGAAATTTTTGCCACTAACCAACGAATAGATATTGACACTTCATCTGTAGCCCTACGGTCAGACAAAATGTCGATACCTTATAAGCGCTGATCAAGTACGGGTCAAGATACACGAGTGGGTTCAATAATGGGTCTCCCCATGATAGGAAGACCGAGAAGAAATGCCGCATCCCAGAGGATGATGTTCATCTCTCCCTTAGGCAGGTGGAATGTGCGTGTCTCTAGTCTCCACCTCTCCACGAGGGCAGTAAACAAGTGATGGTTGAAAAATATTAAATTTGATACGACAATTCCATAGAATCCATCACGATGCAGGTATGTTCTAATGGCATGTGGAGGCTCCCTATGATGGAAATAGTGTGTTCAACGCACCCTGATCGATCGATCCTCACCACCCTATAGCACGACCTGGGAAATATGGGTATCATGTTGAGTGAGTAGTATGTTTTCATCTATTTGCATATAAAAAATGAAATGAGTCGTAAGTGTAAAATGTATATATAAAATTATGGTCAAAAAAAACTTATGACATTTAGAATGCAAGACATGCTATTTTTATTCACATTGTTTTATGAAGTTATTTTTATAATAATAAAGTGGCATGTCTTCATGTTTTTCATATCATATTACTAACGTGTTTTTAAGATATGATTTTACTTAGAAAAGTGTGTTTTGTAAGATATGATTTTATATATTTATATATATATAAACAATAAGTATTAAATATGTAGATATTTATTTGAAAATGGTGTGCTTTGTAATTTATGTATGGTTGTCCACATGATGGTATGTTTAATGATTATTTTCTCACATGTAAAGGTAATTTTGTAACACAAACTGAACTTCAAGAAAGAATTAGTGGGAAATGAACTGCGATTCTTGGGGAATAATTAAAACAATGATGGTGATGACATAAAATCATTACATCACGGCCATAATTGTCACTCTTCCTACTGCATCGTGGTTCATTTCCCAAAAAATCATTCTTGATGTTAAGTTAGTGTTACAATGTCAGATGTACTAACCTATATTGTTGGTTGTGTACTATAAAATGCTCATTTATTAGTTTGTATAACCTCCCCATAGTAGTACACACAGGTAAAACTTGACTCTATACGTCGAAAATGCTTTCTGATCATGATTCTAATAGTGTAACAAATATTAACAAAGATGGTTGATCATTTAATATTTATTATAATAAAATTTACAACATCTTCTTGTATAGTAATATATGATACTATTATTTTTTTATATAAAAGTTTATTATTATATCAGCCATATAATGTTTTGAAAACCATGGTAAAGGGAAGTTATTTTTGGGTTTACGGTTCATTTTTTAGGTTTTAGTATTTAGAGATTATGGTTTTAGATATTGAGTTGTGGGTATAGGTTTTTGGATTTTTTGTAAGGTTTTAGGTTTTAGGTTTATGATTTCAGGGTTAGGGTTTAGGTTTTGAGGTTTAGGGTTTAGAATTTTGAGATTACGTTACAGGGAAGAAGTTTTTGGGTTTAGTGTTCTTCTTTTGGGGTTTGGGGTTTAGAAAACTGAGGTATAAAAGAAGAGACAAAAACATATAATTTACAATATGAGAATCTCACAATGAATATAATACATCATTATGGATCATAGTGTAAACTCGACCCAATAATGTCATGGAATTGTTTTCAGTTATGAACTTATTGATGACATATGGTGCATCTCAAACTCTTCCCTTGTTCTTAAGGAATGTACATCTCATTACACATCTTTCTGGACTTTAGTCTCCCACGGGGATGCAACCGATTGATGTTTGACATCACTCTCAGTTGGTCTTAGGGCATTGGGAAATAACGAAACTCCCCAATAGGTATCCATGGTGTAGAATAACAGCTGGAAATGGTGTTCAACCGGTACACTGGATCAACATATGCTTCCCATGATATGTTTATAGAGGCACATGTTGCGATGATGTGTGTGCATGGAAACAGTATGGTCTGAATGTTTCCACATTGACATTTCCTCATTTCCAGTAATACCACTATTTTCTCACTGATGATATTTGTTATAGAGTCAGAATACTCTTGAACTTAAAATCAAAATTCTTCTTGTCAATAAAGGCTGACAAGATAACCATAATATTCTTCAATATTCCTTTCAATCTCCTGTTCAATGTGTATTTCATACCTTATCCCATGTTGTATTTCGTCTGATGCTAGTTTTTTTCTATCAAAAAATTCTTTCACACAATGATATAATTTCTCTTATACTAGGGAAGTTATAGGTATCTTGTTAAGCACTTTGAAGACACCATTGATACACTTCACAGTGTTTGTGGTCATGTGTTCATACCTATTCTCCTCACCATATTCCAATGTCCCTATTTCTTTTGTAATTTGTATCATATAATCATAAACATCTTTATTATCCCAGAGGATTTGTTTGACAATTTAAACCACCATTGATCCGACTGTTATTCTATATAGAATAGATGATATTTCACATAATTTTATTTTATCTTTACGTTGAAATAGAAAAAACTAACAAATACATTTCGTACCAAGCCTCATGATTACATTATTCATCAGTTCGTTGTGGAATTTTTTATACATGTTTCTAGTAATGTGTCTAATGAAAAACCAATGATGTGAATTTTGGTTTCTCTATGTATCATGATCCGCATTGATTTCATCATTAATTTCTTGATGTCGATCAGATATCAAATAAACTCCCTGAATTTTGGTGAAATGGATTTCGATACATGCCAAAAACCAACTCCATGATTCATAGTGTTCATTCTCTATAATGGAAAAGGGAAGAAGAATAGGTGAATGGTTTCCATATTGGATTGTCGTAATCAACAATATGCCCTTGTATTTTCTGAATAGAAACGTTCCATCAATCTGGATGAACTAATTTCTGAAATGAAATATAGTGATACAAGGGAGGAATGGCCAAAACAACCGTTGAAATTGAACACGAGATGGATCAAGTTGGTTATCACGAGACACATGTTCGTTTGTATAAAAATGGAGACAACTTTGTTATGATGCCTCATAAAGGATAGAAATTGCGGAAACACCCGATATGATCCATCCCAATCACCATAGACCTTCACAATTACATTTTATTTCTCCATCCATGCCTTATTATATGAAATATTATAACCAAATGTATGTTGTATCATCTCATGCACAAGGGTTATCGAAACAACTTGGAATGTCCTAATCATCTCAACCACAGTCGTTGACACAAATTTTTCATCCAATGTGGTATGATCTTGTGTCAGTCTTGGATGAAAGCAAGTATGAGCTACCTCAATCCTTGAGATTCTCTAACCTCCAAATGAAATGTCCATAATTTCCCTCAAGAGAAATCTACAATCATTCCCATACTTCTCACACTATATGAGATATTTAATACAGCCTGCTTCATAAACTATATAGTTGCAGTTCCTCTCAATGGGAAATATCTTTTTCATTCATTTTAATGCATCTTTACTTGGAAAATTCCTTCCAACATATATGTTTTTTCCTGCTCTCTAAAGCTATATGGTTCATCTTTGGGGTGCTTAGTTGCTGGTGTGAGAACATTATTGCCGAATTTAGGAACATGTGTCATTTCTTCTCACCAAGATCCAAAGAGTGGCGGATAATTTATTGTAGTTTGATGTTGTTTTACAACTAATTCATTTCTCAAAACCTCCTCCCTAACTTCTGTTGGTCCCTCATCATCAGCACTATTGCCACCATCTGTTCCGTCATTACAAAACTATTCATCATAATTTGTATTAACATGTATATCCGAGAGATCATCTAGGTTTTCATATTATACATTATTTGGAATAGGCTCAATTTCATGGGGAATACTATCTTCAACCTCTCTTATAAGTATATATCTTTGTACAACTGGATATTGTTGTTGTACAGTAGAAACATCAACATATAACTCCATCACGGTACTATCGGACTATAGAGAAAATAAATTAATTTCTTGGACACACTGTGTAAAAGAAACCAATAAAAAACCTAGATGTCATAGTTTTTTCAGGAATTACAAATTTCTATAGCTCATATACTTGATATCTTGATCAGGTCCCAGATTTAAGGAATCATGAATTCTGTCTTGAAGGTCACTTAGGATTGCACAATTAGTTGTACTAACCACTGTTATTGGTTGTGTACTACAAGAATCTCCTTGCTCAGTTTGAATAACCTCCTCATAGTAGTACACATACAAAAACATGACTCTCTATTTCAAAAAAGTTTCTTTGATCAAAATTATGACAGTATAACAAATATTAACAATGATGTTTTACCATATAATATTTATTAGAATGTAATTTTAGGATTCCTTTTTACACCCTAAAATATTCTAGTAATGTTTCATTATATATAAGTTTATTAGAATATAAGTCACATAATGTTTTGTAAACAGAGTTAAAAAGAAAAGGAATCATAAAATTAGTTTATTTATCATTGATAAAATGACAGTTTTGATCATATAAAGAGAAATTAAGAAGAAAAAACACAATAAATAACACCTAAATTCTTTATAACATACAATAAATTCAATGACATTTTTCAATAAAATGTGGTTTCGATGATATGTGTCTCACTTCGGATGTGGTAAAATCCAACTTATTTTTATTGACAACTTAATAACATCTTTGAACGATAAGTACTTCACTTTGGAACATTCAAAATCTTTCGACATTCTAATGACATATCATAGATTTCATATTAGATGTCCTTAGAAAGCCAAAAAAATTTGACAGTTCAAAAGTGAAGTGTGTGTCTGTCAATTATGTTTTTAAGCTTCCAATTAAAAATAAGTTGGATTTTACCACATGTACGATGTGAGAATAATCTCATCCAAACCACATTCTATAGAAAAATATCAATGAATTTATTATATGTTTTAAATCATTCATTTGTTATTTAATGCGTTTGATCTTCTCCATTTCACTTTATATGATTAGAATTGCCATCAGCTAATCATTATATGGATTCATTTTTTAATCCTATATTATTTATTAATTAATCTATAATTAATCATTGCTAATAATAACGATTATTTCTAAACTATATAATCTTTGTGATACTAAAATTTTAAAACATTTTCTTATATCCTAAACTATGATACTAATGTTTCTTAGTATAGTTTTTACTATGTTAATCATTCTTTAATCACTAGTTAATCATTACTTATTTAATCATTAGTTAATCATTAGTTAATCATTATTCAATCACTTTATAATAGGGAATAACAAACACATAAAATAATACATAAATTTTTTACAACATATAATATATACCAACATTTTTCAATAAAACATGGTTTGGATGCTATGAGCCTAACATCGGAAGTGACGTAAAATCCAACAGATTTTTATTTGATAGCTTAGTATCAACTTTTAAAAGTATGTACTTAACATATTAAGTACATATGTTTAGATGATGTCAGTAAGCTACCAAATAAAATTAAATTGTATTTTATCTCATTTCAGAAGTCAGACGCATATCATCCAAATCATGTTTAATTGAAAAATGTCAAGGTATTTCTTGTATTTTGTAAAACATTCATGTGTAATTTAAGGTGTTTGTTCTTATACATTTCATTTTATATAATCATAAATGTCATTTTATTAACGATAAGTATTATTAGCTAATCATTACATGTATTAAACTTTTAATCCTAAGTTATTCATTAATTAATCTATAATTAATTATTACTAAAAAAACTATTATTTATAAACTATATAATTTTTATAATAATAAATTTCGAAAACGTCCCGTTATATCTGAAACAATGATACTAATGTTTCTTATTATAATTTTTAACCAATAAATCATTCATTAATCACTAGTTAATCATTATTAAGTTATTTTTTAATTATTTATTTATTCTTTAATCATTAATCATATGATATTCATTAGTTAATTATAATTAACTAATCATATGTATTCATTTTTAATCCTAAGTTATTATTATTTAATCTATAATTAATCATTACTAATGATAAGTATTATTTATAAACTATATACAACTAATTAAACTACTTAATAAATAACATCTTTAAAATTGACTAAAAATAATTCAATTACTAATAATAACTTTCATTCTTTAATGCCTTTTCCCTTGTCCATTTAATTCTATATCATCATAATTATCATTTTATCATTGATAAATATATTTATTTGATTTTTCTTTTCTTAGATATTATAGTAGTTTATAAATAAAATATGAATCATCTTAAGCATATATCTTGGGAGTGTCAAACCAGGAGTGCAGCAAGGCCTGTTGTCGTGCACCAGTTCTCATTCGAGTATAGCTTAAACTTGTTTTTTCAGATGTTACCTCTAGGTACATATGTACTAGAGACACGTCCACTTGTTTGTATCTAGATAAGGATTTTATTGCTTAGATATCCACATAACTTTTATGCTACCAAAATTTCACAATACATAATGCAAAGTAATTCTATACATAATATATAATTAATCATCACTAATAATTATAATTATTCCAAACTATATATATCTAATTAAACAACCTAATAAAAAAATATTTAAAACTAACTAAACTACTTAAAAATGAAATATTTAAAACTAAAAAAAATTCAATTAAATAAATAAAAAACAATAAATTAAAAAAAAACATCTAAATGATGCTTCTCAAAAAACCGCTTTCTTTTAGACCACCGACTCCACCGCTTGGAAAATGAATTTTTTTAGTGAGAGAATTGGTGGATTTACAAGTGATTGGTGGAAAATTGACATTAGGAGAGAGAGGTGCCCTTTTTTAGGGAGGTGATGGAACGATGGCATCCCGGACCACCTTTGTCATGTCATTGATCTGGGGAAAAGGGGGAATGGGGGGTGGAAGGAAGTATCGCAGATGATGCCTTTGAGACATATTTTTTTTTAAAAATGTATCCTATGATGTTTAAAAAAAGCAGAAATCATTTTAAAAAACTCCCACCGCGATCATCAGAGTCCTGACGCCGACATCCCAAATCATCGGCCCGCTCCGAATCCCACCGTCGGGAGTCCATCTACAAGGTACCATCTCTAGGATCCCAGACCCGCATCTCGAGCCTAGTCGTCACCGCCAATATGTCACAACTCACATGCATCCCGAGTTCGTTCCTCAGCTGCGTCCTAAGGCACAACTTCATCCCATCGAGGCACTTGAAGGAGCAACCTAAACGGTCGCCACCGGGATCCCGCTGCCGCAATGCCTGCCATGTCACGCCGTCCAGCGGAGCCTCCAGCCTCATCAAACACCACCCACCATCAGGCCTCCTTAATCCAAGGAAACCGAACTGGCTTCCAAGTAGGGATGACACGTAGTCAGCATTGTTGGAATTGCAAACAAAAAACCCACGGGTCAAGCAGCCTGCATTTTTTTCTGCATCATTTATTTCATGCGGGTCCACGTCATTTATTTTTTATTTGAATGAATTTATATTCTATGCATTTAAGGATTTGGTATATCATTGTATCGTCATAAATTCTCTGCATTTAAAGATTTTGTATATCTTCGTTCTTTCATAAAGGCTCTATATTTAATATTTTGGTCTTTTCTTGTACCGTCATAGATTCTCGGTATTTAATGTTTTGGTCATTCTTTATACCAACATAAATTCTAAGCATTTAATGTTGTTGGTATATAAATTTTTGAAATTGAATTGTGAAATTGTGAAATTGTGAAAAAGCTTGAATGATTCTTTGTGTTGTGTGCCAATTTTTCTTCCTCTTCAATTTTTCCTCAAAATTTTATTGGCTTGTATAACTAACAAACTGGTATCAGAGAGCCATGTTACCAAGATCCTCTAGTTTTTCTAAGATGGCCGCAATCCAGCCGCAAGTTCTGAAGTTGTTCAAGGACAACTACGAAAGGTGGTGCATTCAAATGAAGGCGTTATTCGGGTCACAAGAATTCTGGGAGATCGTTACCGATGGGTATGATGTACCCACTACGGAAGAAGAAGCTTCCTTCACGAATGAAGAAAAGACAGCCCTCAAAAATCAAATAATGAAAGGTAACAAGGCATTGTTCCTCCTCTATCAAGGGTTGGATGAATCAACGTTCGAAAAGATTGCCGAAACAACATCAAGAAAGCAATATTGGGATACCCTTTCCACCGACTTCAAAGGTGTTGATCGAGTGAAGTGGGTACGCCTTCAAACATTTAGAGTGGAATTTGAAGTGGCACACATGAAAGAAGGTGAGAGAATCTCCAATTATTTCTCAAGATTAATTGTTATTTTTATCAATTTGAAAAGGAATGGTGAAAAAGTGAAGGACATTCGAGTTATCGATAAAATCACTTTGATCTCTCACAACCATGTTTGAGCATGTGGTTGTGGAAATCGAAGAACCAAAGGATTTGGAGAAACTGTCCATTGAAGAACTGATGGGGTTATTGCATGTGCATGAGCAACAGATGCAAAAGAATATCGGTTCAACAATAGAGCATGCCTTGGAGTCCAAGTTGACTCTACAAGAACAAATGAATGGCCACATGCAATGATGAGGTCATCATAGAAGAGGAAGAGGGCGTGATTATTATCCAAGCCTTCAACAAAAGAAACATATTCCTACCAGCTTTCGTGGAAGAGGGAATGGTGGAGGATGATTCACATGTGGTCATGGAAACGCAAAGAACATTCAATGCCACAACTGTAAGAAATTTGTCCATTATGCGTCTAATTATTGGAGTAAATTGGATCATGATGAAAAATCCAACTATGCTGAAGCATCTCATAATGAAGATGAAGGTACCACACTCGTCCTCGCACAAGAAAATGCATGTGAATGCCCCGATGTGTGGTATCTCGACATGGGTGCAAGCAACCACATAAATGTTAACAAAAAACTGTCTGAGGATCTCACGGAAGAAGTTCGTGAGGATGTGAGTTTTGGAGACTCATCCAAGGTACCCGTGAGAGGCAAAGGTAAAATCAAAATCTATCTGAAGAATGGAGAGTCGAATTACATTTATGATGTATATTACGTACCAAGTATGAAAAATAATATCATCAGTCTCAGCCAACTTATTGAGAATGGGTATGTCATGCACTTGGAAAATTATTCTTTGTCTATAAGGGATGCTCAAAGGAGACTTGTTTCTCAAGTCCAAATGGCGAATAATCGCATGTTTCTGCTGCGAATCAACACAAAGGCCGAGGAGTGTCTCTTGAGACTCATGAAGAATAACTCATGGAGATGGCATCTGCGATTTGGACATCTGCATTTTAGTTTGCTTAAACTTATATCCTCATCAAACATGGTGTGTGGCTTGCCAATGATTAAAGCTCCAAATCATGTGTGTGAGGTGTGTACACTCATCAAGAAACAAAGGAACTCATTTCCAAGTGGAGTGTCTAGAAGAGCAACAGAACCACTTCCGTTGGTTCACACTGATATTTGTGGACCGCTTGAAATACCCTCAATTGGAGGTAATAGGTATTTGATTACCTTCATTGTTGATTTTAGCAGGAAACTATGGGTGTATTGCATCAAAGAGAAATCTTATGCATTTGGGATCATTAAAATGTTTAAAGCTCAAGTTGAAGCTGAATGTGGTTATAGAATCAAAGTTCTCAGATCTGACAGAGGTGGAGAATACACTTCAAATGCTTTTCAAGATTTTTGCAGGGAACAAGGCATCAAGAAACAATATATTGCTACATACACGCCACAACATAATGGCATTGTAGAAATGAAGAACCGCACCATCCTCGACATGAAGAGGACCTTGCTGAAGGAGAAAGGCTTTCCAAAGTACTTCTAGGCAAAAGCAGTGGCATGTACTGCCTATCTGCTTCGGCCAAGAAGTTCTTTGGCAATCCTTTCTCCTTCTGCATGGTCCTCATCATGTCGAGGATGGTGCGGTTCTTCCTTACTGCAATTCCATTCTGATGTGGCGTGTAGGCAGCAGTATATTGTTGCTTGATGCCTTGTTCCCTGCAAAAATCTTCAAAAACATTTTAAGTGTATTCTCCACCACTGTCAGATCTGAGAACATTGATTCTTTAACCACTTTCAGCTTCAACATGAGCTTTAAACATTTTAAAGATCGCAAATGAAGAAGATTTTTCTTTGATGCAATACACCCATAGTTTCCTGCTAAAATCATTAATGAAGGTAATAAAATACCTATTAACTCTATGTGAGGGTGTTTTAAGCGGTCCGTAGATATCAGTGTGATCCAACCTACACGCCACAGCAGAATTGTATTGAAGAAAGGAAGAACCACACCATCCTCGACATGAAGAGGATCATGCTGAAAGAGAAAGGCTTGCCAAAGAACTTTTGGGCAGAAGTAGTGGCATGTACTACCTATCTTCTCAATCAGTGTCCAACCAAAATCGTCAGAAACTTGACACCACAAGAGGCATGTAGTGGCTAAAAATCGACCGTAGCACACCTAAGAATCTTCGGGTGTGTTACCTACGCTCAAGTTCCAGAAGCGAGAAGAAGGAAGCATGATGATCGTGGTGAAAATTGCATCTTCGTCGGCTACAGTGAAGAGTCTAAAGCCTATAAGCCCTACAATCCACTAACCAATAAATTAGTGGTGAGTAGAGATGTTGTATTTAGTGAGGAAGAATATTGGAAGTGGAATGATGAAGAACCAAACAAAGAGATTCCAGTCGAGACAGAAGATCCTGAAGAAAGGCATGTTAATCAAGAGAAAACGCCAGCAACAATTTCCCAGGGCACGTCATCAGTACACAGTAGTTCAGGAGGACATTCCGTCACTCCTGAAATGACTCCATCATGTCAAAATTTTGCGAGCTCATCCTCACCCATGGCACCCAAAAAAATTAAATGCGTAAGTGACATTTATGAGCAAACTGAAGAGGTAAATCATTTTTGCCTATATGCAGATCATGAGCCTCTGACGTTTTAGGAAGCCGTAAGTGAAGAATGTTGGAGAATGGCTATGGGAGAAGAAATTTGCGCCATAGAGAGAAATGACACATGGGAGCTGACCACACTTCCTAATAGCCATAAATCCATTGGTGTCAAATGGGTGTACAAGATCAAGCGAAATGATAATGGTGAAATCGATCGCTATAAGGCAAGGCTCATAACAAAGGGGTATAAACAGAAGTATGGGGTGGACTATAAAGAAGTCTTCACTCTAGTTTCTCACCTTGACACTGTGAGAATGATTGTCTCCCTTATTGTTCATCACAGTTGGATGATCTACCAATTGTATGTGAAGTCTGCATTCCTGAATGGAATTCTAGAGGAAGAGGTCTATGTAGACTGGCCTGATGGATTTGTTATGCAAGGGGAGGAAGACAAAGTGTATCGACTGAAGAAATATCTTTATGGGTTGAAGCTGGCTCCTTGTGCTTGGAATGCATGCATTGACAACTATCTTTGAGATAACGGCTTCACCAAATGTCCATATGAGCATGCGTTTTACATCAAGAAGAATGGTCGTGGTGATATACTCATTGCATGCTTGTATGTTGATGATTTGATGTTTACAGGGAATAGTCGACAGATGTTCGACGATTTCAAGAAGGCTATGTTCAAGGAGTTTGAGATGACCAAAAGAGGTCTCATGTCCTACTTTCTAGGCATAGAAGTAAAGAAACAACATGGAGGCATCTATATATCTCAAAAGAGGTATGTTTAGGAGTTGATTGAAAAATTCATGATGGCCAATTGCAATGTTGTAAACACACATGTGGCAATGAGTTTAAAACTGAAAAAGATGAAGATGGAAGAAGTGTTGACTCGACTCTGTTCAAGAGTCTGATTGGAAGCTTGAGGTATCTCACAATAACAAGGCCTGATATTGTCTATAGTGTTGGGCTTCTAAGAAGGTACATGGAAGCCCCAAAAGAGTCACATTGGCTAGCGGCGAAACGTATCATCAAGTATGTTAAAGTAATGATGGATTTTGGTCTTTTTTATCCATTCAATAAAAAAACAAATCTACATGGATACTCAGACACTGATTGGGGAGGCGACCCAGATGAAAGAAAAAGCACCACTGGGTATGTAGTTTTCATTGGATCGATTGCTTTCATGTGGAATTCATGGAAGAAAAGTGTGGTCGCCTTGTCTACATGTGAATTAGAGTACGTGGCGGCATCATCCACTAATTGTGATGGAATATGGTTGAGAAATCTACTGAAGGATTTGAATCATCCACATGATAGATCCATATTGATATATGTGGCTAACAAGTCAGCAATTGAACTTGCCAAAAATCCGGTGCAGCATGGAAGAAGAAAACATATTGATACCCGTTTCCATTTTCTGAGAGATCATGTGAAGCAGAAAATGATAAAATTAGAATATCGTTATACTACGGAATAGGTGGCTGATATTTTCACAAAGGCATTACCAAAAAATGAATTCAAAAGACTCAGAACAATGCTTGGAATGAAGCCGATTTTTGATTGAAGGGGAGTGTTGGAATTGCAAACAAGAAAACCACGGGTCAAGTAGCCCACGTTTTTTTTCTGTTTCATTTATTTCAAGTTGGTCTGCGTCATTTATTTTTTATTTCAATGAATTTAAATTCTATGCATTTAAGGATTTGGTATATCTTTGTACCGTCATAAATGCTCTGCATTTAATGATTTGGTATATCTTTCTACTGTCATAAATGCTCTGCATTTAATATTTTGGTCTTTTCTTGTACCGTCATAGATTCTCTATATTTAATGTTTTGGTCTTTCTTTGTACCAACATAAATGCTAGTAATTTAATGTTGTGGGTCTATAAATTGATGTAATTGAATTGTGAAATTTTGAAAGAGCATGAAAGCTTCTTTGTGTTGTGTGCCAATTTTTCTTCCTCTCAAAATTTTCCTCTAAATTTTATTGGCTTGTATATCCAACATGCGTCAACACCGGCTCGGAACTGTCTAGATCCACCGATGGGCGGGACTCCCCTCATCGACAGACACCACCCTCTGGCCTTCACTGGAGAATCTTGCGTACCAAGAACGCCAGTCTCGGCCTGCAAAATTTGCTCCGGAACCCCCTAAAAATTGGGGCCGCATCATCGATCACCTTCAAGGCGTCATCGTAAGCAGCAACATCGCCCTCTGTGCACCCACTTCCACTAGTCTCAACCAGATTAGTGTACCTCCTCACAAACAAGGTCTGAAAAAACTATCCGATAATTTGTCACATTTTCAAACTCATAGACTCGGGTATTTTAATTCATGCACATGAGTGCATGTGACTCATGCATGCACACACTACCCCATGTCATCACGTGCTCTTCTTATTCTTCACAATAAAAACTCCTGCAACCAGGGAGGTTCTTTATCATGCTAATAGTGGCACGATTTGCTTGGGTATCCTTCGCACAATCTGAGAGCTTTGCAGAACAGGTTATTCGCGAAGCACAGTGGAGTATTTTACTCAAGCACTCACTTGCGGTATCAATGGTTTTTGCGAAACACTACGAGGTTGTTAAACACCATTCGCGTGTCTGTGGTGCTTTGTTCTTCATGCATTGTGCGGAACGTCTTGGCTTTGAATACTTCATACGCAGATTAAAGATACGCTGAAAAACTTGGAATTTTCCTTCACGAGTGGCCTTTACCTCTGTGATGGGATCCTCATGTGCATGCATTTGTGAAATGCATGCAGTCCATCTTCCTGAATTCCCAATCTCAAATCGCCTCCTACAACTGTGTTTGTAGTTTAGATGAAGAATCTCTATATTAAATCATGCAAACAAAGTTTCATGAATTTTCAATAATGTTTATGTCATAAAAACTAACTTTGACAGATCACTGATGGCTTCAGGTTTGACCGATGGTGGTTCGGCCTTTTCTCTAACGAACCAGTGGCTTCGTCAAGGGAAGACAGAAGAAGGCACGTGCTGAGGCTAGTTAAAAAGTTCAGACCATTTTGAATACAAACTAGTACCTCACCCATGCATACACATGACGCTGTTATTCAAATATAATTTTCAAAAATGTATTAATAGTTTGAGTAGTTTATAATTAAATTAGTTAGAATATGTTAAAATTACAGCTTTATTGATATATAATAATGAACGAAATGAAATATAAGAGCATGTATCAAAAAATATATATGAAAAGGATTGAAAATGAAATAACATGACGTAAAAAGATACAAAAAAAATATATATCATTAATTATATATCAAAGGGAATGAGAAATTATTTTCAGCATGGAGAAATAAGAAAAATGATGTATCAGAAATTTGAAATAAGAAATATTGAAAATCAACATTGAATCATTAAAAATTAAATTGTGATGGAAACATATTAAATTTTTTTGTAACCAATGACAAATAAGAACTTTTCTATAGATAATTATTTCTTTGCAATAACATTTGAAACATTCAAAATGGGTAATGGTTTTTTAGTTTGTTTACATTGGTTCTAAACATGCAACTCTGTCAAATGTTTTTCCATCCTAATAGCCAATTATGGAATCCTTCTTATTGCCAATGTTTGGATCTTTGTATAGAGGCATGCGTTTTTTAGTTCCATTCCTATTGCAGACCCAATATTGGTATGGTACTTCAACCTGATAGAAAATTCCATAAGGGTAATTAGGATACATAAAAAGCAGTTTAAAAAATTGAATGAAAACTCGTAGTAAATACAAGAGTTAATATGTAGAGAAACAAAATAATTTTACTCACTGATTGAAATATCATCATTGGACAAGTCTTTCAGGAAAGTGTGTTTCTCCAATTTCGACTTTTAGTTATCTATGAAACTATCTATGGTTGATAGAAACCATTTGTGGATATTATATATACTGAATATGTTCAAAATAGATTTCTTTCAATCATACTATTGTAATTTACACAGGAAATTAATTAGTATTCAGCATTATTTATAAATAATTCAATTTTTAAAACATAGAAAAAAATGTAGCAGTTGTAAGAATTAATGTAAGAGAAGGTTCATGTTTATAGAATAGTCTAATATGAAGAAAATGATGGTGAACACATTTAGTGACAAGCGGGCATGATGCATTTAAAAAATATTTTTTGGCATTAATGAAAAAGGCAATTCAAATCTACTTCCAAACGTTCAAATCCTTACATGAAAAGAAGCAGGATGACAAAAATGCTTGTCGAAATCATATTGAACCAGTACTTCCCTATAGTAAAATCACATTCTAATGAAACTGCAGTTGTGATGATGATCAACAAAAATATGATTCTTTAATAAATAGAGGAAAGCAAGAGAATATACTGGTACCTCTTCCAATCAAAAGAATGATACAATAAAAAAGGATGGGTCAGAACAATATTCATTTGAACAATGGATAATATAAATAATTCACATACCATACATCAAATTATCTGCAATATTTCTAAATATTTCATGTACTGGTATGAATCATTACATGTTCCCAGAATATGGAACCATGAGTTTGGAATTGGCCACCTATACCTGAATAAAATGGGGCACAAAGATAATAATGCATTTGAACAAATTTAAATGTATTAAGACAAGGTGAAACTGTAATTTCAAATTTCCATCTAACGATGACTCCAAAGGCATTATGGACTAATTTTTTCTAATGATGTGGAAGGAGGTCAAGGAACATGGGAAGGCATGGTCGGTTGTTGGAACAGAAGATGTTGCACCCATGGTTATTTATAATTTTTTGAAGAATGGTATTTTTTTTCATCAAATACAATGGTTACCACTATTATTATGGTTGACTGTGACATAACACTAAATCTAGACACTTTAAAGGGAAGGGATGGAGGAAAACCTCCTGTGTCAACTTTGAGAGAACCTATTTTATGGGGAAATCATACTGATGATTCCTCTGTGGAAATTGCAGTTTTTCATATGGAGAGGCATGGAATGGATGCTGGGAATGAACGTTTAAATGCCCCTTTCAATTGGACATCATAGAAGCTATAAGGAAAGGGGTAGAAGTTATTCTATGTGAGCAAGGGGGGGTCAAGACTATGCAGATCATCATGAGGAAGATTCGATAAAATATGGTAACAACAATTGCAAGAGAATATCGACCTTGATATGTGCTTTCTAAAGTTATCAAAGTAAGTTAAAGAATTGCAGTGGTGCATAGGATGTATCAATTCCCCTACTGATGAGGAAAGGGGGTCTATACCAGGGATAAAAAATACAAATGCGAGTGAGGCCTCTCAGAATATCAAGGCTTGAAAAAGTGCAGTCACAAAACATAATGCTGAAACTCAATGGAATACTTCTACATAATAACCATTTGTTTATAAGATAGAAACAAAGGGGTAAATGACTGGATACCAAGGGATGGATGATGAAACAACTGGGGTCTCTTAGGCATAGATCAAACTCTCAGTGGTTAATATAGATGGTCCTGCACCAACATCCTATCCAATAGATGGAAAAAAGGGGGCATGAAGAAGATTATTCAGACTGAGAAGACCAAGAATTGGTCTAAGGGGGGAAGCCTTGTCCAACATGGTGAGGCAGAGACTTATTTAGGTAGTACCAATGTTTCTGCAGATCCTACACATGGTGGAATCGAACTCAAAGAAACCTAGCTTGGGATTGGCGGCTATAGAAACCCCCAATCTGTGTGGATTGGATCTGCCTCCTAGTAAATTGCAGGCTGATAAGGACAGTCAAAAGAAGTGGGAGTCAGTGGCTTGTTCTGACCATGGAAATACCTCTCGTTCACTCCCTATGATATCTGGTGAGGATCTTAACTCCAAAAATATACAGGCTTTCCAGGTGGATTTTTTACAGGATTAAGGGAACTGCAAAAAGACCTTGTATACAGATCCATTCAGCCATGATTTTGATACTGGTAGTGTTGCTGATATAGATGTGGTGAAGGATTCTGACCGTAACAATACTGGGAAGGGATCAACAACAATAATCACTTCACAGAATGAAACTCTAAATTAATATTTATTACATTGAATGTAATGAAATCATAAAATACAGGTAAAGAATATAACTCTTATTAAAAAATGAATCCTCAGAAAATAAAGGAATTCACATTGTTGGCACAAAGATTAAAACAATTGGAACACATAACCTAATGATTTTTCATCACTTGAAATCAAGAATTCGGTGAACGACGCACCTTTTTAGCTTCCATACGCCGCCCATGAGTCTCTTCTGGAGGTCACATCAGATTCTATATCAGGTCTCTATTCTTCTAATTTGATCTATTATGGGATTCCAAACCTTCAACAAGACTACAATGCAGAACCCCACCAAAATTAGTGTACCTTAAAAATTAATGATGATGGATGGGATAATGTGGTGACACATGAAGGAAAAGACTAATGAAAAATACTTTTATGCAAATATATTCATCTCATTAACATTCAAGATTATTAATGTACCGACCACTGTAGGATAAAGTTTTTTGAAAGTTTCATTACCTTTTCTGAACATGAAAATAAATTAAAAAATGACAAGTGATCTAATTAAACACTTGATCCGCTGATCTAATGAAACATATGGTCCACTACTCTAATGAATTACATGATTCGTTTCCCAAACAAAATGAATGACCTGCATGCTCAAAGAAAAGACTTGTTCCACTACCCTAAAAAATAGTTCATTACCAAAATATAATACATGATCTACTAATAAATGAAAATATAAGATCAGTTACTACTATGGTTCGCTGTGAAGTTTTTTATTTACTGCAATCAAAAGAAGGTAAATGTTGAAGACAAAAAATAATTTGACTATTGAAATAGGATTAAGTATTATGAAAGTTTCATTACCTTGTGTGAACATTGAAATAATATAAATAAGAACAGAAGGGATATGTACTAAAATATAGTAGGATAATATACTTGTTATGGAAGGGATTATGGGAGCCGAACCAAGGAGAACTCGACATAACCGACAGAGTAGACTATTACATATTTTAGAGAAAAATAGACGATAAGTTGTTGGTGGATGATTTTGGAGTTACCGTATCAGAGGTACATGAATGAATTGAAGGTGGTCGACGACGATATTTCCCTGGTAGCTAATTACGAAGAACATTAAACCATAGATTTCATAGACTAAAGGGAGTAACTTACAAAACCCTAGATTGCAGATATCCGAATAGGTGATAAAGGAGTGCCGACAAGAAGCGCTGACCTTAGATTTTGGAGAATGATCTTGGTGAAATCCTCGGACGAAGAAGGAAGTGGTGGAGGACTCGTTAGGCAAAGAAGGAGGCAGCAGAGGGGTTTCAGTAGGTTGAGGTGCTGGGGTAAATCACAATTCAGGTGTATGGAAATTAGGTCGTGGGAATGAACCTGGGTAATCGGGTGAGGAGCAGTGCGTTGTGGGAGTGACACGTGTCCGCAAAAAGGCCTTCTTTAGTGTGTATATAGATATAGATGTATGATCTGAAACCATGAGATCCGAAAAAATTTATGTGTAACTAAAAAGCAGAAAAAAATCAATAAATTCAAATGAAACCCATTTATATGATAAATCATTGATAAAAAAATGAAATAGCCACTATACATGGGGGTTGATATTCCTATGGATGAGTGGCTGGCCATCAATGACTGCCTGAATACAAAAAACAAATCAATAAATGCAAATGAAAACCATTCATACAACAAATCATTGATATAAAAATGAAATGGCCACTGTACATGGGGGTTGAGATTCTTGTGGAAGAGTGGCTGGCCATAAATGCTTGCCTAAAGACAAATAGGGGGTTGAGACTTGATGAAACCCGATAAAAAAAGATAGTATATAGCGGTAGTTGAACTGTCACAATATATATTGAATTTTGTAAAATAAATTACAAACACATCGGAAGACCTACTTCCATTGTTTTGAGCTTTTCACTTAGCAACTGGACTGAAACAACGATATCATGTTTTCATGTAAGAAGTACAAAAACATCACCCATGAGATACTAAATAATCATATGGGAAATAAATATGAAATATAAATTTTTTTAAGACAAATTATGTATATTTCATCTAAAACTATGAGAATTTCTTATCTTAAACAATGTGATCCACCATGAAAGAACTAATTGTAACTGAAAAGCACAAAAACAGTTCAATAAATGAAAATAAAAACATTTGTATGATAAATCCTCTATAAAAAAATGAAATAGGAACTGTATAGGGGGTTGAGATACTTGTGGAATAGTGGATAGATTTCAATGATTTCCTGAAGACATGTAAGGGGCTGAGACCTAATTAGACCCGATGAAACCCAATGAAAAATAAAAGATTATATACCAAGATGGAGGGAGGAGTGGAGGATGCGTTAGGGAAATGGGAACATGAATGAAGGTGGAGGAGAATTGGTCGCGATAGATGCAATAAAACCCTATGATGGAGGGAATAGTCGATGATTCATGCGGGAACTGGTAAAGCAGACGATAGATTCCCAGTTTTTGATAGGTTAATTTTTTTAAGGGTGACATGGTTTTCTATTAAGGTGACACATAAGTTAGAAAAAGCCAACTCTAGTACTTTATATATAATATATAATATATTTCAAGAAAATAAGAAGACTCGGCCCCATAAAAACTGTGGCAAAGATCAAATTTGGCAGATCCTGCTCAATTATTTGATGTAGAGGAATACCTATAGAATATGACAGATTCATGATAGTTTAAAATCCAAATAGCTCAAATTCCACATCCAGGCATGAATTCCCCAAGCGAACTCCCAAGAGCTCCTGGGTTGTTCAACCACTAATAATATTTTAATGTGAAATAATTGATGTACAATAAAAAATTACTGGTATTTTTGTAGACAATTATACCATTATGCAAAAAATAACACCATTCATGTAACCATTCTTATGTACTCATAGTTTTGAATTTGAGCGTCACCAGAAACTCATGACATTGAACCTGCACGAAATAGTGGTCTTCATTCCATCATTTCATGCCAGTAGTTACAATACTACACCTCTATTCTCTATTTCTATCTTGTCACGTCCTTTTTTGTGTATAAAATTTAAATGATTTTATTCTAACATTAATATGGGGTAAATATGAAGGCTTATTGATCATTCAAGAGAAAAGCCTTCCGAATACAATATCAATGTTACCCTCATTTAATGCATCTGAAAACAAGATGAATATATCCATTATGGAATAGTGGTAACTACTGTCCAAAAATTAAAATATATGTTGTCATTGGTGAATGGAAAAAACGGTGACATAAGAAAAATTCTTATCCAAAGATAAATACTGAAAAACTAAGAACATAGATAAAATAACTGTGTATGGTTTGCAGAAGAGAAAACCAAAATAGTGGTAGGTTTATCCTTGTCAAAAGAATATTTTGAAATATTAATACAATTTGTGATAAAAGAAACCTCATCAATATATCAAAAATGAAATAGAAACAAAATAATTGAATCAATGAAAAAATACCTTGAATCTTTGTTACCATTGCAATAAAAAATTGGAGATAATGATAAATAAACCCGAATAGAAGAAGAAATGTAAGCTCAATGGGCAGCATTATAATGATAATGCAATGTTGAATCATTGTAAAAATTGTTAATAAAATAGAATTTGTCATAACCTTAATCAAATAATGAATCCACACTAATATACAAATCCAAATTGACAAGTTAAAGACACCGACATGGCTAATGGCTAATTTTAATTAAGGGAGAAAAAAATCTGAGACAGATCCAACTAAACAGGTGAAATAAAGAAGTGTAGAAACAGGCTTCGTGTGCTTGTGGTGGTGCTTGTATGAAACCTGCAGGGAAGGAAGCTTATGAAAATTACATAATCCACACTCAATATGAAAAAAATTGAATTAAAACCTTGATGATGGTAGGGGAGGAGGGCCTGGAGCAGTAGGTTGGACGAAAGTCGAACTACTATAAATAGACGGCTACTGCACAGGTGGTGTGGGGCAGTACTAAAAATGAAGTCGGTGTCGTAGAAACGCCTGATGGAAATCGCAAGTCAGAGATTCATAAGTATTGCATGGAGGATACAATTGTAAAAATTCAGTGGGTACCATAGCAAGACCTACTGGAAATCACGAATCAGAGGTGTTGAAGATGGAGGAGCTGGAGAAGGAGGAGACGAAGGCGGAGGAGCCGAAGGTGGAGGATCCGAAGGCAGAGTCGCAGCTGGAGAGGAGATTCAAATAGGGGAGCGAGATAGGGGATTCAGGGAGGGGCGATTCTGAGGGGGGGAGCGGGAACCCTAAAGCGGGTAGAGGGGAATTGGGGAGGGGTGAAAGGAGTGATGGTATGTCCTGATCAGTGGAAGTAGTTTTTTTCGGCGATGGAGCTGAGGAAGTAGTCGAGGAAACCTAAATGTTGTGGAGATGAAACCCGAGCGGGGTATGGGTATGGAAGCAGGGAAACGTAAAATGGATTGGAGGAGGGCAGTTTTGTAGGTTACGTGGCCTTCTAATTTGGTGACACATAAGCTTGGAGAAGCCAAGTTTAGTATAGATAGTAGATGCCCTGATATCGGATGATGCTGATTCAAATCAGCGGGGCACGGGATGTGACGGACGACGGTTATTGCTCCAATTTTTTTAAATCAGTGAGCGGTACACGCAACCCCATCCCACATAGATATGCCTCCTAGTATTTATGTGATTTATAAATCAAGCGCTATGGTAAAAGAATTCAAAATTTTCTTTGGTAAATTCCCTTAAATGTATTATGATCTCCCTATATGCCGCCTTCGAGGTGGTTTCGCTGGATGACCCTGGGCGCGATCGACCAATGGCTCGCAAAAGATCTCGGTCGATAAATTTTTCTTTATTGAATACAAATTCCAACCAACTTTATCATCAAAACCTCATGCAAACAATAATTACGTTTCATGGTTATCCTTCATTAAAATTACAATTTAAATAATCTTCTCCTTAGCTCTTGCATGGTTTCTCGTGCAATAATAAAATATTACATGACCCTCCCCAACTCTTTCTCTTATTCTTTTGGTAATATGACTTCCAAATTACTCTTCAAATTCCAATAATCATTCTACTCATCTTTTCCATTATTGTAAACAATATGTCACCTTTCAATATTATTTATAGAATATAAACTCTAACCAACTTCTTTATCATCAAAAACTCAAGAAAAAGAATAATTACGTTTCATGGTTCTCCTTTATGAAAATTATAATTTAAATAAATTGCACCCACCTCATTGTGGAGGCTATAGGCCCCAACCATATATGCATTTGAGCGTCCCTAGGGATTACATGTGGCCCTCTATGACACTTGCAAGCTGGCCTCACTGGCCACCCTTGGGAGTGGTCGACCCAATGTCCCGAATTTCTCTCGGTTGAGCTTGGTTAGTCTGCTTAATAGGCTGTCCATATTTTTAAGTAAGCCCAATACAAACACAGAGTTAAAAAACCAAGTATCTAATAGAATTCAATATCAAATGCATGGCCACCTATATGCTAGAACTCTTGTATAGGATTTTTCAGGCCCACATACTTCTCTTCGCCAATTCTTCAAATAATCTTACTTGATCTTCCTCTATTCTCTACAGAATATAAATTCAATTCAACCTATTTATTATAAAAACCTCATGAAAACAATAATTATGTTTTTTGGTTCTCCATGAAAATTATAATTTAAATCATCTTCAACATAGCTCTTGCATGGTTCTCATGCAATAATAAAATATTTCATGACACTCTTCAACTCTTTCTCTTATTCTTTTGGTAATATGAATTCCAAATTACTCTTCATCTTCTGATCATCCTTCTTCTCAACTTTTTCGTTGTTGTAAAAAAATTTCCACCTTTAACATATGTATATTGAACGTAGAACCAGTTCAACCATCATACAATTTAAGTAAACCCCATAAAAACAATTAGTTAAAAAACCAAGTATCTAATGGAATTCAATATCAAATGCATGGCCACCTATATACTAGAACTCGTGTATAGATTTTTTTCAAGCCCACAAACTTTCTTCACAAATTCTCCAAATAATCCTTCATGCTCTTCCTCTATTATTTATGGAATATAGATTCCAACCAAATTCTTTATCATCAAAACCTCATGTAGAAAATAATTATGTTGCATGGTTCTCCTTCATGAAAATTATAATTTAAATAATCTTTAACTTAGCTCTTGCATGGTTCTCATGAAATAATAACATATTGCATCACCCACTTCGACACTTTCTCTTATTCCTTTTGGAATATCACTTCCAAATTTCACTTCATATTCCAATCATCCTTATACTCATATTTTCCATTGTTCTGAACAATATTACACCTTTAACATATGAATTTTGAACTTATAATGAGTTCAAAAATCATCAGATTTAAGTAAAAACCATAAAAACACTTAGTTAAGAATCCATGTTTCTAATGGAATTCAATATCAAGTGCATGTCCACCTATATGATAGAACACTTGTATATAATTTTTGTCAATCCCACAAACTTCTCTTCACAAATTCATCTAATAATCCTTCTTTCTCTTCCTCTATTATTGATGGAATATAAATTCCAACCATCTTATTTATCATCAAAACATCATGAAAACAATAATTATGTTCCACATTTCTCCTTCATGTAAATTATAATTTAAATAATCTTCAACTTAGCTCTCACATGGTTCTCATCCAATAATAAAATATTTCATGACCCTCTTAAACTGTTTCTCTTATTCTTTTCAGAATATGACTTCCAAATTACTCTTCATCTTCCAATCATCCTTCTACTAAACTTTTCCATTGTGGTAAACAATATTTCAACTTTGAAATAAGTATTTTGAAATTAGTAGGAGTTTAAAAATCTTCTGATTTAAGTAAACCCCATAAAAACACTTAGTCAAAAAACCAAATATCTAATGGAATACAATATCAAATGCATGGACGCCTATATGCTAGAACTCTTGTATAGAATTTTCTCAAGCCCCCAAACATTGATTAATAAATACTTTAAATAATCCTTCATGCTCATCCCCAATTATTTATGGAATATAAATTCCAACCAAGTTCTTTATAATCCAAACCTCATGAATACAATATTTATGTTTCATTATAATACTTTATGAAAATTATAATTTAAATAATATTCAACTTAGCTCTTTCATTGTTATCATGGAATAATAAAATATTGCATGACCCTATTCAACTCTTTCTATTATTAATTTCGGAATGTGAATTCGAAATTACACTTCATTTTCCAATCATCCTTCTACTCATCATTTCCTTTGTTGTAAAAAATATGTCACTTTTGACAAATGTATTTTGAACTTAGAACCAGATAAAAAATCGTCCGACTTAAGTAAAACCCAAAAAATAACTTAGTCAAAAACCAAGTATCTAATGGAATTCAAAATCAAAATCATGGATACATTTATGTTGTAACTCTTGGACACAATTTTTTCATGCCCACAAAATTCTCTTCACATATTCTTCAAACAATATTTTATGATCTTCCTTTATTATTTATGGAATATAAATTCAAACCAACTTCATTGTCATAAAAACCCCATGCAAACAATAATTTTTTTCATCTTGAAATAATAAAATATTGCATGAATTTTTTCAACTCATTCCCTTATTCTTTTCATAACATGACTTCAAAAATTTTCTTCTTCTTTTAATCATCCTTAAACTAATCTTTTCCATTGTTTTAAACAATATATCACCTTTCAAATATGTATTTTTAACTTAGAACTAGCTCAACAATCATACGATTCAAGTAAACCCCGTAAAAACAATTAAGTAAAAAACCAAGTATCTAATGGAATTCAATATCAAATGCATGGCCACCTATATGTTAGAACTCATGTACAAAATTTTTTCAAGCCCACAAACTTATCTTCACAAATTCTTCAAATAATCCTTCATGTTATTCCTCTATTTTTTATGGAATATAAATTCCAACCTGTATCTTTATCATCGAAACCACCTGAAAAAATAATTATGTTTCAAGGATATCCTTCATGAAAATTAAAATTTAAATAATCTTCAACATAGATCTTGCATGGTTCTCCTACAATAATAAATTAATGCATGACCCTATTCAACTCTTTCTCTTATTCTTTTCAGAATATGACTTCCAAATTACACTTCATCTTCCAATCATCCTTCTACACATCTTTTCCAACGTTGTACAAAAAATGGTGTGATGCACCTGCCTTGAAAATAGAAAAAAAGGTGTGATGCACCATCCATGAAGAGGTGTTGTGAATCAAGGGGCTCTGTAGGCTGCACATATAGCAAAGGTGTACATATAGCCATTCTATCAAATACCATCTTGTCAATCACGTCTGTGGTATCCTCCAAAACGTTTCTTCCCCTAATATTTTCCCCACACTACCAGCTCATCGACAGCCACATCCGGCACCGTCACTGGGCAAGATCTCCTTTAACAAGTTTCTTCCACCAAGATCGTCTTCGGTCCTTCAGTTTGTTGCTGACCGCATCGAGCACCGTCATCAGGCGAGGTCTCCTCCAAAAAGGTTTAGTCCTCCAAGATCATATCTGGCCCACCAACTCGTCGTTTTCCTCATCGAGCACCATCAATAAATGAGGTCTCCTACAACATATTTCTTCTGCCACGATCGTCACTTTCCCACTGGCTCATCCCCAGCCGCATTAAGAACTGTCGTCGGGCGAGGTCTCCTCTAACCGGGTTTATTCTGCCGAGATTGTCTCTATCCCACTAGATCGTGGCTGATCGCATCGAGCACTGTCACTGGGTGTGGTTCCCTCTAACAGGTTTTTTTCCAAGATCGTCTCCAACCCACCATCTCATCATCATCCACATCGAGCAGCATTTCCGGGCTAGGTCGCCTCCAACAAGTTTCTTCACTATAGATTGTCTCTAGCACACCATCTAGTCACCGTCTGCCTCGAGAACCATCACCGACCGAGGTCTCCTCCAATAGTTTTCTTCTATCGAGATCGTCTCCGGCCCCCCATCTTATCGCCTGCCACATCGACAACCATCGCTGGGCGAGATCTCCTCAAATAGGGATTATTCCATCGAGATCGTCTCCGTCCCAGCATCTCATCGTCGACCGCATTGAGCATCGTCGCCGACTGAGGTCTCCTCTAATAGGTTTCTTCCGCTGAGATAGTATCTCGCCCCCAACTTGTCGCCAACCACAAAAAGCACCATCATCGGGCGAGCTCTCCTACAACAAAGTTTATTCTGTCGAGATCATCTCTGACTAACCAGCTCATCGTTGACCGCATCGAGCACCATCATCGAGTGAGGTCTCCTCCAACAAGATTTATTCTGCTGAGATTATCTCTGTCCCAACAGCTCGTTGTCGGCCGCATCATGTACCGTCACTGGGTGAAGTCTCCTCCAACAGGTTTCTTCTTCCACGATGGTCTCTATCCCACCAACTCTTCAACAGCAGCATTGAGCACCACCACCGGGCAAGGTCTCCTCCAATAGGTTTCTACCGATGATATCATCTCCGACCTACCAGCTCATCACTGGCCGCATCGAGAACCCTCAACAAATGAGGTATCCTCCAACAGATTTATTCCGTCGATATCATCTCCATCCCACCAGCTCGTCGCCGGCCGCATTGAGAACTGTCGCTGGGCGAGGTCTCCTTCAACATGGTTTATTCCACCGATATCATCTCCGTCACACCAGCTCGTGGTTATCCGCAATATGTATTGTCGCCTAGTGAGGTGTCCTATGAGAGGTTTCTTCCACAAAGATCGTCTCCAACCCACCAGCCCGTCATCGGCCTCATCGAGCACCGTCATCGGGAAAGTTCTCCTCCAATAGGTTTCTTCCACAGAGATAATCTCTAGACCACCTGCTCATCACCAGCCGTATTTAGAACCATCGTTAACTGGGGTATCCTCCAATAGGTTTCTTCAACTAAGATCATCTCCAACCCCCCAGCTCTTCACCAACCACATCAAGCACCATCATCGAGAAAGGTCTCCTTTGAATGGGTTTATTCCATCAAGATCACCTCCAACCCACCATCTCGTCGTCGGCCGCATGGAGCACCGTCGTTGGGTGAGGTCTCCTCAAACAGTGTTAATTTCACCAAGATTATCTCTGGCCCACCGGCACTTCACTGGCCGCATCAAGCACTGTCACTGGGCGAGGTCTCCTCCAATATGTTTCTTCCACTAAGATCATCTCCAGTCTACCAGCTCATCGTCAACCGCATCTAGCACCATCGCCGGGTGAGGTCTCCTCCAACATGTTTCTTCCGAAAAGATCATCTCCGACCCACTACCTTATCACCGACCTCATCGAGATCCATCATCAGCTGAGGTATCCTCCAACATGTTCTGAGGTCTCCTCTAACATGTTTATTCGGCCAAGATCATCTCTGATACACTATCTCATCGTCGTCCGCATCCAGCATCGTCATCGACCGAGGTCTCCTCCAAAAGGTTCCAAGGTCTCCTCCAAAAAGTGATACAATTATGGCACAAAATTTACAATTTTTGAGGCTCCTCATGGTATGCATGACCATATTTACATAATATTATTGACCAATAAATAGTAAATCGCCACTAAGGGTGGTTTATAGATCAATTTGGGATGATTCCATGGTCTCCCTTTCTTTAGAATAGGAAAACATTGAACACACAATGTCTATGGAATTTAGCACACTAGGTCAAATGGTCGATATTTCCTTGGATACTGGTAGAGACCCCACCTAGATATCAGAAAAACGGTTTGTACCCTCCACCTCCAAATCATTTCAACTCATTTCATGTGCTGCCACCCAGAATGCCACCCAGATATGCGATGAAGTCTCCCAAGGGCATACCCTTTGCCTCGATGACTTATGTAGGTACAGAGTTCATTGAAATTATGGGTCACACACCAAAGGATGGTTAGGAAATCACTCCCTGATTCTAGGTGGGGAATTTGATGGAACACTTTGTGTTCATATGGGCCCAATCCACCAAGGGATTCACCCCCACTATTGGGCGCCTTAATCTATCCTCTGTCGATATATCTACCATGTCCCAGACCGCTGAGAACTATAGTAAGGTATTTTTTACTACCTTCCAACAATGGATAATGTCGTACAACTCAGCTTCGACGCTACGTATGCCCTATCCCTATCGGCAGTGGATCGAGCACTCTAATAACAATCATGGATGAAAAATGTTATTCCATCAACCTCAAATATATTAGAATTGGTGATGGAAATATAAACTTGATCTCTACTTTGAAGATCATCGTAGACTCTAGGACTACGTTCTCCAGGATACCGCCATCGATCTAAAACATGATTAAAGTGGATTTTGATTGTAAAATGGTAAATTTTCTAAAGTTAAATTCACTGATTGCATTGCAAGAGTCCATATACAATTTCACATGTATTGAATAATATTATAGTCCCATCCCCGGAATAATCATCGTCTCCGCCAGTGATGTTAACATCTTCATTAATCATTGGGGAACCATGGATGATATAGGTGTCTTTTGTTTTCTACTACATCAAAAGAACATGATAAGATCATTCAAGGAAGTAAGCAACATATGACTCACTACATAAGGATTAATGTTAGGGTAAAGCAGCTCCATCTCAACTCTAATAGATTCATCTAAAACTCGTACTCAGGAAACCTTTTGGTGTTTGATTCCCGGTTTATGTGTGGGTTCTCCATCTTCCCTCAAAATGGATTTGGTTTGTTTATTTAGGGGTTTTTAGTGATGTTATTAAAAAACACACCTTCATATCTCTATTGATGCTATATACTATTTAAATAACAGTACACTGCAACAAATACTTCAATATACAAATATTTATAAATATATTGAAATATTTATAAATATATTTATTTTATATATATTTATAAATAAATAAATATATTTATAATTATTATTATAAATATATATACATATTTAGAATTCTAATTATAAATTAATATATATTTATTTAAATAATTGTAAAATTAGAATAAATACATTCATTATAATTTTATAAATATGTGTACATATATATTGATAAATAAATAATAATATAAATATATATTTATTATTATATGGATATATTTATATATATATATTTATAATTATAATTATATATATATATATATTAACTAATTATAAAATAATAAAAAAATATATTTATTATGTATATATATAAATAATTATAAAATTACAATAAATACATTTATTATAATTTTATAAATATAAATAATTATATAAATATATTTACAGGTCAGTGTGATACGCTAGCAGAATGGGGGTGGTTGGTTGGGAGGTAAGGAGGGTGGGTGATGACTTCCCGCGATTGTGAAGGATAGCCAAGTCGGCAGTTGCTTGGGTGGCAACGCTCAACGGTTCATCAACCAGTTGTGGACTAGATCTAGTTTCTTCAGTTGGGATAGGTGAAGCTTTCTCATTCTATTGTAGGTTCAGTCTTGAATTTCACAGTAAAGATGCTCAAATATGATTTGTTGGATTCCTCTAGTTCCCTGAGGTTCGTAGTAGCACATCCGAATGAGTGTTCTACTCCTTCAGATTCTATGGGAGAGACTGTTTTCCCTAAGCCCTCTTATGCCCATGCTATTATGGGTCATCAAAAATCAGATCCACCTACAATAAGGGATCTGCGCGACACCATCTATGAAGGGAGGCCATGGAATCAAGTGTATTGTGAAAAGAAATTTGTGATGAATTTCACGCTTCCAACCCTACAATCAGGAAGAAATTAGACACTGCATTCATAAAGGCCAATCATGGTCTCTTCTCTACAAAGTTACATAAATGAAAACACTCAATTATTTTGTATCTCACTTCTTTGAACATGGACAATTTCTTGGTGATAATGGACATCAGGAAGTGTTTATTAGCATTTTGGGGGTTTTATTGATGGAACATCACCTCCCTCGATAAAGGCTTTTTTCATTTTGTTTTTCCTACTATAGATCTCAAATCTAAAACATGGAGTATTTTTTCCATCTATTTCAAGACTATAATACAGTGAATTCAATATTGAGATCTTTCATTTAACCTATTAAATGTCAAGAATTTGATTACCCAAGTCTAAAATCAGATTCATGATCTGATCTTGTTATTTTGGCTACCACAAATTCATTAGGACATCGCCTATGCAGTTATGTTCTAATTAAGATGGAAAAAGAAACTGGAAGAGGCGGACACATTCAATTTTCTTGGGTTTTTGTTGTGTTTGACCTCAGTTCCCTATTAAATCATTCCATTATTTTGTCATCAGATAGTCAATGATTAAATATAGCCGTTGATTATGAGAGGTTCCCTGAATTCTAAATTACTCTTCATCTTCCAATCATCCTTCTACCCATCTTTTCCATTTTTATAAACAATATGTCACCTTTCACATACGTATTTTAAACATAGAACCAGTTAAAAAATCGTCTGATTTAAGTAAACCCCATAAAAACACTTAGTTAAAAAACCAAGTATCTAATGGAATTCAATATCAAATGCATGGCCACCTATATACTAGAAATCATGTACAAATTTTTTTCAAGCACAAAAACTTCTCTTAAAAAATTATTCAAATAATACTTCATAGGGTTCCTCTATTATTTATGGAATATAAATTCCAAACAACTTCATTATCATCAAAACTTCATGAAAAAAATAATTACCTTGCATGGTTCTCCTTCATGAAAATTCTAATTTAAATAATCTTCAACATAGCTCTTTCTTGGTTCTCATGAAATAATAAAATATTATATGACCCTATTCAAATCTTTCTACTCTTATTTTTTGGAATATGACTTCCAAATAACTCATTATATTCCAATCATCCTTCTACTCATATTTTCCATTGTTGTAAAAAATATTTCACCTTTAACATTTTTATTTTGAACTAAGAACGAGTTCAAAATTCATTATTGTTAAGTTAACCCCATAAAACAATTATTTAAAAAACCATGTATCTAATGGAATTCAATTTCAAGTGCATGGACACCTATATGATAGAACTCTTGTATATAATTTTTTCAATCCCACAAAACCCTGTACACAAATTCTTCAAATAATCCTTCATTATCTTCTCCTATTCTTTATGGAATATAAATTCCAACCAACTTCTTTATCATCAAAACCTCATGGAAACAATAATTATGATTCACGATTCTTCCAATACAAATTATAATTTAATAATCTTCAACTTAGCTCTTTCATGGTTCTCATAAATAATTAAATATTAAATGACCCTCTTCAACTCTTTCTCTTATTCTTTTTGTAACATGACTTCCAAATTACTCTTCAACATCTAATAATCCTTCTACTCATCTTTCTCATTGTTGTAAACAATATGTCAACTTTGAAATAAATATTTTGAACTTAAAAGGAGTTTAAAAATATTCCGATTTAAGTAAACCCTATAAAAACACTTATTTATAAAACCAAGTATCTAATGGAATTCAATATCAAATCCATAGACACCTTTATCCTAGAACTCTTGTATAGAATTTTTTCAAGACAAAAAAATTCTCTAAAAATATTATTCAAAAAATCCTTCATGTTCATCTCTTATTCTTTAAGGAATATAAATTCCAACCAACATCTTTATAATAAAAACTAGATGAAAATAATAATTATGTTTCATTAATCCTCTTCACGCAAATTAAAATTTAAATAATATTCAACTTAGCTCTTTCATGGTTCTCATGCAATAATAAAATATTGAATGACCCTCTTTAACTCTTTCTCTTATTCTTTTCAGAATATGACTTCCAAATTACTCTTCATCTTCCAATCAACCTTCTACTCATCTTTTCCATTGTTGTAAACAATATGTCACCTATGACATATGTATTTTGTACTTAGAACCAGTTCAACAATCGTTAGATTTATGAAAACCCCATAAAAACTCTTACTTAAAATACCAAGTATCTAATGGAATTCAATATAAAATGCATGAAAACATATACGATATAACACTTGTATAAAAAAATTTCGAGCCCATGAACATCTCTTCATAAATTATTCAAAAAACCCTTCATGCTCTTCCGCTATTTATTATGGAATATAAATTCCCACCAACTTATTTTTCATCAAAACCTCATGAAAACAATAATTATGTTGAATGGTTATCCATCATGAAAATTATAATTTAAATAATATTCAACTTAGCTCTTGCATGGTTCTCATGAAATAATAAAATATGGTATGACTTTCTTCAACACTTTCTCTTTTTCTTTTCATAATATGACATTCAAATTACTCTTCTTCTTCCAATCATCCGTCTACTATTATTTTTCGTTATTATAAAGAATATGTTTCACTTCTCATATGTATTTTGAACTTATTAGAATTTAAAAAATCATACGATTCATGTAAAACCCATAAAAACACATAGTTAAAAAACAATGTATCTAATTGAATTAAATATAAAATTCCTGACCACCTAGATAATAAAACTCTTTTATAGGATTTTTTCAAACCCATGAACTTCTCTTCACAAATTCTTCAAAAAATCATTCATGCTCTTCCTCTATTATTTATGGAATACAAATTCCAACCAACTTCTTTATCATCAAAACCTCATGAAAACAATTATTACATTTCATGGTTCTCCTTCATGAAAATTATAATTTAAATAATCTTCAACTTAGCTCTTGCATGGTTCTCAGGCAATAATAAAATATTGCATCACCCTCTTCTAATCTTTCTCTTATTCTTTTGGTAATATGACTTCCAAATTATTCGTCATCTTCCAATCATCCTTCTACTCAGCTTTTCAGTTATTATAAATAGTACGCCACCTTTAACATATGTATTTTGAACTTAGAACTAGTTCATCAAGCATCCGATTGAATTAAACCCCATAAAAAATTAGTTAAAAGACCTAATATCTAATGGAATTCAATATCTAATGCATGTCCACCTATATGATATAACTCATGGGAAAAAAAAATTCAATCCCACAAACTTATGTTCACAAATTATTTAAATAACCCATCACGCTCTTCCTCTATTATTTATTGATGATAAATTCCAACCAATATCTTTATCATCGAAACCTCTGAAAAACTAATAATTTTGTTGCATGGTTCTCCTTTATGAAAATTATAATTTAAATAATCTGTTCCCACCTCCTTGTGCGGGATATAGAACCCAACAATGTATACATTGAGCATCCCTAGGTCTTACACGTGGCCCTCTATGCCACCTGTGAGCTGGCCTCACTGGCCACCCTTGGGCACGGTCGACCCAATGCCATGCATGTGCTATCGAATGAGGTTTTCTAGTCAACTGAATAGGTTGTCCATATTTTTAAGTAATCCCATTACCAACACTAAGTTAAATAAATAAGTATCTAATAGAATTCAATATAAAATGCATGGCCACCTATATACTAGATCTCTTGTATAGTATTTTTTCACGCCCACAAAATTCTCTTCACAAATTATTCAAATAATCCTTCATGATCTTCCTCTATTTTCTATGGAATATAAATTACATCCAACTTATTTATCATAAAAACCACATTAAAAAAATAATTATGTTTTCTGCTTCTACTTCATGAAAATTATAATTTAAATAATCATCAACTTAGCTCTTTCTTGTTTCTCATGCAATAATAAAATATTACATGAACCTCTTCAAAAATTTCTCTTATTCTTTTCGTAATATGATTTTCAAATTACTCTTCATCTTCCAATAATCCTACTACTCATCTTTTCTGTTGTTGTAAACAAATTTTCACCTTTCACATATGTATTCTGAACTTAGAACAAGTTCAAAAATCATCTGATTTAAGCATACCTAATAAAAACACTCAGTTAAAAAACCATGTATCTAATGGAATTGAATAACAAATACAAGGAAACTTATATACTAGAACTCATGTATAGAATTTTTTTCAAGACCAAAAACTTCTCTTCACAAATTATTCAAATAATCCTTCATGCTCATCCTCTATTCTTTATTGAATATAAATTCCAAAAAAATTCTTTATCATCAAAACCTCATGCAAAAAATAATTATGTTGCATGGTTCTCATTCATGAGAATTATAATTTAAATAATCTTCAACATAGAACTTGAATAGTTCTCAAGAAATAATAAAATATTGAATGACCATATTTGACTCTTTCTCTTATCCCTTTTGGAATATGACTTCCAAATTACTCTTTATATTCCAATCAACCTTATACTCATATTTTCCATTGTTGTAAAAATATGTCACCTTTAAAATATGTATTTTTAACTTAGAATGAGTTCAAAATTCATCAAATTTATATAAAACCCATAAAAACACATAGTTAAAAAACCATGTATCTAATGGAATTCAGTATCAAGTCCATGTCCACCTATATGATAGAACTCTTGTATATAATTTTTTCAATCCCACAAACATCAGTTAACAAATTCTTCAAATAATCCTTCATGGCCTTCCTCAATTATTTATTGAATATAATTCCAACCAACTTATTTATCATCAAAACATCATAAAAACAATAATTATGTTTCACAGTTCTCCTTTATGAAAATTATAATTTAAATAATCTTGAACATAGATATTTCATGGTTCTCATTCAATAATAAAATATTTCATAACACTCTTAAACTCTTTATCTTATTCTTTTTGGAATATGAATTCCAAATTACTCTTCATCTTCCAATCATCCTTCTACTCATTTTTTCCATTGTAGTAAAAAATATGTCAACTTTGACATAAGTATTTTGAACGTAGTAGAAGTTCAAAAATATTTTGATTTAAGTAAACCCCAAAAAAAAATTAGTCAAAAAACCAAGAATCTAATGGAATTCCATGTCTAATGCATGGCTACCTATATGCTAGAACACTTGAATAGAATTTTTTCAAGCCCACAAACCCCGCTTAAAAAATTCTTCAAATAATACTTTATTCTCTTCCCCAATTATTTATGGAATATAAATTCCAACCAACATCATTATAATAAAAACCTCATGAAAACAATAATTATGTTGCATTATTCTTCATTATGAAAATTATAATTTATATAATATTAAACTTAGCTCTTGCATGGTTCTCATGCAATAATAAAATATTACATGATCCTCTTCAAATCTTTCTCTTATTCTTTTCAGAATATGACATCCAACATACTCTTCATCTTCCAATCATATTTATACTAATATTTTCCATTATTGTAAAAAATATTTCACCTTTGAAATATGTATTTTGAACGTAGAACTAGATCAAAAATCAACCGACTTAAGTAAACCCGATAAATAACATAGTTAAAAACCAAGTATCTAATGGAATTCAATATCAAAACAATGGCCACATATATACTGTAACTCTTGTATAGGATTTTTCAACCCCAAAAACTTATCTTCAAATATTATTCAAACAATCCTTAATGCTAATCCTCTATTATTTATGGAATATAAATTCTAACCAACTTATTTATCATCAAAACCTCATACAAACAATAATTTTGCTGCATGTTTCTCCTTTATGAAAATTATAAATTTAATAATATTCAACTTATCTCTTGCATAGTTCTCATGAAATAATATATTATTGCATGAATTTCTTTGAATCTTTCTCATATTCTTTTCGTAAATTTTCTTCCAAATTTCTCTTCTTCCAATCAACCTTCAACTAATCTTTTTTGTTGTTGTTAACAATATGTCACCTTTCACATATGTATTATGAACTTAGAACCAGTTCAACTATCATACGATTCAAGTAAATCCTATAAAAATTTATTTAAAAAACAAATTATGTAATGGAATTAAATATCAATTGAATTGTGACCTATATGTTAGAACTCATGTACAATTTTTTTTGAAGCCCCCAAACTTCTCTTAAAAATTCTTAAAATAATCCTTCATGATCTTCCTCTATTCATTATGGAATATAAATTCCAACCAACTTCTTTATTATCAAAAACTTATAAAAAATAATTACATTGCATGGTTCTCCATCAGGAAAATTATAATTTAAATAATCTTTAACTTATCCCTTTAATGGTTCTCGTGAAATAATAAAATATCGCATGAACCTCTTCAACTCTTTCTATTATTCTTTTCTTAATATTACTTCCAAATTAATCTTCATCTTCCATTCATACTTCTACTTCTATTTTCTATTATTGTACAAAAAAATGGTGTGTTTCCCCTACCTTGAAAAAAATAAAAAAAGGTGTGACACACCATCCATGCAGAGGTGTTGTGCATCAAGGGCTGTGTAGGATTCATATATAGCTAAGGTGTACGTATAGTCGTGCTATCAAATACAAGATTGTTAATCATGTCTGAGGTCTCCTCCAACAGGTTTCTTCTACTCAGGTTGTCCCTGACCCACCAGCTCATCGTCGACCACATCGAGCACCATTGCCGGGCACGATCTCCTCCAACTGATTTCTTCCGTTGAGATCGTTTTTGGACCCCTAGTACATTGTCATCTGTATCGAGCACCGTCGCTGGGAAAGGTATCCTCCAACAAGGTTTATTCCACTGAGATCGTGTCTGGCCCACCAACTCATCATCGGCCGCATCAAGCACCCTCACCGAATGAGGTCTACTCCAATAGTTTTCATCTGGTGAGATCATCTTCAGACAACCAGCTCGTCGCCGGCCGCATCATGAACGGTCGCCGGGAAAGGTCTCCTACAATAGGGTTTAATCCACTGAGATTGTCTATGGCCCACCAGATCATGGTCGACCGCATCGAGAATTGTCATTGGGTGAGGTCTCCTCCAACATGTTTCTTTCGTCAAGATCTTCTCCAACCCACAAGCTCGTCATCGGCCACATCGAGCACTGTTTCTGGGCAGGGTCTCCTCCAAAAAATTTCTCCAGCATAGATCATCTCTGGCCCAACAGCTAGTCACCGACCGCATTGAGCACCGTTGTCGACTGAGGTCTCCTCCAATAGTTTTCTTCCATAGATATCATCTCTGACCCCCCCCATCTCATCGCCAAACACATCGAGCACCATCGTCGGGTGAGATCTCCTCCAACAGGGTTTATTCCGATGAGGTAGTCTTCGTCCCACCAGCTCATTGTTGGCCGCATCGAGCACCATCGCCGACCGAGGTCTCCTCCAACATGTTTTTTTCCACCGAGATCATCTATGGAACCTAGATCATCACCAACCACATTGAGAACCATCTATATTTGAGATCTCCTCCAACAAGGTTTATTCCGCCGAGAGCGTCTCCGACCCACCCGATCGTCGTTGGCTACATTGCACACCGTCGTCGGGCGAGGTCTCCCCCAACAGGATTTATTCCGCCGATATTATCTCAAAACCACCAGCTCGTCACTGGACGCATCAATCACTATCACTGGGTGAGGTCTCCTCTGACAGGTTTCTTCCTCCAAGATCGTCTCCAACCCACTAGCTCTTCATCGACAGTATTGAGCACCATCGTTAGGTGAGGTCTCCTCCATTAGGTTTCTTCTGATGAGATCATCTTTGACCCACCAGCTCGTTGTCTTCCGCATCGAGCGTCCTCAACGAATGAGGTCTCCTCCCGTAGATTTATTCTGCTGTGATCGTCTCTAGCTCACCATCTTGTCATCGGTCACATCAAGAACCCTCACTGGTAGAAGTCTCTTTCAAGAGGGTTTATTCTACTGAGATCGTCTCCGACACACCAGCTCGTGGCCAACCGCATTGAGCACTGTCACCAAGTGAGGTATCCTCTAATAGGTTTCTTCTGCTAATATCATCTCCAACCCACCAGCTCGTCACCGACCTCATCGAGCACCGTCACCGGGGAAGGTATCCTCTAACAGGTTTCATCCTCATAGATCATGTTCATCCCACCAACTCCTCGCCATCCGCATCAAGAACCATAATAGACCGAGGTATCCTCCAATAAGTATCTTTCGTTGAGATCATCTCCGACCCCCAACTCGTTGCCAACCACATCGAGCACTATCGCTAGGCGTGGTCTCCTGTAACAGGGTTTATTCTGCTGAGATCATATCCAACCCACCAGCTCGTCGTCAGCCTCAAAGAGCACCGTTTTTGGGTGAGGTCTCCTCCAACAGGGTTTATTCCTCCGAGATTATCTTTGGCCCACCAGCTTGTCGTTGGCCGCATCGATCACCATCAATGGGAGAGGTCTCCCCCAACAGGTTTCTTCCACCAAGATCGTTTCCATCTCACCAACTTGTCACCGGCTGCATCAAGCATAGTCGCAAGGTGAGGTCTCCTCTAATAGGTTTCTTTCGAAGAGATCATCTTCATCCCACTACCTCTTCGTCAACCGCATCGAGCACCATCACTGGCCGAGGTCTCCTCCATCATGTTCTAAGGTGTCCTCCAACATGTTTGTTCCACCAAGATCATCTCCGGAACACTATCTCATCACTGTACTCATCCAGCACCATCGCCGGGTGAGATCTCTTACAACATGTTTCGTCCGCTGAGATCATCTTCAGCCTCCTAGCTAATCGGAGCCTGTATAGGGCACCATTACCGGGTGAGGACGCCTCTAATAGGGTTTATTCTGCCGAGATCATCTCTGGCCCACCAGCTGGTCACCGGCCTCATCGAGCACCATCGTCGGGAGAGGTCTCCTCTAACAGGTTTCTTCCATCAAGATCATCTTCAGCCCCCCGGATCATCACTGATCGCAATGAACAACATCGCTGGGCGAGGTCTCCTCCAACATGGTTTATTCAGCCGACATCATCTACGGCCCACCAGCTCGTTGTCGGCATCATCGAGTAGCCTCACTGGGTTATGTCACCTCCAACAGGTTTCTTCTGCAGAGATCATCACTGGACCACCAACTCGTCGCCGACCACATCGAGTACCGTCTTCAGGTGAGGTCTCCTTCAACTGGTTTCTACCGCCAATATCGTCTCCAGGCCACCATCTCGTCGCCAGCCACATTGAGCTACATTGTCAGGAGAGGTATTCTATAAGAGGGTTTATTTAATCAAGATCATCTCTAGACAACCATCATTCCACCAGTTTCATTGAGCGCCATTTCTTGGAAAGGTCTTCTCTTACAGGTTTCTTCCACCGAGATCGTCTCCGACCCCCTAGTTCGTCGCTAGCCGCATCGAGAACCATCATCAGGCGAGGTTTCCTCCAACATGGTTGACTCCGCCGAGATCGTCTCTAATCCACCACTTCTAGAAAAACAGGTATTTGCGATGGGTCATTTGAGACGGGATCCCGTCGCAAATGGCTTTTTGCGACGGGGGCCCGTTGCAAATGGCCCGTTGCTGAAAACGGCGTCGCAACAACACTTATTTGCGACGGTCCCGTCGCTAAAGCCTTTTTTTGCGAAGGTTATTTTCCCCGTCGCAAAAACTATTTGTTTAAAAAAATAAAAAACTATTAATAAATTATTTTAATGCATATAATAATACTATTATTTGTGACGGGCATAGTATCCCGTCACAAATACTATAAAAAAATAAAAAAATAAATTATTAATAAATTATTTTAATTAATATAATAATAGAAATATAATTCACAAATAAAAATAATAAATTATTTTAATTAATATAATAATAGTAGAATTATAATTCAAAAATAAAAAATAATAGAATATTAATAAATGATTTAATTAATATAATAATATTATAATTATAATTCATAAATAAAAAAATATTAATAAGTTATTTTAATTAATATAAAAATAATAGAATTATTTTACATTCAAATATTAAAATAATTCAAGTATTACAAAAAATATAATTAAATTATATTTTTGGATTTCCCAAATTTTATAACATAAATACAAACTCTAATCTGAAGGAGGGGTGGGGGATCTGCAGATGGTGGTGGAGGAAACTCCATCCCTAAAGCATGAGTGAGTCGGTGCATGTACTCCATCTGCTCCTGATGCTGCTGCTGCCACCGACTCGTCTGCTCCTCGTACAACTGCTGCTGGCGTCGACGCTCCTCCTCATGCTGCTGATGCATCTTCTCCTGCTCCTATCGGACACTCTATCTGTGCAGTCTGAGATCGCAACTGATCCTCATACTGTGTAGTAGAAGAAGATGCACGAACTCCTCTCGAGCTGGACGCCGACATCGCAGCACTGCCATAATAATCTCCGGGAGTCAGTCGAGAGCTGATACCAACTACCCGGCTCTTCTCGAAGGCATACTGGGTGGCCTGCATCCATGCCGCCTCATCAAACTGACGGGCAATGGTCTGATCTGATGACTCGGCCTGAATCTCAGGCCAGGCCTGTGACGCTGCGGCCTCATATGACTCCTATATTTGCAATTTAAAATTAAAATTGTGAATATATTATATGCAGTTAATTTTTAAACTTGAAAACAAATAATACTGACCATGATGTGATGCTGACGACCACCTCTGAGCTCCCTAGTAGCAGGATCACTATACATCCTACGATATACGTCATACTCTGTAATATCGGGGTGCTCGATAGCCTATAAGAATAAAAAGTAAACTGTTAATATTTATAGTTATATAAAATATTTATAAATAATGTACGTATCAGATGTCGTGTATGAGTACTGAAAGAACGACTCCCAGCTCGATGAGTCACCTCTTGTCTCCCCCGATTCTGCCTCCCACCGATGATCTCCTCTGAAAGGCACCACTCAACCAGTGTGCACATAATCCATCCCATACATGGGATGAAATATATTCTGGTCGGTGTGCTCTACATGACTCCTCAAAATTTGACACTCCTTCTTTCTTCATCGCAGCTTTTCTTAAATTGTGCAAAAACTGACGAAGGCGATCACGCATGGCCACCTCCCATGCCTCGTGGATGGCGTCAAGCATGGTATCCTCAATCGGATACCATAAACCCAACAAATAAATCAAAATATCAAGTTAGAAATGAAATAATTTTCAAAATAAAAATTATTTATTTATCTACGTACCAACCAATGGCCGAACATGGCCTGCTGCACATCAATGAGAATCTGCTCCCATGTGGTCCACGGCTGAGAGAAATAGTTGTGCAAAATAGCGCTGCCCTGTCCGACTGCTATATGCGGAAAACTGAAAAAATAATAAACATTTATTATGTGAATAGATTAATGAAATCTTAGTCAAATCCACAGGTTATCACACAGGTTATCACACCTCCGTGTGTGTGGATCAAACCCAAGACATGGACGTCGCTCGGGGACCGGGTCAGGAATCATCAATCGTGCAAGACCGCGCCCCCTCCGCGTACTCCCTGGAGCGCCTGCAGGCTGAGGGTCATCTGTCAGCAACGCATCCGCATCGAAAGTCAGGTCAGCATCCGCCAACTCACGAAATGTGGCGTCGTCCATCTGAAACAGAAAATGTTAATATTAGCAAATAATTGATAATTACTATTATATATACATATATACATATTATGATTGTATATAAATACCATGGAATTCTCTCAGTGTTCATCTTCATCATCATCTTCATATATGTCGATGTCATCTTCATATTCCTCCTCAACATCATCGATATCCATTAGAGTTACAGTTGCTTCATCTCTTACCATTTCAAATTCATATGTGACATCATTAACATCATCGTCATCACCGACTCTTAAATGTGGGGTGTCATCATCGATACTCATGTCTCTTTGTAAAAAAGATTGATTTTGAGTACTCTCTTGAAAAACATCAATTCTTTGCACATCAGTGAAAGAACATTCACTTTGACTAAACTGATTGTCTCAAATTTTGATTTTTATTACACTCCACCAATCAGTCATGTCTCTTGATGTTGCACAGTACTTTGCATAATAAACTTGGTATGCCTGTTGAGCCAATAAGAATGGTTCATTTACTATGAGAACACTTTTACATTTAATATCGACGATTCCATGAGTCGGATGAACACGAACGCCTCTCTCTGTATCCAACCACCGAAATTTGAACATGGTTATGTAATGTTTTCCAAGATAACAGAGTTCAATGATTTCATCAAGTATGCCATAAAAGTCAACTTCATTTTCTCGATGATGAGATCCTCTCAAGCTAACTCCACTGTTCATTGTTTTTTTCGATTCCCCATATGCATGTGTGTGGAATCGAAATCCATTCACCACATATGCATTATAAGTTTTAAAATATAAAAGCATTACTGGTTTTGAATAATTTGTTAGAAAAAACACTCAAGTAAAGATTGAATATATTGAGAATAAAGCAAAACATGTTATAAATATTGATAATTTTAATATTATATAGATTTTTTATTATTTTAATAAAACTAATATATTTTTTTCATAAACATTAATTATATAATAATAACATTATTACATTATTAGTATATTTTATTATTAATATTAAAATAACATAATTTTTTATATTATATACAATTCTCCTTTCATCTGTGTGTTTAACATTCTGTCTCCACATGTAATATTTGCATTCACTTTCACCTCTCCATTGGCAAGTAGGTTGATAATTTTGAAAAAGAATGCGAATATTACATGTGGAGACATAAAACACACAGATGAAAAGAGAATTGTATATAATATAGAAAATTATATCATTTTAATATTAATAATAAAATATACAAATAATGTACTAATGTTATTATTTGTAAATATTGGTAATTATTCCAAATTATTGGTAATAAATACTAATTATTGGTAATTAATACTAATTATTGGTAATTATTGGTAATTATTGCTAATTATTGGTAAATATTGGTAATTATTGGTAATTATTGGTAATTATAACTAATTATTGGTAATTATTGGTAATTATTGGTAATTATTACTAATTATTGATAATTATTACTAATTATTACTAATTATTACTAATTATTGGTAATTATTACTAATAATTGGTAATTATTCCTAATTATTGGTAATTATTACTAATTATTGGTAAATATTACTAATTATTGGTAATTATTACTAATTATTGGTAATTAATACTAATTATTGGTAATTTATACTAATTATTACTAATTATTGGTAATTATTGATAATTTTTACTACTTATTGGTAATTATTCCTAATTATTGATAATTATTACTAATTATTGGTAATTAATACTAATTATTGGTAATTAATACTAATTATTGGTAATTATTACTAATTATTGTTAATTATTACCAATTATTGGTAATTATTACTAATTATTGGTAATTATTACGAATTATTGGTAATTATTACTAATTATTGGTAATTATTACTAATTATTGGTAATTATTACTAATTATTGGTAATTATAACTAATTATTGGTAATTAATACTAATTGATGGTAATAAATACTAATTATTGGTAATAAATACTAATTATTGGTAATTAATACTAATTATTGGTAATTATTGGTAATTATTGTTTATTATTGGTAATTATTACTAATTATTGGTAATTATTGCAAATTTTACTAATTATTACTAATTATTGGTAATTATTACTAATTATTGGTAATTATTACTAATTATTGGTAATTAATACTAATTATTGGTAATTAATACTAATTAATACTAATTATTACTAATTATTACTAATTATTACTAATTATTACTAATTATTGGTAGTTAATACTAATTATTGGTAATTATTACTAATTATTGTTAATTATTCCTAATTATTGGTAATTATTACTAATTATTGGTAATTATTACTAATTATTGGTAATTATTACTAATTATTGGTAATTATTACTAATTATTTGTAATTATTACTAATTATTGGTAATTAATACTAATTATTGGTAATAAATACTAATTATTGGTAATAAATACTAATTATTGGTAATTAATACTAATTATTGGTAATTATTGGTAATTATTGTTAATTATTGGTAATTATTACTAATTATTGGTAATTATTGCTAATTATTACTAATTATTACTAATTATTGGTAATTATTAATAATTATTGGTAATTATTACTAATTATTGGTAATTAATACTAATTATTGGTAATTAATACTAATTAATACTAATTATTACTAATTATTACTAATTATTACTAATTATTTGTAATTATTGTTAATTATTACAAATTATTGGTAATTATTACTAATTATTAGTAATTATTACTAATTATTGGTGATTATTATTAATTATTATGAATTATTAATAATTATTACTAATTATTGGTAATTATTATTAATTATTACCAATTATTACTAATTATTGGTAATTATTAATAATTATTGCCAATTATTGGTAATTATTTATAATTATTACTAATCATTGGTAATTATTAGTAATGATTGGTAAGTATTGTTAATTATTACTAATAATTGGTAATTATTACTAATTATTACTAATTATTGGTAATTATTACTAATTATTACTAATTATTGGTAATTATTACTAATTATTGGTAAATAGTACTAATTATTGGTAATTAATACTAATTATTACAAATTATTACTAATTATTGGTAATTATTCCTAATTTTTACTAATTATTACTACTTATTACTAATTATTACTAATTATTGGTAATTATTACTAATTATTACTAATTATTACTAATTATTGGTAATTATTGGTAATTATTGGTAAATATTGGTAAATATTGGTAATTATTGGTAAATATTGGTAATTATTGGTAATTATTGGTAATTATTACTAATTATTGGTAATTATTACTAATTATTACTAATTATTACTAATTATTGGTAATTATTACTAATTATTGGTAATAATTCCTAATTATTGGTAATTATTACTAATTATTGGTAATTATTACTAATTATTAATAATTATAACTAATTATTGGTAATTAATACTAATTATTGGTAATTAATACTAATTATTACTAATTATTGGTAATTATTGATAATTATTACTACTTATTGGTAATTATTCCTAATTATTGGTAATTATTACTAATTATTGGTAATTATTTCTAATTATTGGTAATTAGTACTAATGATTGGTAATTATTACTAATTATTGGTAATTAATACTAATTATTACTAATTATTGGTAATTATTGATAATTATTACTACTTATTGGTAATTATTACTAATTATTGGTAATTAAATGAATAATTACTAATAATTAGCAATAATTACCAATAATTACAAATAATAACATTATTAGTATATTTTATTATTAATATTAAAATAATATAATTTTCTAATTTATATACAATTCTCCTTTCATCTGTGCGTTTTCTATCTCCACATACAAATAATACATGTGAATACAACAAACACACAGATGAAAAGAGAACTGTATATATATAAAAAATTATATTATTTTAATATTAAAAATAAAATATACTAATAATGTAATAATGTTATTATTCTTAATTATTGGTATTTATTATTAATTATTAATATTTATTCTTAATTATTAAAAATTATTACTAATTATTCCTAATTACCATTAACTATGAACAATACTAATAATTTAAATTTATTAAGTAACAAAACAATGTAAACATAATTAAATTACAACTAATTAAGAATACTTGAAACTAATAAAAAATTAAAAATAAATATTAAATTAAAATGATCATAAATACCTTGAAAATTGATCTGCTCTGATCGTTCTTCAAAACTTTAATATCAACTCCGGAGAAAAAAATTAAACTGGAGAAAAACTGAACTTTAGAAATATAATTTCGAGAAAAGAAGAAGATGAAGTTTGAGAATGATTTGAAAAAAACGGATGGGGGTATTTATAGGTTAGATTATTTGCGACGGGAATCCCATCGCAAATCGTGTTATTTGCGACGGTACCCGTCGCAAATACCTTAGCCAACATTTATTACGGTCAATGGTTAAATAGTTATTTGCGACGGGACCCGTCGCAAATAACCACCTGCCGACATACTATTTGCGACGGGGGAATATTCTCGTCGCAAATACCTTTTACCGTCGCCGGTTATTTGCGACGGGAATATTCCCCCGTCGCAAATAGTTTTCCCGCGCACCAGTTCTTTTGCGACAGGGAAAGCAATCCCGTCGCAAAAGCCTACTTATTTGCGACGGGTAAATACCCCCGTCGCAAATATGTTTTCCACGGGACTATTTGCGACGGGATTTATTCCCGTCGCAAATACCCATTTTTCCCGTAGTGCACCAACTCATTGCCGACTGCATCGAGTACCGTCGCTGGGTGAGGTCTCCTCCAATAGGTTTCTTCTACCGAGATCGTCTATATCCCACGAGCTCGTCGCCAGCTACATCGAGCACCATCGCTAGGTGAGGTATCCTCCAATAGGGTTTATTTCATGGAGATTGTCTCCGGACCACCAACTCGTCAAGGGCTGCATCGAGCACCCTCGTCGGGCAAGGTCTCCTCCAACATGTTTCTTCTACAAAGATCATCTCCAGCCCACCTACTCATCGCCAGCCTCATCGAGCACCATCATCAGGCGAGGTCTCCTCTAACATGTTTCTTCCGTCGAGATCATCTCTTTCCCGCCATCTCTTTGCTGGCTGTATTCAGCACTGTCGCCATCTGAGGTATCCTCCAATAGGTTTTGAGTTATCCTCTAAAAATTGATACAATCAAGGCACACATTTTACAATTTCTAAGGCTCCTCGTGGTATGCATGTCCATATTTACATCGTATTGTGCACCAATAAACCGTAAATCACCACTGAAGGTGGTTCATAAATCCAGTTTGAGAAATTCCAATGTCTCCCTTATTTTAGAATACAACAACATCAGATAAACTGTATCTGTGGAACTCTACACACCTGGTTAAAGGGTTGATCTTTCCTTGGACACCGACATTGAGCTCACCTGGATATCAGAAAAACTGTCCATACACTCCACCTCCAGATCATTTCAATATGTGTCATGTGCCGCCACTCAAATAAACGATGAAGTATCCCAAAGGAATACCCTTTGCCTCAATGGATTATGTAGGTAAAAGGTTCTTTACAATGATGGGTCACACACCAAAGGATGGTTTGGAAATGACTCTCTAATATTGGGTGGGGATTTGATAGAACACATTGTGTTCGGATGGGCCCAATACATCGAGGGATTCTCCCCACCATTGGGCTCCTTGGTCTATCCGCCATCGACATCTCCATCCTATCCCACACCATTGAGTCCTATGGAAAGGTTTTTTATTACATCCTTCTAAAAATTGACAATGGATAACATTGAAAAACTCAACTTCAGCACCACATACTGCCCTATCCCTATTGATAGTCGATCGAGCATGCCAATAAAAATCATGGAAGAAAACTGATATTCCATCAACCTCAGTTCTATTAGGATTGGAGAATGAAATATGAAATTGAACCCTGATTTGAAGAACATCTCAGACTCTGGGACTATGGTCTCTATGCTACCATCATCGTTCGATAATAGGATTAAAGAGAATTATGATTGTAAAATGGTAAATTATCCAAAGATAAATTTGCAAATTGCATTGCTTGAACTATGTTTTAAATTTATGATATTTATTATCTTTTTTTTGTAAAAAGAATATTTACCATTGGATATGAAATGTGGTTAGTCTTTCTTTTAGAACACTTCTTAATTTTGATGTTTTAGATATATATTTTTTTGGAAAATAATAATAACTGACCATAACTAGAAATGTATTCAAATTAAAGACCCATGTTGTGACTTTATTTAACATTGATATAAGTGTGAGGTTCCTTAGCATGAATAAATTTATTCTTTTGGTCCCTCATTTTCATTTTCCCAATAGTTTATATATCTTCCAATTTTTAGAGAAAAAATGATTCATGCACATCCATTGAAAAAAGAAAAAAGGTGTGATGCACCATCCATGTAGAGGTGTTGTGCATCAAGGGATGTGTAGGCTGCATATATAGCCAAGGTGTATGTATAACGGTGCTATCAAATACCAGCCTTTCAATCAGTTTTGAGGTCTCCTCCAATAGGTTTCTTCTATTGAGGTCGTCTTCGGCCCACCAGCTCATCGTTGGCCGCATTGAGCACCATCGTCAAGCGAGGTCTCCTCCAAAATGGTTCATTCCACCGAGATTGTCTCCCTCCCACCAGCTTCTTGCTGGCCACATCATGCACCATCACTGGGCAAGGTCCCCTCCAATAGGTTTCTTCCATTGAGATCGTCTCCAGCCCCCCAGTTTATCACTGACCGCATCGACCACTGTTACCGGCCGAGGTCTCCTTCAATAGGATTTATTCCGCTGAGATCATCTTCGGCCCACCAGCTCTTTACCAGCCACATAGAGCACTATCATAGGGAAAGGTATCATCCAACATGTTTTTTCCATGGAGCCGTCTCTAGCCCACTATCTCATCACCTATCGTATTGAGCACCGTTGCCGGGTGAGGTCGCCTCCAACATGATTTATTCAATAGAGATCTTCCTCATCCTACCAACTTGACGTTGTCTGTATTGAGCACCATCTTCAGGAAAGCTCTCCAACATGTATCTTCCACCGAGATCTTCTCTGGACCCCCAGCTCGTCGCATGCCACACCGAGCACCATTACCGGGTGAGTCCTCCTCCAACAGGGTTTATGCTACTGAGATCATCCCCATCCCACCATCTTGTCACCTGATGCATCGAGCACTGTCACCGGGAGAGGTCTCCTCCAATAGGTTTCTTCGACTGAGATCGTCTTCGGCCCCCCAGATCGTCGTCGCTCGCAATGAGCACCATCGTCGGGCGAGCTCTCCTCCAACATGGTTTATTTTTCCAACATCATCTATGGCACACCAGCTCATCTTCGGCCGCATCGAGTACCCTAAAATGCGAGGTCTCCTCCAACAATTTTTTTACATCGAGATCGACTCTGGCCCATCAAATCGTCGCAATCCGCATCGAGCACCGTCATCAGGCGAGGTCTCCTCCAACAATTTTTTTACATCGAGATCGTCTCTGGCCCATCAAATCGTCGCCATCCGCATCGAGCACCGTCATCAGGCGAGGTCTCCTCCAACTGGTTTCTTCCGCTGAGATCATCTCCGGCCCACCAGGTCATCGACAGCAACATTGACTGTCATTGTCGAGCGAGGCCTCTCCCTAGAGGGTTTATTTCACCGAGATTGACTCTGGACAACTAGAACATTCCCAACCGCATTGAGATCTATCACTGGGCGAGGTCTTTTTCAACATGTTTCTTCTACAGATATCATCTCCGGACCCCAGTTCATCGCCAGCCGCATCGAACACCGTCACCAGGTGAGGTCTCCTCCAACATTTTTTACTACCTCGAGATCATCTCCAGTCCATCATCTCGTCGTCAGCCACATCGAGTAACGTCGTTGGGTGAGGTCTCCTCCAATAGGTTTCTTCCAATGAGATCGTCACTGGCCCATGAGCTCGTCACCGGCCACATCAAGAACCATCGTCGAGTGAGGTATCCTCCAATAGGGTTTATTCCGCTGAGATTGTCTCCGAACCACCAGCTTGTCACTCACAGCATCGAGCTCTATTATCAGCCGAGGTCTCCTCCAATTAGTTTCTTCCACCAAGATCTTCTCTTGCCTGCTAGCTCGTCGTCGGCCGCATCGAGAACCATTGCTGGGTGAGGTCTCCTCTAATTGGTTTCTTCTGCTAAGATCATCTCTGGCCCACTATCTCATCCCTGGCTGCATCCATCACCATCTCCATCTGAGGTCTCCTCCAATAGGTTTCTTCTGCCGAGATCATATCTGGCCCCCCAACTCATCACCAACCACATGGAGCACCATCGCCGGGCGAGATCTCCTACAACATGGTTTATTCTGTCGAGATCGTCTCCATCCCACCAGATCGTCACCGGCCGCATAGAACACTGTCGCCGATAGAGGTCTCCTCCAATAGGTTTCTTCCAATGATATCATCTCCAACCCCCAGCTCGTAGCCAACCACATCGAGCACCGTTGTCGGGTGAGCTCTCCTCCAACAAGTTTTCTTCCAACGAGATCGTATATGACTAACCAGCTCGTCGTTGACCGCATCAAGCACCATCGTCGGGCGAGGTATCCTATAACATGGTTTATTCCGCCGAGATTATCTCCAGCCCAGCTGCTCACCATCGACCGCATCAAGCACCATTGCTGGGAGAGGTCTCCTCAAACAGGTTTCTTTCTCCAAGATTGTCTCTATCCCACCAGCTCTTTGCCAGCCGCATCGAGCACTGTCACCGGGTGAGGTCTCCTACAATAGGTTCTTCCGACGAGATCTTCTCTGACCCACCAGATTGTTGTCGGCCGCATCAAGAACCCTCACCGAACAATATCTCCTCCAACATATTTATTCCGCTAAGATCATCTATGTCCCACCAGCTCTTCGTCAACCTCATCAAGAACTTTCATCGGGCAATGACTCCTTCAACATGGTTTATTCCGCCGATACCGTCTCTAGTTCACCAGTTCGTGGCTGGCCGCATTGAGCATTGTCACTGGGTGAGGTCTTCTACAATAGGTTTCTTCTGCTAAGATCGTCTCCAACCCACCTGCTCATCACTAGCCTCATCGAGCACCGTCTCGAGGCAAGGTATCCTCCAATAGGTGTCTTCCTCAGATATCATCTCCGGCCCACTAGCTCATCACCGTATGCATTGAGCACCGTCGCAAACCAAGGTCCCCTACAACAGGTTTCTTTCGCTGAGATCGTCTCTAGCCCCCAGCTCATCACCAACCACATCGAGACCCATCGCTGGGTGAGGTCTCCTCTAAAAGGGTTTATTCCATCAAGATCATCTCCAACCCACAATTTCGTCGCCGACCCCATCGAGAACCCTCGTTGGGAGTGGTCTCCTACAATAGGGTTTATTCTACCGAGATTGTCTCTAGCCCACCATCTCATCGCTGACTGCATCAAGCACCGTCGTTGGGTGAGGTCTCCTCCAATAGGTTTCTTCCACCAAGATTGTCTCTAGCCCACCAGCTCGTCGCTGGCTGCATCGAACACCGTCGCCGGGTGTGGTCTCCTCCAACAGGTTTCTTCCAACAAGATCATCTCCGGCCCACTATATCATTGCTGACCACATCAAGAACCATCACTGGATGAGGTCACCTCTAACATGTTTATCCCACCAAGATCTTCTCCAGCCCACTAGTTCATCATCATCTGCATCCATCACCGTCGTCGGTTGAGGTCTCCTCGATTAGCTTCCAAGGTCTCCTTTAAAAACTGATACACTTAAGGCACACGATTTACAATTTGTGAGGATCCTCGTGGTATGCGTGACCATCTTTACATCATATTGTGCACCAATAAACTAGAAATCACCACTGAGGGTGGTTCATAGGTCCAGTTGGGACGATTCCAAGGTCTCCCTTATTTTAGAATACAACAACATCGAATACACAGTGTCTATGGAACTCAACATACTAGGTAAAATGGTCGATCTTTCCTTGGATACTGGTAGTGACCTCACCTGTATATCGGGAAAACTGTTCGTACCCACCACCTCCAAATCATTTCCACACGTTTCACGTGCCACCACCTGGATATGCGATGTAGTTTCCCAAGGGCATACCCTTTGTCTCAACAACATACGTAGGTACATAGTTCTTTACAATGATGGTTCACACACCAAGGGATGGTTGGGAAATGACTCCCTAATGCTAGGTGGGGATTTGATGGAACACATTGTGTTCGGATGGGCCCAATCCACTGAGGGATTCACCCCCACCATTGGGCTCCTTGATCTATCCCCCACTGACACCTCTATCATGTCCCAGACTGCTGAGACATATGGTAAGTTTTTTTGTTACTGCCTTCCAATTATGGCTAACATCGGACAACTTAGCTTGGACGCTGCGGACTACCCTATCCCTATCGGTAGTGGATAGAGCACGACAATCACAATCATGGATGAAAAATGGTATTCCATCAACCTCAAATATATTAGTATTGGTGATAGAAATATGAACTTGAACCCTGCTTTGAAGATCATCGTAGACTCTAGGAATATGGTCTCCAGGACACCTATATCGATCTACAACATGATTAAAGTGTATTTTTATCGTAAAGTGTTAAGTTATCTAAAGGTCAATTCACCGGTTGCATTGCTGGAATCCTACTACAATTTCACAAGTTTTGAATAATATTAGAGTCTAATCCCCAGAATAATCCTCATCTTTTCCGGTGATGTCAACGTGTTTATTAATCATTGGGGAACCTTGGATGATATAGGACACAATGTGATGTGTCTTCCATTTTCTCCTACTTCAAATGAACATTATAAGAGAATCCAAGGAAGTAAGTAGCAGATGATTCATTACATGAGGTTTGACTTTAGGGTGAAGCAACTCCATCTCATCTGCAACATATGCCTATAAAACTCGTACTCAAGCCACTTTTTGGTGTTTGGTTCTCAGTTTATGTGTGTGTTCTCCATCTGCCCTCAAAATGGATTTGGTTTGTTTTTTTTGGGGTTTTGTTTAGTGATGTTATTAAAAAAGACGCCATTATAGCTTTATTGATGTTATATACTATTTAAATAACAATACACTGCATCAAATACTTCAATACGCAAATATTTATAAATATAAATATATATATATATATTTATTATATATATAATTATAAATATATATACATATTTAGAATTCTAATTATAAATTAATATATATTTATTTAAATAATTGTAAAATTACAATAAATACATTTATTATAATTTAACAAATATATTTATTTATATTTTGATAAATAAATAAAAATATAAAAGTATATTTATAATTATATACAAATATTTATATATATATTTATAATTATAATTATAAATATATATATATATATTAAATAATTATAAAATAATAATAAATATATTTATTATATATAAATATAAATAATTATAAAATTAAAATAAATACATTTATTATAATTTTATAAATATAAATAATTATATAAATATATTTACAGGTCTGGGTGATACGCTAGCAGAAAGGGGGAGGTCAGTTGGGAGGTAAGGAGGGCGGGAGATGACTTCTTACGACTGTGAAGGGAAGCCAAGCCGTCAGTTGCTTGGGCAGCAATGCTCTGTGATTCATCAACCGGTTGTGGACAAGATCTAGTTTCTTCGGTTGGGATATGTGAAGCTTCCTCATTCTTTTTCATGTTCAGTCATGAATTTCACGACGACGACATTCAGATCTGCTTCGTTGGCTTCTTCTAGTTCCCCGAGGGTCGTGGTAGCACAACCGAAGAGTGTTCGACTCCTTCAGATTCAGCAAGAGACACTGTTTTCCTTAAGCCCACTTGTGCCTATGTTGTTATGGGTCATCAGGAATCGGCTCCACCTACAATAATGGATCCATGCGACACCATATATGAAGGGATTCTGAGGAATCAAGTGTATTGCGCAAAGAACTTTGTGATGAATTTTACGCTTCCAATCCTACAATCAGGAAGAAAGAAGACACTACATTCATAAAGGCCAATCAAGGTCTCTTATCGACAATTTTACAGAATTGAAAACAATCAATTATTGTGTATCTCTCTTCTTTGAACATGGATAATTGCTTAGGGATAATGGACATCATGAAGCGTTTATTGGCATTTTGGTGTTTGATGGCTGGAGTATAAACTCCCTCGGTAAATGCTTTTTTCATGTTGTTTTTGATACCACATATCAAATCCAAAACATATAGTATTTATTCCATCAATTTCAAGCCTATAATACTGTGAATTGAAGACTGGGATAATTAATTTAACCTATTAAATGTAAAGAATTCAATTACCCAAGTCTGAAATCAGATTCATGATTTTAGCTAGTTATTTTGGCCACCAAAAAATCTTTGGTACCTCACCTTTGTAGTTGACGTTCTAATTAATATGGAAAAAGAAATTGGAAGAGTCGGGTACAATAACATTTCTTGGGTTTTTATTGAGTTTGACCTCAGTTTTCCATTAAATCATTCCATTATTTTGTCATTGGATGGTCAACATTTTGATCTTGTCATTGACTATAAGAGGATCCCTGAATTCCAAATTACTCTTCATTTTCCAATCATCATTATACTCATATTTTCCATTTTTTGTAATCAATATGTCACCTTTCACATACGTATTTTGAACTTAGAACTAGTTCAATAATCAGCCGATTTAAGTAAACCCCATAAAACACTTAGTTAAAAAACAAGGTATCTAATGGAATTCAATATCAAATGCATGGCCACCTATATACTAGAACTCATGTACAGATTTTTTCAAGCCCACAGACTTATCTTCAATAATTCTTCAAATAATCCTTCACACTCTTCCTCAATTATTTATGGTATGTAAATTTCAGAAAACTTCATTAGCATCAAAACCTCATGAAAATAATAATTATGTGGCATAGTTCTCCTTCATGAAAATTGTAATTTAAATAATCTTCAACATAGCTCTTGCATGGTTCTCATTAAATAATAAATTATTTCATGACCCTATTCAAATATTTATCTTATTCATTGTGGAATATGACTTCGAAATTACTCTTCATATTCCCATCATCCTTCTACTCATATTTTCCATTATTGTAAACAATATGTCACCTTTAACATCTGTATTTTGAACTAAGAATGAGTTCAACAATCATTAGATTTAAGTAAACCCCATACAAAAAGTTAGTTAAAAAACAAATATCAAATGTAATTCAATATCACGATCTTGGAAACCTATATGATAAAACTCTTGTATAGAATTTTTTCATTAGCAAAAACCACTCTTCACAAATTCTTCAAATAATCCTTCATTCTATTCCCCTATTCTTTATGGTATATAAATTCCAACCAACTTCTTTATCATCAAAAACTTATGAAAAGAGTAATTATGTTTCATGATTCTCCTTCATGCAAATTATAATTTAAATAATTTCCAACATAACACTTTCTTGGTTCTCATTCAATAATAAAATATTACATGACCCTCTTCAACTCATTCTCTTATTATTTTTAGAATATGACTTCTAAATTACTCCTTATCTTCTAATCATCCTTCTACTCATATTTTTCATTTTTTAAATAATATATCAACTTTGACACAAATATTTTGAACTTATAATGAGTTGAAAAAAAATATGATTTAAGTAAACCCCATTAGAACACTTAGTTAAAAAACCAAGTATCTAATGGAATTCAATATCAAATGCATGGACACCTTTATGCTTCAACTCTTGTAAAGAAATGTTTCATGAAAATAAACTTCTCTTAAAAAGTTCTTCAAATAATCCTTCATGTTCTTCCACTATTCTTTATGGAATATAAATTACAACCAACATTTTTATAATAAATAACTCATGAAAATAATAATTATGTTTCAATATTCTCATTCATGTAAATTATAATTCAAATAATATTCAACTTAGCTCTTGCATGCAATAATAAAATATTGCGTGACCCTCTTCTACTCTATCTCTTATTCGTTTCGAAATATGACTTCCATGTTACTCTTCTTCTTCCAATCATCCTTCTACTCATCTTTTCCGTAGTTGTAAACAATATGCCACCTATGACATATGTATTTTGTACATAGAACCAGTTCAACAATCATCCGATTTATGTAAACACCATAAAAACACTTAGTTAAAAAACCAAGTATCTAATCGAATTAAATATCAAATGCATGGACACATATATGATATAAGACTTGTATAGAATTTTTTCAAGCCCAAAAAATTCTCTTCAAAAATTCTTGAAACAATCTGTTATGCTCTTCTTCTATTATTTATGGAATATAAATTCCATCCAAATTCTTTATCATCAAAACCTCATGCAAACAATAATTATGTTTCATGGTCCTCCTTCATGAAAATTATAATTTAAATAATATTCAACTTAAATCTTGAATGATTCTCATGCAATAATAAAATATTGCATGAATTTCTTCAACTATTTATATTTTTCTTTTCATATTACGACTTTAAAATTTCTCTTCTTCTACTAATAATACTTCTACTAATATTTTTCATTGTTGTAAAAAATATGTCACCCTTCACATATGTATTTTAAACTTTGAACCAGTTCAAAAATCAAACGATTCATGTAAACCCCTTAAAAACACTTAGTTAAAAAACCAAGTATCTAATGTAATTAAATATCAAATTCATGGCCACCTATATACAAAAACTCTTTTATAGGATTTTTTAAAACCCACAAAATTCTCTTCACAAATTCATCAAACAATCATTCATGCTCTTTTTCTATTATTTATGGAATACAAATTCCAACCAACTTATTTATCATCAAAACCTAATGAAAACAATAATTATGTTTCATGGTTATCCTCCATGAAAATTACAATTTAAAATATCTTCAACTTAGCTCTTGCATGGTTCTCATGAACTAATAAAATATTGCATCACCCTCTTCAACTCTTTCTCTTATTATTTTGGTAATCTGACTTCCAAATTATTCTTCATCTTCCAATCATCCTTCTACTCATCTTTTATATTGTTTTAAACAATATGTCACCTTTCATATATGTATTTTGAACTTAGAACCAGTTCAACAATCATCCAATTGAAGTAAACCCCATAAAGACACTTAGTTAAAAAACAAAATATCAAATGGAATTCAATATCAAATGCATGTCCACCTATATCATATAACTCATGTACAAAATTTTTTCAATCCCACAAACTTATGTTCACAAATTATTTACATAATCCATCACACTCTCCCTGTATTTTTTATGGAATATAAATTCCAAAAAATATCTTTATCATCAAAACCCCATGCAAAAAAATAATTTTGTTGCATGGTTCTCCTTCATGAAAATTATAATTTAAATAATCTGCACCCCCTCCTTGTGAGGGATATAAGCCCCAACCATGTATGCCTTTGAGCATCCCTAGGTCTAACATGTGGCCCTCTATGCTTCCTCTGAGCTAGCCTCACTCGCCACCCTTGGGCATGGTCGACCCAACGTCCCACATATGCTCTCGTTTGAGGGTTTTCAGTTAGCTTAAAAGGCTGTCCATATTTTTAAGTAACCCCCATACAAACACTAAGTTAAAAAACAATGTCTCTAATAGAATTCAATATAAAATTCATATCCACCTATATGCTATAACTCTTGTATAGGATTTTTTAAAGCCCAAAAACTTCTCTTCACAAATTCTTCAAACAATCCTTCATGCTCTTCATATATTTTATATGTAATATAAATTACATCCATCTTATTTATCATAAAAAACTCATGAAAACAATAATTATGTTTTGTGTTTCTCCTTCATGAAAATTATAATTTAAATAGTCATCAACTTAGATCTTGCATGGTTCTCATGCAGTAATGAAATATTGTGTGACCCTCTTCAACTATTTCTCTTATTCTTTTCATAATATGACTTCTAAATTACTCTTCATCTTCCAATCATCCTTCTACTCATGTTTTCCATTGTTATAAATAATTTTTCACCTTTCACATATGTATATTCACCTTGGAACTAGTTCAACAATCATCTGATTTAAGTAATCCCCATAAAAATACGTAGTTAAAAAACCAAGTATCTAATGGAATTCAATATCAAATGCATGGCCACATATATAAAGAACTCATGAACATAATTTTTTCAATCCCACAAACTTCTCATTATAAATTATTCAAATAATCTTTCACGTTGTTCCTCTATTATTTATGAAATATAAATTACAACCAAATTCTTTATCATCAAAACCTTATACAAAAAATAATTACGTTGCATGGTTCTCATTCATGGAAACTATAATTTAAATAATCTTCAACTTTTCTCTTGTGTAGTTCTCATAAAATAATAAAATATTGCATGACCCTATTCAACTATTTCTCTTATTCTTGTTGGAATATGACTTCCAAATTACTCTTTATATTCAAATCGTCCTTATACTCATATTTTCCATTCATGTAAACAATATTTCACCTTTAACCAATGTATTTTTAAATTAGAACGAGTTCAAAAATCATGAGATTTAAGTAAAACCCATAAAAAAACTTAAAGAAAAACCATGTATCTAATGAAATTCAGTATCCAGTCCATGTCCACCTATATGACAGAACTCCTGTATATAATTTTTTCAATCCCACAAACTTCACTTCACAAATTCTTCAAATAATCCTTCATTATCTTCCTCTATTCATTATGGAATATAAAATCCTACCAACTTCTTTATCATCAAAACATCATGAAAACAATTATAATGTTTCACTGTTCTCCTTCATTAAAATTATAATTTAAATAATCTTCAACTTAGTTCTTGCATGGTTATCATTCAATAATAAAATATTTCATGAACCGATTCAACTATTTCTATTATTATTTTCAAAATATGACTTCCAAATTACTCTTCACCTTCCAATCATCCTTCTACTCATCTTTTCCGTTGTTGTCAACAATATGTCAACTTTGACATATGTATTTTGAACTTAGTTGGAGATCAAAAATCATTTGATTTAAGTAAACCCCAAAAAAAACTCTTAGTCAAAAAACCAATTATCTAATGGAATTAAATATCAAATGAAAGGCCTCCTATATGATATAACACTTGTATATAATTTTTTCAATCCCAGAAGCTTCACTTAAAAAATTCTTCAAATAATACTTCATGCTCTTCCCCAATTTATTATGGAATATAAATTCCAAAAAACTTGTTTATAATCAAAACTTCATGAAAACAATAATTATGTTGCATTATTCTTATTCAGGAAAATTATAATTTATATAATATTCAACTTTTCTCGTACATGGTTCTCATGCAATAATGAAATATTGAATGATCCTCTTCTACTATTTCTCTTATTCTTTTCTAAATATGACTTCCAAATTACTCTTCATCTTCCAATTATCCTTCTACTAATATTTTACATTTTTGTAAAAAATATTTCAACTTTGACATATGTATTTTGAACTTAGAACTAGATCAAAAATCATCCGACTTAAGTGGACCCCATAAAACACTTAGTTAAAAACCATGTATCTAATGGAATTCAATATCTAAATCATGGCCTCACATATACTGTAACTCTTGTATTGAATTTTTCCAACCTCACAAATATCTCTTCACATATTATTCAAACAATGCTTCATTGTCTTCCTATATTATTTATGGAATATAACACTAGTGCAGAAAACATTTTTTACGTCGGTTATTTTTTATTATTTACGTCGGTTTTTAGGCGACGTTAATACGGACGACGTTATAAATAACGTTTTTTACGTCGGTTATTTAAAACCCGACGTAATATCCCTAACATCACGGTGGTTATCACATCGGTTCATATAATAACCGATGTGATAAATATGCGCGGGGGGGGGGGGCTTTATCACGTCTGTTATTCCCTAAACCGACGTGATAAAACGCATGGGATATCGTTTATCATGTCGGTTATGTCATAACCGACGTGATAAACCCTTCCCCTGGCCTATTATCACGTCGGTTTCTTAAATAACCGACGTGATAAAAAGGCCTGGGAAACGTTTTAGCACGTCGGTTATCAAATAACCGACGTGGTAAATCGATTCCCAGGCCTTTTAGCACGTCGGTTATATTAAGAACCGACGTGATAAAAGCCCCGGGAACGGTTTATCACGTCGGTTCTAGAAAAACCTGACGTGATAAACCCCTACCGATTTATTTACCACGTCGGTTATAAAATAACGGACGTGAAAGAAATTATTATTTTTTAAATAATTGCACTGCTCTCACCAAAAAGCAACTAGAAACCAAACAAAAATAACCATGCCAGCCCTCCCCCAAGCCCCAACTGAACCCCACCCTCATCTATACCCACCTAACAACCTGGCCAGCCCTCCCCCACCACATTGGAGCCCCACCACAACCCTTGGACACCCCCCACCCCTTGGACATCCCCCCACCCTCATTTACACCCCCACGACCCCTAGTACAGCCTCAAACACCCATTGGACACCCCTCCCATATCCCTTGGACACCCTCCACCCCTTGGACACCCCCCACCCCTTGGACAGCCCCCACCCTCATTTACACCCCCAAGACCCCTAGTACAGCCTCAAACACCCATTGGACACCCCCCCACACCTTGACAGCCCTCCCAGACCCCTTGGACACCCCCCGACCCCTGGACACCCCCCCCCCCCCCCCCGAGCCCTTGGACAGGCCCAAACACCCCTTGGACACCCCTCCCATATCCCTTGGACACCCCCCCACCCCTTGGACACCCCCACCCCTTGGACAGCCCCCCACCCTCATTTACACCCAACCGGCCCCTTGGACAGAACACCCAGACACCTTGGACACCACTCCCATATCCCTTGGACACCCCCACCCCTTGGACACCCCCACCCCTTGGACAGCCCCCACCCTCATTTACACCCAACCGGCCCCTTGGACAGAACTCCCAGACACCTTGGACACCACTCCCATATCCCTTGGACACCCCCCACCCCTTGGACACCCCCACCCCTTCGACAGCCCCCCACCCTCATTTACACCCCCCGAACACTAGGACAGCCCCAAACACCCCTTGGACACCCCTCCCATATCCCTTGGACACCCCCACCCCTTGGACACCCCCACCCCTTGGACAGCCCCCCACCCCCTGGACACCCCCCGACCCCTTGGACACCCCCCCCACCACTTGGACACCCCCACCCCTTGGACAGCCCCCCCCCCACCCTCATTTACACCCAACCGACTCCTTGGACAGCCCCAAACACACCTTGGACACCCCTCCCATATCCCTTGCACACCCCCACCCCTTGGACACCCCCCACCCTCATTTACACCCCCCCGACCCCTAGGACAGCCCCAAACACACCTTGGACACCCCTCCCATATCCCTTGGACACCCCCCAAACACCCACCCACCCCCTTGGAACCTCTCCCCCCATACCGAAATCCAGACCAGAAAAACCATCAACAGTAGACCAAAACAAGAAGTAGAGAAAAATTAAACATTCACTTATATAACATTCAAAACTTACACTGTCAACTTCAAAAAAAACTAAATCCAACCTAAACGACTACGAAATACACAATTACATTGACAATATTCAAAATTACATTTTACATTACAAACAACTAAAAGTCAATCAAACCTATAAAATAATTTGACCACTCCACTTGTAAGTGTTTGATATCTTCAGCAGTAAAGGGTTGAGGGTCATCAAAAAGCTACAAAGGAAAAGGATAGTAGTCAACGTGTATAATGAATAAATCAAATTGAAATATTATGAGAAAGAGGAAATCTTACCAGGTCAAAACTCAGAACTGTCCCAGTTGTTATTATTTCATACATAAATCTTAACATGTAATATCCACATTCGATGATGCCTTGTTGCTCATGACATTTCTGTTTGAATGAGTGTAAATTCAATATATTATTTTTATGTAATAAATCAAAATGTACAAATTATAAATGGATATTTACCTTCGCATGTACATATTTGATCTTGAAATTCCTTTTCTTTGCGCTTTTTCGAAAGTGGACCCATGCCCTATTAGAAAATAATACGAATGGGGTAAATTTAAAATTCATTATAATATATAAAACTATTGTGAAATTGAAACTTACGTTTCCAATAAATTCTTAAAACTTTCTCGCACATCATCATGGAGAGAGCATATCCAATAAAGTGTTTTCTCCCTAGGGAAAAAAACCCCTAACATCCAATGATCCCTGATAAAAGGAAATTTAACATTAGTTGTTTTTTATGTTAAAAGATAATTAACTCTTTGAGAGGGATGTGTTTCATACCTCTCACAAAAAGGCATCATCCAACACTGTGTGATTACATTCTTTTCAAATCTTTCAGCAATATAAAGCCTTCTTTGTTCCTCATCCAATGCACATGCTTCAGGGGAAATCAATTGTGGGTCCACGAATCCATATACATCTGTCAGCTCATTCCTCTCAAAAATTTTATACAGATACCTAATACAAAGCAGACATAAGTATACATTTTTAATAAATATAACGCAAGGAAAAGGTGTTAAGACTTACATGATAAAAATTTGCACCACGTTGATGCCCAACTTATCTCCAGTGACAAACTCCATGATATCAGTTTTCATAATCCCCACACATAGTTCACGTCCACAGACATGAGCTTCCATTGTAAAGTCATAATGATCCGCCAACAAATTTGAATATCTTGACAATTTGTCAAGACTGCTAGTATCTGCATCTGATGTCATAGCTATCTGTCTTTGTTGTTGTCTATACAGTATTTCTTTACCTTTGAAGTATTCCTGTAAAAATAAATTGAAAAATATATTAGTTTTCAAATGATAAAACATTAATAAAAATATAAAATAAAAGATATAACATCCATACCTCTATGGTAATGAGTCGAAGAAGTCTGGATGGCCAAAGTAAAAAATGGCCGATACTATGTCCAACTGTCGTCACCTCATCTGTAGGTAATGGTATCCGAGCTGATCTATCTATAATATCCTGTACAGTGACCCTCTGATTCTCTACCTCTAATTTTTGATGATTAACTGTATCTTCCATACAATATACCATCCCATATGCAACTATATGATGTTGAGGATCATCAACATACAACTCACAATAAGTAGGTAGCTGCGGCGGAGGAGGAGGATCAAAAATGGGGTCTGCAGGCTGAGGTGGGGGAGTGGGAGCTACTGGGAGAGGTGGAGTGGGATCTGCACCCTGAAATTGTCTTTGCAAGTCTGCAAACATTAACTGCACCGATGCTCTAATCTTGTCCTGCATTGTCGCATTAATATTATGGACTTCAGCCTCCAAGGATTCTATTTTTTTTATAAACTCCCTCAACGTTAGATGTTGAGGAACGTGGCAACACTTTTCTTACCGATACACCTGCCGGATATCCTCTTACACGGCCAGGATGTTCGGGATTTCCCAATGCCACAGATAAAATATCTTCCCTCCCAGATGGTGTAAATGTCCCCTGTGAACTCTGCTCCTCAAGAGAGTCCTGTAATAATTAATTGAACATTTCTATAATGATTGGAAATATATGACGAAAATAGTAAACATAAATAAATAAAATAGATATCTTACAATCCTCTCAACTACGAGTCTCGATTCTTCCGAAAGATATTGTCCTTTTTTGCCCTTCCGAGCTCTTTTCCATTTCTCATGTCTAGATGGAGGGGATGGAGGGGCCACCTCTCCAGAGCTTGAAGACTCAGCTCTTAGTTGTTGAAATTTTTCTGCCATCATTTGTTCTTCCAATAATGCATACCCTCCCCGAGATAAACTACGAGGGTATACATTTTTAGATTGGATCTCTTGATGAGCTTTCCTTGTTTGCTGTAAATTAAGAATAAGTAATCATTAAAAAAACAATAATAAGATCATTTATATAAGAAAGCTTATAAAAGTTTACATTGCCCTTACCAAAAATGATTCTTTTCTTTTACTTTCAAAAAATTGTCTCCATGTGTCTTCATCTATAAAAGGATATATACGACATGGATTCTCACAACTCCTATGACCATAAATGAAATCAGATGAGAGGGTTGATTTGAAATCCCTCCATCTCCTAGCAGCCAACGATAAGCATTTCTTCCTGACTCCTCCAGTGTCAGGAATATCAAATGTCATCTGATAAAAAAGAGGTTAAAAATATTATATATACTAGAAACATTTAAAGAACAGTCAAACGATAGCAAAATATCTTACCAAAATAGTCTCCCACAGCTGAGAAATTATCGCCTTATCCACACTTCTCCAATCATCATAGAGAATGCTTACTTTGCTCTTAGGCTGAGTTGCTACAAAACCCTTAAAATCTTTAGCATTTGGACCTCTAGGAAGATCATCATCATAAAACTCCACGACTATCCTCTCCTCCTTCGTACGGGCAAGTGATAATTTTGGTAAACGTGTGCACCCACGCTTACCAACCTTTGAACTCTTTTTCGTAATAGGAGCATGTGAATGTTCCTCCCCAGATGTATGACCAATATGCTAATCTCCAGAATCATGTGGCTGATCAACTGATTGATCTGTCATTTTCCTTCAAATCAAAATAACAAACATTAGTTCACAAATAGAAAAGTGTACTAAATTACATAATAGTAAACATTGGTAATATGGTAAGCATGTTAAACAATGATAAACATGGTAAACACAGGCAAAAGGTTGCCAAGGAGTTGGCCCAAGAAAGCTGAAAAGTGGACTCACTGAGTCCACCGGTCAGCCGGTGTGAGCTCACCGGCCAGCCGGAGGACCCAGGCAGTAGACTTGCCCACTGCCTGGTGCCACCGGCCGGCCGCTGGCTCACCACCGGCCGACCGCTGGATCACCACCGGCCGGCCGGTGGACCAGACAGAGAGCCTTCCTCTCTGTCTGGACCACCGGCCGGCCGCTGGCTCAGCACCGGCCGGCCGCTGGTGATCCAGACAGAGAGGAAGGCTCTCTGTCTGGTCCACCGGCCGGCCGCTGGCTCAGCACCGGCCGGCCGGTGGACCAGACAGAGCTTTGTTCTGGACCACCGGCCAACCGGTGATCCACCACCGCCCAGGACTTCTCCTCTTTACGGTTTTTATTGTTTTATTGTTTTGGTTTGATACAGGTTTTAATAAGTAAAAAATTTACAGTATCTAACATTATATGAAAAAACTAAATGTAAACAAGAAATAAACTTGTGTTACCTGTAATTTTAGGAATGTACAGTTGGATTGTTTTCCCAAATTCCTTCGTCGTGATCGTTCCTTATGGCACAAACCATGTCTTCAACATACTCATCATTATGTTCTGTTAATCTTTCCATGGAAGTAGGGATCTCACATAAATCAGCATCTTCATCAAATTCATCCTCACCAACATATTGGTTTTTCCCTTGTAAAACAACAGCCCACTGCATATCTGATTGATCTACTACATAGAAAATTTGTTTGGCATGTGTTGCCATTATAAAAGAATCAGCTGTGTCTTCCAATCTATTCATATTAACAAGTGTCATTCCAAATTCATCGTGTCTGACACTGTTGTTACCGATAAACCATTTACAGTTAAAAATGGGAACTTTAATTTTAAAGTAATCAGCCTCCCATATGTCTTCAATCACTCCATAATATGCACTTGATGCCAAAATTGGGTTTCTGTCCTTAGCACTCGAAAAATGCATTGCTTCTGCAAACACCAATACATCACTATTCTGAACTGCACTTCTGTTGTCCTGAGCTTTCGTATGAAATGTATAGCCATTAATGTCATAAGCGGACCATGTTATCACATTTAAAGATGGACCACCCACTATCCATTTTAATGTCTCTGATACATCTGATCTACCAAGAAAGGTCTTTTTAAACCATGGCAAAAAAGTTTTGTTGTGCTCATTCAAAATCCACAATTCTTTCTTCTTTGGATGACATTGTTTCAACTCATTAATATGCAATGTTGATATACGGTTGAACATCAGCTATGTTATTCAAGATGTATGATTCTAACTTCTTCATATGTTCAGCTGACAGTGATTTGACTTTCAAGCCACGAATCCCCTTTCCCTCATTATTAACCCGTTCATGGCGAGATGGAGGCAAACCTATGTGTTGCGCCGTAGCCAAGTAGCTCGTACAAAACTCTGCTACCTCCTCAGAAATATACTTTTCAATAATGGAGGCTTCAGGTCGATATGGATTTTTAACATATCCCTTTAATATTTTCATATACCTTTCAAAAGGATACATCCAACGAAGATATACAGGTCCACAAAGCCTTATTTCTCGAACCAGATGAATCATTAAATGCACCATCATATCAAAAAAAGTTGGAGGAAAATACATTTCCAAATGACAAAGTATAAAAATTGCATCCTTTTCCAAAATGTTCGAAGCATTCACATCAATCGCCTTGTTGCAAATTGAATTGAAAAAATAACACAACCTCATTATAGTCTTTCTGACACGGATGGGCAATATTCCACACAATGCAACTGGTAGAATTTGTTGCATCATGACGTGACAATCATGTGATTTCATACCTATCAACTTCAAGTCTTTCAATGAGACAAAATTTTTTACATTTGAAGAATAACCTTGAGGCACTTTGATATCATGAAGACACTGACAAAAGCTATTTTTCTCCCTCTTCGATAATGTATGACAAGCCGGGGGAAGAAATGTTCCTCTTCCTTTAGGAGTGGGAGCTAACTCCAAACGTATTCCCATTGACAGTAGGTCTAACCTTGCATTCAACCCATCTTTTGTCTTTCCTTTAATATCTAGCAATGTTCCAATCAAAGAATCACAGATATTCTTCTCCACGTGCATGACATCAATATTATGTTTGACTTCATGATACCTCCAATATGGTAGCTCAAAAAATATTGACCTTTTCTTCCAAATGTGTCTATCATTACCAGATTTCTGTGTCTTTCCCAATGTCACATCAAGGTTTTTCACCCTCTCAAAATACAATTCTGGGGATAAAGGTTGAGGAGCAGTATCAAATTCTTGTGAGCCATTGAATGCCTTTTTTAGTCTTCTATAAGGGTGATCCATAGGCAAGAACTTTCGATGACCCATGTACACTGTTTTCCTCCCATGATGCAATTGACAATATGACGTCTGTTGTTCGCAAATTGGACATGCTTTATGCCCTTTAACACTGTATCCAGACAAATTTCCATATGCTGGGAAGTCATTTATAGTGAATAGAAGCACTGCATGCAGTTGAAAATATTCCATTTTATAAGAATCATACACCCTAATACCATCAGCCCATAACAGTTTCAAATCATCAATCAACGGTGACAAGTATACATCAATATCATTGCCGGGTTGCTTTGGACCAGAGATCATGATACTCAACATGACATATTTGCGCTTCATACAAACTTCAGGAGAGAGGTTGTAAATTACCAATAAAACAGGCCATGAACTATGTGTGCTACTGAGGGTTCGGTATGGATTCATTCCATCTGTGCACAAGCCTAGTCTCAAGTTTCTAATTTCATTTCCAAATGTAGGGTACTGGGCATCAATTTTCTTCCATTGTGGACAATCAGCTGGATGACGTATTTTTCCATCACATACCCGCTCATCAGCATGCCATCTTAACCTTTTTGCATCATGTGAATTAGCAAATAAACGTTTGAAACGAGGAATTATAGAAAGATACCAAAATACCTTTGAAGGGAGCTTTGTAATCTCTACATCAGCTTGTGATTTTTCTTTCACCTTATACCGTGATGTCCCACATTTAGGACACTCTTTCAGAAATTCATATTCCTTCCTATATATAATGCAGTCATTCGGACATGCATGTATTTTCCTGTATCCCAATCCCATCGGGCATAATATTTTTTTGGCCTTATAATGTGAATCTGGAAGATCGTTATCTTTTGGAAGAATGTCTTTCATCAATTGTAGTAGCTCTGTAAAACTTCTGTCACTCCATCCATGTTTCGCCTTCAGGTTAATCAATCTTAACACCGCCGACAAAACCGTAAAATCTGTACAACCAGGATATAATGGTTTTTCGGCATCACCATATAGACGTGCAACTGTCGGTTCTATCTCAATTTGTTCTGCTACAATATCGCGAATCATTTCTTCAATTCCATCGGAGTTACCATCTTGCGATTCATTATCATCAGTGACATTCTGTCCAGTTTCGCCATGCCAAATCCAAGGGTTGTAACTCGGATTGAAACCATGACAAATCAGATGATCTTTTATCTCTCTACTTTTCAACTTCTTCATATTCAGACATTTCAGGCATGGACAGAAAAAAATGTCACTACTTGGAACATTTCGTTTAGCAAATTCCAAAAAGGCATCAACACCTTCCTCATATTCATTGCTCATTCGATGTGCTGTAATCCAACTTCGACTCATTATTACCTATAACAAATAGCAAAAATATATAAATTTTCTAGATAAGACAAATATATGTTTATATGAAAAAAATCATAATTTGAATGTAAACAATTTTGAAATATAAAACAAATCGATCTGTAAACCCCCCTGAACACCCCCCGACCCCTCTGGACAGCCCCCCACCCCTCCTGGACACAACCCCCACCCCCGACCTGCTTGGACACCCCCCTGGACACCCCCAACCCTCTGGACAGCCCCCCACCCCTCCTAAACACCACCCCCACCCCCTACCCCCTTGGACACCCCCCTGGACACCCCCAACGCCCACCCACACCCTTGGACAACCCCCCACACCCACCCACCCCCTTGTAAACCCCCTGGACACCCCCGACCCCTCTGGACAGCCCCCCCCACCCCTCCTGGACACCACCCCCACCCCCTACCCCCTTGGACACCCCCTGGACATCCCCCAACCCTCTGGGCAGCCCCCCACCCACCCGGACAACCCCAAATACCCTCTGGAGAGGCCACCACCCACTTGGACAGCCCCCCACACCCATCCACCCCCTTGGACACCCCCCTGGACACCCCACCGACCCCTCTGGACAGGCAGCCACCCCCTTGGACAGCCCCCCACACCCACCCATCCCCTTGGACAACACCCTGGACACCCCCCGACCCCTCTGGACAGCCCCCGACCCCTCTAGAAAGCACCCCCACCCCTCCTGGACACAACCCCCCACCCCGACCTGCTTGGACACCCCCCTGGACACCCCCCAACCCTCTGGACAGCCCCCCCACCCCTCCTAAACACCACCACCCACCCCCTACCCCCTTGGACACCCCCCTGGACACCCCCCAACACCCACCCACACCCTTGGACAGCCCCCCACACCCACCCACCCCCTTGTAAACCCCCCTGGACACCCCCCGACCCCTCTGGACAGCCCCCCGCCCCTCCTGGACACCACCCCCCACCCCTACCCCCTTGGACACCCCCCTGGACATCCCCCAACCCTCTGGACAGCCCCCCACCCACCCGGACAACCCCAAATACCCTCTGGAGAGGCCGCCACCCACTTGGACACCCCCCCACACCCATCCACCCCCTTGGACACCCCCTGGACACCCCACCGACCCCTCTGGACAGGCCGCCACCCCCTTGGACAGCCCCCCACACCCACCCATCCCCTTGGACACCACCCTGGACACCCCCCGACCCCTCTGGATAGCCCCCGACCCCTCTAGAAAGCACCCCCACCCCTCCTGGACACAACCCCCCACCCCCGACCTGCTTGGACACCCCCCTGGACACCGCCCAACCCTCTGGACAGCCCCCCCACCCCTCCTAAACACCACCCCCACCCCCTACCCCCTTGGACACCCCCCTGGACACCCCCCAACACCCACCCACACCCTTGGACTGCCCCCCACACCCACCCACCCCCTTGTAAACCCCCCTGGACACACCCCGACCCCAAATCCATGCACCTATGCCATGGTTGTGTGTGAATAAAGTAGTAACAACTGTAAAAGGGCAACCCATCCAAATGGACACGCCCCAACCCTCTCGGGGATTTATAGAAAACGATGAAAAATCAGTGAAATCATAAAATTACTCAATATTGCAAGTCGAACAAATAGATCTAGGGATGATAAATAAGATTATGGTGCCAAAACGAGTTAAAAGGGTTCGCAATCGAAGAATCTTAGCTAGTTTCAACAAAAAAATCACAACACACATATATATACTATCCGCGAAAAAAAAACGAACGAGTGGGAGGGTTACCTGAGTGCTGCGAGTTTAGATGATTGATCCGAGGAGATTAAATATGAGAAACGATGATCGCAAAACGAATCTAAACCAACGAAATGGACGAGCCGATTCGGGTTTACGCGCGAGAGAGACGAGTCGCGACTGTCGAAGGTAAACTCGCGAATGACAATCCACGGGTCTGGGTAAATTTTTAGATGAGTTATCACGTCGGTTATTCAATAACCGACGTGATAATTGTTTTAAAAACATTTATAACGTCGGTTATTTCAATAACCGACGTAAAAACCTTCCTCCGATTCATTTGTTACGTCGGTTATTTTATAACCGACGTTATAAAGGTCTCAAAATCCGCGTTTTTTTACGTCGGTTATGGAATAAACGACGTCAAAAACATCTGCGGATTCTTTTTTTACGTCGGTTATTTTATAACCGACGTAAAAAAGCCTTCAAAAACCGCGTTTGTTACGTCGGTTATTGAATAACCGACGTAAAAAGGCCTTCGAAAACCGCGTTTTTTATGTCGGTTATAAAAATAACCGACGTAAAAAACGAAGGCGCGCGATTAATAACGTCGGTTATAAAAATAACCGACGTGAAAGGTGTACCGAACACAGGTTTTTACGTCGGTTAAGAAATAACCGACGTAAAAAACCTCATTTTACATATTATGACGTCGGTTTTATATAACCGACGTAAAAAATGGTGACGTAAAAGACGTTTTCTGCACTAGTGTAAATTCCAACCAACTTCTTTATCATCAAAACATCATGTAAACAATAATTATGTTTCATGGTTCTCCATTATGAAAATTATAATTTTGATAATATTCAACTTAGCTCTTGCAAAGTTTTCATGAAATAATAAAATATTCCATGACTTTCATTGACTCTTTCTCTTATTCTTTTCGTAATATGTCTTCTAAATTTCTCTTCTTATTCTAGTCATCCATCAACTAATCTTTTCCATTTTTGTAAACAATGGGTCACCTTTCACATATTTATTTTCAACTTAGAACCAATTCAACAATCATACGATTCAAGTAACCCCCATAAAAACAATTAGTTAAAAAACCAAGTATCTAATGGAATTCAATATCAATTTCATGCCCACCTATATGTTAGAACTCATGTACACATTTTTTTGAAGCCCACATACATCTATTCACAAATTCTTCAAATAATAATTCATGATCTTCCTCTATTATTTATGGAATATAAATTCGCACCAACTTCTTTGTCATCAAAACTTAATGAAAAAAATAATTACATTGCATGGTTCTCCTTCATGAAAATTATAATTTAAATAATATTCAACTTAGCTCTTGCATTGTTCTCGTGAAATAATAAAATATTGGATGACCCTCTTCAACTGTTTCTCTTATTATTTTCAAAATATGACTTCTTAATTAATCTTTATCTTATAATCATCCTTCTTCATATATTATCTGTTGTCGTATAAAAAAAGGTGTGGTGCACCTGCCATGAAAAAAGAAAAAAAAGTTGTTATGCACCATCCGTGCATAGGTGTTGTGCATCAAGGTCTGTGTAGGATGCACATATAGATAAGGTTTATGTATTGTCATGAAATGAAATACCAACTTCTCAATCTTTTATGATGTCTCCTCCAACATGTTTCTTCTGTTGGGATTGTCCCCAACCCACCTGGTCATCGCCAGCTGCATCGAGCTCCATCACCGAGCGAGGACTCCTCCAACAGGTTTCTTCCGTCGAGATCATCTTCGGCCCCCCAATTCATTGTTGGCTGCATCGAGCTCCATCGTTGGGCAAGGTCTCCTCCAAAAAGGTTTATTCTGTCGAGATCGAGTCTAGACCTCCAACTCATCGTCAGCCTCATCGAGAACCCTCACTGAACGAGGTCTCCTCCAAAAGATTTCTTCTGTTGAGATCATCTTCGTCTAACCAGCTCATCGTCCGCCGCATCAAGAACCATCTTCGGGTGAGGTCTCCTATAATAGGTTTTATTCTACCGATATCATCTCTGGCCCACCAGATCATGGCCGACCGCATCATGTGTTGTCGCTAGGGGAGGTCTCTTCCAAAAGGTTTCTTTCGCCAAAATCATCTTCAAATCACCAACTCATCATCGACCGCATCGAGCACCGTTATCGGGAAAGGTCTCCTCCAACAGGTTTTTTTTAGCATAGATTGTCTTTGTCCCACCGTCTAGTCACTGACCTCATCGAGCACTGTCACTGACTGAGGTTGCCTCCAATAGATTTCTTCTTCCATGATCATCTCCGACCCCCATCTCTTCTCCAACCACAACGAGCAGCATCGTTGAGCATGATCTCCTCCAACAGGGTTTATTCCACTAAGATCATCTCCAGCCCACCAGCTTGTTGTCGGTCACATCGAGCATAATCGCTGACTGGGGTATCATAAAAAAATGTTTTTTTCGAGGAGATCTTCTCTGGACCCCGTTCTCGTCTCCAAACATAATGAGAACCATCACTGGGTAAGATCTCTTGCAACCAGGTTTATTCCACAAATATCATCTCTGACCCACCAGTTCATCGTTGGCCACATCAAACACCATCATCGGGCGAGGTAACCTCCAACATGGTTTATTCCACTGATATTATCTCCATCCCACCAATGCGTTGCTCGCCGCATCAAACACTATCTCTAGTTGAGGTATCCTCTGACAGGTTTCTTCCTGTGAGATCTTCTCTAGCCCACCACCTCTTCACCGACCACTTCGAACGATGTCGCTGGTCGAGGTCTCCTTCAAAAGGTTTCTTCTGATGAGATCATATCCAACCCACCTGCTCGTTGCCAGCCGCATTGAGCACCCTCACCAAATTAGGTCTCCTCCAACAGATTTATTCCATTGATATAGTCTTTGGCCCACCAACTTATCATTGATCGCATCAAGAACTGTCACCAGGTGAAGTATCCTTCAACATGGTTTATTCTACCAAGATCGTCTCCGGCCCACCAGCCCATGGCCAACTGCATTGAGCACTGTCACCAAGTGAGGTATCCTTCAGCATGTTTTTTTGCTAAGATCTTCTCGAACCCACCAGCTCATCACAGGCCTCATCGAGCACCATCATCGGGCAAGGTCTCCTCCAACAGGTTTCTTCCATAGACATCATCTCCATCCCACCAGCCCATCACCATCTGCATCAAGCACCATCACATACCGAGGTCTCCTCCAACGTGTATCTTTCGCCAAGATCATCTTCGACCCCCAACTCATCACCAACCACATTGAGCACCATCGCTTGGAGAGGTCTCCTCTAATAGGGTTTATTCCGTTGAGATCATCTCTAACCCACCAACTTGTCGTCGGCCACATCGAGCACCATTTCTGGGTGAGGTCTCCTCCAACAGAGTTTATTCCACTGAGATTATCTCCGTCCCAACAGCTCATCATTGACCGCATCGAGCACCATCGCTGGGAGAGGCATCCTCCAACATGTTTCTTCCATCGAGATCATCTCCATCCCACCAGAACATCACCGGCCACATTGAGCACCATTGCCAGGTGAGGTCTCATCCAATTGGATTCTTCTGACGAGATCATATTTGGTCCACTACCTCATCACCGACCGCATCAAGCACCATAGTCGGCCAAGGTCTCCTCCAACATGTTCTAAGGTCTCCTCCAACACGTTTATTTCACCAAGATCATCTCTAGCCCAATATATCATCACCGGCCGCATCCATCACCATCGCTGGCCGAGGTCTGCTCCAATATGTTCCAAGGTCTCCTAAAAAATGATACACTTATAGCCCAAAATTTACAATTCGTGAGGCTCCTCACGATATACATGACCATCTTTAAATTGTATTGTGCACTAATAAACCATAAATCACCACTGAGGGTGGATCATAGATCCAGTTGGTATGATTCCAAGGTCTCCCTTCTTGTAGAATACGACAACCTCAAATAAACAGTGTTTGTGGAACTCAGCACACCAGGTCAAATGCTCGATCTTTCTTTAGATTCTAGCAGCGACCTCACCAAGATATCAGATAAAATGCTTGTACCTTCCACCTCCAAATCATTTAAACACATTTCATGTGCTGCCACAAATACATGCGATGAAGTCACCCAAGGGAATACCCTTTTCCACATCGACTTATGTAGGTATAGAGTTCATTAAAATGATGGGTCACACACCAAAAATGGTTGGGAAATGACTCCATGATGCTGGGTAGGGATTGGATGGAACACATTATGTTCAGATGGGCCTAATCCACTGAGGGATTCACCCCCACCATTAGGATCCTTGGCCTATCCACTAACAACATCTCTATCATGTCCCAGACTACTAAGACCTATGGTAAGGTTTTTTGTTACTTCCTTCCAACAATGGATAACATTGGACAACTCCGCTTTGATGCCACGAACTTCCCTTTCCATATCGATAGTGTATCAAGAACACCAATCAAATCATGGATGAAAAATGTTATTCCATAAACCTAAAATATTTTAGGATTGGCGATAGAAATATGAACTTGAAAACTACTTTGAATATCATCGTAGAATCTTAGACTACGGTCTCCAGGCCAACTCCATTGATCTAAAACATGATTAAAGTGGATTTTGATCATAAAATGGTAAATTTTCCAATTTTCAACTCGCCGATTACATTGTTGGACTCCTGCCACAATTTCATAGGTTTTGAATAATATTATAGTCCCATCTCCAGTATAATCCTCGTCTTCGCCGGTGATGTTAACATGTTCATTAATCATTGGGGAACCTTGGCTCATATAGGACACAATATGATTTGTCTTCCATTTTCTCCTATGTCAAATGAACATGATAAGACCATCTTAAGAAGTAAGAAAAATATGACTCACTACATGAGGTTTGACATTAGGACGAAGCAGATCCATCTCATCTCGAACAGATGCCTCTAAAACTTGTACCCAGGACACTTTTTGGTGTTAGGTTCTCTGTTTATGTGCGGGTTCTCTATCTTCCCTCAAAATGGATTTGGTTTGTTTGTTTGGGGTTTTGTTTAGTGATGTTATTAAAAAAGACTTCATTACAACTCTATTGATGTTGTATACTATTTAAATAACACTACACTGCATCAAATACTTTAATATGAAAATATTTATAAATATATAGAAATATTTATATATATATATATATATATATATATATTATATATAATTATAAATAAATAAATCAATTTATAATTATAATTATAAATGTATATACATATTTAGAATTATAATTATAAATTATATATATTTATATAAATATTTGTAAAATTACAATAAATACATTTATTATAATTTCCGAATATATGTATTATTATAATGATAAAAAAATAAAAAAAATACAAATATATTTATAATTATATACAAATATTAATATATAAATATATATTTATAATTATAAAATAATAATAAATATATTTAATAAATATATATTTATAAATAATTATAAAATTACAATAAATAAATATATTATAATTTTATAAATATAAATAATTAAATAAATATTTTTACAGGTCGGGGTGATATGCTTGTGGAAAGGTGGCGGTCAGTTGGGAGGTAAGGACGGCGGGTGATGTGTTCATGTGACTGTGAAGGGAAACCAAGCTGGTGGTTCCTTTGGCGACAACACTGTGCGGTTCATCCACCAGTCATGGACCTGATCTAGTTTTTTCAGTTGCGATAGGTGAAGCTTCCTCAGTCTTTTGCAGGTGCAGTCATGAATTTCATTGCGACTATGCCCAGATCTGCTTCCTTGGCTTCTTCAAGTTTCCCGAGGGTCGCGGTAACACATCCGAACGAGTGTTCGACTCCGTCAGATTCAACAGGAGGCACTTCTTTCCCTAAGCCCTCTTGTGCCCATGTTGTTATGGGTCATCAAAAATCAGCTCCACCTGCAATAAGGGATCCACATGACACCATCTATAAAGGGATTCTGAGAAATCATGTGTATTGCACAAATAACTTTGTGATGAATTTTGCGCTTCCTACCCTAAAATCAAGAAGAAAGTGGACACTGCATTCATAGAGGCCAATCATGGTCTCTTCTCGACATGGTTACAGAAATAAAAACACTCAATTATTGGGAATATATCTTCTTTGAACATGGATAATTTCTTTGGGATAATGGACATTAGGAATAACTTATTGGCATTTTGGTGGTTTGATAGACGGAGCATCAAATACACCGTTAAATGCTTTTTTCATGTTGTTTTTGATACTGCAGATCTCAAATCCAAAACACAGAGTATTGGTTCCATCAATTTCAAGCCTGGAATACTATGAATTCAAGATTGGGATCTTTCATTTAACCTATTAATGTAATGAATTCAATTACACAAGTCTGGAATTAGATTCAAGATCTGAGGTAGTTCTTTTAGCTACAACAATTTCTTTACGAAATTGCCTCTGCATTTGAAATTCTAATTTTGATGGACAAAGAAATTGTAAGAGGTGGGTATGGTCACTTTGCTCGGGATTTGGTTGTGGTTGACCTCAATTATTTGTTAAATCATTAAATTATTTTTTTCAGTGGATGCTCATTGATATGAACATTCTGTTGATTATGAGAGGATTCTTGAATTCGAAATTACTCTTCATCTTCCAATCATCCTTCTATTCATCTTTTCCATTTTTGTAAACAATATTTCACCTTTCACATACATATATTGAACTTACAACCATTTCAACAATCATCCGATTTAAGCAAACCACAAAATAACACATAGTTATAAAACCAAGTATCTAATGGAATTCAGTATCAAATGCATGACCACCTAGAGAGTAGAACTTATGTACATAATGTTTTCAAGCTAAAAAATATCTCTTTAAAAATTCTTCAAATAATCCTTCACGCTCTTCCTCTATTCTTTATGGAATATAAATTCCAAACAAATTCATTATCATCAAAACCTCATGAAAAATATAATTACGTTTCATGGGTCTCCTTCATGAAAATTATAATTTAAATAATCTCCAACTTATCTCTAGCATGGTTCTCATGAAATACTAAAATATTCCATGACCCTGATCAACTCTTTCTCTTATTCGTATTTTAATATGACTTTCAAATTACTCTTCATATTCCAATCATCCTTTTACTCATATTTTTCATTGTTGTAAACAATATGTCACCTTTAACTTCTGTATTTTGAACTAAGAATGAGTTAAACAATCATCATATTTATGTAAACCCCTTAAAAATACTTAGTTAAAAATCCAAGTATATAATGGAATTCAATATCAAGTGCATGGAAAACTATATGAAAGAACTCTTTTATAGAATTTTTTCAATCCCACAGACTTATCTTCACAAATTCTTCAAATAATCCTTCATTCTCTTCCACTATTCGTTATGGAATTTAAATTCCATCCAAATTATTTATCATCAAAACCTCATGAAAATAATAATTATGTTTCACGATTCTCCTTCATGAAAATTATAATTTAAATAATCTTCAATATAGCTCTTTCATGGTTCTCATTCAACAATAAAATATTACATGACCCTCTTCAACTCTTTCTCTTATTCTTTTGGGAATATGAATTCAAAATTACTCATCATCTTTCAATCATCCATCTACTCATCTTTTTCATTGTTTTAAACAATATATAAACTTTGACATAAATATTTTGAACTTAGAAAAAGTTCATAAATATTCTTATTTAAGTATACCCATTAAAATGACCTAGTTAAAAAACCAAGTATCTAATGGAATGCAATATCAAATGCATGACCACCTATATTCTTGAACTCTTGTATATAATTTTTTCAAGACCGAAAACTTCTCTTAACAAATTCTTTAAATAATCCTCCATTCACATCCACTATTCTTTATGGAATATTAATTCCAACCAACTTCATTATAATAAAAACCTCATGTAAATAATAATTATGTTTCATTATTCTCTTTCATTAAAATTACAGTTTAAATAATATTCAACATAGCTCTTGCATGGTTCTCATGCAGTAGTAAAATATTGCATGTCCCTCTTCAACTCATTCTCTTATTCTTTTCGGAATATGACTTCCAAATTACTATTCATCTTCCAATCATCATTCTATTCATCTTTTCTGTTGTTGTAAACAATATGTCACCTATGACATATGTATTTTGTACTTAGAACCAGTTCAAAAATCTTCTGATCTAAGTAAAACCCATAAAAACACTTACTTAAAAAAACAAGTATCTAATGGATTTCAATATCAAATGAATGAACACACATATTCTATAACTCTGGTATATAATTTTTTCAATCCCACAAACATCTCTTCACATATTCTTCAAACAGTCCTTCATGCTCTTCCTTTATTCTGTATGGAATATAAAATCCAACCAACTTCTTTATCATCAAATCCTCATGAAAACAATAATTATGTCTCATGGTTCTCAATCATGAAAATTATAATTTAAATAATATTCAACTTAGCTCTTTCATGGATCTCATGAAATAATAAAATATTGCATGACTTGATTCAACTCTTTATCGTTTTCTCTTCATAATACGACATTCAAATTACTCTTCTTCTTCTAATCATATCCTTATACTAATATTTTTCATTGTTTTAAACAATATGTCACTATTCACATATATATTTTGAACGTAGAACGAGTTTAAAAATCATATGATTGAAGTAAACACCATAAAAACAATTAGTTAAAAAACAGAGTATCTAATGGAATTCAATATCAAATGCATGTCCACCTATATGCTATAACTCATGTACAAATTTATTTGAATCCCACAAACTTCTATTGAAAAATTATTCAAATAATCCTTCATTCACTTCCTGTATTCTCTATGGAATATAAGTTCCAACTAACTTCTTTATCATCAAAACTTCATGAAAAAAATAATTATGTTGCATGGTTATCCTTTATGAAAATTATAATTTAAATAATCTTCAAATTAGCTCTGGCATGGTTCTCATGCAATAATAAAATATTTCATGACACTCTACAACCCTTTCTCTTATTCTTTTTAGAATATGACATCCAAATTACTCTTCATCTTCCAACTGTACTTCTACTCATCTTTTCCTTTTTTGTAAAAAATATGTCACCTTTGACATATGTATTTTGAACTTAGAACCTATTCCAAAATATTTCGATTTAACAATAATGATGAATTGGTCAAGAGTGGAATCTAATTCTATGAATCCATAACAATTCTTCAAGAATCACTAAAAAAATTCACTTATACCAATATAAATTTAGTGACAAATAATATATATGTTGGTATAAATGAACAATTCTAACTTATATTAAGTTTTATCCATATTAAATTCAAGTACCAACAATTATTTTTTCCAAAAAATACATATTTCATTATTTCTTATCTAATACCAACATATATTTTACTAAAAATTAAATCTATTGTTTTATCATATTAATACAGATAGTTTTTTTTACCAAAAAATGAATATATTGCTAGTTTTTATTCACTACAAATCAACCATTTAATTATATTATTACCATTAGTTAACTGTTTTCTAAAAAAGATTGTGTTTATATTAGTAAAAAATATAAAAATACTTGGAATATATTCAAAAAATAATCCAAAAATATTATATTTAGAACAAAATATAAATTATATTTTAAATGTATTTTATTTGATAAAGTACATTATATCCATGAGAAAAAACCATTCATTTTAATATTATAAACCTGAAAATAAACCTAATCATTCATATTTAATAAACATTCATTAAAAAAATAAAAAAAGAGGGAAAAATCTAAAATATATTCCCTCCCCTAACCTAGGTTTCTCCCACATCTCCCTTCTTACCTAATCACCTCCCAATCTTCATTGTTCACCTTCCACACTGTTGCAATCTCCAGCTGCACTCATAATCCTGGTTCATCACTATCGATCGCACCCACACCCACGTCCACACCCACACCTACACCCTCAATTATCTACCATTTCCTGAACCCTCGATTATCTACCATTTCCCACACTCTATTAGATTTATTTTTTCCTCGGCCAGGTGTAAGGAGGGGCATGGACCTAAACCCATTTATCATTTAATTGGTCAATGTTTCGGCCACTTATCCGGTACATACTTATTCTCTTTGTGTTTTAATCACCTAAAATCATGGGTATCTAGTGTTTAAATTGAATTTTAGTTAGGGTTTTCCGTGAAATTCCTATGAAACGAGCTTTTATGATATTTTTATTTTTTGGGTGATTCATGGATGGTAATTATGTACTAATATGGAGCCACTCTAGATGAAATAAGCTTTCTTCACTTCTCACATCACATGGAAAAGCGTTTGATCAGAACATTAATCACGTTAACGTGGTGATTATTCTTCCACTTTCCAAGGCCCCTACAAGAATTATGATCCTTGGGAAAACTCCCAAGATGAATCCTGGAAGATTTGTTTCTGTTAGTCCTGTGCATCATGGGAGGAGTGAAATTTTATCTCTATCATTTTTAAGGGCATGTACACTATTATATTGCCTTACTATAGAAGAACATAATTTAATCAGGATAACGATAAAGTGTTTTAACTTTGCGGTGATGATGATATACCTAGAACTCTTAATGAAGTAGTAAAGTGTCACATTTTGGTCAATTTTGGGGATTTATATTTATTTACAATAGAAGATGAAGATGAACCCTGATGAGTTGATTGTTTTTTTCAAGGATTCAAACAACTCATTCACTAATTTCTATTGTTGTTTATTGCAACCATTTTTCCAAACCATATAAACTAATTATGCTTATTTATTATTTTAATTTTGTTATATGGTATTTGTTGTGTTATTCATATTGAGCTAGTTATACAAAATATTGAATCTAGAGTTGTATTTTTATTATTATTAGAACCTTAATGGGATTTCCAGTATTATATTCTTTTTTAATTCTATAATTTACTTGATAAAAAGTTCTATAGTGTTGTATAATTGAAAAATATGTATAAAAGTTATCATTTATGATATGTATTTATGATTTTCAACTCATCTTGAATGTGGATAAAGGATTTTTAAATGCTTATCAAATGTATAACTAGAATTTTGATTGATAACAGAATTGATCCTGTATAGGTTTTTTCAAATTGTTATAGGAAAAATAAAAAACACTCATTTAAAATGATCAAGTTAGTAGAATCTAGTTAGAGGTTGAAGAGGTTTGGATTATCTACAAAATTATTTCACAAGTCTACAAGTCTTATCGATCACTCAGGTGTTGTCATGTAATATGACATCAAAATTGGTCAATTATTGATAGAAATGTATGTAGAAAGTATTGTGAAAATATATAGATTGTTGGAGGTTGATCAGGATTGAATCCTGAAGATGATGGTGGTTGATACCTATTGGGTGTTTGCTGCTTATTCACTCTAAAGAAAATATGGTTTTTTAATGGTTGGGTCAGAAGCTTTCTTAGATGGTGGGATATAGATCTTTATTTGATTTGGGAGACTTTTTTAGAGCTAATAGCTAATGCAACATAGCATGTGTTCGTGGGTATATTGCTTTGGGGAGCAAGATATAATGCTGCAGGGAGGTGCATGAGACTCTAGTTCTTAGTTGTGCTTGGTGAGGTGCATGAAACATAATAAAATATACTCCGTGAAGATCCCTTTGATAGTGAAAAAATATTACCATTTGCAATATGATCTAATTATAAAGGCATAGAGGTTGTTGGATGGTGGGATGAAAAACTTAAATATTGTAATAATTTGGTTATTTTATTATGGGGGGAAATATTTTATAGGGAGGATACACTCTCTTCCTGGGAGAAATTCAGACTTGGAGAGAGAATAATCAAACCATAACGAAGATATTTCCAAAGCACTTATCAAACAAAACAGGAGCACCTTATCAACTATTCTATGGGGGAACTCTAAACTTCTATTTCTCTTATGTACCTTGTTGTTTTTTATGGAATAAATTTGTATATATCAAGTATTGAAAGTAATAACATTTTCACTAGTATTTCATGCCATTTTATTTAGGTAAATTTTTTATTCCTAGGCCCTGTTATATTGCATGTGAACTAATATTTAGGTTCACTTATTTTGATGAATTTTCCAACTCCTTGTCTTATCCTTTTTATCACCTATCATCATTGAGGATATGTTTTTTGTCTATCCTTTTTAGTTTTTAATGGGTTATAAGTACATCGATCATGGAGCTTTTTATCATTCTATGTTTGATTTGTGTGTAGTTGATGAAATCAACTGCTGTATTACTATGGCTACAGTGCATCACTTCTGGAAATGTCAGACCCTGTGAGCATAACATGTATATATTAGTTCAACCATATGTCAATTCATTTAATTTTTTTTTCTTGAAACACGGGGATTATTCACTATAGGCTGGAGGTCATGTTAGGAGCACTATGGGGAATATTAACTACAGGTTCAAATTGTAATTTATTTTATGGGGTTTTATGGAGAGATAAGGCTAGGTTTGTCAGAAAAGATGTGTATGCTTTTTATAATTTCCGGTAGTTTCAAGCCAAGCTGGTGTTTGTAGTCACTGATCATTCTGTATTCAACAGAGATGAAACTAAACCAAGTTGGACTTCATAAGAGGTGAACCAAATCTTGTTAAGTGGAGGTCATTTTGGTTATTGAGGAATTCAATTGAAGACTAAACCATGACCAACAAGTTGGACCCAGATGTAGGAAGTTGGAGTCATGTGAGCTTAGCCAGAGTTACTGAAGTTTGATAGGGTTGAAGTTGAAATTCAACCAAACTAGGGACGTGGACCCAAGCAATGAATTAATGTAATTTTTCATTTGTTTTCAAAATAGGGCTGATACTTTTTGAGAATTTTTTTTACTTTAGGACCACTATTGGAGGATTAGTTTAGGAACTGTTCTCTCTTTCATTAACACCTCATTATCTAGAACCATAAACCCTTAGGCCCAAATAAAAGATTGTTGAAATATGATTCCAATGCTTATAATATTTATTCTTTTTCCAAAGTTTTTGTTATCATATCAATAGCAGACTGTTTTTTCAATATAATTTTTTTATTGATATTTTCATTTTCTTTTTTCCAACAATACATTAGTAATCATTATTTGTTAATGTCATTAACACTTCCTTTTCTTTAAACATATATACTTTTATCTATTATGATCTATAAATCTTGGACATGTTTTTACTCCTCAGCACGGTCACAGTGGTATGTATGTATTTACACATTTTGACATCAAGTGGTGTGAATACGCATCATCTATACAAAAACAAATTTAAATGTTTGAAATACATTTTCATTGTTTTATTTTTACATGTATAATTATTATCATACCAAAATAACAGATTAGTATTGCAAAAATGGTTGATGAATGCTCATGGAAATCTTTCATGACTAAAAACAATGAGAAGTGAAGGAATCATCTGATTTCTGAATTTTAACCCACTGTGAAATTTGAAACTACAATACATATTTACCATCTATGGGGTAAGGGAATCACTTTGTTCACATCATTCTAGTTTATGAGTGTTGGACTATTTTTTCACAAGGATTTTGACACCAATGAATGAACTTTAAAATTTTATGTAGTACAGTACAAGACATATATAATTTAAAGCTAATGATTTGGGTATACATGTATAATATGTACATGTAGATTATGTATTACATAATTTGATCAGGATTCTTATGTTTTATATGATATAATTAGGAATTTATGTTTTACAGATTACATCATCTATAATCAGGAATCTATGTTTTATAATCTGTAATGTTCAATGAATTCTATGTTTTATAATCTGGACACACACACATTACCATTTATTGATTTAGAATACAATTATTGACTACCATTAGAGGATAGGTCCCTTGAACCCATTTGGAAAGCTCCAAACAATCCCTAATTTAGCTCGATCACACACAACACAATATAAAAGCACTGTAATTTACCTGGTTACCCACAACATCCCACAAACTATTTGATGGTGATGTTGTGATTAATCCCATGCCTGACCCAGTGGTCCTTGAGAACGAGAGCCATGGACAGATCCTTACCTAGTGCCTCCAGCCTGCTCAGTATCCATGTGAAAACACTTCCACACATCTTCCAAACACCTATCAAAGCATGATTCATGCGAGGGAAAGCCAAAACTGATACTCTCACAGGGTGGTCGTGCAACAAGATGACTACCACCCACCATTTCCCCACATGCAGCACTATTAGAACATGCTGGTGTGTGGAAAACATGGGGCCGACATGGTGGAGTCATCAAAAGTGACGATGTTCAAGCCCAAATCATGATCCCATTCATTCTTAATCTTCATTCCTATGTGAGCTACATTCCGGTTCTGGTCCTAACCTTTTTGGAAGTCATTCTCGTTAATAGATGCCCAAGAGATGAAGTAATCTGGACCCGTGACAATACAATGACCACTTGTAGAAGAAAATAAAATCCATAACATAAAGAACTACACATACTGTTTATGAGGATCGAGCGAGGTAGGAAGAAGGTTTGGATTGAGAGGTGTCATTGTTTGAGGGTTTCTGCCTCATTGGGTGGCCCCACACACACAAAGGTTACAAATTACATAATATGATCAACCTGATCCATTTATTATCATACTTTGTCCAATGCTAGTTTCATAATCATATTTGACTTGAATATTCAATTGTATAATTTTATGCCCTATTTTATACCCTTCTACCATTTTATTTTATACACATCTTCTTCTTATCTCCAGTGTTAGGTTGGGGATGCGCTCCTTCCATTCACAAGTAAAAGAAAGGGGGTATGCTTACATTAGTGGGGATAATAAGATCCTTTTATCCACATGCGTTCGAAAGTAGGGACGACTTGCTTTATACTGCCAATGCGAAGCAACTATAAGAACGGTAAACTACATGTGTGGACCGCATCGCTAGTCTGAACCATGAAAACAACAACTAATGTGTTAGAAAAACATATGGAAGATGAATTTTGATGGAGTCAAAGTGAAGTCTCTTAGATTATGAGCATGTATAAACATGTTTGTTTCATGTTTCTTAGATATTGATGCATTTTCTTGGAGTTTTAAAATGTTTTTTAGTTATGTATGAACATGTTTTTTCAAATAAAGTCTCTGTTGGAGTTTTATATAATTTAAATTTATAATTATTATATAATAAATAGCATAAATATTTTATATATAATTTGAATAATAAATATCAAATGAAATTTCATTAATAAATATTGGAATATACACATAATATTTTATTTAAAATATAATTTAAAAACAAAAATTAATTGTTGGTACTGTTTATAGAAATCGATAAAATAATATTTTTAATAATATTACTGGTAGAAAGATATATGTTAGTAATAATATTAGCAACATATAAATTTTTTGTATGAATATATTTGTAAACATTTTTAAAAACATATATATTATCTGTTGGTATTGATATTCTTGAAAAAAACCATTTTATTTGTCGCAATAACACTTAGAGATAAAGTTTTTACCAACAATTTAGTGAGAGAGATATATTTGTTGGTATAATGATTTACCAATAGAAAATGTACTTTTAACAATAGATATACCCATGTTGGAAAAAGTCAATTTTTTTGTAGTGCATCACCATGATGGAATCCATAACAATTCTCCAAGAATCACCATGAAACTCAAAGTCTTCAAACTATTCACTTATTTCATGGAATTTCAAGACTTGAGGACTTCTTCCAAAATCCATTAACTTTGTAAATTATTCATCATATTAACATCAATGTAAACTTCCAATTTCATTTATCATCATTTCCCACCAATGAAAATTAGTTGACAACAAATACAATCCATTCACAAAGTGTCCTCTTCAATCTCCCCATTTGTATTTATTGGTATTACCTTTAAAGTTATTTTGAGAATGTGTCAATATGTGGAATAATTATCTTCTCTCCCCCTTTACATTTTAATACTTCATTTCACTTTCTCTCCCCCTTATTGACAAGAAATACAAAGTTCCTAGGAAAAAGGGTATCAATCCATACTTATGAAATGTTACATCGATCATTTCACTCTAAGTCTACTTGAGTTATGCTCAGTGTAGAAAAAAAAGAAGATTTGATTTATACAACAAGGTTGTCCATTACCAATTGATCATGATACCTTAAGAAATGAGAACTCATATACCTATCTTCGGGAATTATTCACATTCATTCTAGGCTAAAATTACTAAATGTGAGATGAATCTTTTTAAGAATAGTCGACCTAAAACTTCTTCACCCACTTCAATAAATATATCAAAAACATTCAATTGTAATATTCTAGATAACAGTCCTTAGGGGACTTCCATGTTTCTTATTCCATTGATTAATTTAGCTTCCCCCTTTGTAAAAAGTTTGTTATTTTTGATAACCTAGTATAAGAGATTAAGAGAGACATAACTTTTCCAATGAAATGATCTTCAAGTAATTTCCAAAATAATTGGATTTAATACAAATTGAAATAATAATTCTGGATGCTTTTTCATTTGTCTCACCCTCAAGGGAAACACTTCTCATTATCTTTATTATCTTTTATCTCCTCATGAATGGATTTAAAGAAATTACAATATGGAAAATACACAAGAATGGGTCTCCAAATTGTGACAGTCCATATTGGACAATTTTCACAACTTCACCGAGGATGATATTCTAGAATATTTTTTCTTCAGAATACGAAGAAATATGATCAAACCAAGATGGAATCCTCTTTATCCCAGATATCTTGAATAGGAAAATACATTCTTCAACATCATCAACGATGATCCTCCAACATATTGGTATTTAAATTTCAATTGATAAATCATTCAAGGATGGTAAATTCTCCAGCTTGGCTATCTTGAACGGATAACACTTAATACTTCTCAGGTTCTACCCCTAAGAACATTCTTTACCTTCAATTACCTATATTATAAGAACAAATAAAATACTCAAATATTTAAGGAATAAGGTGGATCCTCGTTTCTTCATAAATATGAACAACATGGTTGAGATTATCTTCTCATCCAAGTTTCTCTATTTTCTCTAGTCTTCATGCTTGCACATATGAACATCTGTTCTTATTTATGTTGAGGTAACATGGATCTCTTCACATCCTCTTCTTATTTGTGTGGAGATTTTTTCTTCTTAACAACCTTCATGGATGATACATTATTACTCCTCTTGAGGAATGATTCTTATTCTAGTATAAAGTCTAAACAACCTTTTTGTTGCATTTAGCCCCTACATGTTGCATTTAAATTCCATTAACATGCATTTGTATATGCTTTTTTGAACTTATATTTTGGTTTCATAATCTATGCATGGGGCATGGTATATATGATTCATGGAACTGTTCATATAGAATTTCATTTTATTCTATTATTTATTTCATTACCCTGTTATGGAAATCCTATGTTCCTTACCCGTATAATAGCTCGTAATCTAGACTATTGATAAACTGAGATCAAACAACTAGTATTTTCACATGGTGTGATTCTACACTTGATCTCAATCTGATGTGACACTACCATGTGTATCCTGGTGCACCATGTGTCTCGGGTACTGTCTCACATTCAGTTACTCAAACTACTGCATTGATCTCAATTGTCCACATGTCTATGATCCCGTGTCACCACTTGAAATGTCATATTCCCTCTGACTTGGGTTAATTTCTCATCATTATTTTTTTCTTTAGTGCCTCCCATTATAGTGAGGTTAAACTCTATGGTTTTTGGGTTATATCTTTTGGTTTATCGAGAGATCTACTGTACGAGGCACTATTGTGATTCTGAGTAGAAGAAGGAAATCGAAGGGATCTCAGCCACCCACACTCCCCTCTTTCGAGATTGTGCCACCTCCTACAACCAGATTACTTCTTCAGTGGATATTATATAGGGAGTCGACTTGGTTATGTGTTCTGGACAACTGTATTTTAAGAAGGTTTCAGAAATTTCCTTAACTTTTATTTTAACCAAGCCTCAGTATAGATTCTTGTTTCTGCAAGCGACTCAATTTATTTTGTCATGTATTGTTATGTATCCATTTTGGGTGTGTGTGTGAGTACTTCCAGAAGTGGAAGATGCTGAATCTACATGACAGGCTTCACCGCTGCCACCTTGTTTAGCAAGGATTTCCTCCTCGGATAGTTTATGTGGTCCTTATTTGTTTTTCTTTCAAGTCGTTAATTGTATTATTTTTTTTCATGGTTCATAATAAAGATGTTACCCTATTGGTGTTCTCACTATGTACGTAGGATCAAACTGATCCAAAGTACGTTATATCTACTATTCATTTATGATTGAAAATAATTTTTCTAAAAGTATAATGGATGAATGTGTATATTATAAAACTGTTAAACATGAGTCTGTTTACCTGTTATTATATGTTGATGAAATGCTTTTAATTTGTAAAAACATGAGGATTATAAATTCTATCAAGAACCAGTTTAATCGTATCTTTGAAATGAAATACTTAGAACATTCTAATCAAATTTTAGGCATGGAAATCATAATAGATAGGAAACTTAGGACAAGCTAATCAAATCTTAGGCATGGACATAATAAGAGATATGAAGGCTTGACCCTTGTACTTATATTAATTGGATTATGTTAATAAGTTATTATGAAGATACATTTTAGATCATGTTAAACCTGCTAGTACTCCTTTCAGACAACACTTTAAGATGTCCTTGGACGGACCCCTTAAAAATTATGATGAGGTTTCCTTCATGAATAATATTCCTTATGATAATTTGGTAGGAAGTCTTTTGTATGATATGGTCTATTCTAGGCCAAATTATTTTTTTTTGTACATTGAGAAGGTTTATGGGTAAAATTATAAAGCCTCATTGGCATGCATTGAAATGGTTCCATAGGTACGTCTCTATGTTTGATAAATTGTAAATTCAATACTATTTAAATAGTAGTTTTGATAATGATATAGTTGGATCTGTTAACAATGATTATGCTAAAAATGTTGACACCCGAAAATCCATCACTAGTTTTTTATTTCTTGTATATGGAGGACCGGTCTCTTAGAAGTGAAATACGCAGTCGGTGGTTTCAATCTCTAATACCGAGGTAGAGTATATTTCATTGACAAAAGCCTTAAATGATGCTATACAGTTAAAAGGTTTTCTTTCTGAGTTTATATTATCTACAAATATCATAGTATTCCACTATGATATCCAATATGCATTATATTTATTTAATAACAATGTATTCCAGGGTAGATCGAAACACATTGAGATTAAAATATACTTTTAGGTATATTATAGATTCTGTGATGCTGAGTGTTACAAAGATACCCACTGGATCCAATCCAGCTAATAGTTTGACTGAGGCTATGCCACTGTCTAAATTCATGAATTGCATTAAATTAATGAATATAATCCCAATTATGTAACTTATTTTACAAGAACAACATCCTTAAATTATATTTAATTTCAATGTGGATATCTGTTGTATTTATCCATTTCATGTTGCATTTAAATTCCATTGACATGCCTTTGTATATGCTTTTGTTCACATTATCTTTAGGCTGCTTACTCTATGCATGGGGCATGGGATATACAATGCATGGAACCATTCACGTAGGGTTTTGTTTCTATTTTTATTACATTTAACCTATTATGAATATCCCATGTATTTGGTTTCCATACTCTTGTAGTGGCTTGTAATCTAGACCATTGATAAACCAAGATTAAATGGTTAGTATTTGCTATGGGTGTGTTTCTTCTCATGGACTCAATCCGCTTTGACACCAACATGCATATCCAATTGCACCTTCTGTCTAGTGCGCTGTCTTGCCTCAATTACTCGAACCACTACTTTGATCTCAGACATCCACATGACTATGATTCCATGCCACCGCCTGAACTGTTTGACGCCCTCTATCTTGCAATCACTGCTCCTCACTATTTCGGCTTTGTAACTCCTCTCATTTGAGTGAGGTTCTGCTCTCTGGTTTTGGAGGTTCTTGTCTGGTTCGTTGAGAGCTGTCTTGTATGAGGATCTATTGAGATTTCATGTAGAAGAAGGACATCCATGGGATCCGAGCCACCCACACCCCCTCTACTGAGATCGTGCCACCTCTTGCAATCAGAGTGTTTCTCTGATGAAGATTCAATGGGGAATCGACTTGGTATAGGGTTCCAGATGATCATTCGTCAAAAAGGTTTTAGATGTTGACATACCATTCATCATAACCATGATTTGGTATAGATTCTTTTCTCTATAAGCAATTCAATTTTTTTGACATGTATTGTTATGTATCCTTTTTGGGTGTGTGCATGAGTCCATCCAAGAGTAGACACACTCCTGTAGATATGGCCTTTAAAAGTTATAGTAAAGGCGATTTATAGTGCCAAAAAAAGTTTTGATAATCGAGGCGTTGATAAAAGGGGGATCCATTTTATTAGCGCTAAAAAATAACTGATAAAGACCCCTTTTATTAGCGCAAAATAATTGATGATAAAATTGAATTTAAAAAAAAAATGCTAAAAGATTTCTCTAAATCAAAGGGGGGTTTTAATAGAGTATGACCCTACTTGAACAACACTATGAAGAACCCCACTTGCCTGCCTGCCACTACTACCCCTACATGCCCCAACCCCACCCCCTACCCTTTAACGATGCTAGAACTCCCTTTTAATAGTGCTATCACAACCCTTCATCACCACACATGCCCCTGCCTCCCCTAGGATTAGAACTCGAGACCTCCCATTGTGCACCTAGACCCTTTACAACTTCTCTACATTGCTTTGTTTTCAATTTAATGATATTTCTATATATATATAGTTATATTTATTCATATATTAATATATAGTTATATTAACATATATATATTTATATTAAAATATGTATTTAGTTATATTAATATGTATATATGTTCATATATTTATATATATTTATATTAATATATTTATATATATTTGTATATTAATATATATATAAATATATATTGATATATTGATATTTATTTTCAAATATTTTTTATCCATATATTTATTCGTATATTAATATATACCAGTTTGTTAATACAGACACACAAACACATTATATAGGTATATAAATATTGATATATTTTTATTTTAAATAAAATGGATATTATTTTTTTTCGATAAATCTTATATATTATGAAATATATTTTATATGTTAATATGTTTAATTATTTATTTATAAAATTAAAATTTTTATGTTTGAGTATATAAACAACATGCATATATTTTTATATATTTGATTATAAATAATAGTAAATTGTGAAACATGATAATTTTTAAATCCATAATATCAATATGAATGTAATCCATCGAAATAAATTCACTCCCCATTGATAAAGGGAAAAAAGACCCCCTGAAACGAGGTTTAAATTCCATCAAATGTTAAAAAATTTAACTATCCTGACTAAAAACATAGTTTTGGAGGCCTTCTAAGTCTTTTTTGGCCTCTCAAAATGTGAAAAAACGTTCCCTTATGTTTTTAGTATGTAGAGATCATCACAGGATTTGATTTGATATGCTGTAGAGCTCAAACAGCTACCCGGCTAAAAATTTATGACCGTTTGAAGTTGGAGTTATGTTTTAATCTTATTTCTGTTTTTTTTTGTTTTTTTGTGTCTTCAAATTATTATTAAATGACTATTACTAAATGATAATTAGAAAATTATTAATTAATAATATATTTTTAAATATTTTAAAATCCATTTTCACTACATATCTTATATATTAAGTGTAAATGTCTATTTATACTTATCGAAAACATATTTAAAAAATATATATTATATATATATCAATATAAATATATTTATATATTTATATATTTATATATATATTATTTTTAATGAAATATAATTTTTTTAAATATACCTTTTATCAACACTAGTAAAAAACACCGATAAATACCACCATTTATTAGCATTTTTTATCACTGATAAGGTACACCCTTTATCAGTTATTTTTTTATCGTTGTTTAAGGGTAGCGTTGTCAAAACCTATTTTTGTGGTCGTGACAACACTACATCTATGTGACAGGCTTAAATATTTCCACCTAGTTTAACAAGGCCAGCCTCCTTGGAGAGTTTCTGTGGTCCTTATGTGTTTTTCTTTCATGTCTTTAATTGACTTGTTTGTTTTCTAGCTTCATATTAATATTGTTACCCGAGTGGTGTTCTCGTTATGCACATAAGATCAAACTAATTCAAAGAACATTATATTTTCCATCATTTTACATTTATGTATTCTCTATCTAATTGTTCTAAATACTTGATTTGTGAATAGATCATGTTCTGTTAGTTTAATAATCAAATTATTAATCGAACTTATCATATAATTAATCAATCATATACAAAAATGGTCCTTTGGTGTTTTAGGGTTTATGTATTCAACCCCAACACTTATGAAATTTGACTATCTTTCTTATATCTCTCAGACATAAATTATTTAACATAAGAGTTGTATTTTCTTGAAAAATCTTCATGCACTTTGTCTTCATCATGTGGAATCTTCTATTTCCATTTTAACTAATTTTAGCTTGTGCATCTTCCAATATTCTCATTCTTTATAAATATTTTGGCAAGATAACTAACATGTCATTAGGAACTGTGAGATCATGTTTGGATATTCCACATGAGTTCTTTTGAGTGTCTTCTTTTTTTGTAGTTCTTTTGGACGAACTACTCTACAAATTCTTGGATTTAGAATCCAAGGTCTTCCAACCATTCTTCTTTGATACCTTACTAGGAGGCTTTATTGTAAAGACCTGGATTTTTTTCATGTAATTTGTTTAAATTATATGGGAATTTTATGAGTCCGAGAAAATGGATGACATGTGATTCCGAGGCTCGGTGTGCCCAGAATGAATTTCTGAAATTTTGTTCAGGTGCATTCAGTAAATGTGGGAACATATTTTTGTAAAACTTGAACTGCTGCTTGAAATTGAAATCTAAGGACATCGTTGAACATGTAGTGCCGATATTCACTTAAGGAGTCCTTAACCTCGACCACAGTAGGTTGATGGAGGAATTTAGTTTTTCAGTCTATCGTGGAAGAAGAAGAATTAAATAATTAATATTTAATTTTTCTTTTGAAACCTCTCTTTTTAAATTATGAAGGTGGGAACCACCTGACCTGGAAAACCTACCATTATTAATTCATGGGGGGTGGGGTCCACCCGAACCCCTCTTAATGTGTGAAAACCTTTCAACTCTTCATGTTTAAATTGCGCCAACTTCAACTAATTAATGGAGTCAACAATAATTAATTGATAGACATATTTTTATTATGTTGGCTCCTCATTTTCTTTGAGGAAAATCATTGGAAAAGGAGAGAGTTCGGTGAAAATTGGAGAAACATTTCATCCAAACAAAGAATACCCTCTCTAATGAAGAACATACTTCAGAATCAAGAGTGAGGACGATGCACGAGCCCGACTTCGGAAGCGTGTTGCGGAAGTGACAATCGTTGGTACCCTCATTGCCTACACTGACTTAATCTCATGACAAAATTAACGAGAAATCAAGGTAGGGAATGTTGTTTTGAATACCCTTACCCTATTCTAGTCAATATTCTTGATTTATGAATAATTATGCCGCTTGATACCATTCTAACGCGGAGGGTGCGGGCCAAACAAACACGACCCGACCTCTCTGCAACCGTTGTGGATTTTGGTGGTCTTGAATTGATGGCGATGTACCGTGATGAGAGCGGGAGTCTACAGAATTAAAAATAGGCTAGAGGTCACACCCAGTGACCTACAGAATGTCGTTGATGACCGTACCAGTGATCGGCACCGGTGGGACTCGGGAGTGGTGGCACAACCGCACAGCCGGAGAAGGGTCGTGTCCCGTCAACCGCGGCAGAGAAAGGGCGGAACCCAGCACTCGGATGGCCGTGTGAAGGGGGAAGCGGTGCGCGTTTGCACCTCCAGACGTGCAGGAGACGTAGAACAAGGCCACGACGGTTAAGGGAGGATGACTGGCATGCTACTGGCCTCCTGTGGTGGAATCGCGTGTGACCACGCCGCAGAAGAGGGCAAGCCGTCTGGCTACTCGAGGAGCTGAGCGGGACCCCAAGACCCGTGTAACAGCTTCCAGTGCCATGTAGAACTGGTTGGTCAGCCACCCAACCAGAATGGTAGGGCTGTTCGGGGTACCCAGTGGGCGCCTCCCCCTTGGGTGGCGGCTAGTGCGGACCCTGCCACGGGGCCATCCAGCCACGGGCCAGTGGGCCGCCCAATGTGGGCCACCCAGTGCAGGCTGCCCATCGCGGGAGGGTCTGGACCCAGAGGTTTGGGCCGGACGCAGCAGGCCAGGTCGACCTGAACTGGGTCGGGTTGGGTCGGTTCGATCGGGTGGGACCGGACCTGGAACAGCTTCGACCCCTTTTCACTCTTTCGGCCATGTAGACCCCAGAAAGCACATTCTTGAAATCTTCCAAATTCTTCCATACATGATCCAGGATCGTAGAAATTTTCTTAATCTTCGATTTGGTAGGTCGTAGGGCCCAAATGGAGTTACGGATTAAGAGTTATGGACGTTTGAAGTTGGGATGGAAATCTGGTTCACGAAGCCCATTCGTGAAGCCCCCTCCATGATCGCGGAGCGCCGCCGTGAAGTAAAGATGAGAGAGGCTCCGCGAACCCATTTGACGTTTGCGATGCACCGCGAAGACCCCTCGTGAAGCACTGATGCGAAGCACAGATGCGAAGCACCCGTGCAGCACGGTCCCGCGAAGCTCTAGAGGCGGTAACTCTCCGCGAACGCATTTGACGTTCGCGAGCCCGCCGCGAAGCTCCGGAGGCGGTACCTCTCCGCGAACGAATTTGACGTTCGCGAGCGCGCCGCAAAGCTCTTGAGGCGGCGCGGGAGTTTTGCATCGCGGTGCCCCTGCCTATAAATACCCAGCTCACCCCCCTTCTCCGAGGGGACGGCCACAACCACTTCGCCCCTTGGGCGGCCGAGCGGAGCTCCGCATCACGGCTCCGCGCAGCCATGCTCCGTGAGCAGCTTCCTTCGCGTTTCTGCTCCGCGCGACCAAGCTCCGCGATAGCCCTTTGCTCCGCGAGCCCATGCTCCGCGATGCTACTCCGCGAGACCAAGCTCTGCGAGACACCTTTGCTCCGCGAAGCTACTTCGCGAGACCTTTGCTCAGTGAAGCTACTTCGCGAGACCTTTGTGCCGCGAGCTACTTCGCGAGACCTTTGATCCGCGAAGCTACATCGTGAGACCTTTACTCCACGAAGCTCCTTCGTGAGGATCCCACCTTCGCGCCCACTGGTCCATACCACGGGGGCTGCGTCCCCGCACCCCCGCTCGGGGTCAGTGCCGGGCTTCGGTCCCGGCCCTCCAGGCCAGTCCCTTCGCTACCGTCACAGACCCCCATGAAAATTGGACAGTCGCACCGCGACCTTTTCGGGCCGAGATGCCGGGATTTTCCATTGCGCACTTCTGCGCTCCCACCTTCCACCTATGGAATATCATGATTAGAGACACTCCTCCACACACCATGAAACACCTTGAGTTGACATATTCCTCTTGGTTTCATTCCATGTCATGAGTTGAGGTTCTCATCATCAGTTCCCTGAGTACCTTGAGTCGAACCACTCCTCAGGTAACTCCTCCAAACCCAATCACTTGGCTCCTATGCCAGGTTGAACTAGAAAGGGCCGCCTTTGCGTAAGTCCCAACACCAACCATTTCTAAGCACCTTCTGCCTAACAGTCCTTTCTACATGACTCTAAACTGTTGTAATCCTTATGTTCTAAACATAGGATGCCTCTCGCCCTATACGAGAGATGCCTCATGCTCCTAGCATGAGATGCCAACCGTCCTATCTACATGACTTTAAACTGTAGTACACCCTATCTAACAAATGATAGGATGCCTCTTACTCCAAGCAAGAGATGCCTTATGCTCCTAGCATGAGATGCTAATAGTCCTACCTACATGACTCTAAACTATAGTATTCTCCCTATCTAACAAATGATAGGATGCCCCTTGCTCCAAGCAAGAGATGCCTTATGCTCCTAGCATGAGATGCCAACAGTCCTATCTACATGACTCTAAACTGTAGTAATCCCTATGTCCCAAACATAGGATTCCTCTTGCCCTATACGAGAGATTCCTTATTCTCCTAGCATGAGATGCCAACAGTCATTTCTACATGACTATAAACTGTAGTATTCTCCCTATGTTCCAAACATAGGATGCCTCTTTCCCTATACGAGAGATGCCTTATTCTCCTAGCATGAGATGCCAGTAGTCCTATCTACATGACTATAAACTGTAGTAATCCCTATGTGCCAAACATAGGATGCCTCTTGTTCCAAATAAGAGATGCCTTATGCTCTATGCATAAGATGCATTATGCCATGATCACAGTGGCATAATATCAAGAGCATTGGAATCCATTTAAACATTCCATCACTCCACCTCACGCTTTGCGTGTCCTTCATTCGGATCGTCACTCACTTCCAAGTCTGGAGGGACCCCCTAACAGTATGGATGCTCGACCTATGGTCCGCCTACTGTCTTGGGCCAACGCCCCGGAAGACTTTGGGAAACACTTTAAGTCAGGTCCTGTGTTTCGAACACGGTCAGCAGTCGACCCCTCATTTGTTTTTCCCCATTATAGGCTAACGTGATAGGATGTTGTGTTACGAACATGGTCAGCAGTTATCCTCTATCGCCATGCCACTCTCATTGCATTCTGAATGTTTTTCATGTGATTCACACTTTTCATATCCCTTTGTTCGGTCCGATTCCAACGCCCTTGGCATTATCCCGCTTGTGCACTTGCGCATAGGTGCATACCTCAACCCACCAGTGAGTTGGGATGCCCTCATGGCCAGACATGAGGAAGACATTACGGGCAGCTTCTTGCGTAATCCCCACTCACCAGTGCCGCTCCCTAGCGGCACCCGGGCAGCTCCTTGCGTAAGCCCCATCCACCATTGTCGCTCCTTAGCGGCACACCCGGGCAGCTTCTTGCATAAGCCCCATTCACCAGTGCCGCTCCATAGCGGCACCCGGGAAGCTTCTTGCATAAGCCCCATTCACCAGTGCCGCTCCATAGCGGCACCCGGGCAACTTCTTGCGTATGCCCCATTCACCAGTGCGGCTCCATAGCGGCACCCGGACAGCTTCTTGCGTAAGCCCCATTCACCAGTGCCGCTCCATAGCGGAACCCGGGCAGCTTCTCGCGTAAGCCCCATCCTCCATTGCTGCTCCATAGTGGAACCCGGGCAGCTTCTTGCGTAAGCCCCATTCACTAGTGCCGCTCCATAGTGGCACCCGGGCAGCTTCTTGTATAAGCCCCATTCACCAGTGCCGCTCCATAGCGGCACCCGGGCAGCTTCTTGCATAAGCCCCATTCACCAGTGCCGCTCCATAGCGGCACCCGGACAGCTTCTTGCATAAGCCCCATTCACCAGTGCGGCTCCTTAGCGACACCCGGGCAGCTTCCTTGCGTAAGCCCCATCCACCATTGCCGCTCCTTAGAGGCACACCCGGGCAGCTTCCTCGCATTAGCCCCATCCACTGTTGTGATCCCATGCAGCGGTAAGCCATTCACATCCTTATCCAGTAGTAATCCGTTGTGACCTCGTTTAGCGGTAAGCCGTTCTGGGCCTCCATCCTGGAGTATGTCCCAACACCATGGGCCGCCTAATGCGTAAGCTCCTCTCCGCTTCTCACGGACACATCCTTCGCGACGTGATCGTCAGGTCCTTGCAACCTCTTATTTCTCACACCAAGCATGACTCACGTGGGCTTAGAGTGAGCACCGACCCTGACCCCCACTCCTAGAGAATTACGAGGACATTGATCCATGTCAAGGCATGGTACGTAGGAAGCCTCCATGAGGTTCAAGCCCACCCGGCACTCATTCATGTCGGGTCTCATTCCCGTCCAGCATGACGTTAAACCGCATTCCGGTCCAATGGCAAGCCATTGCGACCCATCCCGCCTGAACTACGAGGTCGTTGATCCATGTCAAGGCCTGGTACGTAGGAAGCCTTTTAGAGGTTCAAGCCCACCACTCATTGGACCAAGGTCCATCTTCACGTCGGTTCGCCGACAAAGCCCACTTGCTCGGTCGTTCATTCATGACGAGTTTCGCCCATGTCCAACATGACTTTAAACTGTATGCCCCTTTGTCCCACATGACATTAAACTGCACACTCACCCGAACTACGAGGACTTTGATCCATGTCAAGGCATGGTACGTAGGAAGCCTCTACGAGGTTCAAACCCATCATCCGGTCATTCCGACCTCATTCACGTTGGTTCACCCTCGTCCCGCATGACGTTAAACTGTATTCCATCAATCCTTTGAACTACGAGGACTTTGATCCATGTCAAGGCATGGTACGTAGGAAACCTTCCCAAGGTTCAATCCCACCACTAGTGGACCCACGGGTCTACTTTCACGTCGGTTCACCGATGAAAACCTTTGAACTACAAAGTCTTTGATCCATGTCAAGGCATGGTACGTAGGAAGCCTCCCCGAGGTTCAAGCCCATCTCTCATCGGACCAAGGTCCACCTTCACGTCGGTTCACTGACGATGCCCATCGGACCAAGGTCCACCTTCACGTCGGTTCACCGGCACCATCCCGAACTACGCGGGCTTTGATTCTCTGCCACAGGGATACGTAGGAAGCCTCTTCAAGGCTCAAGACCAACTTCACCATCGCCCCTGTGATGGTCCCATTTCATTCCCCCTCCACTTCATTCATCCACCCATCACCCATCCTGATTCTCACCCGGGCCGCCACATCCCGGTGGAATCATGCCATCCACCTCCTCGCTGCTCCTAGTGGCGCATGGGCCGCTTTCCACGTGTAAGACCCACCATATCTCTGGGTCGTTGTACTCTGTGTACACCCCGATTCATCACCCTTTTCCCCTCTAGGGAGTGCACTACCTCGTATCCGTCCTCATCGGGCGTTCTGATCCATCCATCTTCTAGATGTTCTCCCTTTGGGATATACCAATTTGATCTGTCTCTATGGGACGTTCTGATCACCCTCATTCCTTATCCGCAAGATGTTAAACTCGCGGCCTACCTCGTGATAAACATGAGATGCCTGAGGAAAACCTCGGATGACACGCCTTTGGTGTAACCGTCTTTGCTAGACGTTAATCTTGCAACATACCCTGTGTTAAACACGGGAAGCTGAGGAAAACCTCAGATACATGTCTCAGGTTCTGCACCCTTGAGATGCCCTCTTATGAGGAAGAATACAGGTTCCCCTATGTCCACGCACCCAGAGACGCCCCGTCATGCCTGATATTACCGTCTACTCCAACCGAAGGTCGCTACCATGTCAAGACCCTGTGGAAAGTCTTGACGGAAGTAGTGTAATTAACTGGCGTCCATGACGATATGGCACTGGGAATGAGATTCATGAACAACGTATTAAATCTATGAGGGAGACCCGGACTAGGTAATGAGCTCCGAGGAGGAATCCACAGAGGGAAGAACCGACATCCCATCATCCCGTTTTGATTAAGGAGCAGACGTCCCTGAATAAGGAGAAAATGCAGCCCGCCTTTGGAAAGCGGGAATGCGGGGCAACAGCTGTGCGTCCTCCACGGACGGATGTACGCGCCCCGGTGAAAGCATCGGAAACATGCCATAACATGAGATACGAGAATCCGTTTGATGAACCATCTGCAGCACCAAAAACCTTAGATCGAGGCGGTCCAATTGGTATAAAACACGTGATTTTTGGATAAAGATGGGGTACAGGCAATTTGGATCGAACACAAATCCAAACGGGCCCTCGGGACTTAAAGGCCAATAACTTTCAGACTGGACGTCTGATTGACGCATCATCTGTCGTGTTGAGTCCCCTTTTAAATGGTAGTCTTTTGGGATATTTATACATGAACCTTTGTGGTATTTGAAGTATCAACATGTGGATTGAGGAGAGGACCCTCCTGGAATCAAGAGAGCTTAGTGCAGGAACCCTATGGCTGGTTATTACATGAGAAAGGGATCCTATGGGGGTATATTATTGGGGATCCTACATGGGTCTGTGTTCTAGTATACCACATGGATCCTCTCTATGAATCCATGTGGCACTATTCTAGGATCCTACGTGGGTCTACTGTACTAGGATCCTATGTGGGTCTGATGATTTAGGATCCTAGGTGGGTCTACCTGTCTACAGATTAAGACGATTCAGTAGTTATATCTAATCATCAATACTACAGTACCTAAGTTATACCTAGTTTGAGATGAGTATTTACTTTTGTGTTAATCATATTTGTGGTGTACCTTTGTAGTGCATAGTTTTGTGGTGATACCTTTGTGGTATTCTTATGTGTGGCATTACCTCTATGGTACTTACCTTCGTGGTGTTACCATCGTGGGACAGTTGAGCTTTGGGATTTTGAGTTGGGCCATGAGATTCCTCATGATTGAGATGGGTTTACTCGAAAACTTATGTATATGTTTGGGCATATACTTAAGTAGTTTTTCCAGTTGTTTTCATTCATTTTGGTTTATCCTTTTTGGATTTTGTGATACCTACGAGGGTCGCTGGGTCCCTACTGAGTATCGTTATACTCACCCCTGCACGGGCTATGCCCGCACCTTGTTGTGTTTGGTGTAGACGACGGACAATGATGACTGAGGATGAGAGTACCAGGATTGGAGGTAGCTTGAGGTGGACATTAGATGAGGCATTTAGCATAGACGACTGTTCGAGAGCCGCACCGACCCATCAAGTAGGATCCTTGGTGGGTGTTCATAGGAGTTGTTTTCAGTTATTTTTGCACTTCATAGTTTTCCTTGTACTTTCTAGTTGGCATTGTATTTTGGCCCCTTTTACTTAATGTACGAACTCTTTTTTACTATACAGTTTACTTGTGTTCATATCTTGTTGTGTTCTTGGTTTTTGTGAGTTTATAGGTTATATAGGAAATGTCTTCCTATTTTAGGGAATACGCCTTTCGGTTCTAGTCACCAGCCCCTGGCATATGGAAGGCGGGCCTGGGGTAGTCACGGAATGGGCCCCGGGGGATGGTTCGTGACATTTATGCTCACAACATTCTTATTACATCTTCCCAAGGTTTCTTGAACCATGTATTAAACTTCTGATATTTATTATCTTTAAAAAAAAGATATTTATGATTGGTGAGAAAATGTGGCTTGTTTTTTTGGAACACTTCTTAATTTTGATGTTTTAGATATATTTATTATGGAAAATAACAACAACTGACCATAACTAGAAATATATTCAAATTAAGGACCCATATAATGACTTTATTTAACATTGATATAAGTTTGAGCTTCCTTAACATGAATAAATTTATTGTTTATCCCTCATTTTAATTTTCCCAATGGTTTATATATCTTCTTATTTTGAGGGAATAAAATGTGTGATGCACTATCCATGAAGAATAGTTGTGCATCAAGGGTAATGTAGGCTACACATAATAGCCGAGGTGTACATATTTCCACACTGTAAAATACCAGCATGTCAATCACGTTCAAGGTATCCTCCAACAAGTTTCTTCCACGAAGATCATGAACGGCCCACCAACTCATCGTCGGCTGCATCGAGAACGGTCGTCGGGCGAGGTTTCCTCAAACAGGGTTTATTCCACTGAGATTGTCTCCATCCCCCCAGCTCATCACCGACCGCATCGTGCACCATTTCTAGGTGAGGTCTCCTCTAATAGGTTTCTTCCACAATGATAATCTTCGACCCCCTTCTCGTCACCGGCCACATCGAGCACCATCGTCGGGCGAGGTATCCAAATACAATGTTTATTCCACCAAGATCATCTTCAACCCACCAGCTCGTTGCCGGCTGCATCGAGCACCATTTCCAAGTGAGGTCTCCTCAAATAGGGTTTATTTTTCCAGTATCGTCTCTGGCCCACCAGCTCATGGCCGACCGCATCGAGCACTATTGTCGGGCCAGGTCTCCTCCAATAGGTTTCTTCTGCTACGATCATCTCTAACCCACCAGCTTGTCATAGATTACAACGATCACCATCACATGGAAAGGTCTCATCCAACAGGTTTCTTCTACCGAGATCATCTTCGACCCACAAACTCATTGCGAGCCACAACGAGAACCGTCATCAACCGAGGTCTCCTTTAACAGGTTTCTTCCACCGAGATCCTCTCCCGTCCCCCATCTCATCTCCAACCAGATCAAGAACCATCTCTGGGTGATACTTTCTCCAACATGGTTTATTCTTTCAAGATCATCATTAAACCACCAGCTTGTCGCTGGCCGCATCGAGCACCGTCGTCGGGCAAGGTCTCCTCCAACAAGGTTTATTCTGCTGAGATTATCTCCAGCATACCAGTTCATCACTGGCCGCATCAAGCACCATTGTCGGGTGGGGTATACTCCAACATGTTTCTTCCACCAAGATCATCTACATCCCACCATCTTGTCACTGACCGTATTGAGCACCATCGTCGGGTGAGGTCTCCTATAACAAGTTTATTTTGATGAGATCATCTCCGGCCCCCTAGTTCGTCACTTACCGCTTCAAGAACCATCGTCGGCCGAGATATCCTCCAATATGTTTCAAGGTATCCTCCAACAGGTTTATTCCACTGAGACTATCTCTAGCCCACTAGCTCATCAATGATCACATCCATCACCGTCTCTGGCCAATGACTCCTCTAGTAGGTTCCAAGGTCTCCTCCAAAAATTCATACACTTATGGCATGAATTTTACAATTTTTGAGGCTCCTCTTGGTATGCATGACCATATTTACATTGTATTTTGCACCAATAAACTGGAAATCGCCATTGAGGGTGGTTCATAGATCCAGTTGGGATGATTCCAAGGTCACCATTCTTTTAGAATACGACAACATCGAATATGCAACGACTATGGAACTCAGCACACCAGGTCAAAGGGTTGATCTTTCTTTGGAAACCGGAAGTGACCTCACCTGGATATCAGAAAAACTGTTCGTACCCTCCACCACAAAATTGTTTCAACACGTTTCATGTGCCGCCACACAAATATGTGATGAATTATTCGAAGGGAATACCCTTTTCCTCAACGACTTATATAGGTATAGATTTCTTTATAATGATGGGTTACACACCAAAGGATGGTTGGGAAATGTCTCCTTGATGCTGGGTGGGGATTTGAAGGAACTCTTTATGTTCAGATAGGCCCAGTCCATTGAGGGATTCTCCCCCACCATTGGTCTCCTTGGTCTAACCACTACCGAAATCTCCATCATGTCCTAGACTACTGAGACCTACGGTAATGTTTTTTGTTACTGACTTCCATCAATGGCTAACGTCGGACAACTCAGTTTCGACACCATAGACTGTCCTATCCCTATTGACAATGGATCAAGCTCTCTAATCACAATCATGGTTGAAAACTGGTATTCCACCAACCTCAAATCTATTAGGATTGGAGATATAAATCTGACCTTGAACCCTGCTTTGAAGATCATCGTAGACTCTGGGAATATGGTCTCTAGGCCACCTTCATCAATCTATAATATGATTAATGTGGATTTAGATAGTAAAATGGTAAATTATCTAAAGTTCAATTCACCGATTACATTGTTGGACTCCTGCTATAATTTCACAGGTTTTGAAAAATATTATAGTCCCATCACTGGCATAATCCTCATTTTCACCGGTGATGTCAACATATTAATTAATCATTGGGGAACCTTGGCCGATAATGGACGCAATGTGACATGTCTTCCATTCATTCCTACTTCAAATGAACAAGATAAGATCATCTTGGTAAGTAATAAACAAATGACTCGCTACACGAGGTTTGACGTTAGGGTGAAGCAACTCCTCCTCATCCCGAACAGATGCCTCTAAAACATGTACTCAAGCCACTTTTGGGTGTTTGTTTCTCATTTTATGTGCGGGTTATCCAAATTCCCTCAAAATGGATTTGGTTTGTTTGTTTGGGGTTTTGTTTAGTGATGTTATCAAAATGGAATCCTTTATAGTTCTATTGATGTTGTAAAATATTTAAATAACATTACACTGCATCATGTAAATCAATATGAAAATATTTATAAATATATAGAGATATTTATAAATATCTTTATTATATATAATTTTAAATAAATAAATATATTTATAATTATAATTATAAATATATATACATATTTATAATTCTAATTATAAATTAATATATATTTATTAAAATAATTGTAAAATTACAATAAATATATTTATTATAATTTTCAATATATATATTTATATGTTGATAAATAAATAAAAATATAAAAATATATATATAATTATATACATATAAATATATATATAATTATAATTATAATTATAAATATGTATATATATTAAATAATTATAAAATAATAATAAATATATTTATTATATATTTATATATAAATAATTATAAAATTATAGTAAATATATTTATTATAATTTTATAAATATAAATAATTATATAAATATATTTATAGGTCAGGGTGATACGCCATCGAAAATGGGGTGGCCGGTTGGGAGGTAAGGAGGGCGGCTGACGACTTCATGCGACTGTGAAGGGCAGCCAAGCCGACGGTTACTTAGGCGGCAACACTCTGTGGTTCATCAATCGGTTGTGGACTAGATCTAGTTTCTTCTGTTGGGATTGGTGAATCTTCCTTGGTCTTTTTCAAGTGCAATCATGAATTTAATAGAGAATATTCTCATATCTTCTTTGTTGGCTTCTTCTAGTTCCCTGAGGGTTGTGGTAGCATAGATGAATGAGCATTCAACTCCTTAAGATTCAGCTGGAGACACTATTTTCCCTAAGACGTCTTATGTCCATGATATTATGGGTCATCATGAATCAACTCCACCAGCAATAAGGGATCTGTGTGACGCAGTCTATGAAGGCCTACTGAGGAATCAAGTGTATTGCGCAAAGAACATTGATGAATTTCACACTTCCAACCCTACAATCATGGAGAGATAAGACACTAAATTCTTAGAGGTCAATCATGGTCCCTGTCTTGAAAAGGTTACAGAAATGAAAACACCTCATTATTGCTTATATCTCTTGTTTTAACATGGAGAATTGCTTTGGGATAATGGACATCAGGATGCGTTTATTGGCAATTTGGGGGTTTGATGGCTAGAGCATCACCTCCCTTGGTAAACACTTTTTTCATGTTGTTTCTCCATTTTTAGATCTCAAATCCAAAACATAGAATATTGGTTCCATCAATTTCAGTCTTCTAATAATATGAATTCAATATTGGGATCTTGCATTTAACCCATTAAATGTAAATAATTCAATTACCCAAGTCTAGACTCAAATTCAGGATCAGATCTGGTTCTTTTGGCTACCACAAATTCTTTGGGTCAACACATCTGCATTTGAAGTTCTAATTAAGATGGAAAAAGAAATTGGAAGAGGAAGGTATGGTAACATTTCTTGGGTTTTGGTTGAGGTTGACCTCAGTTCTCCATTAAATGGTTCCATTATTTTTTCAGCGGATGATCAACATTTTGAACTTTCCATTGATTATGAGAAGATCACTGACATCCAAATTACTCTTCATCTTCCAATCATCCTTATACTCATCTTTTCAATTTTTGTAAAAAATATTTCACCTTTCACATGCATAGTTTGAACTCAAAACCAGTTCAACAGTCATCTGATTTAAGTAAACCCCATAAAAACACATAGTTAAAAAACCAAGTATCTAATGGAATTCAATATTAAATGAATGGACACATATATAATAGAAATCATGTATATAATTTGTTCATGCCCAAAAACCACTCTTCAGAAATTATTCAAATAATCCTACCTGATTTTCTTCTATTATTTATGGAATATAAATTCAAACCAACTTCATTGTCATCAAAACCTCATGAAAAACAAACAATTGTTTTTCATGGTTATCCTTAATGAAAATTATAATTTAAATAATCTTTCATTTATCTCTTTCATGGTTCTCAAGAAATAATAATATATTTCATGACCCTCTTAAACTCTTTCTCTTATTCTTTTTGGAATATGAGTTCCAAAATACTCTTCATATTCCAAGAATCCTTATACTCATATTTTACATTGTTGTAAACAATATGTCACCTTTAACACATGTATTTTGAAATAATAAGGAGTTCAACAATCATCATATTTATGTAATCCCAATAAAAGAACTTAGTTAAAAAACCAAGTATCTAATGGGATTCAATATCATGTGCATGGACACCTATATGATAGAACTCTTGTATAGAATTTTTTCAATCCCATAAATTTCTCTTCACAAATTATTCAAATAATTCTTCATTCTATTCCTCTATTCTTTATGGAATATAAATTCCAACCAACTTCATTATCATCAAAACCTCATGAAAACTATATTTTTGTTTCACGGTTCTACTTAATGAAAATTATAATTTAAACAATCTTCAACATAGCTCTTTCATGGTTCTCATTCAATACTAAGATATTACATGACCCTATTCAACTATTTCTATTATTCTTTTAGTAATATGACTTCCAAATTAATCTTCATCTTCCAATAATCCTTATACACATATTTTTCATTGTTTTAAAAAATATGTCAACTTTTTCATAAGTATTTTCAACTTAGAACAAGTTAAAAAATCTTCTGATTTATGTAAACCCCATAAAAACACTTAGTTAAAAACGAAGTATCTAATGGAATTCAATATCAAATCCTTGGACACCTAAATTCTATAACTCTTGTATAGAATTTTTTCAGGCCCAAAAACTTCTTTTAACAAATTATTCAAATAATCTTTCATGTTTTTCCTCTATTATTTATGGAATATAAATTTGAACCAACTTCTTAATAATAAAAACCTCATGAAAACAATTACTATGTTTTATTATTCTTCTTCATGAAAATAATAATTTAAATAATATTCAAATTAGATCTTTCTTGTTTATCAAGAAATAATAAAATATTTCATGACCCTCTTCAACTCATTATCTTATTCTTTTCGGAAAATGACTTCTAAATTACTCTTCATCTCCCAATCATCCTTCTACTCATCTTATCTATTTTTGTAAAAAATATGTCACCTTTGACATATGTATTTCGAACATAGAACCAATTCAACAATAATCTGATTTAATTAATCCCCATAAAAATAGTTATTTAAAAAACCAAGTATATAATTGAATTCAATATCAATTTCATGACCACATATATGCTATAACTATTGTATAGAATTTTTTCAATACCACAAAATTCTCTTCCTAAATTATTCAAACAATCCTTCATGATCTTCCTATATTCTTTATAGTATATAAATTCCAACCAAAATCTTTGTAATCAAACCCTCACGCAAGAAATAATTTTTTTCATGGTTAAGCTTCATTAAAATTTTAATTTAAATAATATTCAACTGATCTCTTTCATGGTTCTCTTGAAACAATAAAATATTGAATGACTTCCTTCAACTCTTTATCTATTTCTTTTTGTAAAATGACTTCTGAATTACTCTTCTTCTTCCAATCATCCTTCCACTAATCCTTTTAATTATTTTAAACAATATTTCACCATTAAAATATGTATTTTGAACATAGAACTAGTTCAAAAATCCTGTGATTCACGTAAAACCCATAAAAACACTTAGTTAAAAAACAATTTATCTAATGGAATTCAATATCAAATGCATGGCCACATATATACTAGAACTCATGTACAAAAGTTTTTCAAGCCCATAAATGTCTCTTCAAAAATTATTCAAATAACCCTTCATGATCTTATTCTATTCTTTATGGAATATAAATTCCAACCAACTTCTTTATCATCAAAACTTCATGAAAAATATAATTACGTTTCATGGTTCTCCTTTTTAAAAATTATAATTTAAATAATCTTCAACTTATCTCTTGAAAGGTTCTCATGAAATAATAAAATATTGCAAGAACCTATTCAACTATTTTTCTTTTTCTTTTAAGAACATGACTTCCAAATTACTCTTCATCTCCCAACCATTTTTCCACTCATCTTTTATGTTGTTGTAAAAAATATTTCCCATTTGACATATCTATTTTGAACTTATAACCAGTTAAAAAATAGACTGGTTTAATAATAATGAAGAATTTGTTATGGTTGAAATCAAATTCTATGAATCCATAACAATTCTCTATGAATCATTGCAAAAAAATCACTTATACCAACAAAAATTTAGTAATAGATAATATATGTGTTTGTATAAATGAACAATTCCAATAGATATTATGTTTTATCGGTATTAAATTCAAGTACCAATAATTATTTTTACCAACAGATACATCTGCCATTATTAATTATTTAATACCAACATATATTTTACTAAAAATTAAATATGTTGTTTTATCATTATAATACTGATAGTTTTTTTACCAAAAAATAAATCTATCACTAGTTTTTATTCACTAAAAATCAACCATTTAATTATATCTTATTACCACGAGTTTGTAGTTTACTAAGAAAATGATGATATAAATAAATAGAAAAATACTTGGAATATATTCAAAAAATCATCTAAGATATATTCCATTTTGAACAAAATAAAGATTATATTTTAAATATAATTTATTTCAGAAGAAATATTATATCCATGAGAAAAAAAATTCATTTAAAGGTTAAAAAATGAAAATAAAACTAATTATTCAGATTTAATAAAAAATAATTAAAAAGGAAAAAAAGAAGAAAAAAAACTAAAATATATTCCCTCCCCTAACATCTGTTTCTCCCGTGTCTCCCATCTTCCCCGATCACCTCCCAATCTTAGTCATTCTCCATCCATGCGGTTGAAATCTCCACTTGCACTAACACTCCTAGTTCATCACTATCGACCACACCCATTCCCACCCCCACACCCACACCCACACCCACACCCACACCCACACCCACACCCAGACCCACACCCACACCCACACCCACACCCACACCCACACCCACACCCACACCCACACCCACAACCACACCCACACCCTCGATTATCTACCATTTCCCACAAATTGTTTGATTTCTTTTTTCCTCAACAAGTTGTAGGGAGGGGCATGTACATAAACCCATTTCTCATTTAATTAGTCAATTTTTGGGCCATTAATCTGGTACGTACATATTATCATGACGTTGTAAACACCTAAAATCATGGGTATCTAGTGTTTGAATTTAATTTCAGTTAGGTTTTTTAGTGAAATTCAGATGAAATGAGCTTTAATGATCTTGTTATATTTTTGGCTGATTTAATTATGGTAATTATGTACTAATCAAGATCCACTCTAGATGAAATGATATTTCTTCACTTCTCACATCACATAGAATAGACTTTGATACCATCATTAATCATTTTCTTGTGGTGATGATTCTTCCTCCTTCTAAGGCCCCTGCGAGAATTATGATCCTTGAGAAAACTCCCAAGTTGAATCATAGAAGAGTTGTTTCTATTAGTCCTAAGCATCATGGAAGGAGGGAAAATTGTTCTCTATTATTTTCAATGGTAGGTTCACTATTTCATTGCTTTGTTATGGAAGAACATAAGTGAATAAGGAAAATGATAAAGTGTGTCATCTTTTCGGTGACAATGATATAACTAGAACTCCTAAATAAGAAGTAAAGGTTCACATTTGGGTCAATTTTCAAGATGTATATTTTTGTGCAAGAGAAGATGAAGATGAACCCTGATGAGTTGATTGTTTTCTCAAGGATTCAAACAACTCATTCGCTAATTTATATTCTTGTTTCTTGCAACCATTTTTGCAAACCATATAAAATAATTATGCTTATTTATTATTTTAATTTTGTTATATGTTCTTTTTGTTGTTGTTCATATTGAGATGCTTATATAAAATATTAAAGCCAGTGTTCACTTTTGATTATTATAAAAAATTTACAGGAATTAAAGTATTATATTCTTGTTTAATTCTATAATTTACTTGAGAAAATGTTTTGTAGTCATGTATAATTGAAAGATATGTTTAAAAATTATCATTTTTGATATGTATTTATGATGTTCAACTCATCTTGAATGTCCATAAAGGATTTTTAAATACTTATCAAATGTATAACTAGAATTTTTATTGAAAACAAAATTAAAACTGTATATGTTTCTTTATATTGTTATAGGGAAAAGAAAAAGAACTCAATTAAAATGATCGAGTTAGTATAATCTAGTTAGAGGGTGATGAGTTTTGTCACATCTATAAATTTTTTTCACAATTATACAAGTCCTCTCGATCACTCAGGTATTGGAGTGTAATAGGATTTCAAAATTGGTCATTTATTAATAGACATGTACTTAGAAATTATTGTTCAAAGATATAGATGGTTGGAGGTTGATAAGGATTGAATATCAAAGCTGATGGTGTTTGATACCTATTGGGTGTTTTCTACTTATTCTCTCCAAAGGAAATCTGGTTTTTTGATGGATGGATTAGTATAAGTATATACTATGAGAAGATTTCTTATTGGTTGGGATATAGATCTTTATTTGATTCGGGAGACTTTGCATAACCTGGAGCTAATTTAGCATAACATGTGTCCATGGGTATGTTTCTTTAGGGAGTGAGAGCTAATGCTGTAGGGAGGTTCATGAGGCTCCAGTTCGTAGATTTTCACGGTGATGTGCACACACCATAATAAATGATGCTATATGATGATCCCTTTGAGAGTGAAAAAACATTACCATTTTCAATCTGATTTGATTAGAAAGATATTGAAGCTATTTGTAGTACCCCAAGTTTCTGGTATGTAACCCTTTATTGATGATTTTAATGGATATAAAGTTAAGGGTGATGAATGGGAGAGCTAGGAGATCTTGGAATTATGTTTTGAGGCAAAAGGGGAAGTCGCACGGGCAACACATGGTTTGTCTAAACCGTGCGGCCAAATCGTGCGTAGTTTGTATTGGAGGCAGTATATTCCACACAGGCAGCACATGGTTTGTATGACTAGGTGATAAAGGTGGTCGAGGCAGTAGCTAACTCACGGTTAACACACGGTTTTTCTAATCATGCGAGGAAATTGTGCGGCCACTTAAATGAGATCCTATAAAGGTGGATCTCATGCATTTTTTCCTCTAAGTTTCTCGTTTTTCCACTTAAGCAGCCATAACTTAGGATTTTTGCTTCTCCTTAGATTAGAGAAATTTATCCCATCGTTCCGGAGGTGATCTGAAGGCTTCGCTTGGCGAATCAAAGCTGAATTCTTGAGGTATGTGATCGTTCCTCTTTGTTCTTGATCGGTTTCTTAGATCTACTTAGATATACTTCTCATCTCCTTTCGGTTTCATAGATCTATGCCTGTTATGGGTAGATATATGTGTTTGGATGCCAAATATGATTATATTTGGTCTTGATCTTGCTAGGATAATAGATCTAAGGCGGGTTTTTGGAGAATGGATCCAGGTTTCTTGAGCATTCTTTGACTGTTGTGGTTTTTGTCAAAATCAATGATGTAGGAGGCTTCAATCTCGACTCCTCTTGAATTAATTGATTAGATTAGATTCAAATTGGTTTATTTGAATGGATTTGATTGTGAAAATCATTGATGTAGGAGGCTTCAATATCGACTCCTCTTGAATTATTATGCAAAGTAATTTGGCATGTTGAATTTAAAATATTGATTTTGAATAATGGATTTACTGAAACTGTAGGTGTTGTGATGAATAATGGGTTTTCAATAAAAAGGGAGTTTTATTGAAATGGTTTGGAATTGAAATGGTTTGGCATTGAAATGGTTTTGATTGAAATGGTTTTCAATAAAAAGTTGTTTTCATTGAAAGGGTGTTTTGGCACGATTGATGGGAATATGTGGTGTGTGTTCATATTTCATGTATGGGGATTGGTTGAAATATGACCTTGTGCTCAGTTATAAAGGGTTAATGGCACATGGGAAATACGGGGCATGGTTGAAATATGACCTTGTGCTTGGTGACAAAGGGATAATAGAACATGGGGAATGTGTGTGTTCATATTGTATGTATGGGGCTTGGTTGAAATATGACCTTGTACTCGGTTCCAAAGGGATAATGGAACATGGGGAACAATTACCTTGTGACGACTTGGTAGATCGACGAGATACCACTCATGAGTATGGAAGTGTCATAACGAAGCATGCATGGTTGTTTTCATGGGTTGTGGAATGGTTGGATATGCCAAAAAGGGATATTTTTAAATGGTTCTTAAGCTTGTTTGGTTATTTTTCTAGAAAAATAACTTGCTGGAAAATTGGTTTCAATTTCTCTTTGAATGCCTTTGGTTATGAATGTTTTTGTAAACTTTTTTATATTTAGTTATAAAATCCTTTTGAGAAAATGTTTTATATAAAATGTTTTTTTATAAATGTGGATAACTCTTCTATCCTAGTGGCGTGATTAGGGAAGTCATTGGGGAAAACCTACTGAGTTTTATAGTCACCCTTGCTTTGGCATGTTGGTGCCTTTGGAGATGTCATATTCATAGACATAGGTAAAGGTAAGTCATCTTACTACTATAGGCTTGTTGTGATGCTCGGGAGATATTGTGGAGCTTGGATCTTGTGGAACATGGTGTTGTGGTGTCTTTTGAGAGTCTTGAGCTATTCATCCACTGTGTACTTTGATGCTTAGTTTGGTCTTCTGATGTTGTGTACTTTGATGTAGTTTGGTGTAAATGAAATGTTTATTGGTCATTAATTTGTTCATGAATCATATAGAGAATGTTTTGTTATGCTTGGTTGGTTTGTGGGTTAATTTTCTTAGGGTTATATCATCCCCCAACTTGTATTTATAACCCTTTGGCATTTATTTCCAGCCTTTGGCGTCTTGGGGATGTCGTTTAATGTCTAGTAATGACTCATTGATCTCTCATGCCAATGAGAATTGGTGGATCATAACAAATGGTATCAGCTTGTTCGGTCCTTGCCTAAAAAGTGGTCATCGATGTTCTTGGTCTTGGAGTTGAAATTCATTCTTGTCTATTCCTTTGGTCGAAATCTTTGACAAGAGTAGGATTTTCAGAACATGAAATGTATAGCATAAAAGGATGTAGCTAACCCATTTATGTTGAACATCAGGTTTCCAGGGTGTTGGGTTCATAAGTGTTTTGGATACACTTCTAAAATGTTGGAAATCTCATTGTCTTGTGATTAGCAGATGAGTGAAGCATGATATGAATTATAGAGGAATGAATTCCAACTAGGATTTCATATCTCATTATGAGGAATGATTTGTGATTTTGTGAAAGGTGCGAATTTCCAAAAAAAAGAAGAATTTTTTTTCAAGTGAATGGTTTTGAAAACATGGTATTTGGTGTATTTTAAAAATGGGTTGATTTTCAAAAAGCATGTTGAATGTTTTCAAAAAACATGGAAAAAGATTTTTTTGGAAAATCAATGTTGTGATAGATGTGTGATAGAATTTTAATGCAAAGCCATCAGTTTCTAGAGAGTGAGATTGACGGAGTTTGTCGTTGGTTTAGAAAATGGCACCTGGTAGGCGTTGTCGGAACCAACCTGAAGAAGCTACAGGAAATGTGGTTGCACCTGAACTACGGGTGAACCAATAGCTGGTTCAGAGTATTGTCCAAGATTTTAAATCTGTGGATATGGGGAACCAGAGGAAGGAGCCTCGACATGTGGATCATATCATCCAGTTCATGAAGCAGAATCCATCAAACATTCAAGGTGGTGCTGAACCCGAAAAGGCGGAGGTGTGGCTAAGTAGGATGAATCGTATCATCGATTTCATCGGCACACCATCAGAGCTAAAATTAAAGTTGGTGACGTATATGCTTGAGGATCTAGAATGTAAGTGGTGGGATTTAGAAGTGCTGGATAAATTGGATGATAGCCTTACATGTGAGGATTTTGAAGAATTTATTAACAAAAAATTATATCCTCACATGTTCAAGTTCTAGAAAATGACGGACTTCTTCATCCTGAAACAAGAGAGTCTCTCTGTCATAGAGTATGTGGATAAATTCATGAATTTAGTCCGTTTTGCACTAGAGGTTGCGGAAAGTGCATCGTTGAAGGCACGCATCTTCGAATTGGGGCTAAGTCCAGAGATTCAATCGAAAATTGTGGTGCTATGTATTAAGGATTATGCAGATATTGTGAACAGAGTGACTGTTGCTGAGCATGATATCTCGAGATCGACAGGAGGAGGAATGATGATGATATCTACGGGAAATGGGGTGCAAGTGGAAATTAGAACCAGACGGCGGGATCAGTTGAACTTCCTCTATGACCCCAGAGCAAAGCAGGTTTCTTTCAATGTGGTTTGACTGACCACATAAAGCGAGAGTGTATAGAACAACCTAGATCATGTCATAATTGCATCATGATGGGACATCTTCAGCACTATTGTCGCAGTGCTCCTAGGTCGGGTGCTTGAGACATTTCTCAGGCATCGCAAGCATCGTATGCTTTGACCGGAAGAAGAAAACAGTGTCAGTCTCGTCAGCATAACAGAGCTAGCCATGGTGATTCTTGAAATACCATGACTCCTCAACCAGGGAAATTTAAACAAGGAAACAAGAAGAACAATGCAACGATGAAGAAATTGTATGGAGATGAGGAGATGATGGTCGATGATCAGGCTGGACAATCTACGGTGAGAGGTACGATTCTTTTGAATTCTACCCTTTTGCAAGTTCTCTTCAATATTGGTGCATTGAATTCTTTCATTACTTCCCATGATATTTATTTTCTATTTTTAAAACTGGAAATGATGCGTTCTGTTTTGAAATAGAAAACTCCTCTTAGTGAAAGAGAATGTCCTGACATTGTGTGTAGAGCATGTGTTATAACTGTTGATGGAGCTGAGTTAAAATGGGACTTCTCGATGTTGGACATGGATGTATATGACGTAATCTTTGGTATGGAGTGTTTTACAATTTTTAAGGCTCACATTGACTGTTATAGGAGAACAGTTAGTTTCAGGATTGAGGATGGAATCAACCATCTCTTCAGAGGAGAGATGATGGTAGAGAAATGTGCAAAGAGCTCTTTGGAACCAATGGAGTTTATGATTGATCTCATTCCAAGGACTAGTCTTATTTCTCTTCCGTCTTATAGGATGGAACCAATAGAGTTATAGGAATTGAAAGTGCAGTTAGAGGAGTTGGAAAGTAAGGGTATCACTCGACCAAGTACATCTCCATAGGCAACACTAGTTTTGATTGTGAAAAAGGCTGATGGAACTCTTCAGCTGTGTGTTGATTATCGTAAGCTTAAACATGTTAGGATAAAGAATAGATATACACTTCCATGCATTGATGATCTATTCGATCAATTAAGGGGAGATTAGTGGTTCCTTAAGATTGACTTGTGATCAGGATATCACTAATTGTGATTTCGGAAGGAGGATATTCCAAAGAATGCTTTCAAAAGCAGATATGGCCACTATGAATATGTATTCATGCATTTCAGTCTAATGAATGCACTAGTGGTCTTCATGGCATTGATGAATCAGATATTTCAATGATATCTATATTTTTTGTGTTCTATTTGTGGATGGTATCATGGTGTATTCAAAGACCAGGGATGATCATGAGGTGCACCTAGAAACAGTGTTTCAAATCTTGAGATATCATCATTTTTATGCCAAATTATCAAAGTGTGATTTTTGGATACAGAAAGTACATTTCCTTGGACAAGCCATTTCTGAAAAAGGCGTTTCTGTTGATCCTGAAAAGATAGAAGCCGTTATATCTTGGAAACCATCAAAGAATGTGTTTGAGATACGAAGTTTTCTTGGTCTAGAAAGTTACTACCGATGCTTTGGGAGTTATTTCTCATGACTAGCATCACCAATGACATCTCTGACAATGAATAATTCTCCATTCCAATGGACAAAATAATGTTTGAAGTCTTTCCAGGAACTAAAGGTTTGTCTTACATCGACACCCATCTTGATCATTCCAGAATCAGGATAGGGGTATGTAGTGTATTGTGATGGTTCAAGATCAGGGTTGGGTTGTGTACTCTTACAAGGAAACCATGTGGTTGTTTATGGTTCAAGGCAGTTGAGGGTGCATGAGAATAATTACCCAACACATTATTTGGAGTTATTTGTACTCATCTATGCTTTAAAAACATGGAGAAATTATCTCTTTGGTGAGAAATTTACAGTGTTTATGGATCACAAATTCTTGAAAAACATTTTCTCATAGCGATATTTGAATCTGAGGAAAAGGAGGTGGATAGAGTATCTCCAAATGTTTTAATTTGACTTGATGTGCACACCAGGAAAAGTGAATTCAGTGGTGGATTCATTGAGTAGAAAGTCATATGCTCAGTTGGCGAAAGAAGATTCAAATTAATGGTAGTTGATGTTGGTCTTAGCTGAAATGAATGTGTAATGTGAAGATCGAGGTGATGTTTCTATTTTCATTTCAGCTACAATTGTTTCTGATTTAGTAAAGATGATCAAAGAAGTACAAACATCTGATGCATAATTTCAAGTTGTACATTCAAAAATCAATGGTGTGGAGACCATTGATGGATGGAAACATGATGGGGGTTTAGTTTTGTGTTTCAGAGATCAGATGGTTGTACATATGGTTTGTCAGGAACAACTTCTTCATGCTTACCACCATTCAAGATGGGATGTACATCCAAGTACACAGAAGATGTATAAGGCTTTGAAGGCATTTTTTTGGTGGAGAGGCACAAAAAGGAAGGTGGCTAAGATCATCTCACAGTGCTTAACTTGTCAGAAGGTTAAAGTAATGCATTAGCGACCAGCTGGTATGTTACAATCTTTATCCATCCCAGTGTGGAAATGGAATCCAATAGAAATGGATTTTGTCACATGTCTTCCAAGAACGATCCAGATAGACGATTCCATTTGGGTGGTAGTGGATCATCTAACCAAGTCGGCCCATTTCAACCCTATTTGTGAAACCCATACTGTGGAAGATATTTCAAAAATCTATATCTGAGAAGTGTTAAAGAGTCATGGTGTACCAGTGTCTGTAGTCTCTGATAGAGATCTGAGGTTCATATCTTGTTTCTGAAAATCATTACAGCAAGCCCTCAGAACTCAGTTGACTATGAGTGCGGCATATCATCCTTAGATGGATGAGAAATCTGGGTAGACGATATAAACCTTTGAAGATATGGTGAGGGCTTGTGTAATGGATTTTGGTGGGTCATGGGAGGAGAACATACCCATATTAGAGTTCTCATACAATAATAGATATCACGCCTCGATAATCATGGCTCCGTTTAAATCATTGTATGAGTGTCCTTGTCGTTCTCTACTATGCTGGGTGGAAACTGGTGAAACATCATTAGTTGGGCCAAGCCATGTCCAAGAAACAACGGAGAAGATTCAGTTAATTCGAAAAAGGATGGAGATGGCTCAGAGTCATTAGAAATCATATGCGGATCATCATCGAAGATCGTTGTCGTTCATTGTGGGTGATCATGTCTTCTTGAGAATCCCTCCAATGATTGGAAATCGTCGTTTCACGAAGCATGGAAAGTTATCTCCAAGATAGATTTTCCCTTTTGAGATACTAGAACAGGTTGGATAGGTGGAATATCGGTTGACATTACCACCACAATTTAGTTCGGTGCATAATGTGTTCCATGTATCTCAGTTGAAAAGGTATCAGCCTGATCCTAACCATGTGATCAGATGGGATCACGTTAACCTAGAGCCGGATGCTTCATTGATACATATACAGGTACAAATTGTGGATAGGAAAGATAAATTCTGGAATGGAAAAAGCATCGGTCTACTGTGGGTTTTATGGAAGCATTGTAAGATTCAGGAAGAGACTTGGGAACAAGAAAAGGAAATGAAAGAGCAGTGGCCAAAACTCTTTCATTTCACTGAAGGTTTTCAACTTTCCGAGGACAAAATTACCAATGGTGGGGAGAATGTAGTAACCCCAGTTTCTAGTATGTAACCCTTTATTTATGCTTTTAATGCTTATAAATTTTATGGTGATTAATGGGATATTTGGGAGAACTTGGAATGATGTTTTGAGGTAAAAGAGGAAGTTTTACGGGAATCGCATGGTTTGTCTAAACCATGCAGCCAAACCATTCATAGTTGGTCTTGGAGGTTGTAGCTTCCACACGAGCAGCACACGGATTGTCTAACCGTGTGGCCAAACCATGCGAGAAGGGTGGCCAAGTCACTAGCTAATGCATGGTTAGCACATGGTTTTTATAAACGTGCGAGCAAACCTTGCTGCCACTTAAACGAGATCCTATAAAGGTGGATCTCACACATTTTTGCCTCTAAGTGGCTCGTTATTCCTCTTAAGGGGCCATAACTCGGGATTTTTATTATCCTTAGGTCAGAGAAAGTTCTCCCATCGTTTTGGAGGTGATCTGAAGGCTTTTCTTGGACAATCGAAGCTGGATTCTTGAGTTATGTGATCATTATTCTTTGTTCTTGATCGGTTTCTTAGATCTACATAGATCTACTTATTCTATTCTCTTGGTTTCTTATATCTATTCCCGTTATGGGTAGATCTAAGTGTGTGGATTCCAAATATGACAAGATTTGGTCTTTATCTTTCTAGGAGAAGAGATCAAAGGTAGGTTTTTGGAGAATCGACCTGGGTTTCTTGAGCATTCTTCAACCGTTGTGGTTTTCATCAAAACCTTTGAGGTAGGATTCTTCACTCTCGACTCCTCTTTCTAGAATTGATTGGCTTAGATTCAAATTGGATTATTTTTATGGATTTGATTGGGAAATGAATAGAATAAATATTCTTTAGTGATGATTTATGGATTTGATGAGATTGTGAAATCTTGGTGAATTGTTGTGAAAAGTGGTTTGGCTTGTTGAATTTAAAATGTTGAATTTAAATTATTGATTTTCTGAAACTGTATATGGTTTGATGAAAAATGGGTTTTCAATAAAAAGGGAGTTTTATTGAAATGATTTGGAATTGAAATGGTTTGGCATTGAAATGGTTTTGATGGAAATTGTTTTCAATTAAAATGTTTTTTTATTGAAAGGGTGTTTTGGCATGATTTATGGGAATATGTGGTGTGTGTTCATATTAAATGTATGGGTTTTGGTTTAAATATGTCCTTGTTCTTGGTTCCAAAGGGTTAATGGTACATGTGAAGTATAGGGCTTGGTAGAAATATGACCTTGTTCTCGGTGCCAAAGGGATAATGGAACATTGGGAAGGTGTGTGTTCATATTGCATGTATGGGGCTTTGTTGAAATATGAACTTGTTCTTAGTTCCAAATGGTTAATGAAAAATGGAAAATATAGTGCTTGGTTGAAATATGACCTTGTGTTCGGTGCCAAAGGGGTAATGGAACATGGGGAACAATTACCATGTGGCGACTTGGTAAATCGACGAGAAACCGCTCAAGAGTGTGGAACTGTCATAACGAAGCATGAATGTTTGGTTTCTTGGGTTGTGGAATGGTTGGGTATGTGAGAAAGGGATATTGTGAAATGGCTCTTAAGCTTGTTTGGTTATTTTTTTGGAAAAATAACTTGCTGGAAAATTTGTTTCAATTTCTCTTGGAATGCATTTGGTTATGAATGGTTTTGGAAACTTTTTATATTTCTTTATAAACTTCTTTAGAGAAAATGTTTTATATTAAATGTTTTTAAATAAATATTTCTTACTCTTCTATACTAGTGGCATGAGTAAGGAAGTCATTGGGGAAAAACTACTGAGTTTTATACTCACCCCAACTTTTGCACGTTGGTGCTTTTTTAGATGTCTTATTCCGAGACACAGGTAATGGTAATTCATCTTACTGCTAGAGGATTGTGGTGATGCTCGGGAGATGTTGTGGAGCTCGGAGCTTGTGAAGCATGGAGTTGTGGTGTCTTTTGAGAGTCTTTCATTGTTCATGTGTTGTGTACTTTGATTCTAAGTTTGGTCTTCAGCTATTGTTTACTTTGATGTAGTTTTTTATAAATGACGTGTTTATTGGTTTTTCATTTGTTCATGCATCATATAGTGAATGTTTTTTATACTTGGTTGGTTTATGGGTTATTTTACAAAAGGGTAAATCATCCCACAACTTGTATTTAAAACCCTTCGACATTTATTGCCAGCCTTTGGCATCATAGGGATTTCTCTTAATGTCTAGTAATGACTTGTTGAGCTCTCAAGCCAATGAGAACTGGTGGGTCATTACACTATTGGATGGTGGGATGAACAACATAAATATTGTAAGTATGTTGGTTCTTTTCTTATAGGGGGAACTATTTTATGGGGAGGATACACTCTCTTCTTGGGAGACATTCAGACATGGACAGAGAAGAATCAGACTAGAACAAAGAGACTTCCAAAGCACTTATCAAACATACCACGATCACCTTCTCAACTATTCTAAGGGGGAACTCTAAAATTATATTTCTCTTATGTACTCTATTGATTTTGATGGACTACATTTGTGTATAGAATGTATAGAATGGAATTACCTTTTCACGGGTATTGCATACCATTTTATTCCAGTAAATACTTTATTCCTCGGTCCTGCTATATTGTATGTGAACAAATATTTAGGTTCACTTGTTTTGATGAATTTTTCTAATCCTTTTCATACCCTTTTTAGCACCTATCACCGTTGAGGATATGTTTTTTGTCTCTCCCTTTTAGTTTTTAATGAGTTACAAGTACATCGATCATGGAGTTTTTTTCATTCTATGTTTGATTTGTGTGCAGTTGATGAAATCAACTACTGTATTATTATGGATATAGAGAATCAAGTCCATAAATTTCAGCCCATGTGAGCATAACATTGAAATATTAGTGCAAACACATGTCATCCCATCTAAATTTGGTTTATTTATAACATGGGTCTTATTCACTACAGTTTGGAGGTCATGTTGTGAGCACTATGGGTGTTATTCACTATAGGTTCAAACTATAATTTATTTGATGGTTTCTTAGGGAGAGATAACTCTTGGTTGGTCAGCAAAGTTGGGTCTACTCTTTATGATTGCCAATTGTTTCAAGTCGTGCTGGTGTTTGTAGTAACTACTCGTTCTGAATTCAACTGATATGAAACTGAATCATGTTGGACATTATATGAGGTGAACCAAATCTTTTTAAGTGGTGTTCATTATGGTTATTGAGGAATTCAATTGAAGACTTAACCAAGACCAACAATTTTGAACAACTTGTAGGAAGTGGGAGTCATGTGAGCTTAGCCAGAGTCACTGAAGTTTGACAGGGTTGAAGATGAAATTCAACCAAACTGGTGATGTGGACCCATGAAATGAATGAAGGTAATTTTTCATTTGTTTTTTAAATAGTGTCGAGAGCTTTAATGAATATTTTTAACATTGGGGCCATTATTGGAGGATTATTTTAGGAACTGTTCTCTCTTTCTTCTTCATGTACTCTTTACTATCTTCATTCTATTCTTATTGAACATGCTTATCATATCTGTAGAATTTTTTTCCATAAATAAAACTCTTTAGACAATTTCACCTTTTCTTTTTCTAATAATTAATTAGTAATCATTATGTGTAAAATTTCATTAACACCTCATTATCTAGAACCATAAATACTTTAGCCTAAATGAAAGATTCTTAAAATAGGATTCTGATGCTTATCATATTTGTTCTATTTTCCCATGTTTCTGTTATCATATCAATAGAAGAATTTTTTTTTTCAATATTGTTTTTATATTTTCCTCTTCCTTTATCTGATAATAAATTAGTAATAATTATGTGTTAATGAAATTAACACTTCCTTATCTATAACCATATAGATTTTTATGAATTATGAATTGTAAATTCTGGATAGGTTTGCACTCCTCAGTGTAGTTACAGTGGTATGTATGTATTTACACATTTTGACATCAAGTGGTGTGCATATGCATCAACAAAACAAAATCAAATTTAAATGTTTGAAATAAATTGTCATTGGATTATTTTTTTCATGTCTAATTATTATTATAACTAAATAACAGATTAGTATTTCAAAAATGGATGATGAATGCTCAAGGAAAACCTTCATGAGTCAAAAGTACGAGAAGTGAAGGCATCATATGATTTTTGCATTTGGACCCGCTGTGAAATTTGAAGTTGTAATACCTATTACACATATATGGGGAAAGGGAACCACTTTGTTCATATCAAACTTGTTTATGAGTGTTGGCCTCTATTTTCACAAGGATTTGGACACCAATAAAAGAACTATAAAATTTGATGCAGTATAGTACAAGACATATATAATTGCATGATAATGATGAGGGTAGACATGTATAATATGTACAAGTAGATTACGTATTACATAATTTGATGAAGAGTTTTATGTTTTATAATTTATAATCTAGAATCTATGTTTTATAACCTGGTGTCTGTTTTATAAGCTATAATCAGGAATCAATGTTTTAAAGATTACATCCTCTGTAATCAAGATTCTATGTTTTATAATATCTAATGTTATATGGATTCTATGTTTTATAATCCATACATATACACATTAACCTTTCTTATTTTATAATACATTTACAAACTACCATCAAATGGTTAGGGCCATTAAACCCATTTGTAAAGGTCCAAACAAGCCCTAATTTTTCCCGGTCACTCACAACACAATTTACAAGAACCATAATTTACCTGGTTAGACAAAACATCCCAAAAAATATTTGATGGTGATGTAGTGATTCATCCCATGCCTGACTTAGTGGTCCTTGAGATCAAGAGAAACAAAAAGATCCTGACCCCGTGCTTCCATCCTTTTAGTAGCCACGTGAAAATGCTTCAACTCATCTTCCAGCAACCCATTCGGGCATGATTCCTGTGAGGAAAAGCCTACAATAGATACACCGACAGAGTGATCATGCAACAAGGTGATTGACACCCACCATTTCCCCATCTGTAGCACTATCCAAACCTGCCGGTGGTTATATGGGCATCAGTAAGGGTAATTTGATGATCTTCTTGTAACAGTGGATTCCAACATCAGTATAAAGGCAACAAAGATAATGATCAAGTCATTGTATTTAATATATGCCCAAGAGATGAAGAAATCCAAACCCGTGACATTACAGTGACAACCAATAGAAGACAATAAAAGCCATCACATAACGAACAACTCATGTAGTTTGTGGAGGATCGAGCGAGGTATGAAGAAGGGTTTGATTGAGAGGTGTCACTGTTAGAGGGTTTCTGCCTCATTGGGCATCCCCACACATGTAGAGGTTACATATTACATATTCTGATGAACCTTCTCCATCATTTTTATCATACTTGGTCCAATTCTAGTTTTTAATAATATTAGACTTGAATACTCAATTTTCTCATTTTATGTTCTATTTTAATCCATTCTACTATTTTATTTTATACACATCTTTGTATTTTTGCCAGTGTTAGGTTGGGGATGCACTCCTTGCATTAACAAGTGCATGAAATGGTATCTTCTTACATGAGTGGGGATGATAAGCTCATTGCAGCCACCAAGGATGGAAATTAGGGATGAACTACTTCATGCTTCCAATGAGAACTGACTATAAGAAGGTTAAAGTGAATATATGGACACCATCTCTAGTGTGAACCATGACAACGTCAACTGATGTGTGATAAAATCACATGGAAGGTGTTGTTTTATGGAGTTAAAGTGAAGTATCTTGGAGTTTGAGCTTGTTTAAACATTTTTAAATCATGTTTCTTAGAGAATGATGTATTTTATTAGAGTATGAATATGTTTTTAGTTATGTATGAACATGTTTTTTCAAATAATGTATCTTTTTTGGTGTTTCATAAAATCTAAATTTATAATTATTATATAACAAATAACATAAATATTTTATATATAATTTGATTAATAAATATAACATGAAATTTAATCAATAAATATGAGAATATAAACATAATATTTTATTTAAAATTTAATTTAAATACAAACAGTAATTGTCAGTATTGATTATAATAACAAATAAAATAATATTATTAATAATAATACTGGTAGAAAGATAGACGTTAGTAATAATATTACCAATAGAAAATTTTGTTGTATGTATCTATTGCTAAAAAGTTTAACCAACATATATATTATATTTTTTTATTGTTATAATTGCCACAAAAATATTTTATCTCTCACAATAACATTTAGAAAAAATGTTTTTACCAAAAATTTAGTGACGTAAATACTTTTTTTGGTAAAATTATTTATCAACAGAAAATGCACTTTTACCAACAGATAGGCCCATATTGGAAAAAGTAAAATATTTTGTAGTGCATCACCACGAAGGAATACATAAAAATTCTCCACGCATCACCATGAAACTAAAAGTCTTCAAACCATTCACATATTTCTTGGAATTTGAAGACTTAAGGAATTCTTCTAAGCTCCATTAACTTTGGAAATTCTTCATCATATTGACATCAATGTATTATTCCTATTGCATTGACCATCATTGTTCACCAATGAAAATCATTTGAAATAAATAAAATCCATACACAAATTGGACGCTTCAATCTTCCCATTTGTATTTGTTGGTACCTCCTTCAAAGTTCTTTCAAGAATGTTTCAATTTGTGGAACAGTTATCTTCTAACTCCCATTTACCTTTCAAAATTTCATTTCAATTTCTCTCTCCCCTTATTGAGAAGAAATACAAAGTTCATGAGAAAAATGGTATTAGTCTATACTTATCCAATGTTCCATCAATTATTCACTCTAAGTCTACATGAGTTGTGCTTAGTTTAGAAAATAAGAAGATTTGATTCAGAAAACAAGGTTGTCTGTTACCAATTGACTGTGATAACTTAAGAAATGATAATACATAAACCTATTTTTGGGAATTATTCACTTTCATTATAGGATGAAATTACTAAATTTGAGATGAATATTTTAAATAACAGTCAACCTAAAACTCATCCAACCACTTCAATAAATAGATCAAAAAAATTCAAGTGAAATATGCTAGATAAAAGTCCTTGGGGGACTTCCACTTATTTATTCCATTGATTAATTTAATTTATGTCATTTTTAAAAAGGTTCTTCTTTTTTATAACCTAGGATAAGATATTAAGAAAGACATACCTTATACAATGACATGACCTTCAAGAAATTTCCAAAATAATCTAATTTGATACAAATTAAAATAATAATTCTAGAATATTTTTCATTTTTCTCCCCCTTAAGGGAAATATTTCTTATTATTTTCATAATGTTTTATCTCATAAAGAATAGATTTCATGAAATTATAGTATGAAGAATACACTATAATGGTTCTTCAACTTGTGATAGTCCATATTGGTCAACTTCCACAACATCACCAAGTATGATCTTCTAGAATATCTGTTCTTCAAAATATGAAGAAATAAGATCAAAAAAATATGGAATCTTCTTTATCCAGAATATCTAGAACAAGACATTACATTCTTCAACTTCATCAAGGATGATCCTCCATTGTATTAGTATTTAAATTTCAATTGAAAAATCATTCAATGATGGTAACTTCTCCAGCTTGGCTATCAATAAATGACAACACTTACTACTTCTTAGGTTCCCCACCCCCGAGAACATGTTTCCTCTTAAATTACATATATTATAATGTCAAATAAAATACTTAAATATTTAGGGAATAAGGTGGGTCCTCCTTAATTCATTAATATGAACAAAAAGGTTGAGATGATCTTCTCATCCAAGTTTCTCTATTTTCTCTAGTCTTTATGATCACACATCTGAACATATGTTCTAATTTATGTTGAGGCAGCATAGATCTCTTCACATCCTCTTCTTCTTTGTGTGGAGAATTTTTCTTCTTAAAATCCTTCATCGATGATACATTATTACACCTATTGAAGATTGCTTCTTGTTCTGGTATAATGGTTAAAAACCCTTATTATTGTATCTTTCCCATGGATGTTTCATTTAAATTCCATTGACATGAATTTGAAAATGAATTTTTTAATATTATATTTAAGGTGGATAAATTGTGCATGGGGCATGGTATATACGATGCATGAAACTATTCATATAGAATTTCATTTTTTTCTATTTTTTTTATTTACCTTATTATGAAGATCTCATGTTTTTGGTTTGCATACCCATATTGTAGCTCATAACATGGACCATTAATAATCTGAGATCAAATAAACCAATATATTCACTGGGTGTGTTTCTTCGCCCGACCTCAATCTGTTGTGACACTGTCGTGTCTATTCGGTTGCGCCATGTGTCTCGTGTGATGTCCCACCTTCAATTACTCGAACTACATCTTCGATCTCATCTGTCCACACGATTGGGATCATGTGACACCACTTGAACTGTATGACAACATCTGGATTGAAATCGTTGTTCCTAGCTTTTTCGATTTGTAATTCCTCTCATTCGAGTGAGCTTCTACTCTCTGTTTTCAGGGGATCTCATTTGGTTCATTTGGAGATCTTATATGTGAGACTATGTTGTGATTTTTCGAAGAATAATAAAGATATTGAGGGGATCACGACCACCCACACTCCCCTATACTGAGATCAATCCACCTACTATAATTGGAGTACTTCTCCAGAGGATATTCAGCAGGGAATCAACTTGGTTCTGGGTTTTGAAAAACTATAAATTAAGAAGGTTTCAAATATTGACATACCTTTCATCGTAACAATGTTTTGATATAGATTATATGCTCTATAAGAAATTCAATTTCTTTTTTCATGTGTTATTCTGTTTCCTTTTTGGGTGTGTGCATGCGTCCGTCTAGGAGTGGGCGACATTGACACTACGTGACAAGCTTCACCCCTACCACCTAGTTTAGCAAGGCTGACCTCCTTGGATAGTTTATGTAGTATTTCACTATTATTTTTTTATTATATAATTTCCTTTTTTTTCTTGATTCATTATAAAGATGTTACCCTAGTGGTGTCCTCGCCGTTCATGTAAAACCAAACCGATCCGAATCATGTTATATTCGATGTCTTTTTACATTTCATCATTGACTATTTCATTATTCTAGAAACTCTATTTTATAATAGATCTAGTTCTGTTCAAATAATGATAAATTGAATAATCAAACTTATCATATAATTAATCCATCATACATGACAACGGGTCTTGGGTGTTTTAGGGTTTCTGTATTCGACCCCAAGAAGTGGTATTAGATCCTACTGTAACATTAGTTATGGGTTCTACTAAATTTGATATGGATAATTTTGATGGTGAAAACAATTTTAATCTCTGGAGAATTAAAATTAGAGATTTATTGAACCCCCATTATATAATAGATCTCCTAGTTGGTTATAGAAATATAATAACCAACACTGCCCCTGGTGGGAAGACTTCTATTACTTATATTGATGTCCCTGAGGAAACTCTTAGGAAAGACTGTAGCTTAATACTTTTATCATTAGGAGATAAAGTGATAAGAGAAGTCGTGTATGAGTCCTCTTCCATTGGTATATGTTCTAGGATTGAATCCCTTTATATTACCAAGTCCCTTGTTGGTAGATTATATAAGAAAATGGGATTATATACTTTCAGAATGTTCCCTAAAACTGCAGTCATGATGCATATTGATGAATTAAATAAAATTTTGTTAGATCTGGACAACATAGACATTAAATATGATGATGAAGACCATTCCATTATACTGATAACATCTTTAGACGATTGATTTTATTTTTTTCAAGACACTATGATATATGGAAAATACACACTTACTCTTGTTGAAGTCAAATATCCTTTACTCTCCAAAGACCTTCAAGGAAGGTTAGTGTTAAGATTGAAGCTATGGGTTTAAATATTAGGGATATAAGTTAGTATAGAAGAAAAAGAGAGTCAAGGGGTAGGAGAAAAAAAGTTTTCAGTCTATGAAGAAAATATACAAGTCCAAAATCAATGTTATTAAATGATTTCAATGAAAGAAACATGGATATATTTATAGTAACTTCCCTAATATGAAAGGATACTATAGAGACAATAGTAATGACCATTCCATATTAGTTGAGTAGGACATTGACACTGCTGATGTGTTAAATGTTTCTGACATTGTCATCTTTGATGGTTGGATCCTGGATCGGGATGTTCATTCCACATGTGTCATAGGAAGGAATTATTTACTGAGTTGAAGGAAATTGAATCTGGTGAGGTATTTCTAGGGAACAATCAGAGATGTCACATTACGACAATATGATTTGTTTCATTAGAGATTCATGATGTGATTGTCAAGTCTCCTAAGAAAGTTAGGTGGGTGCCAAAAATTCAAATTAAACCTACTTTCCATAGGAATCCTTGACGATAATGTGTATAGATTTAATTTAAATTCTTGAAGTCTTAGAGTTACTGAGGACCCCCTACATTTATGAAAGGAACCCTTTTCAATTGTCTTTAGGTGTTAAATGGAAAGGTTCATAGAAGTTAGTTGAATACTATTATAATTCAGAACTTGATTCCACAACTCTTTGGCTTATAATATTAGGGAATGTTAGTGCCAAGTGACTTAGAGAACTCAAAAAATAGGTGATTTTGAGTAACATCACCCCTAGGAGTCTCCCATTCTCTGAGGATTATGTATATAGGAATTCCAAAACATCCATCTTTAGTAGGTCTATGTATAAGGGTAAAGAACCCCTTGAATGTGTATATTATGACTTGTGGGTTCCTTATAGGGTCACCACCCATGGTGAAGGATTATACTTTGTGATAGTTATTGATTATTTCTCTAGGAAATTATATATTTATATAAACAAACATACGTTTAAAACCTTTAAGACCATTAAAAAATGGAAAGCTGGGGTATTAAGTGAGTCTAGTAGGAAAATCAAATCCTTAAGAAGGTATAACAGTTTATAATATCTATCCAAAAATTTCATTGAGTTCTATGAATATGAGGGAATAAAGAGACACATGAATGTTGTAGAAACCCCATAGTATAATGGACTAGAAGAGAGAATGAATTTGACTATTCTTGAGAGGGTGAGGTGTATGGTGTCCCACTCAAAACTCCACAGGTCCTTCCAGGATGAGGATACTTCAATATTAGTATATCTTATCAACAATTTCCCATATTCTAATAATTCTTTTAAGACACCTGAATAAATTTAAAAAGAAACACCCCCTGAGTCTATTACACCTTATGAATTTTGGATCCATAGCTTATGCTCATACATGTACTAATAAGCAAGCTCCTAGGGATGTTAAGTGTATATTTGTGGGTTACCTAGAGGGTGTTACAGGGTATCATCTATGGGTAGTTAAACTGAGTTATCAAAAATGTACCATTAGATGAGATGTAGTGTTTCATGAATCTGGTTTGTCCAAAGGTAAGGGACCTGAACCTGTAGAGACTTTTGATGAAACTGTAGGAACCTCTAGAGTCTCAACACCCCCTTGGTGTCGGTCTCCCTTATAAATCAAATGACCACTCCGAGTCCATGACTGGTCCTGCTTCCCCCATTGTCTAGACCCAAAACTGAATGTATCCCCATTCGGATTCTGATCCCAAAACTAAGGAACTCAATGATCTGAGCAATTATCAGCTCACTCGAGATAGAGAGAGAAGGTTTATTAGTCCACCAACCCATTTTAATCAGGAATAAATTGTTTTCTATGAATTTAATGTAGCACAAGACTTGTTAAATGATGAACGTAAAACATATAAGCTTGCTATTATGTCTAAAGAAACGACTAGGAGGCTGAGTGCAAGGGAAGAGTAGATGAATTATTTTCATAAAAACAACACTTGGGTTGTGGTTTCTTGACGCAGTAACTAAAATTTCATAGGTTCTAAATGAATTTATAAGAATAAAGGAAATTTTTTTGGAGAAAATAAAATCAAATTCAAATCTGGAATGGTTGCTAAAGGCTTTCTTCCACACAAATGCATTGATTATGGTGAAATTTTCTCTACAGTTGTTAAACATTTATATATTATAATTAATCATTCTTTTGAATCCAAATTTCATTTTCATGTTAAAAAATTAGATGTAAAAACTGATTTTTTTATATGGTACTCTTGATGAATCAATTTAATTGAATCCTCCAGAAGGATTTTCAAAACTATTCAAACCTAATCATTTTTTTCTTTTTAATAAATATTTAATTGAGCTTATAAAATCTTCAAGATAAGGGTATAAAAGTTCTGATTCATTTATTATTGAAAATAAATTTTCCAAAAGTAAATTTCATCCATGTGTATATTAAAAAACTATTAAACATGAGTCTATTTACCTGTTATTATATTTTGATGAAATGATTTTAATTTATAAAAACATGACGATTTTAAATTCTGTCAAGAACCAGTTGAATCGTGTCATTGAAATGAAAGACTTAGGATATACTAATCAAATATTAGGTATGGACATAATAAGATATATGAAACTTATGAAATGTTAATCAAATCATAGGTATGGATATAATAAGAGATAGGAAGGCTGGAACCTTATACATATCTCAATCAGCTTATGTTAATAAGGTATTTAGATGATACATGTTTGAGCATGATAAACCTACTAGTATTCCTTTAGGAAAACACTTTATGTTGTCCTGGGAACAATCCCCTAAAAATTATGAATATGTTTCCTTCATGAATAATATTCCTTATGATAATTTCATAGGAAGTTGTTGGTATGATATGGTTTGTTCTAGGCCTGATATTTCTTTTTCAATTCTTACTTTGAGTATGTTTATGGGGAAACATGGTAATCCTCATTGGAATGCATTGATATGGATCCTCATGTACATATCTATGTCTGAAAAATTGCGCTTTTGATACTTAATAAATAGTAGTTTTGAAAATGATATAGTTGTATTTGTTGACATTGATTATACTGAAAATATTGACACCCAAAACTCTATCAATATTTTTGTATTTCTTGAATACAGTGGACCGGTATCCTAGAATTTAAATATATAGTTAGTGGTTTCACTCTCCACTATTGAGGTTGAGTATTTTTCCTTGAAAAAATCCATAAAATAGGCTATATGGCTAAAAAAATTTCTTTCTGTGTTTTTATTAACTTATAATAGCATAGTAGTTCATATTAATTACCAATCGACAATATATTTATCTAAAAACTATGTATTCCATGGTAGATCAAAACACATTATCATTAGATTTTATTTTTGGGGATATTATAGAATCTTTGATGGTGAGTGTCACAATGATACCCACTAGAGACAATCTGATTGAGCATTTGACTAAGTCTGTTCCATTGTCTAAATTGAAGAATTTCCATAAATTAATGGATATATTCCCAATTATGTAACTTTTTTTATGATAACATCATCCTTAAATTACATGTAATTTCAAGGTGGATATCTGTTGTAGTTATCCCCTACATGTTTCATTTATATTTCCATTTACATGCCTTTTTATATACTTTTGTTCACATTATATTTTGGGTGCTTAATATGTGCATGGGGCATGGGATATATGATGCATGGAACTATTCATGCAGGGTTTCATTTTTTTTCTATTTTTATTTCATTTACCCTCTTATGAAGATCTTTTTTATTTTGTTTCCTTACCCATATAGCGGCTTGTAATCTATACCATTGATAAATCGAGATTAAACGACCAATATTTACGTTGGTTTTGTTTATTCAATTGGCCTCTATCTTTTGTGATGTCGTCTTGCTTATCCTCTTGTGCCATGTGTCTAGTGAGTTGTCCTATCTTTAGTTACTCGAATCACCACTTCGATATCAGTCGTCCACATGATTGTGATTCCATTCCACTGTGTAAACTGTATGACACACCTCGCTTGATATCATTGCTCCTCTCTGTTTTGGATCTATAATGCCTCTTATTCGAGTGAGGTTCTGCTCTCTGGTATTTGGGGGATCTCGTCTATTTCATTAAGAGATCTTCTGTATGAGGCTCTGTTGTGATTCTGTAGATAAGAAGAAGGACACCCAAGGGATCTCGGCCACCCACAGTCCCCTTTAACAAGATCATGCCACCTGCAGCAATCAAAGTAGTTCTTTGGTGGAGATTTAGTGGGGAATCAACATGGTTTTTGCTTCCATACGACTACACTTCAAGTAGGTTTCAGATCTTGACTTACTGTTCATCATAACCATGCTTCAGTATAGATTCTTGGCTCTATAAGCACTTCAATGTCTTTTGACATGTGTTGTTCTATAACCTTTTTGGGTGTGTGTATGAGTCCATCTAGGAGTGGAATACTATAGATATGGCCATTAAAAGTGCTAGAAAAGTCCATTTACAACACTAAAAAACACTGATAATCGAGGAACTGATAAAAGGGGGTCCATTTATTAGTGCTAGAAAAGAGCGCTAATAAAAGATTAAAAATTTTAATTTTATTTTAATTTTTTTGGCAAATCGGAGTGGGGTTTTAACATCACTTGACCCCCCCTCTCAACAGCCTTGTGATGCACCCTTCCCACCTACCCACACCTACCACCCATGCACACACTATCCCCACACCCAATCCTTTAATAGCTCTAACACCACCCTTTAATAGTGCTAGCACAACCCTTCTCCACTATGAACGCCCTTGCCTCTCCAAGGATTCGAGCTTGAGACATCCCACTGTATGTCTGGACCCTTTACCACTCCTTTATATTGAATTTATATCCATTTAATGATATATATATATATTTATTTTTATATATATTTAGTTATATATATTTGTATATTAATATATATTTATATTAACATATATATTTTTATAAAAATATATATTTAGTTATATTTATATATTAATATATATATATATTCATATATTAATATATATTTATATTAACATATATTTATATTAACATATATATTTATATACTTGTATAGTTATATTTATATATTTATATATCTATATATTTATTCATATATTAATATATATTTATATCTATCTGTTTATATATATTTAGTTATATTTTTTTATCCGTATATTTATTTGTATATTAATATATATCAGTTTGTTAACACAGAAACACAAAAATACAGTCACACACACAATATATAGGTATCTAAATATTCATATATTTTTATTCTAAATAAAATGGATATTAGTTTTTTATTTAGATAAATCTTATATATTGTGAAATAAACTTTATATATAAATAAGTTTAAATATTTATGTATAAAAGTAATTTTTTTTTGTGTGAATATATAAAAAATATTTACATATTATTATATATTTGATTATAAATAATAATTCATTTTGGAAAACAATAAAATTTTGACGCCATAATATCAATATGAATGCAATCGCAAGGAATAAATTCACTCCCCACTGAAAGTGGTCAAAAAGACCCCCTAAAACGACGTTGAAATTCCATCGAATGATAGAACACTTGGGTATCCATACTAAAAACTCAGTTTTGGAGGTCTTCTAGGCCTTTCCTGGCCCCAGTAAATGTAACTGAAGGTTACCTTGTGTCTCCAACATGTAGAAATCATCACAGGATTCAATTTGATTTGTTGTTGATCTAAAATAGACACATGGATCAAAATTTATGGCCGTTTTAAGTTTGGGTAATGTTTTTAATTTAATTTAGATCCTTTATTCATTTTTTGTTTTTGTGTCTTCTAATTGTTATCAAATGACGATTACTCAATGATAATTAGCAATTTATTAATTAATAAATTTTCTAAATATTTTGTATGCCATTTTCACTATATATCTTATATATTAAGTATAAATTTCTATTTATAACTATCTCAAACATATTTAAAAAATATATATTATATTTATAGAAATAGAAATAGAAATATATTTTATTTTTAATTATTTTATTTAAAATAAAACCTTTATCAATGCTAGTAAAAAATGATGATAAAAACCACCCTTTATCAGCGCTACTAAACTAAGCACTCATAAAGAGGTACTTTTAACATCATTTTTTACCATTGTTAAAATTAATCCTTTATCAATGATTTTTTATCGCTAAAAATGTTAACCCATTTATCATCACTTTTTTTAGCACTGTTAAAGGGTAGCACTGCAAAAACCCATTTTTTTGGTAGTGATGATGCTGACTCTATGTGGTAGGATTCACTGCTGCCACCTATTTTAGCAAGGTCGGCCTCCTCAGATAGTTTCTATGGTATTTCTTTATTTTTATTTCAAATCTGTAATTTCCTTGATTATTATATTTCATCATAATAAATTTGTTACCGGGGTGGTGTTCTCATCATGCACGTAGGATCAAACCGATTTGAAGCACATTGTATCTGCTATCCTTTTACATTTCTGCATTCGCTATTTCATTATTCTAGAAAATCAATTTGTGAATAGATCTTGTTTTATTCATTTAATTATCATTTGATTAATCAAAATTATCATAAAATTAATCCATCATATATGAAAATGGGCCTTGGGTGTTTTAGGGTTTAAGTATTCAACCCCAACACTATTGAAATGCGACTACCTTTCTTACATCTCTCACAAAAAATTCATTAGCATAAGAGTTTCCTTTTTGCGACAAACCCACATGCACATTGTCTTCATCATATGGAATATTTTATATAATGTTTTCATAATTTTTTCTTGTGCATATTCCATTAATCCTATTCCTTCATATTCATATGGCTAGATAACTAACATATCATCAAGAACTGTGGCATCAAGTTTGGATCTTCCACATGAGTTCTTTTGAGCGACATCTTTTTTAGTACTACTTTTGGATGCACTAATATATAACTTCTTGAATTTAGAATCCAAGTTCTTCTCACCATTCTTCTTTGATACCTTAATAGGAGGATTTCCGTTCACAACATCTTTCTTACATCTTCCCAAGGTTTCTTGAACCATGTTTTAAATTTATGATATTTATTATCTTTTAAAAAAAATAATATTTATGATTGGAGAGAAAATGTGGCTTATTTTTATTTTGAAAGACTTCCTAATTTTAATGTTTTAGATATATTTTTTATTTAAAATTATAATAATTGACCATAACTAGAAATGTATTCAAATTAAGGACCCATGTAGTGACTTTATTTAACATTGATATAAGTGTGTGGTTCCTTAACTTGAATAAATTCATTATTTTTGTCCCTCATTTTCATTTTAACAATAGTTTATATATCTTAAAATTTTTAGGGAAGAAAAGGTCTAATGCACCTACCTTGAAAAAAAAGAAAAAGTTATGATGCATCATCCGTGTAGAGGTGTTGTGAATCAAGGGTTGTGTAGGATACACATATAGACAAGGTGTATGTAGAGTAGTGCTATCAAATATCAGCATGTCAATCACGTATTAGGTCTCCTCTAATATTATTCTTCTTTAGAGATTGTCTCTGGCCCCCCAGCTCGTCGCTGGATGCATCGTGCATTATAGCTGGGCGAGGTTTCCTCCAATATGGTTCACTCTGTTGAGATCGTCTTCGTATCACTAGCTCTTCGTCGACTGCATCGAGCACCGTTGCCGGGTGAGGTCTCTTCCAATAGGTTTCTTCTGTCGAGATCATCTCCCACCGCCAGTTCCACACCAACTTCATCGAGCACCATCGTCGGTCGATGTCTCCTCTAATAGGGTTTATTCTGCTGAGATTGTCTCCAGCCTACTAGCATGTCGCTAGTCACATCGAGCATCATCTCCAGGTGAGGTCTCCTTCAACTGTGTTCGTCCGTCGAGATCATCTCCATCCCACCAGCTTATCGCTGACCGTGTAACGACCCAAAGTATCATTAATGGAAAATCCTTCTTAATCCAGTTAATTTCCTCTTTATAAAAAAATGTTTTTATAAGATGTCAACTTCTTTGGTTTTATGATAAGAGTTGTGACCGTTACTTTTATAGCCGTTGAACAGTGATCACTTGATTAGTATAAATATAAGGCTTTAATGAACCCAATTTTACTCAGACAAAGGAAGCAATGGCCTCATCCAGTAGAATTTCCCCATACGAAGCCCATTTTTCGGAGCTCAAAAAAGAAGTGGCGTCTTTGGGCTTCTCCCTTGACCAAGCCCAAGGTGAGCTTCATTATTTCAAGCTCGAACATGATTGTCTATGGGAAAAGTGGAAGTTGATAGAGATTACCACTCGAGCGATGTTATCCGAGCCGCCCCAAGAGTCTATCACCATCGCACACCTAACCCTTAGTGTTGGAACCACTTTGTGTATAGGATTATATTTGTTGTCAATAGTTGTCAATGGAATATCAAAATGAAAGAGATCAAGAAGTACTCCAATAAAATGGAGGAATGGAAGCTCACAGTGAGGGAGATCATGAAGCACTCCGATGAAGTAGAGGAGTTGTGATTCAGACGATTGTTGTGCTGATCGTAAGTTCAAAGAACATGTGTCAAAGGTGATACATTGTTTTCAACAATGAAGAATGTGAGGAGTAATCCATCCAAGGATGATTAAAGCAGGATAGTGTTTTTGGATGAAGACCATGCCATTCCTCCTTATTTCATAAGAACCATGGGCTTTGATGAAGACCATGCAATTCCTCATTATTTCATGAGAACAATGGGTTTTGATGAAGACCATGCAATTACTCATGATTGCATGAGAACCATGCTAGAGACTTCTTGATGGATTGAATCACATAGTTTTCATGAAGTTGATCATGACGGTTGATGAAGGAGGCAATGTGCCAATGAATTGACTTATGAAATGGCCATGCAAATCACATTGTCATAGAAGATGATGGTAGTAAAGCTGTTCCTTCAAAGAATACATATCACAATAGTGGAGTTTGTGATAAAAGCAAAAGAGTTGCTGAACGATATAAATCACCCAAGAAGAAGTGTTGTTGAGGTGAACGTGCTTGTCGACAAGGCAAACAAACGACATACAAATTTGTTGACAAAGGAGATTCCATGGTGACATGTCGAGTTCAAGATTTGTGGTCAACTATATATGTTTGATTCAAGAACATCGAGAGAGGAATGGATGATCTGGAGGCAGTACAAAAAGAGCAGATACATGGTGGCGCCATTTTCCAGTGTTTGCCAAATTTCAGGGCCTCAAAATCAACAAATGAATAAGAGTGATTTTGGAAAAGGGACTTGCGCGCCATACTCTTGGAGGATAGGAAACTTGTGCGGCATATGTTTTTCAAGATCAGAGAATCAAAATATGGAAAAGGCATTAGGGTCGTGAAAGAGTTGGTTAAGTCGCGCAAGTGGACTTCCGCGACGACAGCTACAAGGAGTGGAACTTGCACGTCTATGGTTTTTCGAGATCAGAAGATCAAAATTTGACAAAGGCAAGAGGGCCGCGCAGGTGTTGGTTAAGTCGCGCAAGTGGACTTGCGCGCCAAGGAGAAACTTGCGTGCCGCCGCGCAAGGGGTCCAGTTTGCCTATAAATACTGGACCACCCCTCCTCATTTCTGACATAGCTCAAGACTTTGAGATTGTTCGAGCTCTCGTCGCGCAGGTGGTTGAGCCGCGCAAGTAGGGGTTGCGCGCCGAGTGAGGGTTGCGCGCCCTAGAATATTTGGTAGAGAAAGGAAGTGTGTCGCGCAAGTATTAAGTTCAAGAAGGCAGTGTCGTACAGGTGCTTTAGTGACACTTGCGCGCCAGTTTAGACTTGCGTGCCTGAGACTTGCACGCCGCCGGGAGACTTGCGCGCCGGGCTTGAAAAGGAGACCCAGACACTGTTGAAGCACGCCCACCTTTCTGGAGCTGCACAAGAGCTGAAGATAGCCTGATACTTTTGGTGCAAAGCGAGATTGAAGAAGAAATCTAAATGATACATGCATGATCTCATGCATACATGGAGAACTGATTCTGACAATTTCGAGTAAGTTGAGACTCATTAAGTAAGAAATCACATCAATGATTGTGATTCAGGCAAACGAAGACAAGGGGATCTAGTGCATTCAGTCATTGCACTAAAGAAGAATGATTGAACTATAAAGAGCATCAACTCTGAATCCTAATGCAAGAAAAGTCTCATGCGGAACAGGAGACAAAGAACATCAATGCACATTTATTGAAGAGACCTTCACGTCTATAAACTGAGTGGGACTTCACCAATGGCAGTGAGCCAGGGGGAGTCAACGGGAGTGACCCGATGGACGCAGTGAGCTATCCCTGAACAATTGTAAAGGCAGTGAGCCTGGGACAGAGTGACTGTACCCGAACCTTTGTAATCTACATCTAGTGAAACATAGTGGATTTAGGTACGACCGACAACCTGTCGGCGTATGCTCCTTGGACGTAGCCCTTAGTGGTGAACCAAGTAAAAATAGCTGTGTCATATCTCTGCATGTGAATGTTTAATTGCTGATCATATCCATCATACAGGTTTAAGTAGTTCTTACCAACGTGGGAACAAGATCCAAAACTTTAAGAAGAAAAAGATGCCACCCTGATTCACCCCTCCCCTCTCAGGGTGTCCTGGGGTCCTACACTTAGGACTTATGCGGCTATTTTAAGGGGTTATGTAACAAATAAGTGGTACTATGTTCATGAACCATAGTTATTTTTTGTATATAATAATGACTATAATTTCTAGTCGTTTTTGATACATTGTAAATAGTTTTTAAATTACAAATGGTGTTTTTTGTTATTATTTAATTAAGAATTCAATTTTATTAAATTAAGGGATTTTAGAATTAAATATTATTTTAATAAAATATTATTATTAATATTAAATTAATTTTTATTAAATATAAATGATCTTATAATTTTATGAATGCAATTAAAAAATTATATTAAGGATTGAAAGCCATTTCTGTCAAAACCCGTGAATTTTCGATAAATGTTGGTTTTTACTTTAAAAGTGAAAATTAACATATTTAGAAAATTTTTTAGATAAAATAAATGTCATTTCTAGAATCAAGATGTCGAAATTATCCAATGGTGAATTTTTCATAATTTTCTCAGACAGTCAAATTTTTGGGTAAAAATTAAATACCATTGAAATATATAATGTGTTTTATGACATCATAATGAGCTAATGGTGATGTAATAAAATACCATAATCCTTATGTTCGGCCAATATATGTTTTATCGTTAAAATAATGAGGTTTTGGGTTTGTTTAACTTACTTTTCAAAGAATTAATGAACCCCTCAAGACATATTCAACACTTTGCCTTTTTAAATTAATTTCCATGGGAGTGTGACTCACCTCCACATAAGCAACCCTAATATTTAAATATGTTCAGACCTTGGCCTTGTAAAATATTTTTTCCTCTTTCCTTTTCCAGAAACCATGGGCAAAAACCATGTGATGGTTTGTGGCTTGGATGAATTTAATATAAGGGGTCCCAAACCTAAATAATAAAGAATTCTCTCACCTTTCCTATATAAACCCACCCAAGATCCCACTTCATCCTCACTAAAATACCTTGGAGTTCGTCCAACCTCTGCCCTACTCTCTCTAGAATCCTCCCAAGGTGCTCCAATCTCCCAAGAAGCCTCCCACAAGCCTCTCTCTACCATTTGGAAGCACACTTCCAAGTAAGGGTTTTTTTCTTCCTTTCTCATTTTTGTTAATTTTCTTTAAGTTTTATTTCCCTTTTAATTTCAATTATGAATGTTGGGGTATGGTTTCGCACCTCTCCAATACTTCCCTCTTATTGTTTGAATGATGGGAGACCCCTTTCTCTCTCATTAAATGCCTCCCATGTACACCCGTTACTATGCCGAAATTCCGAAAGGTACTTCTCTCTCTTCTTTTACATTCAAGCAATACTTTTGTATCATGAATCTAAATTCCATTTCAATTGTTGGGACCTTTATCTATATGACCTCCTTACTTTAAATTACATGTAAATATGATGAGGAACCCCTTTCTCTCTCATCAACCATTTTTATGAATTCTTATGTCACACCGTTACGCTGCCAAAATCACACCAATTTTCTAAGCCAGTGTCATTGTGTAGTGAATACCATGCCCATTTCTCCATCAAGGGTATTCACTTGTATGTACCTTTACTTATTGATTACAAATTTTCATGTATGAATTCCACATTCCTTTTTTGTGGAATAATTGTTTATGTTTTATGAATTCATGTTTTATGATCCATGTGGCACACTTATGCATGAAATGAAAGGTTTAAGAAGGGTTCACCCTTATAGCGCTCCAATGCATTGGGTAAAGTATAGTATCATGATACGTCATGTGCAATGAGTGTTGACTCATTCTAATTAAAGTTCAACGAGGGTTTACTCCTTCTTCATGTGCAATGAGGGCTTACTCATGCTTTATGTGAAATGAGCCTTGGCTCATGCTAAATCCATGTTAAGTGTTGTTGCCACATTTCCATGTTATGATTATCATGATTTATCATGCCTTTATGTTCATGTTTCTTTTATGATATATTGATATGCCTATTGTCTAACATGTATTTTACTCCTCATGTTATTCCATGTGTACTCCCTTACTGGGCTTTATAGCTCACCCTTTTCTTATGCATGTCCTTAGGTTATCCCATGCAATGCTAAGTACGAGGGAATGTAGTGGTCATGTAAAGGAAGTTTTCAATAAAGATGTTCTATTTCATGTTTTAAGTTTTTATGTAATGATCCTAAGCCCCAAAGACGCTAAACTTCTCGATCTTCTTTGTTGTATCAAGTGTAGTTTTATGTAATAAAGAATGTTTAAGTTGTAATAAAAAGCTGGGTTGTCATACACCGCATCGAGAACCGTTGTCAGGAGAAATATCCTCTAATAGGATTTATTCCATTGAGATCATCTCTAGCCCACGAGCTCGTATCCAGATCCATCGAGCACCATCACCGGGCGAGGTATCCTCCAACATGTTTATTTCGCCAAGATCATCTCTTTCCACCCAGCTCGTCGTCAGCTGCATCGAGCACCATCACCAGGTGAGTTCTCCTCTAACATGGTTTATTCCACCATTATCATCTCTGACCTAACAGCTAATCACTGACCGAATCCAACACTATTTTCAGGTGAGGTCTCCTCCAACAGGTTTCTTCAATTGAGATCGTTTTCGACCCCCGGTTTGTCGTCAGCCACATCAAGCACCATCGTCAGGTGACATCTCGCCTAACAGGTTTTATTCTGTCGAGATTGTCTATGGCCCACCAACTCGTCGTCGGCCACATCGATCACCATCACTGGTTGAGGTCTTCTCCAACATGTTTCTTTTTCCAATATTGTCTCATACCGCATCGAGAACCATCACTGGGCGAGGTCTCCTACAACAGGGTTTATTCATCAAATATCATCTCCATTCCACCAGATCATCACTGACTGCATCGAGCACTATTGTCTGGTGGGGTCTCCTCCAACTGGGTTCTTCCGACAAGATCCTCTCCGGCCCACCAGCTAATCATCAGCCGCATCGAGCACCTTTGTTGAGTGAGGTGTCCTCCAACGGGGTTTATTCTGTTGATATCATCTCCGACCAACCAGATCGTCGCTCACCACATCGAGCACTATTGCTGGGTGAGGTCTATTCCAACAGTTTTTCTCCTCCAAGATCGTCTTTGGTCCCCCAGTTCATCACCGGCAGCATCGAGCACCATCGTCCGATGAGGTCTCCTATAATAGGGTTTATTCTACCGAGATCGTCTCCAGTCCACCAGCTCGTCACCGGCCACATCGAGAACCATCATTAGGTGAGGTCTCCTCCAACAGGTTTCTTCCATTAAGATCATTTTCGGCCCACGATCTCTTCACCATCCACATAGAGAACCATATTCAGGCGAGGTCTCCTCCAACATGGTTTATTTTTTCATGATTTTCTCTGTCCTATAAGCTCTTCCCTGGCCGTATCGAGAATGATTTCCGGGTGTGGTCTCCTCCAATAGGTTTCTTCTACCAAGATCATCTCTAACCTGCCATATCGTCACTAACCGCATCGAGTACCGTCATCGGGTGACGTCTCCTCCAAAAGGTTTCTTGTGCTGAGATCGTCTCTGACAGACAATCTCGTCGCTGACTGTGTCTAGCACCATCATCGGTCGAGGGCTCCTCTATTGAGTTTTGAGGTCTCATCCTAAAGGTGATACACTCATGGCACACATTTTACAATTCGTGAGGCTCCTCAAGGTATGTATGACCATAATTATATCTTGTTATGCACCAATAAACAAGAAATCACCACTAAGGGAGGTTCATAGATCCAGTTGGGACGATTCCAAGGTCGACCATATTTTAGAATATGAAAACATCAAATACACCATGTCATGGAACTCGGTACCCCATTTCAAAGGGTCACTCATTCCTTGGACACCGGCATCGATATCACCTGAATATTGGAAAAAATGTTTGTACCCTCCACCTCCAAATTGTTTCAATACATGTCAAGTGTCGCCACCCATATATGCGATGATGTCTCCCAAAGGCATACCATTTGCCTCAACAACTTATGTAGGTATGGAGTTATTTACATTGATGGGTCACACACTAAAGGATGGTTTGGAAATGAATCCCAAATGCTGGGTGGGGATTTGATGGAACACTTTATGTTCATATGGGACCAATCCATCGAGGGATTCACCCCCACCATTGGGCTTCATGGTCTGTCCACCATCAACATCTCCATCATTTCCCAGACCACTAAGTCCTACAGTATGGTTTTTTTACTGCCTTCCAACAATGGCTAATGCCAGACAACTCGGTATCAACACCAAAGACTGCCCTATAACTATCGACAGTGGATTGAGCACGCCAATCACAACCATGGATGAAAACTGGTTTTCCATCACCCTCAATTATATTAGGATTGGTGATAGAAATATGAACTTGAACCCTACTTTGAAGAACATCGTAGAATCTAGGACTATGGTATCCAGGCTTCCTCCATCGATCTACAATAGGATTAAAGCATATTTTGCTAATAAAATGGTAAATTATCGAAAGGTAAATTCACAAATTGCATTTCTAGACTCCTTCTACAATTTCACATGTTTTAAAAAATATAACAGTCCCATCCCTGACATAATCCTCATCTTTGATGGTGATGTCAACATGTTCATCAATCGTTGGGGAGCCTTGGCCGATATAGGACACAATGTGATGTGTATTCCATTCTCTTTAACTTGAAATGAAGAGGATAATAGCATCATAATAAGTAAGCAATAGATGAATCACTCCATGAGATTTGACGTTAGGGAAATCAAAATTTACCTCATCCCAAAAAGATGCTTCCAAAACTAGTACTCATGCCACATTTTGGTGTTTGGTTCTTAGTTTATGTGAGGGTTCTCCATGTTCCCTAAATATGGATATGTTTTTTTGGGTTTTGTTTAGTGATGTTATTAAAAAAAGACTCCTTTATAGCTCTATTGGTGCGGTATAGTATATAAATAACACAACACAACATCAAATACATCAATATGAAAATATTTATAAATATATATAAATATTTATAAATATATTTATTATATATATAACTATATATATATATATATAGAATTCTAATTATAAATTATTATATATTTATTTAAATAATTATAAAATTACAATAAATACGTTTTTTATAATTTTAAAAATATATATATTTATATATTGATAACTAAAAAAATATATACAAATATATTTATAATTATATATATATAATAATCATAAAATAATAATAAATATATTATATATATTATATATATAATTATAAAAATACAATTATTTTACTTATTATAATTTTATAAATATAAATTATTATATAATTATATTTATAGGTCTAGGTGATACGCTAGTGGAAAGGGGGCACCCAGTTGGGTGGTAAGGAGGGCGGGTGGCGACTTCATGCAATTATGAAGGGCAGCCTAGCCTACGGTTTATTGGGTGACAATGCTCTATGGTTCATCAACCGGTTGTGGACCGGATCTAGTTTCGTTGGTCAGGATAGGTAAATCTTCCTTAGTATATTTTAGGTGATGTCATGGATTTCGTGGTGACGATGTCCGGATCTGCTTCGTTGGCTTCTTCTATTTCCCCGAGGGTTGCGGTAGCATAGTCGAACGAGAGTTTGACTCCCTGTGTTCATAGAGGCCAATCGTGGTCTCTTCTCATCAAAGTTACAACAATGAAAACACTAAATTATTGTGCATCTATCTTCATTGAACAATTAGAATTTCCTGGGGATAATGGACATCAGGAAGCGTTTATTGGTATTTTGGGGAATTGATGTCTGGAGAATCACCTCCCTCAGTAATGTGTTTTTTCATGTTTTTTCCTTATGTTGATCACAAATCCAAAACATGGAGTCCTGGTTCCATCAATTTCAATCCTGGAATACTATGAATTCAGGATTGGGACTTTTCATTTAACCCACTAAATATCAACAATTCTATTACAAATGTATGGATTAATATTTGAGATCTGAGCTAGTTCTTCTGGATACCACAAATTCTTTGGGACATCTCCTCTACAGTTGACATTCCAATTAAGATGGACAAAGAAACTGGAAGAGGCCGGTATGGTCACTTTGTTTGGGTTTTTGTTGAGGTTGACCTCAGTTCTCTATTAAATTGTTCCATTATTTTGTCAGTGGATGATGAACATTTTGATATTTTTGTTGATTATGAGAGGATCCCTGACTTTTTCTCCAACTGTTTTAACATTGTCTCATTGTCGAAGAATAACAGTATGTTCTATTTGTGGAATCTCTAGAAATACTAGTGACAATTGTAAAAGGTGGTCAAAGCAGTAGGCAAGGGCCATGATTAAGGAACATGTGAATCTCATTGATTCATAGCAATAGGTTTCATTTGATGGGGCTTCGATCTCACAAAAGGAGCCTCACAATAAAGTTATGTTTATACTGGAGAAGGTTGTTTCAAACAATCAAATATTTTTAAATATATAAAAATATTTGAAAATATATAGAGATAATTATAAATATATCATTATTTATAAATAATATGATAAATATATAAATATATTTATTTATAATTATATATATATTTAAATAATTATAAAATTACAATTAATACATTTATCCTATTTTAATAAATAAAAATGTTTATATATTAATAAATAAATATTAATATATTTATAAAAATATTTATTTATAGTTATAGTTTTAATTCTAAATAATGATTAATTTATTTATTATATAAATAATTGTTTATATATAATAATATAAATAAATTATTAAGATTATACTTTTATGAGCACTTTTTTAGTGGTGATATTGATACAACTTTATCAGTACTAAAGAAGAACTGATAAAACATGTCTTTATCTGTGCTATAATATTAGCGCTGATAGACACATATCGTTATCATTACTTAAAAAGTGATGATAAAAGCATTACCCGATTTTATAAATAATCATAATAGGAGGATTATCTCTTAGAAACCTTCAAACTTTCACAAAACACTACTTCTGCAGTGCTGTTGCTCTCACCACCACTTTTGTTGCAGCTACTCTCGTAGCCCCTCTCACCACATCTGCTCTCACCACCACCTCTTTACTAGCCTCTCTCACTGTCGCACTCCCCGCCGTCGCCTTTCTAGCCACCTGTTTCATCACCGCTCTCAATACTACAACTCTCACAGTTTCTCTTACCGCCACTTCTCATTCCACCCCTCTAACTGCTACCACCTCTATGGGGTAAGGGAATCAATTTGTTCATATCAAACTGGTTTATGATTGTTGGACTCTATTTTTACATGGATTTGGACACCAATGAAAGAACAATAATATTTGATGCAGTACAATCTTTTACATCTATAATTGCATGCTAATTATGTGGGTAGACATGTATAATATGTATTACATAATTTGATCAGGAGTCTTATGTTTTAAAATCTAGAATCTAGAATCTATGTTTTATAACCTGGTATCTGTTTTATAAGCTATAATTAGGAATCTATGTTTTACCGATTACATCATCTATAATTAGGAATCTATGTTTTATAATATATAATGTTCTATGGATTCTATGTTTTATAATATTCACACAAAAACATTTCCATTTATTGTTTTAGCCAACATTTACAGACTACCATAAGAGTCTTAGGGTCATTAAACCCATTTTGAAAGATCCAAACAAGCCCTAGTTTAGCCCAGTCACAAACAACACAATATAAAAGAATTGGAATTTACCGAGTTAGCCATAGTAGCCTGAAAACTATTTGACAGTGATGTAACGATTCATCCCATACCTGACCCAATGGTCCTTGAGATCGAGACCAACAGACAGATCATGAACCAATGCCTCCATCCTGCTCTGTAGCCACATGAAAAAGCATCCAATCATCTACCATCCACTCATCCGGGCATGATGCCTGTGAGTAAAAGCCAGAAATGGATACACCGACAGGGTGGTCATGCAACAAGGAGACTTCCACCTACCATTTCCCCACCTATTCCACTTTCAGGACATGATGATAGTTATATAGGAATCAGTAAGGGTCATTTGATGAACTTCTGGTAATAGTGAATGACAACATCAGCATAAAGTTAGTATCGATAATGAGTAAGTAATTCTAGTTAATAAACTCCCATGATCGGAAGCAATCTGTACCCATGACATTATAGTGACCACCTGCATAAGTCAATTAAAGCCATCACATAAGGATATACTCAAGCAGTTTGTGGAGGATCGAGCGAGGTAGGAAGAAGGGTTTGATTAAGAGGTGTCACTTATGCCTCATTGGGTGACCCCACACACACAGAGGTTACATATTACATAATCTGATTGACCTGCTCTGTTTTTTAATCATACTTTTTCCAATTCTAGTTTCTTAATCATATTTGACTCAAATATTCATTTTTCTAGTTTGATGTGCTATTTTATACCCTTCTACTATTTTATTTTATACACATCTTTGTATTTATAGTGTTTGGTTGGGGATGTACTCCTTCCATTCACAATTGAAAGAAAAAGGATTTTCTTAAATGAGTGGGGATGATAAGCGCTTTTCAGCCACCTTTGTTCGAAATTAGGGATGACATGCTTCATGCTGCCAATGTGAACTCACTGTAAGAAGCATAAACTACATGTTTGGACTTCGTCTTAGTGTGAACTATAACAACGACAACTGATGTGTGAGAAAATAATAAGGAAGATGAAGTTTGATGTAATTAAAGTGAAGTATCTTGGAATTTGAACATGTTTAACCATGTTTGTATCATTTTTATTGGATATAAATGTATTTTCTTAGAGTTTGACGATGTTTTTTAGTTACGTATGAACACATTTTTTCAAATAAATTTTCTTTGTTGGAGTTTCATATAATCTAAATTTATAATTAAAATATAATAAATAATATAAATAATTTAAAAATAATTTTATTAATAAATATAACATGAAATTTATTCAATAAATATTGGAATATACACATGATATTTTATTTAAAATATAATTTAAAAACTAAAATTAATTGTTGGTATTGTTTATAATGACAGATAAAATAATATTATTAATAATATTAATGATAGAAAGATATATTTTAGCAATAATATTACCAACAGATAAATATTTTGTATGAATGTTTTTCAAAACATTTTATCCAACATATATATTATCAGTTGGTATTGTTATAATTGAAAAAAAACTATTTTAACTATCGCAATAACATTTAATGATAGAGTTTTTACCAACATTTTAATTACATAGATATATTTGTTGGTAAAATGATTTACGAAAAGAAAATTCACTTTTACCAATAGATAGACCCCTATTGGAAAAAGTCAATTTTTTTTTGTGAATCACCATGAACAAATTCATAACAATTCTCCAGGAATAACCATGAAACTGAAAGACCTCAAACCATTCCCACATTTCATTGAATTTCAATACATGATGACTTATTCCAAGCTCCATTAACTTTCCAACTTCCTCATCATATTGAAATCAATGTAATATTTCTATTGTGTTGATCATCATTTTCCACCAATGAAAATCATTTGACAACAAATACAATCCATACATAAATTGGCCTCTTAAATCTCCGCATTTGTATTTGTTGGTAATACCTTCAAAGTTATTTTGGGAATATGTCAATATGTGGAACTATTATCTTCTCTCTCCCCTTTTCCTTTTAAACATTCATTTCACTTTCTCTCCCCTTATTGACAAGAAATGAAAAATTCATGGGAAAAATTGGATCAATCCATACTTATGAAATGTTCCATCCATAATTTTACTCTATGTCTACTTGATATGTGCACAATATAGAAAAAAGGCTATCAGTTACCAATTAATCATGATACCTTAAGAAATGAGAATGCATATACCTATATTTGGGAATTATTCACTTTAATTCTAGGATAATATTACTAAATGTGAGATGAATATTTTTAAGAATAGTCAACTGAAAACTCCTACACCAACTTCCACAAATATATCAATAAAATTCATATGCAATACATAAGATAAGAGTCCTTGGGAGATTTCCAAATTTACTATGCCATTGATTAATTTAATTTCCCCCTTTTGTAAAAAGTTTTTTATTTTTGATAACCTATGATAAGAGATTAAGAGAGACATACCTTTTCCAATGACACGATCTTTAAGAAATTTCTAGAATAATCGGATTTGATACAAATTTAAATAATAATTCTAGAAGCCTTTTCATTTGTCTCGCCCTCAAGGGAAACATTTCACATTATATTTATAATGTATGATCTCATCAAGAATGGATTTCAAGAAATTATAGTATGGATAATACACTAGAATGGGTCATTAACTTGTCACAGTCCATATTGGACAACTTTCAAAACTTCACCAAGAATTATTTTCTAGAATATTTGTTCTTCAGAAATTGTAAAAATAGGATCAAACCAAAATGAAATCTTCTTTATCTCAAATATCCATAAAAAGGATTTACATTCTTCAACTTCGTCAAGGATTTTCCTCCATAATATTTTTATTTAAATTTCTATTGATAAATTATTCATGGATGGTAACTTCTCTAGCTTTCTATCAAGAATTGACAACAATTACTACTTCTCAGGTTCTCCACCCGAGAACATGCTTCACCTTCAATTAACTACATTATACGCACAAATAAAATAATCAAATATTAAGGGAATAAGGTAGATCCTCATTTCTTCATTAATATGAACAAAAAGGTTTAGATGATCTTCTCAGCCATGTTTCTCTATTTTCTCTAGTCTTGATGCTTGCACATCTAATCATATTTTCTAATTTATGTTGAGGCAACATGGAACTCTTCACATCCTCTTTTTCATTGTGAAAAGAATTTTTTTTATTAACAACCTTCATGGATGATACATTATTACACCTATTGAGGACTTCTTCTCGTTGTATCACCCCAAGCTTTCACGGTACACTTCTCTTTGAATAATACAATAATGTGTGTTGTACGTAACTTTGAGTTCTAACACAAAACAACCACTAAAACTAGCCGTTATGAATAGTGATACCCAATTTTTGAGATTATATAAATTTTATATTTTAAAATAGAATTAATTTATGGATTAGGAATATTGAAATTAGCTTAGTTTGAATTTTGGTATTTTTCTAAAAACATTCAATTTTTGATGAATAGTAAAAAACACTGAGTTATAGTTTAAAACCGAATTTTTATTTAAAAAAATATTTATTTTATTTAAATTTAATTCTGTCAAAATAGATACATAATACCTATAAATGTTCAATGTAATTCTTTGCAGTCAGTTTATAATAAATTTAGATATATAAAAAATTTATTGAACTTTTTACCGTCTTTTACCAACCTCCAAGGAGCATTTGCAAATTAACATAAAACATAATTTTACCACATATGTGAGTTGAATTACAAAAATCCAAGAGATATGATTTATATTAGTAAGTAAAATTTGTTTCAATAGGATGTAAATAATTTTTGGTGATTAGTAACCTTTTACTTTTATTTACCACGGTTAAAAGTAAATAGGGTACTTAAGGGTAAAAATGATATTATTATTATCCTAACACATGTCCTAATTCTATTGGATAATTTTAATTAGACCAAAAAAAACCTTAGGACTAAAATATTATCATTTATGTCCACTTGGATTAGATTAGGATATTTATTATTATTTAATTAAAAGAAGAGTTAAAAGAGTTAAAATCAATGTTTAATAACTAAACCATTTTTAATATAGGATTACACACAATATAAATTAGACTATAAATATTATTTATAAATATAAAAATATTTCCTACATAATGGTATCTTATTTATAATTTTAATTCATTAAATAATTAAATTTATTTATGACACAATGATGATGTAGTAATTACTATATTAATGAATGATTAAAGTAATTGATATTATAAATACCCAAATAAATGTACATTAAGACTCTTGATGAATTACAGAAATTTTATAGGTTAATATGATGTGTTAGAATTTATTTAATTAATGTTTTTTTGAAGTAATCAGGCTGTTATGATTTTCACAAAAATCAATTACAAAATAGTGTCAAAATTGACATAAAAGAGTTTTTAAAAAACATATTATATTATTAATTGATATTATATTCCTAAAAATATAAGTATAGTCCGAAGGACTTAGATAAGGTTATATATATTAATAATGAACCACTTAGGGTTCTATTGTCTTGTTATAGTATGTTTATTAACCATATAATATAAAAATACAAAGAGACATGGTAAATGTCAAACTATTTAACTAGGAGTTAAATATAAATGATAAGGTTAATATGGTGACCTAAACCAATATAAAATCTATTGGTTGAAAGGATTTCGAACCATCCCCACCCTATCCATGAATTAAGTCACATTGGATCCATTATAAACTGAATATTAATTTATTATAAAATAATATTTCACTCTTTTCCTACGGGGACCCTCACCCCTCGTATAAAAGGGCACTCCCCTTCCCTCTAATTCACAACTCCAAAGTCTTTTGTCTCAGACAACCCCTTGCAAAATATCCTCACAACTTCCCTCACTTCATCTTAGAGGCATTCCTTTAGTTAGAAATCCAAGCTATAGATCCATTTTGGTCAAATCAAAAGGAAGAACCCGAAGAAGAGGTAAATAATTCATCACCTCTTTCAAGTTATTTTCTTCTTCCACTTCCTATTTCTTTGTTGTTACAATTATAAAATAACAACTCTAGTATATTATATATACAACGATGTTATTATAAAAATGGAACAACAATATTCATTATTCTATCCATCCTATAAATGAAAAAGTTACCATACGTGTGTACATACGGATTACCGTCTCCATGCCGTGGTGTAGTTTGTTATTCAAACATTTCATCATTTGAATGATTATAATAATGAGTATGAATGATGTAAATAATAAATATAACATTATACTGATTCTTTATATATGATATACCATCCAATTATATATGATTTTAATATCAAATGAATGATATTGTCGCTCGTGCGTACGTACAGAATACCATCTCCACGAACGCGATAAGATTCATTTCCCCATCATAACCATTAAAGAATAATCATCATTTGATGATTAAAAATAATGTTTAAGGACTTGATATCATTATGGATATGAATAAGATACATCCTATCCATAACAAACATGACTTACATAACAAAACATATAAAATAAAACGAGTAAGTTAACCACCGAAATGATGATAATACTAAAACATTATTAACAAAGAAATATTATAAGATCATATATGATATCATATTTATGTATATGATTATTGTATAATTTAATAACAATGATTTAACTAGTATAAAAGAGGTTAACCTACCCTCAACAAAGGAAAAGTACAAGGTAAGGGTTAATTCCACAGTCTCTTTATTATCCAAGGTTGTTTATACGTAATTATCTACTGGGACCTCTTTATCATCCACATCCATGTTTCTTAAAAATGTATTTCAATTTTTTTACCTTTTAATATATAATGTGTTAATGTCATTTATACCATTATTTGTCCAAATATGTTTTGAATGGAATCTTTCTGCTGTTTTCCAAACAAGGTACTTTATGACCTTTTCGACAAAATTAAGGTAAGAATTGTTTTTAACTTATACGGCTGGTGAAGCTATTTTTTGCCGTTATAACAACGTCAAATCTTCCCATACAATATTATAAGAATATTTTCAAAAATAAATGTTTTCTTTTATAATTACATGACTTTAAAATGATTTCAAAATAGAATGATATATTTCCATGAAAAGGTTTTGATTTCATCTATGTCAATATCCTTTGACAGATTTTCAGTTTCTTGGAAGTTGGTTTATTATGATATAGATCTTCTATATTATATTGAAGGTATTGTGATATTTTTGACTATGGATGTGTTATTTCATACCATTCATGGTTTATGGATAGATTATTGACATTTCGTATGCTAGTTTTAATATGAATTTTTATGTTATGTTTAAAATTTTTTATATGAGGAATACATTGGACTTAGTAAGTGAAAGGTGGAGCCATATATAGCTCCTAGATGCATTAGCAGTTTTGATGAGAAAAACTATAATCTTGGCACAAGGACTTGGTAAAATCTTATTTGTAGTCTTAGCACAAGGTCTCACCTATGTGGTTATAAAGTCTGGCATTATGCATTTCATCATTATGAAAGTGGCTATTGATATTTCATGTGATTATTTAACTAGTAGAATATCCATGTGAGTACGTAAATGGAATTATTTTGATTTATATTTTCCATATTATGATGATGTTTATGTTGAAAGGGCATCTATTTTAGTTTTATACATTGCCTTTAATGTTTATGCTTATTTATAAAAGTTTCCGCTATATTATTATCCTTACTGAGCATCTAAGATCACCCCATTCTATATTTTATTTTTCCTTAGATTCTAGGAAGTATATTATGAATGACCTGTAGGGATAGTATATGGGATCTCATTGTTTTATATGGAAACAATGTTTTTGTAGTTTTCCATTTTATGATGTAATGTAAACCTTATGAATTATCCAGTACTTTAAAGGCTACTAAACTAATCGGTCTTTTGAGACATGATCTTTTGTGATCATGACATTGATATTTAACAATGCGATGACTCTGGGTAACTAGGGTCGGGGCGTTACAATTGGTATCAAAGTAAGTTTAGTATAAACCTTGGAAGATAGATTTAGATAAACTCTGATTAGAGAACATAGTACCAAGATAGACTTTGAGGATCAGTATAGAAGAACATCCTAGAATTTTCATATTGTAGAGATTTTGTGACTTTTCAGGCAATAAATCCTTGTCTGGATATGAGCTAGTAGAGGCAGCTCTGGAACAGATGTACCTAGGGGTAAAACCTGAAGACACCTCTTTGAGATAGACTCGAACGGGAACTGGTGCACCACAACAGGCCTTGTTTCACTATTAGTTACAACACTCCAGGGGGATATGTTTAAGATAACTCTCATTTTATTTACAAACCATTATGAAGGGCTTATGAGTATATACATCCTCAAAGAATTTTTTTTATGATTATGGATTATATCCATAAACTATTCGATTTATGTTAATTGATTTACATGTTTGGATTTATGTACTGTTATTCATAAACTAATCTAGCATATGCCATTATAGAGAAATGAAGCCTAGTGGAAGGAATGAAAACAGTATCAATGCATGCACTCCATGTAGGGATTTCTCTCTTTATCAAGATAATTACAGTGAAGCTGTTGATACGACTAGTGATGATCAACTTATCACTATAATGGGAAAACTCACCCAGGTTATGAATAATAACCTTACCTATATAGAGCACCCTGGTTCGTAGAGTGGAAGGTCAATGTTAGATTACTTCATGAGGAAACAACCAAAAACATTTAATGGGGGTAAAAATCCATTAGTAGTTAAGCAATGGATAAATTCCTTACAGAAAATATTTCACGCCTTGGGGAGTAGTGAGAGGGAAAAAGTTGTCATGTCAGTTTACCACCTCATAAGAGATGCTGATCAATAGTGTTCATTGATTCAAAAAACAAAGGAATATGATGAAGTATCAAATATGGAATCGAGGGATTTTAAAGAAATTTTCTTAGAAAAATACTTTCCTCATGACCATCGAGCGGATATGGAATGACAATTTCTAAGTCTGAGGAAAAAGGAGGATGAGAATGTCACAAATTATGAATCTAACTTTACAAGGTTAGAAAGGCGTGATACACATTATATATGTAACGCAGGAAGTAATATTGATTGTTTATTTTATGGGTTAAAACCATTTTTCTTTCGAGCATTAGTCTCACAATCCTTCTCGTCATACGAAGATATTGTCTCATGTGCTATCAAGATAGAAAAATAATTCTCTAAGTTTTACGAATTTAAAGAAAATTAAGAGAACAATAGATCTATTGAACACTATAAAATTAGAAATAAGGGGAATAAGGGAAAAGTTGAATATTCATACTACAGTAAATGTGGGAAGAAACACCCTGGTACTTGTGTGAAGGTAATGGGAGTCTGTTACAAGTGTGTTGAAAAGGCCACCAAGCTTGTGATTGAAAGGGGAAGAAAGAAGATGTTAATTTTGAAAGATAAAATTGTAGAGAAAGGGGACATTATTCAAAGGAATGTCCTATGAATTTGGGAAACATACCTCAGAAAAGGCTAATAGATCAAGGCCAAGCTTATGCTATCACTACTATTGAGGTTTAAGCTCTAAAATATGTAGTGGCCGGTAATTTAATGGTTTCCTCAAGTTTAGACATTGTTTTATTTGATTCCGGATCATCCAATTATTTCATATATTCCCAGTTTTCTATGATAAATAGATATTTTCAATTTTATTTAACAAGGGGGTTGTTAGTCAAAACTCATAAGGGATGTATCATTGCAACAACATTTTGTGAATCAGTTCCCATTAAAGCATATAAACGTTATTTATCTATTGATCTCATCGACATACCCATGATTGAATTGGATATAATCCTTGGTATGGATTGGCTTTCAGACCATGATGTGGAAATTTATTGTAAGAATAATGTGGTTACAATTATTGATGATGAAAAGAGGTACCTTATCTTTAGAGAAGAAATGTCACCAATTGATTCTTATCTAGATCCACCCCCAGTAGCTAAACTAAATTCAATTATTTCGGAGGAATAGAATGAAATAACTATGGGTGAGGAAAGGAATGCTCAAATAGGGGATTTACCTATTGTACAAGAATATGTTGATGTGTTTCCAGAGGATTTACCTGGACATCCTCCAGAATGAGAAATTGAGTTTTCAATTGACATAATTACTGGTTCAAGGCCCATATCAAAGACCCCTTATAGAATGACCACTGTGGAATTAGTGGAACTAAAGAAACAACTAGAGTAATTGAATAATAAAAGATTTATTCACCCTAGGGTTTTTCCATGGGGAGCCCCAATTCGTTTTGTTAAGAAAAAGATGGATCTATGAGGTTGTGCATTGACAATAGGGAGATCAATGCTATAACAATAAAGAAAATGTATCCCCTAACTCGCATTGATGATTTCTTTGACCAAATTCATGGAGCTCAATACTTTTCAAAGATTGTCCTTTGATATGGATGTCATCAGTTGTGTGTGAAGATGGAAGACATTCCAAAAACAGCATTTCGAACCAGGTACGGGCATTACGAGTTTATAGTAATGCCTTTTGAATTGACTAATGCACCCTATGTCTTCATGGATATAATGAATATAGTTTTCAAGGAATATCTTGATGAATTTTTAGTTGTATTTATTGATGATATCGTGTTATACTCCAAAAGCTACTAAGATTATGAAAATCACTTGCGCATTATTCTAAAGACTCTTAGAAGACATGAATTATTTGGGAAGTTTGAAAAGTGTGAATTATAGCTTCAGGAGATTTATTTTTCTTGGCCATATTATCTCTAATGATGGAATATTTGTTGATCCTTCTAAGAGAAGAGCAATACAATAATGGCCATCACCAATGAGTATAACTGAGGTAAGCAGTTTTATTGTGTTAGGAGGTTATTATCGACGTTTCATCCATAATTTTTCCTAGTTGGATAACCCATTAACAAATCACACTCAAAAAGGGGTTAAATTTGGTTGAAAAAAAGAGTGTGAAGAATGGTTTGAAGAATTGATGAGAAGATTATTCAATGATCCGATCTTTACTCTACCTTCAGGGAATGACGAGTTTGTTATTTATAGTGATGCAACAACGGAAGGACTTGGTTGTGTCCTTATGCAGAATGATAGGGTTATTGCATATGCATCAAGAGAGATAAAAATTCATGAGAAAAACTATCCTACTCATGATCTTGAGTTAGCAGCTGTAATATTTTCTTTTAAAATATGGATACATTATCTAAATGGTGGAAAATGTGAGATATATACCGATCACAAGAGTTTGAAGTATATTTTCTCACAGAAAGAACTCAACATGAGGCAAAAGAAATGGCTTGAACTACTCAAGGATTATGATTGCACCATACACTACATCCCGGAGAAGGCAAATAAGGTGGAAGATTCTTTGAGAAAAAGGATCATGGAGTTCTGAACAAGATGAGAGTTGAAAAGGATCCTATATACAAGGATCTAGTAATTTTGGACATAGGGATAACCATGGAAGGTGAAACATCAATACTTATTCAAATGGTTGCCAAAAAATATTTACTATAAAGGATTAAGAGTTCCCCGACCCCCGTCCTCATGTAAGACGTTAAACTGCAAACCCGTCAGGCCTTCCTGGCCGATGCCTAACTTTAGGCCCCCTGGCCTTCTCGGGCCCCTTCGCCCAACTTCTTACTCAGAGTGTACGGTGTAGTGTGGGACTCCATCCTCATTCACATCGGGATCATGTACCATGCCGTACGCCTCCCCTTACGAGGCCCAACCTCAGGACCCTTGGCCTCCTCGGGTCCCCGACCCTCGTCCTCATTGCAAGACGTTAAACTACAAGCAGGTCAGGCCTTCCTTCACAATGCCTAACCATCAGGCCCCTTGGCCTTTCCGGGCCACGACCTAGGTCCTCTCTTATAGGATTGTACGGTTTGGTGTGGGACTACGTCCTCTTTCATGTCGTCTTCTTCACCATACCGTATACCTCCCTTATTTAGGGGTATATTACTCCCCTTCTCGTCCCGTATGAAATTAAACTACATTTAGAGAACTACGTGTGGCTTGATTTCCATCCACATGGGATACGTAGGACCACCTGAATGTCCAAAGATTCGGGTCCAGCCCCATCTCTCTGGAATCTTCATCCCATCTTGGCCCCTTGGCCTATCCTTCCTCCATGAGGGGATTATATGGTGTGGTGTGGGATTATGTCCTCATTCACGTCGGTCTCGTAATGACCACGCCATGTACCTCTCCCTACTGAGCTGTTTCGTCGATCCCTTTTCGGCGGTTCACCAATGTGCCTATGAGTACTCTGGTTTATTACCTGGAATGCCAAGCTTTACTCGGACACGTCCGCACCCGCTTTCCAGGCTTTTTGTATCCCTGCATCAGGGCTTCCGTCATTTTTCATACCCAGAGGGACCCCCAAGAATGGCCTAGATACAACGCCCAAGGTCTCTACTACCATTATGGGCCAACGCCCCCGAGGGTTTCGAACAACGAATCGATAAAATCCCGCATTGCGAATATGGTTAGCGGTCAATGCTCGTTTGTTGTTCCCACCTCAGGCTAACGCGATATGGACGCTGTGTCTCCACCATGGTTAACAGTTTTCTGCTATCGCCACGCCAACCCATTAAGCCCAAAATGTCGGGTACACGATTCACACCCTTCATCACTTCATCATGCCCAAGTAGAGTCTCAGAACTCTTGGTACTTTTCCTCTGTGCACGTCTGCGCGTTGGGGGAACAAGCTGCGTCAAAGGTGTCCTTCGGGGCTCTCTGCCGACTCCCCTTTGCTGGATGCCCCAAGTATTGCGATGAGGATACCCCCTTGTTTCCCACAACGAGTTTAACTCATGTGGGCTTAGGGATCTGGTTGACATCTGTGCCTACTCGGGAAGTTGTCACCATCCACGGTCTGAACTCTAAGACCATAAACTAAGATTCTCATCTGGAACTACGTTCAGCTTGATTCCTATCTTGATAGGATACATAGGAATGCCCAGACCCCTTGTCTTTGGGTCCAGATTGAGTTTAGAAAGTTAAACTCTCTGGTCCTGCCTTCAGGACCCCGACTACGGGACCGCGTGGCGTAGTGTAGGACTACGTCCTCATCCATGTCGGGTTTGCAATAGTTGCACCACGCGCACCTCGTTCTGAGAGTTAGCCCTCCTATTCCTTGTCCCGCATGACATTAAAAGGCACCCTTCAGAACTACGTGTGTCTTGATTCCCATCCTCATGGGATACGTAGGACCACCTGAATGTCTAGGATTCGGGTCTAGCCCCACCTCTTGGTGATCTCCTGATCTCCCGGTCACCTAGGCCACTTGGTCTATCCCTCTCCAGGAGGGGGATATGTAGGTATGATACAAGGTTTTGGGCACCATTCCCCCTTTCCCCAGGAACCCTCCATCTCTTGGTTACCCTCAAGTTGAGTCTCTTGACCCCTTGCAGTGGTACACCCATGTGTTAAGAGTACTCTGGTCTAGGACCAAGAGTGTCAGATTCCACTTGATCTAGTCCCTTCCACTTGTCAAGCTTTGTGTTCCCCTCCATTCGGGCTTCCATCACCTTTCACACCCGGAGGGACCCCCAAGAACGTCCTGGATACAATGACCAAGGGCTCTCCTACCGTTACGGGCCAACGCCCCTGAGGGTTTTCGACAACAAATCGATAAAATCCCGCGTTGCGAATACGGTCAGCAGTCGATACTCATTTTTTTGTCCCCATTTCAGGCTAACATGACAGGATGCTGTGTTGCGAACATGGTCAGCAATAATCCTCTGTCGTCACGCCAGCCCCTTCAGTCCTTGAATGTTGGTTGCATGATTCAAATCATTTCCACCCCATCATGTTCAGGTGGAATCTTGACACTTTTGGCGCTATCCCTCAGTGCACCTTTGCATGTCGGGGGGACAAAGCCGCAATATGGCATCCTTCTGGACTCCCACGGTCTGAGCTCTAAGACCATAAACTAAGATCCATTCAGAACTACGTGTGGCTTGATTCCCATCCTCATGGGATATGTAGGACCGCCCGGACGCCCTGCCTTTGGATACAACCCATTTAGGGAGCCAGTCTCTCCCCCGGTATCACCTCTTACCTCTATATAGGCCCCTCGACCAAAGGTCTCCCTCTCCAAATGGCGTACAATTTGATGTGGGATCATGTCTCCGTCAATTGTGTTTTATAACACTACACACATTTCTCGCTTAGCATCGTCTCTGCTACGTCTGCACTGCATGATGATAAAATGCATGCTTGGTCCTATCATACGACCCTAAACTGTGACGTTATCGTCCTGGCTTCATGACGAAATAACGGCACTCCATTGTGGTGACCTCGTTGTAGAGGACATCACGTTGGGTATTGGCCACGTGCCATGCCATTTTTCAACACGCATCAAGGCTTGATCCTTGTGGTGACATCACAACCTACTATTCTAGGCCTGTCACTTCACAAAAAAAACATTCACCTTAAAGAAAAAACAAGATACATCAAATTCCTATTCTTTTATTGTAGGGGCCACGACCGCACTCCCCTTTTCCCCTGGCACTGGTATCTTACCATGTCACCATTCCGAAATACGTGTGGCTTGATTCTCATCCTTATGAGATACGTAGGAGTGCTCAGGCACTTCCCCACGGTCCCAGCCTAACCTTTGTGTTCGGTCCCTCGACTCGAGCATTTCCCCATAGAATGCATGGTATGTATGGCTTAGGTCCTCCTTCACGTCGGGTTTTGTTTCCATGCGTCCCCTGCTCCCTTTACCCATTTATGGTCTAAGTTCCATCAAGAAGTACGTAAGGCTTGATTCTCATCCCTATGAGATACGTAGGAGCGCCTGGGCACTTCCCCGCGGGCCCAGCCTAACATTCACTTTCGGTCCCTTGACCAAAATCCTCTCCTAAGGGGGTCAGGTTGCGTGATAATGGAATACATCCTCATTCACGTCAGGTTGTTCAGCCCACCGTACACACCCCCTGTTCCCATTCGCGCCAGGTGTTTGAGTTACTCCACCTAGTGCCTCTTATGTCTCTTCCCATCCATGGTACGAATTCTACGACCCTAAACTAAGATTTCCCTATGGGAAAGGAATCTGCTCCCTCTCTCTAATACGTTTCATTGTCATATTCAGATGTGTTTCGACCAAGAACCCGAAGTGTGGGACTTTCATACGGACATTCCATTCGTCCCACAACCAAGCTTCGTGAGCTCGATATTTGGATCCTCATCCTCTTCCACATCCAAAAGGACCCCCGGGCGACAAGGATACTAGGCTTAAGGGCTCTCCATGAATGCTGGACCTAAGGGCCCTTCAATCGTTTTGGGCCAATGTCCCTACAGATACTTGACAACATTTGTGACATGGTCCCGTGTTTCGAACATGGTCAACGATCGACCCTCATTTGTCTGTCCCCATTCTAGGCTAACACGATAGGATGCTGTGTTGCTAACACGGTCAACAGTTATCCTCCGTCATCACACCGTCGTCATCGTGATCTGAATCTCGAGTGCCATGATTCACACGTTTCCACTTCCTCATGTTCAAGTGGAATTCCATCATACTCGGCTCTTTCTCTTCGCGCATCTAGGTGCGCTAAATGATCGTGTTAGTGTCATTGGGCCTGTATTCACTGATCGTCCCTTTTCCCTAACCTTCCCCTTTCTGTGATGGGAAATTCCCACCACTACTGCTTGTTTCCCACACCGAGCACGACTCACGTGGGCTTAGTAGTTTTGGTGGGATGTGTACCAACATGGTCAGGATGCTCCTCGTCCTGCATGACGTTAAAATGCGCTTCCAGAACTACGTATGGCTTGATTCCCATCCTCATGGGGTACATAGGAATGCCCGACCACTCTGCTTCAGGCCCAGCCCAATCCTCACTCTTGGTCCCTCGACCTGAAGAGTTACCTCTGGGGGTATGTGGCATGATTTGGACTCCAAGTCCTCATTCACGTCGGTTTCATATCTACCGCGCCACACGCTTCCTTCCCTCTTACTCCACATCCTATCGTATGACGTTAAACTACAGGAGTCTATGTGTCCTCAACGCATGACATTAAACTGCGGTTCTACCCTGAACAAGTTCAGGAAGCCCCAAGATCCCACTGGGAAGTGACAGATCCCCTCGCCAGAGAGGCCCTATCTGAAAGAAGGAATGATCCATGATCAAACCGATGCGCCCATCTGGCGTACTCCCACCATGGTGGTGTAACTACCTAAGTGTTGGATTCTGTTCGGACAGACCACCACTCCATATTCCACGCTTTGTGTGCCCCTTATTCGGACCCTCATCCCCTTTCATGTCTGAAGGAACCCCCTAACGTCCTAGTCTCATGCCGCATCGGCTCACCTACCATCCTGGGCCAACGTTCCGGAAGATGGGTCATGTCTGGAAGGACCCCCTAACAGTATGGATTTGTGACCTATGGTCCGCCAACTATCCTGGGCCAACATCCTGAAGGATTGATCAATAACATTTGTGACATGGTCCCGTGTTTCGAACATGGTCAATGGTGGACCCTCATTTGTTGTCCCCATTATAGGCTAACGTAGTAGGGATACCACTTCTCCTCCAAGGTTAACGGTTGTCCCTTATTGTCACGCCATCCCAACAGTGTTCTGAATCTTGGGTATCGTGATTCACGCTTCCCATCTTCATCTGTTTGGACCGATTTCAGCACCCCTGGCGTTGCCCCGTTCGTGCATAAGAGCACGCTGAGGGAACGGTAATTCTGCCATCCTTAAAGTTCCTTCTCCGATCAAGCCTCTCCCATCTCTCAGAAATCCGGACTGGTAATCCGAATCCTGGACATCAAGCTCGACCCACGTGGGCTTGGGGAATTGCCGCCGAACATCCCGCAAACATTGTAGGGATGTAACAAGGCAATTCAACAGTGGAAATCGTGCGTGCTACGACATTCAAAAAAAGAGAAAATTTTGAAGCACGAAAGTACCAATAAAAGGTTTTTGGGTTTGTTACAATACTCGGGGGTCAACTCCCCCCATGGACAGGTTGACCCCGTCAAAAGAGCATTGCAGCTCCGCCACCCATTGGCTTGTGGCATCCAAGGCTTGTTGCCGCTGAATCAGCTCCCGCTCCTCCTCAGTAGTGGCGGGGCGCAGTTCGTCAGTCATGGATTTGGCCCTCTCTACGTCAGCATGAACGACAACCATCCTTCCAGAGGTCTGCCTCATATGATCTTATGCCTCTGCCAGCTGGGCCTTCAATCGTGAGACCATCTTAGATTGTGCATCAAGAGAGGCTGAAAGTTCGTCTGCTCAGGTCTGCATCTGTTGAACCTCACCTTCAGCCTCCTAGAGCTTCTTGATACTGGTCGCCTTCCTCCGCTGCCAGCCCACGCCGAGCCCACGATCATGCTCCCGGATCTTCTCAACCATAAGATCTCGGATGAGTGCGTGAGGACGTTGGGCATCCACTCCCCCAGCACACAGTTCGCGCAACCGTGAGGGGAGTCTATCCATTTCGGCTAGCCATTGTGCTTGGGGATTATCCTTGATAAAGAACGCGATCAGCTTCCACGATCGGGGGAAGACTATGCTACTGTCTTCCTCCTCGGAGGTAGTTTCATCCCAGTCTGCACTATTGGCAGGCTCGTACGCGGGGTACGCCCCCAAGAAATCCTCGCCAGGATCAACATCCAGTGTTGAATCCAGTATGACACCTGGCGCCGAAGCAGGCACGAAAGGACTGGTACCGATCGGTTGATCCTCTTCCCCGGAATCCACCTCAATGACTTTGGGTACGGCCCTGCCGGTGGTCCCGCCAGTGATGATGTGCGTCGCAGCTTGAGGAGATGGGGGGACTATCGCCACCATCACCGGCATGCCCCTAGGAGGGACACCACCAGACATCCTGACCAGTCTTGCCATAGTGGCCCACGCCAGTCGAAGAACTGTACGTCATAGAGGGACAAACGTTAGTTGGCATGGTCTACATGTGACAACGAGGCGACCGGTAGAGGAGACTTACGGAGATAGACCTCCTGGCGCTGATCTTGAGCCGGTACTGATGGGACCCCGAGGCAAGGCCCTCCATATACTGTTGGAAGGTTTGGAGATTCTGGAGGAGCCACATCGGGTGCTCTGGTCCCACCAGACGCGGAACTGGACGCAGCCATAGGCGCAGGTTCTGACGGTCCCGCATCATCACCTGCCAAGGAGCGAGAACGAGGCCTGCAAACAAGTTCCTCCTGCATGGCTCAAACATTGGTGAGAAGTCCATAGTGACCCATGAACAGATCGTAAGGAAAGAAGTTCGGAATTCTACCTCGAGAGCCTCCGCGGAATCGTCAGATTCTGAGCCTCGGTCTCCAACCTCTCCCTCCTCCAACGAGCTCCCTCCTCCAGCCTCATCCTCCCGAGAGGAGTCCTCTGATTCCTCCGGCAAGGGGAAGCGCTCCCTCAGATCGACAGCTGATAACTGTGGGGGGACCGTCTGATTCAACAGTACCCTCACCCAGCCTGTCATTGGGTGAGGGACACCACTGGAGTGGACGTAATCCTCCAGCTCGTCCAGGTATTGTTCTGCCTCCACCAGAGACACCATGAATCCAGCCCGGACTTGTCTTATGCCCGGTAATTCCATCCCGAGGTGATTCAGGTGGGCCCATATCTTGGGTGGGCTGAGGAATTTCCGGTTGACATCCCAAATGTCCCAAGCTTCCGGGAAGATGACATCCTCTGCCATGTCGATATGACGCAGGCGGTTCCCCGGAGCCTGAGTGGATATCCTACGAAATCCCCTCGGTGGACGCCCCTCCGGATGACCCTGCTCTTCCGGAATCACCAGATCCACCGCTGCTGCCATACCCTCGGCCGGTGCGGGTCTCGCCGCCATGGCAGCCCCACTACCACGAGTGGCCCTAGCTGCCCTCCGACCCCGACCTTGAGATAGAGGAGGCCCACCGTCACTGACCCGGATAGTTGGTTGATTTTGCATCTCCCCTGGGTAAGCAGCCTCCCAACTGATGGCGTACTATTTCACTAATCCAAAATCGGCAGTGGACGGAGGCAATGCAATCTGCATCTTTCCATCTTCCCATGTGAACATGAGCCACAGCTGCCCCATCACACACGGGTGCTCCTCATGACGCACCTCCCAGTAGACCTGCGGGGTCATCCGATGGAGGCACCGGAACTGCCTCACAAACCGATACGGGGTGTACGGTTCACAGAGCGGCTCACAATCTATTCGTGCCACCAAAACTCCACCTCGGAAGGCCAGGAGGTAAGCCCGATGTTCTTCCGTTCCCCGTCCATCATTAGTAAGTATCCCCGTCGGCAATGGGAAGGGGTGGATGTTGAACTCATCTGCCCTCCACACCCGATTCAGCACCATCGGAATGGCCAGCTTGAACGGGAAGCTCCCGACCGCGTTCAGGATGGAGGGGTGGAAGTTTGATCCCGGCGGCGAAATGGGGTTTGGATACTCGTAAATCCCCCTGATATTCGCTGTGATCCACCCATACAGGAGGTGGAAGGGCCCGCATATCCTTGGCGGCTTCTTGCCCTCGCTAATATGCTGCAACATTATGTACAGTTTGGTGAGCATCAGAATCCACAGATTGATCCGCTGCCCCATGGCCAACATCGACGCCATGATAAATGAGCTGGGCCATACCCCCATGCTTGTATCTCTCACCGGTAGAATCCAACCACAGATGAGAGTCGCGATGAACTCCGCCAGCCTGACTATTGGCTGTTGTTCAGTGCTGACACTGAAACCCCAAGTCTTCCATTGGCTGTCCTCCAAGACCTGCCAATACGAGTGCCCCTTGCCACGTTGGGCCGCCCATGGACAAGTTCGAGGCCTCGGAGAGAACTCTCAATTCTCTGGGAAATTCAGGAAGCATTTAACCACCTCCTAAGGTGGACATCCCTCACTGCCTCCTTGTCCTCTCTAGGGACAAGTGCCATCAGCGCTGACTCCAGTCGCGACATTTGCTTCGTATCCCCCCACGCGCTGACGACGGGGATTAATTCATCATATATGGCCCCCAAGATCGGGACCCCAAAAATCTGGTGGACATCCCACAGGCTGATGCCCACCTCCCCGTGATGCAGGTGAAAAGTGTTGGTCCTAGACGACCATCAACTCAGCAATTCCGGCATTAGCTGCTTAGGTTGGTAAATGTGGAATTGGGAGGCCCACAACACCTCATACAACCCCACTCTCCTCAGCTCGGCCCCAAACTCCTCCCATGAGGTGCCTACCCAGTAGGCCCAGGCCCAGTCATCAGTAAAGTTGCCGCCCTGGCACAGGTCCCACTCATCGGACCATCCCTTCTTCGAATCCTGCAAAGCCGCCTTCAGCATGGTACGATAGAGGGGAGGGGAAGTCTCCGGCCGCAGTGGCTTCCCCTCTATGTCGTTCACATGGTTGTAGAGACAGTCAGCGGTAACGGGTGTGAAGTTCTCTTGTGCGTGACCATTGGAAGCCCTGAACCATTGGTGTTGGCATGGTATGCTCCTGAACCAGCAAGCTGGTTCATCCCTACTCGCCTCAGGGATAAAGACGTCATCCCTCAGCACGAAGCCGTACAATGGCAGTTTCTTGCACTACGGATAATCTTTCTGACCCTCCGATAGCAGATCTATCAAAGAAGTGTGGTCCGAGTGTCTTCATATCATCTCCCCCAGGCCTGGAAAGTTGGCCATCTCATCCTGACGAGCAGCATCTGCAAGCACCCCCAATACAGCCTCTTGATGGGCCATTGTAACTCTGGCCCTCAGAAAAGTATTTTTTCAGCTGGATCGCGAAGCTAGACCGTGAAGCTGAATCGCGAAGATGGATCGCGAAGATCAGTCGCAAGACCAAGCCGCAAAGTCTGGCCAAGGCCGACAGGTACAGGTTCTCTTGGCGTAAACACGGAGTCGGAGACATGCGGTTCACCGCGAAGCTCGGTTGAGGGAGGGTTGTCGCGGAGTACGTGGTGCTTCGCGAAGTCGAGAGCACAAAAAGACATGGGAGGCACGTGAAGACAAAAGAGGTCAAACCCCCTACTTATAGGCGGCGACCCCGGAGCATCGCGGCGCGCCTCACCCGCGCGGAGCATCGCGGCGCGTCCGGATCTGTGGCCCCGGTCAGCACCGCGGGCACCCTTTGCGTAGCCGCATCGCGAACCAGCGACAAATTTTGGCGATTTTCCCTCAGACTTCGACCCTTCACCCTCAGCGGCTCCTAGTCTGAGGGGGGGGGGGGGGCATTTTTTGGCGCCAAAATATGGATCGAAAGAAAGGAACGAAAAAGACAGTTGGCGCGCTTCCTCGCGAAGCACCGACGCGAAGCACCCACGCGAAGCCCCGCCGCGAAGCCCCCCGACCATCGCGACCTCGGGAAGCTCCAGAGGCAGTAATCCTCCGCAAACGCATTTGACGTTCGCGAGGCCGCGACGAAGCTCCAGAGGCGGTAATCCTCCACGAACGCATTTGACGTTCGCGAGGCCACCACGAAGCTCCAGAGGCAGTAATCCTCCGGGAACGCATTTGACGTTCGCGAGCCGCCACGAAGCTCCAGAGGCGGTAAACCTCTGCGAACGCATTTGAGGTTCACGTGCCGCCACGAAGCACCGGAGGCGGCACGCGAGTTATGCTTCGCGGCGCCCCTTCCCTATAAATACTGGACTCCCCCTGAGTCCCAGAGGATGGACAATCTAACCTTTCTTCTTCTCCTCTCCTGAATCGCGAAGCACTCTTTGCATCGGGAATCATTAGCTCCGCGAGGTACTTGTACTTCGCGAGACGCATCTGCATTGTCTCGTTTTGAGCCCCTCATCCGAGAGGGATGCCCTTCTCGAAGCTCAAGGGTATTCGCAAAGGAAGGGGATTCCCAAGGGAACCCGGGCAGCCACAGAGCGTTTATGCTTCACGAAACACCCAACCTGTACTAGTGATCCCTATGATAAGGCGGGATCGCTACACATCGCGAAGCACACTGCTTCGCAAGACACTGGTTCACGAGGCACCCCTTCTTCGCGAGGCAGTGCTCCGCGAACACTGTTCAACTTCGCGAAGCACCTTCTACTCACACCTATGCCCTATTCTAGGCCAAGGCACTCCACTTCGCGAAGCACACTCCTTTTCTTAGCAATTCCTCTTCCCGTGCGACCCTCCAGGTTTGCACGATGTGATTTCAAAGTCCCATGGACAATTCCACCCATAGCGTTGCTTCGCCTAATGCTTCTTCGCATAGGCATGCTAATGGCTATTGATTCTTCGCATAGCCACGCTAACGTGGACCCCTTGATGGTTCGTTCCACAACCCTCCTTAACCATGGCCTTACTGGTACCTTCCCTTCCCCAAGGACCAGAGGGTACCGGTTATTTATGTCATAGGGGTGTGGAGTGAACCTACCTCATCCGAGCTGCAGGACGTTAAACTACCAAGTACCACGTCCTCAACACATGACGTTAATCTGTGACCTGACCTCGTTCCCCTCACGAAGGGTCCCCCTAGCTAGAACATTTTTTACCCCACTCGTCTCCACGGGAATGGAATCACCCATCCACAAGGGATGATATCCTCTTTATTGGAGTGGTGTATGTTCATGGGAGAAGGGAGACCCTAGTTATCCAACGGATGGCTGCACCTATGCATCTCCGTACTTCCCCACTACCAAGGTCAGTGGAGGGTGTGATAGGGAATGAGGCACCTCCCATCATTGGACCAAGGTCCATCTTTCCCGCGCTTTGTCGCACCATGGGCCTCCATCTTGGAGTAAGTCCCAGCACCATGGGCCGCCTAATGCGTTAGCCCCTCTTCGCTTCTCATGGACGCATCCATCGCGACGTGATCATCAGGTCCTTGCAACCTCTTGTTTCTCACACCAAGCATGACTCATGTGGGCTTAGAGTGAGCACCGACCCTGACCCCCACCCATAGCAAACTAGGAGGACTTTGATCCATGTCAAGGCATGGTATGTTGGAAGCCTCCACGAGGTTCAAGCCACTTTGCTCGGTTGTTCATTCACGTCGAGTTTTGCCCACGTCCAGCATGACGTTAAACTGTATGCCCCTCCCTTTGTCCTGCATGACATTAAACTGCACACCCATTCCCACATGAACTACGAGGTCTTTGATCCATGTCAAGGCATGGTACTTAAGAAGCCTTCCAATGGTTCAAGCCCACCACCCACTGGACCAAGGTCCACTTTCACATCGGTTTGCCGATAAAACCCATTGAACTACGAGGTCTTTGATCCATGTCAAGGCATGGTACGTAGGAAGCCTTTCTGGGGTTCAAACCCACCACCCATTGGACCAAGGTCCACTTTCACGTCAGTTCGCCGACAAAACCCTATGAACTATGGGGTATTTGATCCATGTCAAGGAATGGTACATAGGAAGCCTTCCAGAAGTTCAAGCCCACCACTCATTGGACCAAGGTCCACTTTCACGTCGGTTCGCCGACAAAGCCCCATTTGAACTATGAGGTCTTTGATCCATGTCAAGGTGTGGTACGTAGGAAGCCTCCACGAGGTTCCAGCCCACCCATCATCCAATTCACGTCGTGTTCCACCTACGTCCAGCATGACGTTAAACTGCAATTTCAGTCCGACGGCAAGCCGTTGTGACTAACCCGAACTACAAGGTCTTCGATCCATGTCAAGGCATGGTACGTAGGAAGCCTCTATGAGGTTCAAATCCACCATCCGGTCGTCCCGACCTCATTTACGTAGGTTCACCCCCGTCCCGCATGATGTTAAACTGTATTCCCCAATCCGAACTATGAGGACTTTGATCTGTGTCAAGGCATGGTACTTAGGAAGCCTCCCTGAGGTTCAAGCCCAACAAACATTGGCCCAGACTGTCTCCTTGTCGGTGTGCCAAGCCCCCAAATTTTCAGAGAACTACGAGGACTTTGATCCGTGTCAAGGCATGGTAGGTAGGAATCCTCCCAGAGGTACAATCCCATCTCCCATCGGACCAAGGTCCCTCATTTACGTTGGTCCACCGACACCCACCGCCCGTCGTTTATTCACGTCAGGGTTCACTACTATCCCGCATGACGTTAAACTGTATCCCATCAATTCTATGAACTACGAGGACTTTGATCCATGTCAAGGAATGGTACGTAGAAAAACCTTCCCAAGGTTCAGGCCCACCATTAGTGGACCCATGGGCCTACTTTCATGTCGGTTCACTGATGAAACCTTTGGACTACGGGGTCTTTGATCCATGTCAAGGCATGGTACGTAGGAAGCATTCCAGAAGTTCAAGCCCACCACTCATTGGACACAGGTCCACCCTCACGTCGGTACGCTAGCGATGCCCATCGGACCAAGGTCCACCTTCACGTTGGTTTGCCGACGACATTCATCGGGCCATGGTCCACCTTCACGTCGGTTTACCGGCACCATCCCGAACAACACAGACTTTGATTCCCTGCCACGGGGATACGTAGGAAGCCTCTCCAAGGTTCAAGCCCAACTTCACTGTCTCCCCCTGCGATGGTCCCATTTCATTCCCCCTCTACTTCATTAATCCACCTACAACCCATCCTGATTCTCGCCCGGGCCGTCATATCCCGGTGAGACCATGTCGGTACGCTCTTCTTCACAGCCACCCATGGGCTGGCCCCGGTATCGACACCCCTTCAAGGAGAATCCCTCAATCCGATCTATCCTAGCTAATGCTCTGGTTGGGTTGATCCGTCTCCGCTAGATGTTAAACTCACGGCATACCCTGTGTTAAACATGGGAAGCTGAGAAAAACCTCAGATATGTGTCAATGAAATATAATTCCCTGCGCTCGATGTGGGATGCCTCGGGCTTCCACGCCCTCGAGAAGCCTTGTGACCAGGGATAACAGACAGACATACCAGGTTCCCCAGTATCCAGACACGCTACTGATGCCTCAACATGACTACTCCCCCGACTGAAGGTTGCTGCCCTGACCGGACCCTTTGGAATGTCCCGACAGAAGCAGTGTAATTAACCGGCGTCCATGGAAACATGGCACTGGGAAGAGTTTCACAAACTACGTATTAAATCTATAAGGGAGACCCGGACTAGGTGATGAGTTCTGAGGAGGAATCCACAGGAGGAAGCACCGACATCACATCATCCCATTTCAATCAAGGAGCAGATGTCCCTGAATAAGGAGCGAATGTTGCCCGCCATTGGAAAGCAGGAATGCGGGGCAACAAAGAGCCACGCGTCCTCCTCCACGGACGGAACGGACGTGCACGCGCGCCCCGACAAAAGCGTCAGAAACAGTGATGTGGGCTATTTTAGTGTGTGTATGATTTCAAAATGAATTTGAATAAAAAAGGGGATTATGTGACATATGTGATATGCATGTGGGATTTTTGGTGTGTCTGTGGACTATAAGTGGTGTTTCCATGTTAAAATTATATTTCATGGTTTTTGAAACTTTTTTGAGCACAAGAGGGAACACCTGGGTATCTAGGTGGGTGGATGTGTACTAGTATGCTAGTGATACCATGGGGTTTGGCCTCAGTTTCACATAGCTAGTTTGATGCTGAAAAAACTAAATAAACTATGATGATGATGATGATGTTGGGGAACCATTAGGTTATGTTTATTCTCCCAACTAGTGGATTGTGTACATGAGAACATATATTGTGATGGTTACTTTCACTGAGATATGAGGTACCTAGGACCCACAATGAGTTAGTTCCTAGGGGTTATTTCCTATTTCTTGTGATCATTATATACTTTGTTCTTACCATAGAGATACGGTATGAATGGATGGAAAATTCAGTACCTTTGTAATTTTTTTAATGTGTTGATTTTTTAAATTAACCCACTTGAAAAATGTTTTTATTTTATGTTTCATCTCATAAAAAATATTATTAGAATTTCATGTTTATGAAAACATGAAATATTTTCATCTTTTAATGTTCATCACATGGAATATCTTAGTGGTGGTATCCTATTTGGATTTGGATCACACCCTACTTACACATTTGGGTGTAAGTAGACTCTGTTATTTTGTTGTCGCAGTTTTGGGTACATCTTTTGTGCCAATGGATTGGGTTTTTAGTGATCCATCCTGATGAAGTGTAGTCTATATGGCTTGAGGGTGGTTCCTCATTCCATGAGAAGGTTCATGGGCTGTATTTCTTTGGGTTTTTTATGTTTTTAATGGTCTTTGAACATTGTTTTAAATTGTGTAACTCAATTCTGAAATTTTTTAAAAGATGGTTCAGTTTAAAAAATCCAGATTTGGTTTATTGGATTTATTTGTTGTTGTATTTTTATAAAATCAGGTAAATCATTCCCAACATTAATTTCTTTCTACCTAGGAACTTGTGACAGACCGTGGGGATTAGGAACACCCTTCGAGCCTTGTCACAGACCGTGCTGGGTTCCACATTCGAGGGCGACCATATTTGGTTTGTGACACCACCCGCATGACCCATCACATGGTTTTTCTAATCATGAAGTTGTGCATGGGTTGTTGGGGAGATACATGCTATTTCATCATTTTGTTTTTCCAAAACCCTAGAATCTACTCTTATGGGGATACATGAAATGTTTTCATCTATGAAAATAGAGCATAGTTTGGTTTTGTCCAGAAACCCAGATCCTCTTCTATGCTTCAGATCTGACAATTACTCCATATATCCCACCTCAAATCCACCCAAGATGAGTGTATTTGGCCATGATTCATTGATTCCAGTTGTCTCTCATTGGAAATTGGTTCTGGAGGTTCACCGAGGGTTTTTTAGATGAACAGTTCATCATGGATCCTTCCACACTGAATTTCTCAGTCTCTAATCACTAAAACAAACTCTCACACCTTGAAACGATTCTATATATGGCCACACTTCATTGATCGATGCCTCTCTCACAATTCCATAATGGTTTTATGGCCTCGATCGAGCTCAATAAGGCCCAGATAATTCAAACCTAGAGCACTGGTTCCAATTAGTGAATAACATGAAGCAATGAGGGATATAAGCACAAAAACAATAGTTTAACATAGTTGGACATGAATTATTTTCCAATGATCAATAACGAGAATACACGATTAGAAAATAATTATATTTTTGAACCTTGGCGCATGTAATTGGCCACAATTGGCACATATCCAAGAATAATGATGGATATAATCAATCAATTTAATAAAAGGTCATAAATCACTAATTTATGAGTCCTAATTGGATTTTGGGTCATTCGTTGATGAAGAATGAAAAAACTAATAATCAAGAGAGGTCATTGAGTTCACTGCATCCTGATCATATCTGATCTAGTGTTTCATTGTTGTTTGATTAGATTTTTCAACGAAGAAGGGTGGAAGATCTCTATAAATCTCCCAGTGTATATGTGACTATCCTTATTGAATATACCAGTGTAGTAATCTTATAGAACATTTCATTGCATCAAAAATGAGTTAATTCATTAATTTAATAATTAATTATTCCACTTGACATACCACTCTTGAGCGAAGAGTCTAAACACCCTACATCGACTCATTTTATATTGCACCTTGGGTAAAAACCATGTTCTAGAATCTACCATGATCACATATTTACGATACAAACCTCTATTTTACAGTTATAGTGTTTTATTTAAGTAATTGAGTGTTCCCAATATAAATTATATTTAGTTTTTATTAAATTATTTACAGGCACTCCATGCCTCAAAATCGTATGGCGTCTCAGTGCTACGATTTGGAAAAATATATATAACTATTTAAGAGTCTTACAAGTAAAAAATGGATATTTAAATCATTCCCCCGTTCATGATTTGAGTCCCTAAAAATAAAAAACTAAACAAACAACTCAGGATGCTAATCCCACACTTGTCTCTCTGGCTCCTAGGAACTCTCATGCATGTTCCCGTGCCAGCAAAACATGAAAACCAAGTCGATGATATGTCCACGTAGAGTATTTTCTTTTCAATATTAGATCACCATGGGGTGATCCACAAAGGTGGTTTTATCCTTCATGTCCATTTCTCTCGATTTGATGATGTGCATGGGGTTATGCACGTATCGCCTCAATTGCGACACTTGGAAGACATCGTGCACCCTTTCCAGTTATAGGGGTAGGGAGGGGTAGTAGGAAACCTATCCAACCCTATAAATGATCTTGAATGGAACAATTAACCATGGGGCCCACATGGATCTCTATCTGAACCTCTTAAATCCTCCTTGTGGGTAGACATGCAAGAAAATTTAGTCTACCTGATCGAACTCCAAGGGCCTACGATGATGATATTATTAAGATTTCTATCTTCTTTGGGTAATCCTCATCCATTAAAAAATGACTTGGACCTTTTTTGTCATCACCTACACCATCTATGGACCCACTAGAGTTGTCTCACAATCTCTATCCGGTATAATGGTAACCTACATGATCTCCTGTATAGGGCATCAAAAGGTTCCATATTTATGGATGTGTGATATCTTTTGTTTTATATAAACTATATCCAGGTAAAGTGATCCTCCAAGCTCCAGCCAATGTCCAACACAAAAGCCCTCAACATATCCAACAAAACCTAGGTATTATTCATGAACTTATAATCAGTCTGGGGGTGGAAGGAAGTACTAATCCTCATCTGGGTCCCAAGTTCCTACTTCAGGCCTCTCCATAATGGTGACATAAACCACATGTACCAATCTAAGACAACCATTGAGGGTTCCCCATGAAGGTGAACTATCACCCGTATATAAAACAACCCAAAACTATCTACCAAAATCTACTCCCTAACAGAAAGGAAGTGTGTCAACTTCATGAGTCTATCAACTATCTCCCAGATGGCCCTTTACTGTACATTGAAGTCCTATCCCAAATTCCATGGTTATGCTATCCCACCACATCTTTGGGATTTAAAGGTGATGCAAAAAACCTTCCGGAACATGGTTCTCAACCTTCACCTGCTAACAGGTGAGGCACTGAGAGGCAAAATCAACTAGAATTCATATCATTACAGACCAAAAAAACTACCACTAATTTTATCTTTATATCTTCCCCACACCAAGATGTACAACTAAGTATGAAGTGGGGAAATATCACATCACTTCCTCCACCATCATGAGAGGAACAACTGTCTGCCCCTAGAACAAGATGATGTGATTCCATCACTCCTAGAAACTGCCCCTAATACAAAGGATCTATACCCATGGTTTAAAAAAACCACATGTATAGACTTTCTGTGAAAACATATACCCACAATTTTTTAAAAATCAGGGGTATAGCCCTTTATATTTGTTGGCGCCAAAATATTGCACGAAAGGGAGGGACGAAAAAGAAGGCTGGTGCACTGCCTCGTAAAGCACCGACTCGTAGCACCGACGCGAAGCACCGGCGCGAAGCGCCCCGATCATCGTGGCCTCGCGAAGCTCCAGAGGCGGTAACTCTCCGCGAATGCATTTGACGTTCGCGAGCCCGCCGCGAAGCTCCAAAGGCGGTAACACTCCGCGAATGAATTTGACGTTCGCGAGCCCGCTGCGAAGCACCTGAGGCAGCCCGTGAGTTCTAATTCGCGGCGCCCCTTCCCTATAAATACTGGACTCCCCCTGAGTCCCGAGGATGGACAATCTGACCTTCCAGCTTCTCCTCTCCCGAATCACGAAGAACTCTATGCCCCGAGAATCATGAGCTCTGCGAGGTACTTCTACTTCGCGAGACACCTTTGCTTTGTCTCGTTTTGAGCTCCTCTTTTGAGAGGGATTCCCTTTGCGAAGCTCAAGGGAATTCGCGATGGAAGGGGATTCCCATGGGAACCCGGGCAGCCGCGGAGCGTTTATGCTTCACGAAACACCCAACCTGTACTAGTGATCCCTATGCTAAGGCAGGATCGCTACACATCGCGAAGAACACTGCTTCGCAGGACCCTGCTTCGCGAGACAGTGCTCCGCGAACACTGTTCCACTTCACGAAGCACCTTCCACTCACACCTATGCCCCATGCTAAGGCCAAGGCACTCCACTTCGTGAAGAACACTCATTTGCTTAGCAATTCCTCTTCCCGTGCGACCCTCCAGGTTTGCACGATGTGATTTCAAAGTCCCATGGATAATACCACCCGTAGCATTGCTTCACATAATTCTTCTTCGCATAGGAAAAATAATGGCTATTGCTTCTTCGGATAGCCACCCTAACGTGGACCCCTTGATGGTTCGTTCCACAAACCCCTCGACTATGGCCTTACTGGTACCTTCCCTTCCCCAAGGACAAGAAGGTACTGGTTATGTAAGTCCTAGGGTTGCGGAGTGAACCCACCTCGTCCGAGCTGTAGGACATTAAACTGCCAAGCAGCATGTCCTCAACACATGACGTTAAACTGTGACCCGACCTCATGCCTCTCACGAAGGGTCCCCCCCAACTCGAACATTTTTTACGCCACTCGTATCCACAGGAATGTAATCACCCATCCACAAGGGGTGATATCCTCTTTATTGGAGTGGTGTATGTTCTCAGGAGAAGGGAGACCCTAGTTCCCCAACGGATGGCTGCACCTCTGCATCTCTGTAATTACCCACTACCAAGGTCAGTGGAGGGCGTGATAGTGAATGAGGCACCTCCCTTCATTGGTCCCAAATCCCTCTTTCTCTACGCTTTGTTTCACTCCAGGCCTCCATCCTGGAGTAAGTCCCAGCACCATGGGCCGCCTAACGCGTAATCCCCTCTTCGCTTCTCACGGATGCATCCTTCGCGGCATGATCATCAGGTCCTTGCAACCTCTTGTTTCTCACACCGAGCATGACTCACATGGGCTTAGAGTGAGCACTGACCCTGACCCCCACCCATAGCGAACTACGAGGACTTTGATCCATGTCAAGGCATGGTACATAGGAAGCCTCCATGAGGTTCAAGTTATATTACTCGGTCGTTCATTCACGTCGAGTTTCGCCCTTGTCCAACATGACGTTAAACTGCGTGCCCTCGTCCAACAAGATGTTAAACTGTATGCCTTCGTCCCACATGACATTAAATTGCACACCCATTCCCATATGAACTACGAGGTCTTTGATCCATGTCAAGGCATGGTACGTAGAAAGCCTTCCAGAGGTTCAAGCCCACCACTCATTGGACCAAGTTCCACCTTCACGTCGGTTCACCGACGAAGCCCCCTTTGAACTATGAGGTCTTTGATCCATGTCAAGGTGTGGTACATAGGAATCCTCCACAAGGATCAGGCCCACCAGTCATCCAATTCACGTCGAGTTCAACCTACGTCCAACATGACATTAAGCTGTATTCCACAACCTGAACTACGAGGACTTTGATCCATGTCAAGGCATGGTACGTAGGAAGCCTCCCGAGGTTCAAGCCCATCTCCCATCGGACCAAAGTCCCTCATTTACGTCGGTTCGCCGACACCCACCGCCCGTCATTTATTCACGTCAGGGTTCACTATCGTCCCACATGACGTTAAACTGTATTCCATAATCCGAACTACGAGGACTTTGATCCATGTCAAGGCATGGTACGTAGGAAACCTCCCCAAGGTTCAAGCCCACTACTAGTGGACCCACGAGTCTACTTTCAAGTTAGTTCACCGATGAAACCCTTTGAACTACGATGTCTTTGATCCATGTTACGACATGGTATGTAGGAAGCCTCCTCGAGGTTTATCCCATCTCTCATCGGACCAAGGACCACCTTCACGTCGGTACGCTGACGATGTCCATCGGACCAAGGTCCACCTTCACGTCGGTAGGCTGACGATGTCCATCGGACCAAGGTCCACCTTCATGTTGGTTTGCTGACGACATTCATTGGACCAAGGTCCACCTTCACGTCGGTTCGCTTACGAAATTCATCGGGCCAAGGTCAACCTTCATGTCGGTTTACAAGCACCATCCCGAACTACGCGGACATTGATTCCCTGCCATGGGGATATGTAAGAAGCCTCTTCAAGGCTCAAGCACAACTTCACTGTCGCCCTTGCGATGGTCCCATTTCTTTCTCCCTCCACTCCATTCATCCATCTATCACCCATCCTAATTCTCGCCTGGAACATCATATCTCGGTGAAACCATGTTGATACGCTCCTCTTCACATCCTCCCATGGGCTGCTCCCGATATTGGAACCCCTTCAAGGGAAACCCCTCAATCCCATCTATTCCAGTTAATGCTCTGATTGGGTTGATTCGTCTCCTCTGGACGTTAAACTCGTGGCGTACCCTGTGTTAAACATGGAAAGTTGAGGAAAACCACAGATATGTGTCTATGGAATATAATTACCCGCGCTCGATGTGGGATGCCTCGGTCTCCCACGCCCTCGAGAATCCCGGTGACCAGGGATAATAGATAGACATGCTAGGTTCCCCAGCATCCAGACACACTACTGATGCCTCAATGTGGCTACTCCCCCGACTGAAGGTTGCTGCCCTGACTGGACCCTTTGGAATGTGCCGACAGAAGCAGTATAATTAACTGTCGTCCATGGAAACATGGCACTGGTAAGAGTTTCACGAACTATGTATTAAATCTATGAGGGAGACCCTGACTAGGTGACGAGTTCTGAGGAGGAATCCACAGAAGGAAGAACCGACATCCCATAATCCCGTTTCGATCAAGGAGCAGACGTCCCCGAATAAGGAGCGAATGCCGCCCGCCTTTGGAAAGTGGAAATGCAGGGCAACAGCTGCGCGTCCTCCACGGACGGATGCACGCGCCCCGACGAAAGCATTGGAAACAACATTTTTAGCCCACACAAGATCATCCTCCCCCTCCTCATTTGAACCCTACCTCCCCTCCCTCTCTCCCCAGGTGATCTTTGTGGCCCCCTACTCCCCTTCCCTCCTCATGGAAACTTTGGAATCCTTCACTCCCGTCTTCAGGTGACTTTGAACCCATTGTAAAGTGTTACTCATCGATTTCTATAGTTTTTTGATAGGATCTTCGAGAGGTAATATTTCTTTCCCTTGTCTTATTTATTCTCCTGTATTCTCTAGTGACCAAGTGTTTTTTATTTCATAATGCCTTAATTAAGGCTTTGACTTGTTATGATTATGAAATTGTTAAAAAAATGGATTTGTATTTTAAATTAAATATGTTTTTAATACTATTTGTAATTTTAATGAAAAGGAAGTTATACCCTCTTAAAGGGTATTTCCAGATTGGTTATTTTTAACATGTGAACTGCAGGGGGTATTTCAGTATTAAACAAGTTGGGTATGTTATGAAATAGAAATAGATTATTATAAGAGATTTTTTAATGGAAATAAGTTTCAAAATCATGATATAATGGTATTTTTGAAAAACTTATGTCGGTATTAATATTTTTAAAAAATTCAGTGATTTATAAAAGATCATGATAAAGAATTAGTATCTATTTCATTGTATTAAAGAGTTTATTTATAAACTTCCATGACATCAATACTTTTACATGTTTGAACTTATTTTTGGATACTAAAAATTGAGGATCAAAAGTGAAAATACCAATGACATTAGTGAATATAATTATGGTAATATTTTTCTTCTGAATTACGTATGATGTCATGTTCATATTCATTATCAAAAAAATTTAGGGACATTCAGTTGCACTAGAGTTAACTCATCATCATCCAACTAGTGTGAGTCTGAATGATGATTCTCCTAGAAATATAAGGAGAACCCATCATACATTTTCCCACCCTAACCAACCAGTGGATGCCCCATCTACCATAATGGAAAAACCATCTTCAATTCTTGAGCATGAGAAGCTAAAAGTACTTTAATCTGAATTTATATAATATAATTATTTATATAGTTACTTAGTTAGCTTTTAATGCTAAATTTTAATTTTTATTATCATTAATCCATTTAATATAAGTCTGAAAATACCCTTAAAAATGGCCTAATACCATATAATCCCAATTTTATATAGACATATAGGCCAATTAGCTATTAGGACTATTGGCCAATTGGCTATTTGGACAATAGTCCAATTGGACATCAGGCCTATGTGCTAATTGGAAATTAGGAATAATGAACAATTGGAAATTGAGAATATGTTTTTACTAATCAATTTAATTTTAAGGAAGATGTATTGGGAATCGATGGTCGTGTACCTAGAGAAAAATTATTTTTCTCAAGTAGGAAGCAAAATAATGGATGTGTAGTAAATGCACAAACACAAGAAAAGATTGTATGTTTTTTTATTTATATTTAAAATATTTATACGAAATTTATAATTAAATATCTTGTTTATATTTTCAAAATTATACTCTGGAGGACCTCGATGATAAAGAAGATGGAAACTTTGGGTCAAATGATCATTTGAGTCAGGTATTTGGTGATGAGCACCATGGGAGTGTCTGATGTTGACCCAGAAAAAACATCATCCTCACTAGGTATTGGTCCTCTTTGGGATCAACTCCGTCGTGCGCAGGTACGAGGAGGAAGGGGTCATCCCAACTCGGGATATGGCCCGTTTGGACCTGGAGGCATTCGGGCCCTGCCGTCAACGCTGTCCTAACAGGCCGCACAGGGAGCCCCTACTCCCCACCCCAACGTTCAACCGTTTCAGGAGCCTGTCCCCGGAACGCCTTGACGACTCCTTGCCTTACGCTGAAGAGGTGGGCGCCGTCTAGCTCAGCCCGCTCAGGGTCCCGACCCATGGGCTCCAGGAGAGAGCTCCCGTCCGGCTGCGTCAGCGCCGCCGTCCGACTCCACAGGAAGAGCAAAAAGGCCATGCCCCTGCATCACCTACACCATCTCGCCTGACCCGACGTCAGCGCCGGGCCCGGGCTGAGGACGCTCGCCCAGGCGCGTCGACGTCGACAGCTATAGTGGCCCGAGCCACCGCCAACGTGCATCATGAAGCCCCTGCATACACTGAGCAAGGGCACTCTTTCACCCAACCAGGATCGAGACCCCAACCGCCCCACGGGCCGGCAGGGTTGCCTCTCCGGGTTGCAGGCCCAAGTTGTGATCGCCGCGAACTGACCCGCGGTGATGTCACCCCATACGGATGCCCTCCCCGTACCACTACTCCACAGAGTGTGGGCCTTCCCTGCTCTGAAGTTCATCATGGATGTATGCCTCGTACTACCCCGATCCTGAAATAAGACCTACCCCGCGACAATGACAGTCAGCGCAGAAACCTTTCCCGCACCCATTACACAGGGTATGGAGTCCATCCTCCTGCCCTCAACCACCAATCGGAAGGCACCATCCCTCTGGTCCTTCTCCATCGTGGGGGCCCTCCTTACATCCTCTCTGCAATGGGTGAAGGTCCTCCTCGCCCCATAAACTCGAGGAGTGAAGGTCAGCCTCGCTCCTCCCGCATCGACCATGGAGGTCCTCCCCATGCTCCTGCTGGTTCCAACAGAGGCTCCGCCCACATGGGTGCTGTCCATGGAGGTCCTTCCCATGTACCCTTCGACATTTTCCCTGGTGCCCCTTGCACCCCAGCTGTCTCGAGTGGGGGTCCTCTCCGCCACGGCGCCAGTGCCGCCCCAAGGCTACATGATGAAAATCAACCATGTCCTGAAGAGCCACCCCGGGGCAGGAGAGCGGGTCGTCCCCACCACAAGAAGAATCCCTAGAAGGCCCGGGTGGAGATCAAACCTACATGCTTCTCCGACTCTGAAGCGGAATGCGACTCGATGATGGAACCTTCTCCCTGCTCCTCCGTATCAAGAACTGGGGCAGGAACCAGACACGTTAGCCCCATTCTCCCAGAATATGATGTCCACCAGATTCCCATCTCTCTCTGCAGGTACATCCAGGAGGAAGAAGTCTTGGGAATTCCGCAGGTATCGACCACGCAATCACCACAATTGTCACCAGAAGCGCCCTCTACCTCTACCAGAGATCACAGAGAGCTATTCTGGGGGCAAACGGTGGTGGAGCGACGACATGACCGGTCACCGGTAGCCGTGACTCCGGTGCCGAAAGCTGTGGCTATCAGCCCATCGTATAGTGACATCGTGGCTAGGTCACCTTGCTCTGCGGAGGATGTCCCGGAATTCAGCGGCCAGTCAGCTCGGTCGCCGTTTTATCCGCCGCCGAGTTTGTTATCCCAAAGGTCTGCCTCGATACCGCTACTGGTCCCTCAGCCGCCCCTGGTTGATGAGTGGGGTGATACAGGGCCAGACCCCGAGTCCGAACCTAGAAGCTTCTGGAGTATTCTTGCAGCAGATTACTTCCCGGAGAAGTTCTGGTCGACGACAGCACTGAATTTTTGCGCACCAGAGTCCCTTACCCCTGAAGAAGTGGGGTGCTTTTGTCGAACCCTTTGGGAGACACACTTCCGCCTTAGTTACGAACGGGTGGTGTACCCCATAATTCAAGAGAAATTCAAAGAAATCGGCGAGCATTACTGCCTGATCGATTCGGTCTCACTCCTTGTGGCCCAGCACCCTGAGTCGCCAGGCTGTCAAAGCGCCCTTCAATGGAAATGCGTTTAGTGTTTTAAAGAACTCCAAAGAATCTTCAGGGAAGCTACCCCCCATGTGCAAGTCCATGGTTGGGGACACTATGTCTCTCTCCTCTTCGAGCCTATCCCATGGCATCCCGATTGCTTATGTGACATCGAGGACATTCCGTCGAGAGGGGTCATGGTCCACATGGCTGACGTAGTGGAAAAGGAAGATGATCTTGAATTCCTTGATGGAGACTTACCCCCCGAGGGCGTACCACCACTGCTGGACCCATCAGGGAGGGTTACCCGTCAGCAGAGGAAATTGCTAGGCCTCCCCGTACCCACCGAGTCGCTGGTACTCGGTCGAAATACTGGCAAGGATAAGGAGCACGTCGGAATTGTCAAGCACTCCGACCCGTCCGACTCTGTGCCGAAAACAGACGAAGATCCCGAGAAGGCCACGTTACGCTAGCAGCTTGCGGAGAAGAAGATGTTGGTTGATGAACTCTTGGCCGAGCGCGCCGCAGAGCGGCGACCCGACTATGGTGATCCCAGGCCGGGGCAGCAGGGGAATGAACAATTTCCCCCCAGTGTGATGACTCCGGGAAACCCTGATCATGATACTACCGCAGACAGGGCAGAAGATGGAACGTATGGAAAGAGGGCATGATATGTCTGTCCAACCCCCCCCCCCCCCCCCCCCCCCCGAGCGACGGGGAAATCTGAAGAACCCAGTCCGGGTTCCCCCAGTCGCCCCGCATGTCATTCCTCCAGTTGATCCATGAGCGGCCGAATCCGTCTACCCTGTTGAAGAACCAGACAATGAACTTGTGGTTAGTTATCCCCGTCAAGACAGGGAACCCCACCCGGATGATCTTATTGCGGCACTCACAGCCCGCCTCGAAGCGTTGGAAACGCGGCAGGTAACGGTCCCACGAGATGGCAAGCCGTATCCCGCGTGGGTGGAGGATATGCCTGAACCTCCGGGTTTTGGGAACCCCACTTTCTCACCCTTTAATGGGACAGGGGACCCTCCACAACACTTGGCACATTTTTATTCCAGGTGTGGCCCCATGCTGGGGACCACGGCTCAGCATGAAGCCGCCAAACTCCGGTGTTTCGTACAGACATTAGAAGGTCTAACATTCGTCTGGTACAACCAGCTCCCTATCGGATCGGTGACCGGTTGGGAGGACCTCCGCCAACAGTTCCTGTACCAGTTCAGCTCCACCACATGGAAGACCAGCATTGCATACCTATTCAAGTGCATGAAAAGGCCCGATGAGTGGGTTGCAGATTTCATCGCCCGGTGGAAGGGACTTACGTATTCCCTCGATATGCCACTAACTCAGGAGCAATTACTGATGATGTGTGTGGGGAACGTCAAAACAGAGCTGGTACCCTCCATGATTACCCAGAACTACCCTGGAGGGTTCAGTGTTTTCTCAGATAAGGCTCAGCACCTTGAGGAAGCCCTGCAACAGGCTAGTCAGGCACGTTTGTTTCCCCCTATGATCCCAGCCAGGAGGACCGCCAGTGCTGAACCCGCCGCGATGGCCCAAACAGAAGCCCTGAGGCAGCTGGATTTATTGTCGGCGGCACCATCCCTGCAACCCCATAGAGGTCCTCCACCTCAAGCAGAGGCTCCTACCCAGCAGTGACCGCCTCAGAACCGACAGGTTCCCCCGTGCAATGCGCCACCGCCACCCAGGTGAGACAATCAAGCGCCGCCTCCTCGGCAGGCCCCTCCGGCCGCTCGTCAGGGCTAGGCCCCCTAGGCCCCGTATCCGGCAAAAAGGCACCAGACTTATTCGTTCAACGAAAATCAGGTCTCTGGCTACTTCTGAAGTGCTCTAGAGCAAGGGATTGTTCGCCTGCCCGAGTGCAGAAGGCCGACAGAGGCGAATCTCACCGATCACCCCCAACTACTGCCCTTATCATTGGATTCTGGGGCACACCCTCAAGCAATGCTATGTGTTTAAAGACTGGATTCAAGACCAGGTCAACAACAACATAGTCAAGTTGGGCCCAGCACCAGCACAAGTGGCGGGTGTCTTTGCAGGATCAGATATCAGTAGCGACAACGAAGGCGAGTGGAAGCAGGTTCCCAATCGCGGATCCCAGAAATACGAACACTGGATGGCTTGAAAAACCGTCGTCCGTGCCCATGGTATCATCCGGGCGTGCCTGAAGCTGTCGGAACATTCAGAAGAAGTAGCTGGTGCCTCTGCATTGTCTTCACAGTCGACCTCTTCCCAAAAGGGCAAGCAGCGGCGACGCAAGAAGAATCAACGCGCACCACTGGTGCCGTCGTCATCCCACAATCTCGGCGACTTTATGCCCCCTGAAATGGGGATTTCTCCCAGAATCCGCCAGGTACTAGATGACTCATCGAGCGACAGCCAGGGGTACGCTTTGGTTAACACCGTGGAGCTGGTAAATCCCTATATGACTCCCGACGAGGGGGAGTGCCAGGCGAACCTCCCCAACATTTCCAGCCGACGTCAACGTCAACGGAATCGCAACCGCGCCGGTCATCGAGGTACGTCAGCAGACACTTTCATCCAAGCCGTGCATGCCACTGAGACCAGACAGCAGGCTCAGCGCAGAGCTCAACATGCACAACCCCATCTAACGCCCTCAACTCTACCTCCGCCGTCGTTCATGCTACTAGATCAGGGAGAGCTGCCTCGATCGTATCACAATCAGTCTTGCCCGACTACAGGATAGCCTCCGCTATCCAATCCTAGTCCGGCGATTACTCTCTAGGCTTCAACTAGTAGGCAACAAGATGTACCCAGTACTAGCCGATTGCCGGTTCAACCGGCAGGACCCGCTATGCCTCCAAATGTCAGACGACTTCTTGTAGGCAGAGGTTCACGCTTGGCATGGAAGTATGATGTCCTGAAGCACCTGGCCGGCATTCCGGTGAGTCTTTCTATCCTTGAGGACCTTCTCCTGTCATCCGAAATGCGCGAGGCACTTGTCGAGGCCCTATGGAGCCCCCTCCAGTTTGAGATGAAGGTAGTAGCTGCAGAAGCCTTCCATACCGAGACAATTGAAAACGCCGAAAGTCAGGCGGTTATCTCGTTCTCCGACAAAGATGAGGACCCTCCTATATAGGGGCACATTCGCCCGCTGTACATCACTGGCCACTTCAACAGTGTGGAAGTCTGCCGCTGTCTCGTTGACATGGGTTCTGAAATCAATCTAATTCCGAATCGAACGTTGCGAAAGCTGGGTCTATCTGAAGGTGATTTAACTCCCTCTAACCTCAGAATCCAGGGGTACGACAGGACCGAGCAAACCCCGGTCGGCAAGATCCTCCTGAAGACCCAGTTCGGTCGCTTAATTTCCAGCACCGAGTTCATGGTCGTCTCTCAGAACACCGCCTACAACGCATTGATGGGTAGGCCATGGCTCCATCTGCATGCAGCGATCCCTTCGTCGTATCACGAGTGCCTCAAATACTCACTCAACGGCCGAGTAGGCGAGCTCCAAGGAGATGCATCCCCATTCGCTTCTTGTGAGGCCTGCTATCTGGATGTGGGTTATTACAAAAGTAAGGATAAGAAAATCCTAGTAAGCAAGGATGAACCTGCACTGGTCACAAGTGATCCCTGTGCAAGCATGGATGATGCCTACATCCTCCTGATCCACCGATTGGAGGCCACGACCCGCGACATGGGGCAATGTTTTTTTTTGTTTTGGGTATGCAAGGAAGGCATGTTCCCGTGTCCATGTGACGACAGAAAATCACCTCGTACTCCTACATCAACCAGGCTCAGGTCATCCCGGAACCTCCTACCCTTGTATGGTACCGGGACGTCAAGATTATGACAACGACGATGCGCCATACGTGTCTCTTCCGCTGGGCTGGAATTAACCGACTTAGGCCGACACATCACCACTGCTTTGATATCATCAAACGTGGCCCCTTAGGCTGAAGGCCAGATGGGATAGGGTCAACTGCCTTCATTTCTATGGTCTCAATGGAAAGTGAGTCTCCCGATGTGATGACCGATGCTGCCCAGGCCGACACCAGTTGCCCCTCGGGTTTTGATAGCCCAGAATTATCTCCCGTCGCGGGAAACCCCCCCACAGGTGGGGGGGGGGGAGACCTGGAGGATGCTCCCCCTTCCTTTGAAGAAGGCGTCTCTACCACGGTTGATGAACTCGTACAGGTGAACCTTGGTAGCGAGGAAGATCCGAAACCCACATTGATCAGTGTAGCCATGTCCCTCGAGGAGCGGTAGCAGTACGTAGACTTCCTCAAACAACACCATGACGTGTTTTCCTAGAGTCACAACGAGATGCCAGGGCTAGATCCCTAGGTAGCCGTTCACCGTCTGGGCCTCCCGACAAAACACCATGGGTTTAAGCAGCCCCCAAGAAAATTCACCCTTCTAATGGTGCTATGGTTTAGGCCGAAGTTGACAAGCTTGTCAAAGACAACTTCATTAAGGACGTCCAGTACCCCAAGTGGCTTGCCAAAATTGTCCCAGTCAGGAAGAAGAATGGGCATATCAGAGTATGCATCGACATCCGCGATCTCAATCGCCACTGCCCAAAGGATGACTTCCCACTCCCGGTGACATAGTTATTGATTGACGCCACGGCCGGGTTCCAAGCCCTCTCTTTCATGGATGGATATTCCGGGTACAACCACATCTAGATGGCCCCCAAAGATGAGGAGTCCACTGCTTTCAGGGAACCCCAAGGTACCTTTTTCAACCAGGTTATGCCATTCGGTTTAAAAAATGCAGGTTCCACTAATCAGAGGGCCATGCATCGCATATTTAAGCTGATTCTCAGGAAATTGGTGGAATGCTACGTGGATGACCTTGTAGTAAAATCATTTCAGCACCAGGACCATCTCAAAGACCATGAGAAAGTGTTCAGTTTCCTCCGTTCCCGTCACCTGAAGATGAACCTGTTGAAGTGTGCCTTTGGGGTCACCTCCGGGAAGTTTCTAGGCTTTGTTGTCAGATACCGAGGTATCGAGATCGACCCGGAGAAGATCAAGGACATCAGCCAAATGGCTCCCCCGAGCAACATTCGAGAGCTTCAAGGCCTTCAAGGCCACTTAGCCCATATAAACCAATTCATCGAGAATCTGGACAGCAAGTGTAAGACATTTTCCCAGCTCATGAAGAAGGGCGCCGCCTACGAATGGGGTGAGGAGTGTCAGACCGCCTTCGAGGAAATCAATCAGTATCTTCTCCAACCTCTGGTTTTGATGCCACCCGTCTCCGGAAAGCCGCTGGTCCTTTACGTGACTGCCCTGGAAAGTCCCCTCGGTGCACTGCTCGCCCAAAAGAGTAACGAGGGTACTAAGAACAGTCTCTACTATCTCAGCCGCATGCTTCTCGATACGGAGGTCAGATACTCCCCAATCGAAAAGTGCTACCTTGCGCTCATCTTCGCCATGCAGAAGTTGCGCCATTACCTACAGCACCATGAGGTGCAATTGGTCTTCCGAGTAGACCCACTGAAGTACATCCTGAACTGCCCCATGCTGACTAGCCGACTAGCACGGTGGGCAGTGATTCTCCAGCAGTTTGATATCAGGTTCGTACCTCAGAAGGCCATTAAGGGACATGCGTTGGCAGACTTTTTAGCTGCCCATACAACCTCCGCGGATCAATCCCTGGACCTGGATTTACCTAATGAGATGATCCTCTCAGTCGATCATGCCGTCCCCTGTTGGAAAATTCATTTCGACAGTGCCTCCTGGAGCCCCACCAGTAGGAGGCTCAACGATCCGAAGCTCAACAGAGTGGGCCTGGGTATTGTCTTTATTACCCCAGTGCAAGTTGTCCTGCCATACTCGTTCCTATTGTCAGAAGGCTGTACGAACAACGAGGCAGAGTACTAGGCTCTCATCACTGGCCTCGAGTTGGCCCTTGAGATCCATGTGCCCCATCTACATGTGAAGGGAGATTCCGTGCTGGTAATCAAACATGTTAATGGTGACTATGTCGTCAGGAAGCCGGAGCTTGCACCATTGCTGGAGTACACCCTCAGCCCGATGGCATAGTTCTCTTCTTGACCAGAGGTTACCCATATCCCACGGTCACAGAATGGTCAAGCAGACGCCTTTGCTGGCTTGGCCGCATTGCTCGCAGAACCCGAGCAAGATGATTTAATCATACATGTGGCACACCGGAGAGTCATTTCCCCCGTCACCCAAGATGACAATGATGTCATGTGGGTAGGTCATCTCACCACTAGACCCTCCACTTTAGGGGTCCCAGGATTGTCAGACGTAGTGGTTGAAGCCCCTCCCGACTAAAGGGCACCTTTTGTCGAGTATCTCGAAAATGGTCGCCTCCCGGACGAACGGGCCGAGCGCGAGTGAATCTGACGCTGCACACCGCAATTTACCATCCAGAGCAGCCCCAGTCTTGAACAGATCCTTTATAAGCGGAGTTTCGATGGTGTCCTCCTCTGTTTCATCCAAGAAGTAGAGATACCTCAGGTTATGAAAGAGGTTCACGCCGGTTCCTGTGGCGCCCATCAAGCTGAGCCGAAGCTGTCCCATCAAATCCAGAGGATGGGGTACTTCTGGCCCTCTATGATCAATGATTTTATTGGGTATGCCAAGAGATTCCACGCGTGCCAAGTTCACACCAACTTCCTGCATCGGCCGCCAGAGCCCCTCCAACCCACCAAGTACTCTTGGCCATTTGCGGTATGGGGAGTTGATGTAGTGGGACCGTATCCACCGGAAACAGCCCTCCAATGTAGATTCATCCTGACTGCTACAAATTTCTTCTCCAAGTGGGAAGAGTCAGTTCCACTCAAAGAGGTCAAGGCCCATTCCATCGTTGACTTTGTGAGCTCCAAAATTATCCACCAGTTTGGGGTCCCTCACTCCGTCCTCACCGATAACGGAACCAACTTCTGAGCGGCTGAAATAATGAAATTGTACGCCAAGTATGATATCCGGTCGAACCGTACCTCCCGCTAATACGCGCAAGCAAATGGACAGATCGAGGCGTTCAACAAAACCCTCTCTATCATTCTGCAGAAGATGGTTGGTTAGAACAAGACAAGTTGGCCAGACAAGCTCTCCAACGCCCTATGGGCTTACCGAACGATGACTCGCAACTCTACCCAGGTGACCCCATATTCCCTGGTGTATGGAGATGAGGCCTTCCTACCCATTGAGATCTAGCTTCCATCGTTACACACTGCAGTTTATGATCACCAGACATCAGATGAGGTAGCCGAGATCCGTCTAGCTGAATTAGAAGCACTGGAAGAGAACCGGCTTCGTGCCCTGTACAATCTGGAAAGGCATCAGTATAGGATAGCGAGGGCCTTCAAAAAGAAGGTTCGTCTTCTCTCTTTCTTACAGGGCGACCTGGTACTGGCCCTTCGAGCGCCAATGATTCTAGGTAGGAAACCGCCCAAATTAGAACTCAAATGGGAAGGGCCTTATATCATCCATAAGGTTTACCCCAATGGAGCTTACTCCTTGGTGACCACAGATGGATAGCGTATAACCCCTCCCACTAATGCCAAGTTCCTTAAGCGATACTTTGAATAGGGAATAAGGGTCCTGCATGACCCTAAATTGCAAGTTGGTCCCACATGACCTTAAAATGCATCTTCGTCCTTCAAGACGATAAACTGTGAAATTGTCCCACACGACCTTAAACTGCATCTTCGTCCTGTAAGACGATAAACTGTGAAATGGTCGTGCACGACCTTAAACTGCATCTTTTTCCTGCAAGACGATAAACTGTGAAATGGTCCCTCATGAACTTAAACTCCATCTTCGTCCTGCAAGATGATAAACCGTGAAATCGTCCCGCAAGACCATAAACTGCATCTTCGTCCTACAAGACGATAAACTGTGAAATGGTCCCGCATGACCTTAAACTGCACATTATGGTCCAACACGACCCTAAACTGTAATGTCCTGCACGACCTTAAACTGCATCTTCATCCAGTAAGACAATAAAATACAAAATAGTCCGAGCTCTATGACTTTAAACAAATATCTCCCCCCCCGTCCTTACTGCAAGACGTTAAACTACAAGCCAGTCAGGCCTTCCTAAACGAGGCACAGCCTCAGGCCCCTTGACCTCCTAGGGCCCTAAGGCCCCCCGTCCTTACTGAAAGATGTTAAACTATATGTCAGTCAGGCCTTCCTGACCGAGGCTCAGCCTCAGGCCCCTGGCCCCCCCGTCTTCACCGTGAGAGGTTAAACCGCAAGCTGGTCAGGTCCCCCTGATCGCGGTCTGGCCCCAGGCCACTTGGGTCTTCCCCAACTTACCCTCTTGTGGGATTGTACGGTATGGTGTGGGATTACGTCCTCATTCATGTCAGATTACTTGTAGTACCTTACATATCCCCAAATGAGATGATACTCATCCCGCATGACGTTAAACTGCATTTCAAGAACTACATGTTGCTTGATTGCCATCTTCATGGGATACTTAGGAATGCTCGGACACCTCATCTTGAGCCCAGCCCCAAGCTTTTGTCTTCCACTATTCCCCCTGGGAATAGTTTCCTCAGAGGCTCCTTGTGTAGTGAGGGCGAGGCTTTCTTAGCCCCGCTCATACAACCCCGCTCGCACAAGGATTGTAAGGGTCGCACCATGTGCCCACTCCCGTTCTTCTATCCCCCAACGTCCTCACCGCATAACGCTAAACTGCATGGCCTTCAAGAACTACGTATGGCTTGATTCACATCCTAATGGGATACGTAGGAATGCTTGGGCATTTCGTCTGTTGGCCCAGCCTAAAAGCCAAAATCTTCCCCTCGGGTCAAGACATATGGCAGGGTGCATACTTTTGCCCCAACTCACATCGAGCAAGCCTCGACCCGGCTGCAAATCCCCCCAGGAGACATTCGCCACTTTCATGGAGGGATACAACTATGCTTCACCCACTCCTTGACTGGTATTCCATCATTTTTTCACACCTAGAGGGACCCCCAAGAACGGCCTGGATACCACGCCCAAGGGCTCTCCTACCGATACGGGCCAACGCCTCCGAGGGTTTTCAAGAAACAAGCCGATACAAGTCCTGCGTTGCGAATTTGGTCCGCGGTCGACGCTCATTTGTTGCTCCCATATCAGGTCACCATAGGAACACTGTGTCTCTAACATGGTCAATAATGTCCTGGATCTTTGGGTCCACCCCGAGATGTCCCAAACATCGAGTGCAGTGATTCGTTCTGCCCCATCCCGAAGTGACAAACTTCCCCCCGGGTGGTTCTAGCAATCGGGCCCACGACCTAAATTCCCCATAGGGGTGTACGGTGTGGTGTGGGACTACATCCTCATTCACGCCGAGATCATGTACCCAGCCGTACGCCTCCTCTTACGAGGCCCAGCCTCAGGCCCCTTAGCCTTCTCGGGTCCCTGACCCCCGTCCTCATGTAAGACGTTAAACTGCAGGCCCGTCAGGCCTTCCTGACTGATGCCTGACCTTAGGTCCCTTGGCCTTCTCGGGCCCCCCGGCCCATGTCCCCTCTTACCCAGGGTGTACGGTGTGGTGCGGGACTACGTCCTCATTCACGCCGGGATCATGTACCCTGCCGTACGCCTCCTCTTACGAGGCCCATCCTCATGCCTCTTGGCCTTCTCGAGTCCCCGACCCTTGTCCTCATTGCAAGACGTTAAACTGTAAGCAGGTCAGGCCTTCCTGACCAATGCCTAACCATCAGGCCCCTTGGCCTTTCCAGGCCACGGCCCAGGTCCTCCGTTATAGGAGTGTATGGTGTGGTGTGGGACTATGTCCTCATTCACGTTGGCTTCTTCGCCATACCGTACACCTACCTTGTTTATGGGTATATTACTCCCCTCCTCGTCCCATATGACGTTAAACTACATTTAGATAACTACGTGTGGCTTGATTCCCATCTTCATGGGATACGTAGGACCACCTGAATTTCTAGGATTCGGGTCCAGCCCCATCTCTCGGGAATCTTCATCGCATCTTGCCCCCTTGGCCTACCCTTCCTCCATGAGGGGATTATATGGTGTGGTGTGGGATTATGTCCTCATTCACATCAGTCTCGTAATGACCACTCCATGTACCTCTCCCTCCTGAGCTGTTTCGTCGATCCCTTTTCGGCAGTTCATCGATGTGCCTATGAGTACTCTGGTTTATTACCTGGAATGTCAAACTTTACTCGGACACGTCCGCACCCTCTTTCCAGGCTTTGTGTATCCCTGCATCAGGGCTTTCAACATCTTTCACACCCATAGGGACCCCCAAGAACGGCCGGGATACTATGCCCAAGGGCTCTCCTACCGTTACGGGCCAACGCCCCCGAGGGATTTGTACAACAAATCGATAAAATCCCGCATTGCGAATATGGTCAGCGGTCGATGCTCATTTGTTGTTCCCACCTCAGGCTAACGCGATATGGATGCTGCGTCTCCACCATGGTTAATAGTTTTCGTCTATCACCACGCCAACCCATTAGGCCTAAAATGTCGGGTGCACAATTCACACCCTTCATCACTTCACCGTGTCCAAGTGGAGTCTCAGAACTTTTGGTACTTTTCCTCTATGGACGTCCGCGTGTTGGGGGAACAAACCGTGTCAAAGGTGTCCCTCGGGGCTCTACCAACTTCCGTTTGACTCCCCCCAATTATTGCGATGAGGATACCCCCCTTGTTTCCCACACTGAGTTTAACTCACGTGGGCTTAGGGATCGGGTTGACATCTGCGCTTACTCGGGAAGTTTCCACCACCCACGGTCCGAGCTATAAGACCATAAACTAAGATTATCATCTGGAACCATGTTCAGCTTGATTCCTATATTGATAGGATACGTAGGAATGCCCGGACCCCTTGTCTTTGGGTCCAGCTAGAGTTCAGCAGATTCACCTCTCTGGTCCTGCCTTCAGGACCCCAACTACGGGACCGCGTGGCGTAGTGTGGGATTATGTCCTCATTCACGTAGGGTTTGAAATGGCTGCACCACGCACGCCCCCATTCTGAGATTTATCCCTCTTATTCCTTGACCAGCATGAAATTAAAAGGCACCCTTCAGAACTACGTGTGGCTTGATTCCCATCTCCATGGGATACGTAGGACCGCCCGAACACCCTGTCTTCGGGTACAGCCCATTTAGGGAACCAATATCTCCCCTTGTTTCACCTCTTACCTCTATATAGGCCCCTTGGCCTAAGGTCTCCCTCTCCGATTGGTGTACAATTTGATGTGGGATCATGTCTCCGTCAATTGTGTTTTATAACACTACGCACATTCCCCTCCTAGCATCGTCTCTACTACGTCTGCGTTGCATGACGTTAAAATGCACGCTTGGTCCTATCATACGACCCTAAACTGTGACATTATCGTCCTGGACGCACGACGAAAAACGGCACTGCATTGTGGTGACCTCGTTGTAGAGGACATCACGTTGGGTATTGGTCACGTGCCATGCCATTTGTCAACAACCATCACGGATTGATCCTTGTAGAGACAGCACGGCCTACTATTCTAGGCCTGTCGCTTCACAAAAAAAAACCATTCACCTTAAAGAACAAACAAGATTCATCAAATTCCGCTTCTTTTAGTGCAAGGGCCATGCCCGCACTCCCCTTTTCCCCTGGCGCTGGTATCTTAGCATGTCACCTTCCAGAACTACGTATGGCTTGATTCTCATCCTTATGAGATACGTAATAGCGCCCGGGCACTTCCCCGCGGGCCCAACCTAACCTTTGTGTTCGGTCCCTCGACTCGGGCATTTCGTCATAGAATGCATGGTAAGTAGGGCTTAGGTCCTCCTTCACGTCAGGTCTTGATGCCATGTGTCCCCTGCTCCCTTTACCCATTTATGGTCTAAGGTCCATCAAGAACTACGTGAGGCTTGATTCTCATCCTTATGAGATATGTAGGAGCACCCGGGCACTTCCCCGCGGGCCCAACCTAACTTTCGCTTTTGGTCCCTCGAACTAGAGCCTCTTACAAGGGGGTCCGGCGGTGTGATACGGGATTATGTCCTCATTCATGTCAGGTTGTTCATCACACCGCACACAACCCCTATTCCCATTCACGCCAGGTGTTTGAATTACTCCACCATGTGCCTCTTATGTCTCTTCCCATCCATGGTCTGAATTCTACGACCCTAAACTGAGATCTCCCTATGGGAAAGGAATCTTCTCCCTCCCTCTAATACGTCTCGTTGTCGTATTCAGATGTGTTTCGATAAAGAGCCCGAAGTGTGGGACTTTCATACGGACATTCCCTTCTTCCCACGACCAAGCTTCGTGAGCTCACTATTTGGATCCTCATCCTCTTCCACATCCAAAAGGACCCTCGGACGACATGGATACTAGGAATAAGGGCTCTCCATGAATTCTGGACCTAAGGGCCCTCCAATCGTTGTGGGCCAACGTCCCTGTGGATATTTGACAACATTTGTGACATGGTCCCGTGTTTCGAACATGGTCAACGGTCAACCCTCATTTGTCTGTCCCCATTCTAGGCTAACGCGACAGGATGCTGTGTTGCGAACACGGTCATCAGTTATCCTCCATCATCATGCCACCATCATCGTGATCTGAATCTTGAGTTCCATGATTCACACATTTCCATGTCCTCATGTTCATGTGGAATTCCATCATACTCGGCTTTTTCTCTTCGCTCATCTAGGTGCGCTAAATGATCGTGTTAGTTTCATTGGGCCGGTATTCACCGAGCGTCCCTTTTCCCTAACCTTCCCCGTTTTGTGTTGGGAAATTCCCACCACTACTGCTTGTTTCCCACACCGAGCACGATTCACATGGGCTTAGTAGTTTTGGCAGGATCTGTACCAACACAGTCGGGCTGCTCCTCGTCCCGCATGACGTTCAACTGCACTTCAACAAACTACGTATGGCTTGATTCCCATCCTCATGTGGTACGTAAGAATGCCCGACCACTTTGCTTCGGGCCCAGCTTAATCCTCTCTCTTGGTCCCTCGACCTGAAGAGTTTCCTCTGGGAGTACATGGTGTGATTTGGACTCCAAGTCCTCATTCACATCGGTTTCATATCTACCGCACCACACGTTCCCTGGGATCTTCCCTTTTATTCCGCGTCCTATCGTATGACGTTAAACTACAGGAGTCCATGTGTCCTCAATTCATGCCACTAAACTGCGGTTCTACCCTGAACTAGTTCATGATGCCCCAAGATCCCATTGGGAAGTGGCAGGACCCCTCTCTAGAGAGGCCCTGTGCCAAAGAAGGAATGATCCATGATCAAACCAATGCGCCCATATGGTGTACTCCCACCACAGTGGTGTAACTACCTAAGTGTTGGATTCTATTCAGACAAACCATCACTCCATATTCCATGCTTTGTGTGCCCCTTATTCGGACCCTCGTCCCCTTTCATGTCTCACGGGATGCCCTAACGGCCTGGTCTCATGCCGCATCGGCTCACCTACCGTCCTGGGCCAACGTTCCGGAAGACGGGTCATGTCTGGAAGGACCCCCTAACAGTATGGATGTTTGACCTATGGTCCGCCAACTATCCTAGGCCAACGTCCCGAAGGATTGATCGAAAACACTTGTGACATGGTCCCGTATTTCGAACATGGTCAACGGTCGACCCTCATTTGTTGTCCCCATTACAGGCTAAGGATACCGCTTCTCCTCCAAGGTTAATAGTTGTCCCTTATTGCCACACCATCCCCACAGTGTTCCTAATCTTGGGTATCGTGATTCACACTTCCCATTTTCGTCAGTTTGGACCGATTTCAGCGCCCCTGTCGTTGCCCCGTTCGTGCATAAGAGCACGCTGATGAAACGGTAATTCGGCTATTCTGAAAGTTCCTTCTCCGATCAAGCCTCTCCCGTCTTTCAGAAATCTGGACTGGTAATCTGAATCCCGGATGCCCAAAGCATGATCCCAACTTTTATGTTTGGTGGGATGAGAGGGAAACTATCTCCTGTTTCTCACATTGAGCTTGACCCACGTGGGCTTGGGGAATTGTCGCCGAACGTCCCACAAACATTGTAGGGATGTAACGAGGTGATTCAAACCGTGGAAATCATGCGCGCTACGACATTCAAAACAAAGAAAGTAAAAATTTGAAGCACGAAAGTACTAATAAAAGGTTTTTGGGTTTGTTATAATACACGGGGGTCGACTCCCCCCATGGACGGGTTGACCCCGTCAAAAGAGCGTTGCAGCTCCGCCACCCGTTGGCTTGTGGCATCCAAGGCTTGTTGCCACTGACTGAGCTCCTGCTCCTCCTCAACAGCGGCGGGGTGTAGTTCGTCAGTCCTGGCTTTGGCCCTCTCTATGCCAGCTTGAACGGCAGCCATCTTTCTAGAGGTCTGCCTCATATGCTCTTCTGCCTTTGCCAGCTAGGCCTTCAACTGTGAGACCAGCACAGATTGTGCATCAAGAGAGGCTGAAAGCTCGTCTTCCCGGGTCTGCATCTGTTGGACCTCGCCTTCAGCCTCTTGGAGCTTCTTGATGCTGGTTGCCTTCCTCCACTACCAGCCCACGCTGAGACCATGATCATGCTCCCGGATCTTCTCAGCCATAAGATCTCGGATGAGTGCGTGAGGACGTTGGGCATCCACTCCCCTAGAACATAGTTCGCGCAACCACGAGCGGGGTCTATCCATTTCGTCCAGCCATTGCACATGGGGGGGTGTCCCTGATAAAGCGCGTGATCAACATCCACGACTGGCGGCAGACTATGCTGCTGTCTTTCTCGTCAGAGGTCGTTTCGTCCCAATCTGCGTGATTGGCAGGCTAGTACGCAGGATACGCCCGCAAGAAATCCTCAGTAGGATCTACATCTAGTGTTGAATCCAGTACAACACCTGGCGCCGAAGCAGGCGTGACAGGACTGGGACCGACCAGTTGATCCTCTTCCTCGGAGTCCACCATGATGACTTCAAGTACGGCCCTGCTGGTGGTCCCGCCAGTGATGATGTGCGTCGCAGCTTGAGTATATGGGGGGACTATCGCCACCATCACCGGCATGCCCCTAGGAGGGACGCCACCAGACATCCCGACCAGTCTTGCTGCAGCAGCCCATGCCAGTCGGAGAACTGTACGATAGAGAGGGACATAAACGTTAGTTGGTGGGCATAGTCTACATACGAAGATAGGGGAATCGGTAGAGGAGACTTATAGAGATCGACCTCCTGGCACTGCTCTTGAGCCGGTACTGACGGGACCCCGAGGCGAGGCCCTCCGTATAATGTTGGAAGGTCTGGATATTCCGGAGGAGCCTCCCCGGGTGCTCTGGTCCCACCAGACACGGAACTAGACGTAGCCATATGCATGGGTTCTGAAGGTCCCGCATCATCACCCGCCGAGGGGCGAGAACGAGGCATGCAAACAAGTTCCTCCTGCATGGCTCAAACATCGGTGATAAGTTCATAGCGACCCAAGAACGAATCGTAAGGAAAGACGTTCGGAATTCTACCTCAAGAGCCTCTGCGAATTCTTCGGAATTTGAGCCTCGGTCTCCGACCTCGCCCTCCTCCAACGGGCTCCCTCCTCCAGCCTCATCCTCCTGAGAGGAGTCCTCTTATTCTTCCGGCAGGGGGAAGCGCTCCCTCATATCGGCAGCCGATAACTGTGGGGGGACTGTCTGATTCAACAGTACCCTCCCCCAGTCTGTCATTGGGCGAGGGACACCACTGGAGTGGACGTAATCCTCCAGATCATCCAGGTACTGTTCTGCCTCCAACGGAGACGCCATGAATCCAGCCCGGACTGGGCCTATGCCCGGTAATTCCATCCCGAGGCGATTCAGGTGGGCCCATATCTCGGGTGGGCTGAAGAACTACCGGTTGACATCCCAAATTTCTCAGGCTTCCGGGAAGACAACATCCTATGCCATGTAAATATGACGCATCCGCTTCCCCGGAGCCTGAGTGGATATCCTACAAAATCCCTTCAGTGGATTCTTCTCCGGATGGCCCTGCTCTTCCGGAATCACCGGATCCACCGCTGCTGCCATACCCTCAGCCGGTGCGGGTCTCGCCGCCATGGCAGCCCCGCTACCGCTAGTGGCCCTAGCTTCCCTCCGACCCCGACCTCGGGATAGGGGAGGCCCACCGTCACTGACCCGAATAGTTGGTTGCTTCTGCATCTCCCCTGGGTAAGCAGCCTCATAACTAATGGCGTACTCCCTCACCAATCCGAAAGAGGCGGTGGATGGAGGCAATGCAATCCGCATCTTCCCATCTTCCCGTGTGAACATGAGCCACAACTGCCTCATCACACACAGGTGCTCCTCGTGACGCACCTCCCAGTAGAACTGTGGGTTCAGCCGCTGGAGGCACCAGAACTGCCTCGCAAACTGATGCGGGGTGTACGGTTCGCAGAGTGGCTCACGATCTATCTGTGCCACCAAAACTCCATCTTGAAAGGCCAAGAGGTAAGCCCGATGTTCTTCCGTTCCCCGATCGTCATCAGTAAGTATCCCCGTCGGCAATGGGAAGGGGTGGAAATTAATCTCGTCCGCCCTCCACACCCGATTCAGCACCATCAGAACGACTAGTTTGAATGGGAAGCTCTTGACCGCATTCAGGATAGAGGGGAGGAAGTTCGATCCCGGCAGCGAAATGGGTTTTGTATACTCGTAAATCCCCCTGATATGCACTGAGATCCACCCATACAGGAGGTGGAAGGGCCCGCATATCCTTGGCGGCTTCATGCCCTCGCTAATGTTCCGCATCATTTTATACAGTTTGGTGAGCATCAGAATCCCCTGGTTGATCTGATACCCCATGGCCAACATCGACGCCATAATAAACGAGTTGGGATGCACCCCCATGCTTGTATCCCTCACCGGTAGGATCCAACCATAGATGAGAGCCGCGATGAATGCCGCCACCCTGACTATCGGCTGTTGTTCAGTGCTGACACTGAAACCCCAAGTTTTCCATTGGCTGTCCTCCAAGACCCGCCAATACGATGGCGCCTTGCCCCGTTGGGCCGCCCTTGGACAAGTTCAAGGCCTTAGAGGGAAATCCCGATTCTCTAGGAAATTCAGGAAGCATTTGAACCATCTCCTAAAGTGGACATCCCTCACTGCCTCCTTGTCCTCTCAAGGGACGAGTCCCATCAGCGCTGACGCCAGTCGCGTCATTTGCTATGTATCCTCCCACGCGCTGATGACGGGGAGGAACTCGTCATACATGGCCCCCAAGATCGGAACCCCAGAAATGTGGTGGACATCCCATAGGATGATGACCACCTCCCCGTGATGCAGGTGAAAGGTATTGGTCCTAGACGACCATCTGCTCAGCAGTTCCGGCATTAGTTGCTTTGGTTGGTAAATGTGGAATTGGGAGGCCCATGCCGCCTCATACAACCCCACTCTCCTCAACTCGGCCCCGAACTCCTCGCATGAGGCGCCTAACTAGTAGGCCCATGGCCAGTCATCAGTAAAGTTGCCACCCTGTCGCAGGTCCCACTCATCGGACCATCCCTTCTTCGAATCCTGCAATGTCGCCTTCAGTATGGTGCGATAGAGAGGAGGGGACGTCTCTAGTTGCAGTGGCTTCCCATCAATATCATTCAAATGGTTGTAGAGGCAGTCAGTGGAGATGGGTGTGAAGTTCTCCTTTGTATGACCAACAGCCGCCCGGAACCATTGGTGCTGACATGGTGTGCTCCTGAACCAGCAGGCTGGTTCGTCCCTACTCACCTCAGGGATGAAGACGTCATCCCTCAGCCCGAAGCCGTACAATGGCATCTTCTCACACTGCAGATAATCCTTATGACACTCTGATAGTAGATCTGTCAAAGAAGTTTGGTTCAAATGGCTTCGGACCATCTCCCCCAGGCCTGGACAGTTGGCCATCTCATCCCGACGAGCTGCATCTGCATGCACCCCCAATACAGCCTCTTGATGGGCCATTTCGATTCCGGCCCTCAGAAAAGATTTTTTTCAGCGGGATCGCGAAGCTAGATTGCGAAGCTGAATCGCGATGCCGGATTGCGAAGATCGGTCACGAGACCAAGCCACGAAGTCTGGATGAGGCCGAGAATCAGAAGTTCACTTGGCGCGGACGTGGAGTCAGAGACCCGCAGTTCGCCGCGAAGCTCGAGTCACGGAGGGCTGTCGCGGAGTACGCGGAGCTTCGCGAAGTCGAGAGCACAAAAAGACAAGGAAGTCACGTTTAGACAAAAGAGGTCGACCCCCCTATTTATAGGCGGTGACCTCGGAGCATCGCAGCGTGCCTCACCCGCGCGGAGCATCGCGGCGCATCCAGATTCGTTTCCCCGGTCAGCACCGCGGGCCCCCTTTGCGTAGCTGCATCGCGAACCCCCGAAAATTTTGGCGATATTCCCTCAGACTTCGACCCTTCACCCTCCGCGACTCTAAGTATGAGGGGGGGCATTTGTTGGTGCCAAAATATTTCACGAAAGGGAGGGATGAAAATGAAGGCTGGCGCGCTGCCTCGCGAAGCACCAACGCGTAGCACCGACGTGTTGCACCGGCGCGAAGCGCCCAGATCATTGCGGCCTCACGATGATCCAGAGGCGGTAACTCTCTGCGAACTCATTTGACGTTCGTGTGCCTTCCGCGAAGCTCCAGAGGCAGTAACACTCCGCGAATGCATTTTCCGTTCGCGAGCCCGCCGCGAAGCTCCAGAGGCGGTAACTCTTCGCGGACGCCGTTGAAGTTCATGAGCGCGCCGCGAAGCACTTGAGGCAGTGCGCGAGTTCTGCTTCACGGCGCCCCTTCCCTATAAATACTGGACTCCCCCTGAGTCCCGAGGACGGACAATCCGACCTTTTGGATTCTCCTCTCCTGAATCGCGAATCACTCTTTGCCCCGGGAATCATGAGCTCCGCGAGGTACTACTACTTCGCGAGACGCCTTTGCTTTGTCTCGTTTTGAGCCCCTCTTCCAAGAGGGATGCCCTTCACAAAGCTCAAGGGAATTTGCGAAGGAAGGGGATTCTCAAGGGAACACGGGTAGCCGTGGAGCGTTTATGCTTCACGAAACACCCAAACTGTACTAGTGATCCCTATGCTAAGGCAGGATCGCTACACATCACGAAGCACACTGCTTCGCAGGACCCTGCTTCGCGAGGCACCTCTTCTTCGCGAGGTAGTGCTCCACAAACAGTATTCCACTTTGCGAAGCACCTTCCGCTCACACCTATGCCTCATTCTAAGGCCAAGGAACTCCAATTCGTGAAGCACACTCCTTTGCTTAGCAATTCCTCTTCCCGTGCGACCCTCCAGGTTTGCACGATGTGATTTCAAAGTCCCATGGACAATACCACCCGTAGCATTGCTTCGCCTAATGCTTTTCGCATAGGCACGCTAACGACTATTGCTTCTTCGCATAGCCATGCTAACGTGGACCCCTTGATGGTTCATTCCACAACCCCCCTCGACTATGGCCTTACTGGTACCTTCCCTTCCCCAAGGACCAGAAGGTACCAGTTATGTAATTCCTAGGGGTGCGGAGTGAACCCACCTCGTCCGAGCTACAAGATGTTAAAATGCCAAGCACCACATCCTCAACAAATGACGTTAAACTGTGACCCGACATTGTGTCTCTCACGAAGGGTCCCCCCCAGCTCGAACATTTTTTACGACACTCGTCTCCACAGGAATGGAATCAACCATCCACAATGGGTGATATCCTCCTTATTGGAGTGGCGTATGTTCTCAGGAGAAGGGAGACCCTAGTTCCCCAATGGATGGCTACACCTCTGCATCTCCGTACTTCCCCACAACCAAGGTCAGTGGAGGGCGTGATAGGGAATGAGGCACCTCCCTTCATTGGTCCCAAATCCCACTTTCGCTGCGCTTTGTCACACTCCAGGCCTCCATCCTGGAGTAAGTCCCAGCACCATGGGCCGCCTAACGCGTAAGCCCCTCATCGCTTCTCACGGACGCATCCTTCGTGACGTGATCGTCAGGTCTTTGAAACCTCTTGTTTCTCACACCGAGCATGACTCACGTGGGCTTAGAGTGAGCACCGACCCTGAACCCCACACATAGAGAACTACGAGGACTTTGATCCATGTCAAGGCATGGTATGTAGGAAGCCTCCATGAGGTTCAATCCACATTTTTCGGTCGTTCATTCACGTCGAGTTTCGCCCTCGTCCAACATGACGTTAAACAGCATGCCCTCGTCCAACACGACGTTAAACTGTATGCCTTCATCCCGCATGACATTAAACTGCACACCCATTCCCATATGAACTAGGAGGTCTTTGATCCATGTCAAGGCATAGTACGTAGGAAGCCTTCTAGAGGTTCAAGACCACCACTCATTGGACCAAGGTCCACCATCACGTCGGTTCACCGACGAATCCCCCTTTGAACTACGAGGTCTTTGATCCATGTCAAGGCGTGGTACGTAGGAAGCCTCCACGAGGTTCAGGCCTACCAGTCATCCAATTCACGTCGAGTTCTAACTGTGTCCAACATGACGTTAAACTGTATTTCACAACCCGAACTACGAGGACTTTGATCCATGTCAAGGCATGGTACGTAGGAAGCCTCCCGAGGTTCAAGCCCATCTCCCATCAGACCAAGGTCCCTCATTTACGTCGGTTCGCCGACACCCACCGCCCGTTGTTTATTCACGTCACGGTTCACTATCGTCACGCATGACGTTAAACTGTATTCCATAATCCGAACTACGAGGACTTTGATCCATGTCAAGGCATGGTACGTAGGAAACCTCCCCAAGGTTCAAGCCCACCACTAGTGGACCCACGGGTCTACTTTCACGTTGGTTCACCGATGAAACCCTTTGAACTATGAGTTCTTTGATCCATGTCAAGGAATTGTACGTAGGAAGCCTCCCCGAGGTTCAAGACCATCTCTCATTGGACCAAGGTCCACCTTCACGTCGGTACGCTGACGATGTCCATCGGACCAATGTCCACCTTCACATCGGTACGCTGACGATGTCCATCGGACCAAGGTCCACCTTCACGTCGGTTTGCTAATGACATTCATCGGACCAAGGTCCACCTTCATGTCGGTTCGCTGACGACATTCATCGGGCCAAGGTCCACCTTCACGTCGGTTTCCGACACCATCCCGAACTACGCGGACTTTGATTCCCTACCACGAGGATACGTAGGAAGCCTCTTCAAGGCTCAAGCCCAACTTCACTGTCTCCCTTGCGATGGTCCCATTTCATTCTCCCTCCACTCCATTCATCCATCTATCACCCATCCCGATTCTCGCCCGGACCATCATATCTCGGTGAGACCATGTTGATACGCTCCTCTTCACAGCTGCCCATGGGCTGGTCCCAGTATCGGCACCCCTTCAAGGGAAACCCCTCAATCCCATCTATTCCAGCTAATGCTATGATTGGGTTGATCCATCTCCGCTGCAGGTTAAACTCACGACGTACCCTGTGTTAAACACGGGAAGCTGAGGAAAACCTCAGATATGTGTCTATGGCATATAATTCCCCATGCTCGATGTGGGATGACTCGAGCCCCGACGCCCTCGAGAAGCCCGGTGACCAGGGATAATAGACAGACATGCCAGGTTCCCCAGCATCCAGACACGCTACTGATGCCTCAACGTGACTACTCCCCCGACTGAAGGTTTCTTCCCTGACTGGACCCTTTGGAATGTCCCGACAAAAGCATTGTAATTAACCGGCGTCCATGGAAACATGGCACTAGGATGAGTTTCACGAACTATGTGTTTAATCTATGAGGGAGACCTGGACTAGGTGACGAGTTCTGAGGAGGAATCCACAGAAGGAAGAACCGAAATCCCATCATCTCGTTTCGATCAAGGAGTAGACATCCCTAAATAAGGAGCGAATGCCGCCTGCATTTGGAAAGCGGGAATGCGGGGAAACAGTTGCGCGTCCTCCACGGACGGATGCACGTGCGCCGACAAAAGCATCAGAAACAACATTTTTTAGCCTGCACAGGATCATCCTCCCACTCCTAATTTAACCCTACCTCCCCTCCCTCTCTCCCCAGGTGATCTTGGTGGCCCCCTACTCTCCTTCCCTCCTCATAGAAACTTTGGAATCCTTCACTCCCTTCTTCAGGTGACTTTGAACCCATTGTAAAGTGTTATTCATCGATTTCTATAGTTTTTTGATAGGATCATTGAGAGGTAATATTTCTTTCCCTCGTCTTATTTAATCTCCTGTATTCTCTAGTGACCAAGTGTTTTTTCTTTCATAATGCCTTAATTAAGGCAATGACATGTTATGATTATGAAATTGTTAAAAAAATGGATTTGTTTTTTAAATTAAATATGTTTTTAATACTATTTGTAATTTTAATGGAAAAGAAGTTATACCCTCTTGAAGGGTATTTCCGGATTGGTTATTTTTAACATGTGAACTGTAGGGGTATTTCAGTATTAAACAAGTTGGATATGTTATGAAATAGAAATATATTATTATAATAGATTTTTTAATGGAAATTAGTTTCATAATCATGATATAATGGTGTTTTTGAAAAACTTATGTCAGTATTATTATTTTTAAAAAAATTCATTGATTTATAAAAGATCATGATCAAGAATTAGTATCTATTTCATTGTATTAAAGAGTTTATTTATAAACTTCCATGTCATCAATACTTTTACATGTTTGAACTTATTTTTGGATAATAAAAATTGAGGATCAAAAGTGAAAATACCAATGACATTAGTGAATATAATTATGTTAATATTTTTCTTCTGAATTACTTATGATGTCATGTTCATATTCATTATCAAAAAATTTTAGGGACATTCAGTTGCACTAGAGTTAACTCATCATCATCCAACTAGTGTGAGTCTGAATGATGATTCTCCTAGAAATAGACGGAGAACCCATCATACATTTTCCCACGCTAACCAACCAGTGGATGCCCCATCTACCATAATGGAAAACCCATCTTCAATTCTCGAGCATGATAAGCTAAAAGTACTTTAATCTGAATTTAAACAATATAATGATTTATATAGTTACTTAGTTAGATTTTCATGCTGAATTTTAATTTTTATTATCATTAATACATTTAATATAAGTCTGAAAATACCCTTTAAAATGGCCTAATACCATATAATCCCAATAATATATAGACATATATGCCAATTAGCTATTACGACTATTGTCCAATTGGTTATTTGGACAATAGTCCAATTGGACATCAGGCCTATAGGCTAATTGAACATTAGGAATAATGGACAATTGGACATTGAGAATATTTTTATACTAATCAATTTAATTTTAAGGAAGTTTTATTGGGCATCGAAGGTCATGTACCTAGAGAAAAATTATTTTTCTCAAGTAGGAAGAAAAATAATGGATGTGTAGTAAATGCACAAACACAAGAAAAGATTGTATGTTTTTTTATTTATATTTAAAATATTTATACGAAATTTATAATTAAATATCTTGTTTATATTTTCAAAATTATACTCTGGAGGACCTTGATGATAAAGAAGATGGAAACTTTGGGTCAAATGATCATTTGAGTCAGGTATTTGGTGATGAGCACCATGGGAGAGTCTGATGTTGACCCATAAAAAACATCATCCTCACTAGGTATTGGTCCTCTTTGGGATACTTTCAAACCGCTCAGACCATTATGCTTAAAAGCAATCATATAGAAGTAGTTGAGGGAAAAAATAGATTTACAAGAGAAAGAAAAATTTTAACAGATCATTGATCACTTTCTAAAAGCTATGTCATTTATAAGTCAATAAATTCCATTAGAGGATGATACTACTATTGATTCATATATAGAATCCATGCACTATTTATATGATGGTATAAGTGATTCCAATGAGGTCCCTAGTGGTAGTCCAGCTGATGGTGGTGGTGGTGGTGGTGATGATGATGATGCTGGTGCTCTAGATGATGTTGTTGGAGATGAGGTTGTTGCATTTGGTGATGGGGATGAGAATATTGGTGATGGGGGAGATATTGATCCCCACTATTTTTTACTTATCTGTAAAGAGATAGGTGGATATTGTTTAATGACATAAATTTTTTGTTTGTATGGATATATCTATATCTTATAATATTTTAAATGGTTTAAACAGATTTTGTTTGAATGCTAAATATAAATTATTTGTATTTCATTGAATATATACTGTGTTTTTTATTTTATTTAGAGATTTAGGGGATAGATTTGATGTCTGTTCTACTAAATGGGGACAACTACCTATACCCATGGTTTGGAGAACCATGGGTATAGATATAGTTCTAGGAAAATCTATAACCATGGTTTTCAAAACCATGGGTATGATGAAATCATCTCAAACTATACTGATACTTCCAAATTCCATAGTTCCTAAAATCATGGGTATAGGTAATATCCACGATTTTAGTGTCTATCGCTACTAAAAAACAATCCCTTAATAGTGCTGATATTTATCAGTGCTATAAACAATGATGATAAATGGAATATTTTTTAGCGCTAAAGAAAGGGATCAAAAATTTAACCTTTTATAAGAAATTTTTTATAGTAGTTAAAGGAAACCTTTAGCAGCACTTTATGTTTAGCACTGATAAGGGGTATCCTTTATCAACACATTATTTTTAGTGCCAATAAAGAGTACCATTTATCAGTACTTTATTTTTAGCACTCATAAATATTTTTTTCAACTATTAATTTTAGGGATGATAAAGGCATGAATAAATAAAATTAAATAATTTAAAAAATAAAATAAATAAACAATGTGTTTATTAAAAAAATATTACAAATTTTATTAATTAAATAAATCTTGATAAAAATGAATAGATTGATTATACATTATTAAATATTAAAAAAAATTAATTAGATAATTATGATAATTAATGTTATTAAATTATATATATTAATCATATAGATATATATTAATGTATGTACATATGATTTATATATTACAAAATATATATTTTCTTTAAATTATATAGTCATATATTTTTTGATTAATTGTTTATAATTTAAATTTAATATGAATTAAAAATATTGACTATAATTTCATAGTACTCGACATATAATTGAATTTTGTTTGATTTTTCAATTTAACATAGACCAAATGTGTGATATATTAATTTCACATATATGTAATTAATGCATTTTTATATACAATGCACACACACATAACTTATCCATTTTTTAAATTTTGTTAATGTGTACTTATTCTTAAATTATTCACTTTCACTCATTTTTAACATATTCTCATGCACTTAAAATTAGATATTAATTAATAATGTAAAAAATATATTTAAAAAAAAATTATATATAAAAATATGTATTAATGTAAATTTACAGAATTTATATAATTATATATTTAAAAATATAAATAAATAAATAATTTTGTAGAAGTATTTATATAATTATAAATATATATATATATTAATAATTATTAAAATTATAATAAATTGACATAAATAATGAATATATTTACTATATTTATATTTTTATATAATTATTAAATATATATATATATATGTATAATTATATATATAATGATATAAATATTGTTTTTAAAAAATATTTCTATAATTATAAATAAATAACTATAAAATTATAATAAATATATTTAAAGAAATATATTTACATTATTTATATTTATATATATTTATTTAGTATATATAAATATTTAAATTTTTTTATTTATAATTATCATTATAATTCTTTTATGAGCAGTTTAACTTTAGTGTTGATAAATATTTCTTTTATCAGTGCTTTTTTAGCACTGATAAATATATGTCTTTATAAGTGATTATTTGTAAGTGTTGATAAAATTGTCCCAATATATTTTAAAAACCCTAACTATTTGTGAAAAAAATCATTATATCAGAAACATTCTGTAGAAGCCACCTTTTGTCGGTGATCCTCCTCGGTGAATCAAAGCTCGAATCACACCACTCGATAGTTGCAGGCACTCTAGTTGCACGGACATCTCGCTCGACATCCAGTTTTCAATTATAGTTAGGTTTTCAGAGAGGCTCTCAGATTTTCTTGAACCCAATGAGGTAGGACATACTATTTTCATTGTGTATTTTTTGTTTCATTTTTTATTTATTCTTCTACAATTTGTTTTTGATTCGTTGTTTTTTATCCTTTGTTTAGGATTTGTTTGTGATCTGTTGTTTAGGGAATGATTTGTGTTCCGTTGATTGTATTGACTACCAATGTATGATCCTTTGTTCATATCTGACACTGAATATCAGGTTTTTATCTATTTTATATTTCTTATAGACTATAAGTCAGTTTTTATACTACCATGTAATGTATGTGTGTCAATATAGATATTGCATCATTTATTTCCATAGTTTTCTGTCTAACAGGTATGCCTATATTGGGTAATGATGATTGTAGGAATTACGTCCATTGACACCAAGGGTCATGCAAGAATTTTGTTCAACCTCTGGTACTAATTTTTTCAATTGGGGGGGGGGGACAACCTCCCATTTATGGTTTTTTATACCCAAAGTTTAAACCATCCTTTAGTGAATTTGAGGTGTGTTAGAGGTCATATGATGATATGAACTAGTGTTGTTTACGTAATTCAGGCTAGGGTTATTACACTATCCATCTTCCAGTTCACACATATAATGTTTAGTGATAATATCATTTTCTATATACATTTATCTCCCTCTTATTATAATATTAATTGATATGACTAAATATAGTGTATCCATCCATGTACTTATCCTATATCCTCATACCATATACTTAACGACTAGCATGATTCATCAAAAATTAGATGCATCCCATATGTTCCTTATGTAGCCATCCTTCTCACCCTCACTCTCTCTACATGTTTGATAATCTGGTATAAGGGAATCCAACAAATTTAGTTTCTATTCTTGGTATAATATAATGTGTTAGTGTCTGTACTGCTTGTAGAAGTTTTCACTGGATATGAGATTCTCTTTCTCTAATTTAGATCATAAGGATACTGATGTAGCCATGTAACATTCCATTATCTACAAAAATCAAATAATATTTATTACTTTTTAATTATTCATGATTCTGATTTTATTAATGATAATATTATAACTCACGCTTTTTTTCAAATTCCAACAGCCCTTATTATAGGATTTGGAATATATAGGTTCTCAAATATTACAGAAGAAATGATCCATATTTCCCCTCTCATATCCCATATAAAGGAATTATCAGGTAACATGGACCTCCCATTTAATTGAGATTTATTCATTTCATTCCAAATATACAAAATTTCTACAAAAATAAAGATAGTTCTCTCCCTTTTAACATTATTGTTATTCTTATTTATCAAATATTAGTTTCTTTTTACTCCTAAATTTCCAATATTATATTTTTATTTGTTTAGTGGATTTAGGAAATATTTTTTATTGAGTTATTTTTTCATAAATTCAATTACCAATTTTCTTCAATATATTGAAATTCTTTGAAACAATCAAATGTCAAGTTTCCCTTATTATAATTTTCTATAACTTTCAATTTTGATAATGAATAGCATATGTGTATTTATTATATATTGTATAAAATTAATCTTTTATGAACTTAATATGGTATATATGAACTGAACATAGATTCACACCAATCGTTTGACAAACATATATGAAGATGGAGTTAAAGAGATTATAATGTTTACAAAACAGAATGAAGAAAACCATTTTAAAATATTCTTTCCATGTTTATATTGTTTTATTCAAGAAAAATTTGTCTGGATGAGTTGGAAGAACATTTGATTTATTAGGGAATATATAAAATATATAAATTATGGTCTAACTATGGGGGAAAATTGAATTTCAACATCTATTGGGTAGATACTATGGATTATAAATCATTTGATATGAATACCTTGTAAAATAGGATGGAGATCACATGGAATAAATGAAAATGGAAATTTAATATAACCTTCATGATTGTCCAAAGTTATTTGAGGAGTTAAATAGATCTTCCAAGAAACCATTTTACACTAATTGTAAAAAATAAACCACATTGTCAGCTGTATTGATGTTATATAATTTGAAATCTGGAAGCAGATGGAGTGACACCAGCTTTATAGAACTACTTGGTCTTCTGAAAGTGATGCTACAAGAAGAAAATGAACAACCATGCCGAACACATGTAGCTAAATGAATGTTAAGTTAAATGGTCATGATCCACAAATAAATAAATGATTTTCCAATTGATTTCATATTGTTTTTCAAGGACCATGAACCACTCATAAAATTCCCTAAGTATGGCACATATCGATACAAGAAAAATGAATGAAGTACTTCAAAATATATATGGTACATTAGTATTATTCTATGATTCAGAAGACTATATGGATGTCTGGAAACCGTGAGACAATTTACAAGGAATGAAGATACAAGAATTAAATATGGGATCTGATGTCATCCAATAGATTCTCCTGAGTAGAATAAAACTGATCCCAAGTTTCCTAAATTTAAAGGTATAATGAGAAAATTTCGTCTTGCATTATCTATAGATGGAATAAATCCTTTTGGTTTACAGAGTTGTACCCACATTACATGTACCTTCATTTTGGTAAATAACAACTTTCTTCCATGGTTATGTATGAATCAAAAATAAATTATGTTGTCTTGGCTTATATCTGGACCAAAGAAACTTGGTAATGATATTGATGTCTATTTGGATCCATTGATCGAAGATTTGAAATTGATCTGTGATAAAGGTGATGAAATCAATGATTCTATTAGAAGGAAAGAATTCACATTGAGGTCCATGTTTTATGGAATGATAAATTACTTCCCCCCTTATAGAAATTTAGTATGCTATATAATTAAAGTAATGTTGGGCTGTACCATTTTTAAAAAAACACTCATACTTTGTTAAGTTGAAACATTCCTCGAAGAATGTATTTTTAGGAAATCAATTTATTTTACCTCTATGGAATAAATATCAATCATGGATGAAAACATTCAATGCGAATATTGAAAAAGGTAAAACACTTTCTCTAGCAATGAGAAATTAACTGTAGAAAACATTAAAAATGATTGACTATGTTTCAGTAAACCTTTTTTGAAAAAACATACAAAACCAGTTTGGAATAAGAGATCAATTTTCTTTGAATTACCATATTTTAATCATTTTTATATTATCCATATTCTTAATTTCATGAATGTAGAGAAAATTTATTTGATAGTGTTATTGATATGTTAGTAAATGTTCATGATAAAACAAAATATAGCATCAGGGCTTGGTTGGACTTGATTGAAATGGGGATAAGGGAAGAGTTGGAACATGTGAAGTGTAAAAGGAATAATTTTCTTCCTCTAGTAGCTTACACTCTATCTAGATAGGAACAATTACATTTTTTTTCTTTACCTTACTTGTGTAAAAGTTCCATAGGGATATTCCTCAAATATCAAGAATTTCATGTCAATTAATAATTTGAAATGACAAGGAATAAAATCACACTATTGAAATGTTTTGACGAAAGATTTAATACATGTTTCTTTCCATTACATTCTGCCTCAAAATGTAAGGCATACAATAACCAGAATATGCTTCTTTTTCAAATCCATATGCAGTAAATCTACAGACCTAGTAATGTTTTCCATCATGAATAAGTAGATTGCAGTCATATTATGTGAATTAGATATGTTCTTCCCATTATCATTCATTGATATAATGGTACACCTGATGGTTCACTTGGTTAGATAGGTTCAACTATGTTGTCTTATCCATTATAGATGGATGTACCACATTGAATGGTACATGAATATTTTAAACGGGTATGTTAAGAATCAAAGTCATCCAGAAGGTTGTATTGTAGAATGATATTTATGGATATAATTAATTATGTACCGATTACCTATAAAATGTTGAAAGCACTGGTCTCCTAATTTCTCATCACAATGAATGACTAATGGGTAAATGGAATTCTAGAAGAGATGTTGTTACAATTCCCTTTACAGAGCAGGAGAAAGAAAATATTTACATATTACATAATTGTGATGTTTTTGATCAATATTTTGAATCCCAAAAAAAAATTCTTATAGATTTGAATCCATTAAGGGATAAAGGATGGATATCAAATACATATAACAAATATTTTATAGGATGGTTCGGCTATAAAAGTTATAATAAGTTATCCCAAAAAATTCAATTTCTAAACGGGTTAAATGGCTAGCGAAAGGACCAAATGCAACTGTTATATTTTACACTAGTTTTGTAATCAATGGTTATACATTCTATACAAAAGAACCCAATGACTTTAGTATGATGAAAAATAGTAGTGTTACTCTTGTGGCTGAAGCAATGCATATATCTGGTTTCAATGATTGAAATCAATTTTTTTTCAAAAAAATTCATATTTTGGTATTATGAAACAGATATATGAGTTGGAATATACAATATTTCAAGTGGCTCTTTTCCATTGCAAATGGGTAGAAAATATAAATGCAGTGAAAGTTAATGAAATGGGATTTGTGGCGGTGAATTTTAGCATAGAATGGGAATAAGATGAGCTATTCATAATGACATCACAAGTAGTGAAATTATTTTATGTACCTGATCCAAAAAAACAAGAATTGTTCAATTATACTTCTGGTGACTAAAAAAATGTTGATTAGGATGAAAATTCAATCAAGGATAACCCTTTCATTAGGACATCACAATCTTTTAATTTCAGTCCCAATGTAGAAAATATCTTGTATATTAGAGGGTGACACAAGGAGGGGATTTGGATTCTCAAAAGAGGAACCAATCCATGAAACATTAAAAAAATATAATTCAATGAAAAGGTAAATTGTTTTTATATATATTATGCTTTACTCATAATATTTTATGTTCTCTACTGCATTAACATAGTATAAATTAAATGTTTGACTACTTATATAGACAATGTCTTTTGCACATGATGATGTTATATCCCTCATAAGAACAAACTGTAATGAAGGGAACCCTTTGGATAAATTAAAAGGTAATGTTACGATATAATTTCTCTATTTAAAAAAATTATATAATGGAATGTTGACTTAATTTTCATTGTTCCTTTTAGATTTCAATTATTTTAAAAGATTTATGTCCACCTGTCATTCCTTTTCAAGAAGATAAATGATGCTGTCTCTATTCAATCAAAATTGTAATCTTGTTGTTTTCATAGTAAAATCATTATCCATATAATTAATGTATTATTTCATATATATGTTTAATTTATTTCTTTTTAGTATTACTCACATAATAATTATTTTCATATATAGGTTGATTGTTTTGTTCAACTTGTGGTGCTCAGTACATATTTCATTCCTTTCTCCACAAAAACTTCCACATACTTTTTCTCCCTCAAAACATTTTCACCCCTACAGTGTTGCATTTATCACATTCCTTCATGTTCTTTCCACTTCTTTTTTAGGAAGAGAAATGATGCTACCTCTACTCAATTACATTGGTAATATTATGTATTCATAGTAAAATCATTGTGCATTAAAATAATATACTGTTTCATATTTTTGTTTAATTTATTTATTTTTAGTATTAATCACATAATAATTGTTTTTTATATAGGTGGATACTTTTGTTCAAGTTAGGGTGCTTTTTCTATCATTCATGACTTATGTACGAGAACATTCACATAATTATTCTCCCTCAAAACCTTTTCACCCCTATAGTGTTGTATTTATAATTTTCCTTCAATTTCTCTATACTGCCTTCATAGGAAGAGCAATGACGCCACCTCTTCTCAACGATAGAGGTAGATTTGTTGTTTTCACAGTAAAATCATTGTCCATAGAATTAATGTATTATTTCATATTTATGTTTAATTTATTTATTTTTAGTATTAATCACATATTAATTTTTTTATCATATAGTTGGATTATTTTGTTTGAGTTAGGGTGATTTTTCCATATTTCATTCTATTCTACACCAAACCATCCATAGACTTCTTTTCCTACAAAACCTTTCAGTCATATAGTGTTGACATTTATCACATTCCTTTATGTTCCCTCCACTGCTCAATCAGAGAGGTAATTTTGATATTTTTATATTAAAATATTTTTTCATATAATTAATGTATTATTTCATATTTATATTTAATTTATTTATTTTTAATATTAATCATAATAATTGGTTTCTTATATAGGTTGATTATATTTTGTTCGAGTTAAGGTGGTTTTCTTAAAATTGATCAAGTAGTGTTGGAAGGCCAAAAAATAAAGTCAATGGAAATTGAGGTAACATTGATAGTTAGGATTGTTTTTGAATGTATGTATTAATTTTCATTTATTTAATTGTATAAAATAGTTTTTGAAATGTATATAATATAGTTAGTTTTTTATGGTATTTGTGTAGTATATATAATTTCATTTGAATTTTATACTGGGAGTTGTTTTTGTGGATATTTGGAATGTTTTTGGTGTCATTATAGTGCTTATGGTGCTACTATGTGATGTTACAACACACTATAGTGGTTTTATAGAGTTTTGTTACAACAATCTAATATATGACTCTTTATTAGTGCTTTTAAAAGTGATGATAAATAACAAATTTATCAACACTTTTAAAAGAGCTAATAAAGGTCGCATTTGTTAGCACTTATAAAATTAGTGATAAAGATCTAATTTATCACTACTTTTATCTGCACTAAGAAAAAGTCCATTATCAGCACTTTTAAAAGTGCTGATAAATTTCCAGGGATTTTAATTTCACTCATTTAGTAAACACCTTTCTAGTGCTGATAAGGACCATTCAAGAATTGTTAATGGTCTATTTTTTAGTAATGTATACCCACAGTTCTAAACCATGTGTATATGGTAGTTTTCCAGTAGGGCATCATTCAGAATATTCATCAGGTGAGTATCCTTAGTGAATATGGTCACATAAGACATCACAATCGATATCTAACAAATGGGACTCTATCACATGCTTAAAGAATTAAGGAGTAAACACCATCGACTGCTGAAAAGGTGCACCCTCCTGCTCCATCGGGGTCAGCTGTAAAGAGAACAACTACTCTGAAGCTTCTTTCCCTATGTGATCCTGAGACTTTATACTAAGGTAATATTCTAATTTTTTTTAATTTCCAAGAGTATAGACAATCTCAAAGTCATAGTCCTTTAGAAACTCCAAACAGTGCCACTATCTCTTGTTTAGGTCTCTCTGCGTGAAGACATATCTGAGACTCTGATTGTTTGAGTAAACTACAAAGATCTCTCTTAGAAGATAGTGGCTCAACATCCTAAGGGATAAGAATACTGATACTAGATCTGGATCATGAATTTCATATTTATACTCATGGGATCTCAACTTCCTTGACCCATATGTGATAACCACCTTCTATTACATCAACATGTAGTTGAGCCCAGCTCCCAAGTATCACAATACACTACAAACTTCACACCTTCCTCGGGTAGTCTCAATAATGGATAACATGTCAACCTCATCCTTAACTCATCAAAGGCCCTCTCTAAATTGACAGAGTAGGTAAAAATTTTCCCTTAACAGATCAGGGTGGTCAAAGGGGTTGCAATCCTAGAGATGTATGCCACAAAACTCCTATAGTACCCCGATAGACAAAGAAACCTTCGAACCTCTAACACACTATTTGGTGAATCCCAAGAAATCATTACATTAATCTTTTCTAGGTAAATGTCTAAACCATGCTCTGAAATGACATGCCTTAAAAAGTGAACCTCTTGTATCCAGAACTATCAATTTTAGATTTTTTAGTAGAGACGGTGCTCTCAAAGAAAATCATGGACCACCCCCAAGTGTTATGCATGCTTCTCCTATATTGTAGAGTAGAAGAGTATGTTGTTGATGAAGAAAACTAAAAACTAGTTCAAGTACGGTTGGAAAACATTGTTTTTCAAAGCCATAAACATGAAAGGGGTATTCATCACACAAAAGGGAATTACTATGAAATCATAGTGTCTATTACAACAAAAAATGCTAAATTTGGAATATTATCCTAGTAAACACTCAATAGGTTGTATAAAGACCTAATATCGATATTTATGAACTATCTCCCTAGTCGCATCTAGTTAAAGAGGTCATCTTTTCCCAACAAGTATAACTTATTATTTATAGTTTTCTAGTTTATGTTAGGATAATCCATGCAAAGCCATAAGCTCTCATCTGCCTTTTTCATGAACAACATAGGGTCTGCCCAGGGGGACACATTGGGTCTGATGAACCCATTATCTCGAAGGTCCTCTAACAGTAACCATAACTCCTGAATCTTGATATATTCCATCTGATATGTCGTATAGAATATCAGATCAATCCCGAGACAAAATTTGATGAAAAACTCAGTCTCCTACCTCAAAGGTAGTCATGGAACATCCTCAGGGAAAATTTCCATATAATACTCCATAACTGATGGAAATTAGATACTTGAAGAGCCTTCTCCACTAAGGTCTATACTTTCCAACTGATGGGTGATATACTGAAGCATTCTACTCATAGAACTCAGTTGTCCTACCATGAGACCCTTATCACTAGAAAATGAGAATCTCATATCATTGGTGTGTAGGAATCTAACTCGTCTCTAGTGATAGTAAATCAGGGTCATACCATTGAAATCTCATCCATAAACATGATGATGTCACAAGGTTCCATCCTCATGATCAAAATGTCCCATGTAAACCTTTCCCCACCAATAGATAGGTCTCAATATCGAAAGATATATGATACCAAAGAATAATTCCTCGTGGGAACCCCAAGATGAATCTTCTAGTATAACACCACAAAGGGGAGCTCCATATCTCTAGAGAGAAGTATAAAGATAAATTAATGAATGAAACATATTTCTACTAACAATGAATAATGTTTCGAAAATACACAAATCATACCACTAATATTTTCATGCACCACGGGGTCATAAACATCCACAGCCCGTAGCTATCCACAACCCCAACTTCCAGATCCTTGAACCTGACATGGGATGTCTGGTGGTGGTGGTAGAAGGATCTCATAGAAAAGAAATCCACCTATATATTCTCTTACTCCTTTTCTAGATCTTCCTATATGGGGACCACTCTATCCCCGCATGAGATATCCTTGATCATGGCACTGCCTCTACTATGGTGAAATGGAAGATATCTTATTATGCTGCTCAAAATGTCTATTAAGGAAGTCATGTGCTATGTTACCTCACCCATAATAAATAAATCACCACCCCTTTCTAGGCTTCCCTAGTTCTTTTCTCTTCCTTTTTCCCATTCGATATCATGCCTGCGCTTGTCGCAAATGGTTTTCCTGCTTTGAGATCCCACCAAATGGATCCTGCGAGTTGGTATAGTTGAATAAACTTTGTGATTCCCACTAACAACTCATGCAACCTGATGTCCCTCTGACAGAATGTTCTCTACCACCATAGCCCACTCCAGCACCCCGACATAGGTGGGGATGCACAAGGACACAATGCTAGCCTAGATCTAATAGCAGAGTCCCCAATCAATGTTCCTTGCTTAGAAGTAGCCATCATAGATCATGTCAAGGGATTACCAAGTAAGGGATGTGAATGTTGATGTGTACTAAGCCACCATCATCCCTCCCTCTAACAGCTTCATTGGCTCTTGGATCAAGACTGAACACAAGTATGTGGGGCAGTACTCCTCTTAGAACAGGTGCTGAAAGTCGGTCCATGTGAGTGTCGACTCATCACGTATCTGCGTAACAAGAATCCACCAATTCCATTATGCTCCATGGAAAATGATAACTGCTATTGCACACAATTGATCCATCTAGGTAAAAAAAATCTTGAAGATACATTCCATTGAATCTAGATAATCCACGGATGCTTGAGGATCTGGATCAAGACAGAACCTCAATGGTCTCTGGAGCTGGAGCTTGCGAAGCATTCTAATCATGCATGCATCCTCATCCTTATCCATTGGAATTATTTACTTATCAATAGGTGGAGGTGATACTACCCTTCCTCTTGGAGGAATGGGATCATGGGATGAACCCTAAATAAGGCCTCATCGCTCATTATTTAGTCTTCATGAACCGAAACTGGAATCCTTGCTGGCTATCATTGTAGAGTAATGTTGAGATTTATCAAGATGTAACATGGTTAGATGAGTATATATATATATAATAGTAACGGGGATCTGAAACAATAGGGATAATCAAAGAATGAATACCGTGTAATGCATGTACCATTGATCCTTATATCTAATTTCTCAATATGTGGAGTCAACAAGCAGGTAGTCAAAGTCCTAGTGAATGGATACGTTGACTGCTACACCATTAATCAAATCCCTGGCCTGAGATTCTCACTCAATACACTTTGAAACGATTTCCCAAAACCCCAACCAAATCCTCATAAGGTAATGTTTGAAAAACATCCTGAGGAAATGTAATACCCTGACCCCAAAAGCCTGAAGCCTGTGGATTATTTTAACACATTTTCATGATTACAAGTGATGATTTCCCGAAATACTGATCATTTTAGTGTTATTGGAAAATAGAGTACATACATGAACGTTACATTACACATTAGAAAATAAAACACAACATAAATTATCCTTTGAGAACACCATTAATCCTCTAGATTAACCCTGAATATCAATCATAATACACTTATTGGAATCCTGGGAAAATAAAACATAAGGAAAGGGTGAGCTTAGATGCTCAATAATAGTAAAAAATACAATGGATGATAACAAAAACATTAGGCATGGTGAATAATTGAAAACACATGCCTTTAAAAATAATAAAAATTAACACTTTATGGCTGGAATATGAGCTGAGTAATAATAATCTAAGAAAACATAGTCATGGGTATTATACTAGTTGAATAACCACATGAAATATCAGAAACTAATCTCATAATTGTGGAATTCATAATGCAAGACATCATAATAACATTGTCAAGGCCTCGTTTCAAGACTACGAATAAGATTTTGTCAAGGCCTTGTTCCAAGACACTAGTTTGTCTCAAGAGACCAACCTATGCATAAACGAGCTATAGCGGACTCCACCCATCACTTACTAAGTCCAATTCATTCCTCAAATGAAATGGTGAAAACATAATCTAGACATTCGTACTAAAACTAGAATACAAAATGTCAATAATTTAACCAAAAACCCTGAATGGTAAAAAAATAGCACATCCATAGTCAAAAATAACTCATTAAATACAATATGGAATATCGTATTATAATAAATTAACATTAATTGAGAATAATGAAGGATATTTACATAGATTAAAATAATCATCAAAACCATTTGAGAGAAATATTCCCATTTTTCTTGAAAACATTTAAAAGTCTCACTATTTATCAAGAACCCATTTAAAATAGATTTTTGAATCAAAGTATCCCGTACCACTTCAAAAATTTTAAAAAGAAATTTAAATTTTTAAACATTACTGTCCATATAAATAAGCCCTTAAAACCATTTTTAAAACATTGACATTAATGAGAATTATTTAGAAGAATAAATATATAAAAACTTTAAAATGATATTTTAGTTAGAGTTCCTAACCAAAAGAGATACACATGATAAAAATTAATCGAGGTAATCAAAATTTTATAATATCATTATAATAAAGGATTCATAATATAATATGTCAAATTACATTATATACACCATAAAAAAGTGAATTGGCATATAAAAACAAAGAAGTCTCAATGGAATGTAAATTGAGATGAAATAACCTATAAAGACCATATCCTTAGGTTAAGGATAAATCAACAACATAATTATGTGTGAAAAATATAAATTCACTCTATATGATTGGATATTCAGTGTAAATCATTCAGAGGACATTCCCACATATTCTTGTAAATACAACACCAATGACTTGTATGTTTAACTCAATGAATGGAAATTGAGTTAAGATTACTCTTATCATGTTCATATCAATGACTTAAGAAATTATAAATGGAGTGATTATGTGTATCAAAAGTATATCAACACAAAGGGGAATGGAAATTACTACATAAATAATAAATAGTGATTCCACACTAAATCTTGGAGTATAATAATCAAAGAAGTATGTGTAAATCCCAATGAGTGGAAATTGATTTTTGAAATTCCCTTACCAATTTGGTAACTCACGAAACATATACCCCATGAAATAAGGATCATACAATAAAGATGTAAATTCCCATAGATTAAATTATGTTAAACCATGAATACAATCATGGGTAGTACATACAACACACAAAAGGAAATAGTGGCTAATATAACATGAATCTCCCGGGAATAAAAACTGAGATGAAAAACCCTTACCATATTGTAATCAATCGAGTCGTATGAAAAAAATTTAATAAACTCAAATTTAATCAAATAATAACATGAATATAAAGATAAAAATGATAATATATGTCAAATTATAGTACTAAATACTCCACATGAAATAAATAAGTGGAAAACAATGGAAATCGCACGAAATTATGAGTGAGATAAAAAACCCCTTACCTTGTGTCAGACCTGACCTGTTCGTTCTTTAATCTCATGAATAAAAAACTAAAATTAATTTCTACTTTCTTGAGAAATTTTTTAAAATATATTATTTCTTTTATATCACTTATTTTCATTTTATAAACATTATGTACTCATTTATGTTAATAACGGCCATTTTGATGATATTTGGTTCTTGAGTCAAAAGTAAATTTATAATTACATGTTGTCCATGTGGTAAAAATTATTTTATCTCCAGAATGATATTCATGATTTAGATAACATAAATATCCTATTTACCCAATATATATATATGTATTTGTAATAGTACATAACATTTGGAGATAAGAAATGAAATGCACCATTCAAGGAGATGGTAAGTCGTACGTACACATGAACGATACTATCATTTCTAGTTCGTCTTTTAATTGAATTAATACTTAATGCTACATAGATATATTATAATTATAGTATAATATCATATATAGATTTAGTAACTCCATTATTTATATGTTCCATGTATTGAATAAACGAGTCATATCACTTTGAGGGGGCGGTTGTCCGCACTTCCTCAAATGAAATCATCACATTTACCCATTATGGAAACCATAAAGGTATAATATAAATTAAAAATAAATAATCATAGATAAAATATTAATATAATATATATCACCTATAAATAAAGTTCCATATTAATGGACACTATAAGAGGCGGTAGGAAATTATTGAACAATCATCATTTCGTGAGGTAGTAGTTCGCTGTCCATAGAAACAATATATTCTTTTCGCATTAGATGGAGGTCTGTGTAATTGTAGCTTGAATCATTATTATAACAAAAAAATATTATATTGAGGATACTTTTGTTGTTATAAAATAAACTAATAAAAGAGTTTAGGGGGTTGGAGAAGTAAAATAAAATAAGAGAACTTTAGGGAAGACATTACCTTAAAATTGGGTAACTCCTTCTGGTTAGAACCAAATGGATTTCTTGAAGTGCCTTATGCCTAAGGTAAGGCTTATAGGAATAAGGGAGGGATCTTGGGACATTATTTGAGAAGTGGATGGACGAGTCAAGGGGCTTGAGAGGTGTGATTAATGGGATAGACGTGAGGGCTTTAAATAAAGGGGAGGAGAGGCTCTTTAGGAAACAATGAAAATATTATTTTATTATATAATGATTTTTGGTTTCTAAAGGTCCAAAACACATTATGTTAGAAGATAAGAGGACTATTGTTAGAAATAAAATTATAAAATAAGAATTCTATAGGTTTTGGATACTGTTTTATTTTTTATAATCATATTTATTTTAATCATTTACTAACGCGGTAAAAACAATATCATTATTGTGTCATAAATAATTTTATTTTTATGATGTCTCAAAATTATAAAAAAATGCAATGATTAAGAAATAATTTTTTCTTTTCAAATAATATTTATAGTCTAAATGATAACTTATATAACCCCATTTAAAAAATAATTTACTAAAATATATTTGTTTATGTCATTTTTCCTTTACATTAAGTTAATTAAAATAAAGTGTCATTATCACTCTTAAGTGGCTCCATGGGGTCCCAAAAATAGATACAAGTATTCCCATGGTAGTCCAAGACTCATCCAATAAGGTTATGACATGTGTTAAGGTAATTTTGTATTATTATAATATTCGTTTTACATTGAATTTCCTTATTTACCTTTAACCGCGGTAAATAAAAGTCAAAAGTTACTATTCACCAAAAATTATTTTCATATTATTGAGCCAAATTTTACTTACTAATACCAACCATGTCTGTCAGAGTTTACAAATTCAGTTCAAAAAAGCCTTAAAATTTCATTTAAATGAAAAAGTCAGATTTTTAACTACTACTTAGTGGTTTCACTATTCATAAAAAATTTATGTTTTTTAAAAAAATACCAAAAATTCTGCTTAAGCTATATTTGATCTTCCAAATTCAAAGATGAATTATATTTTACCAAATTAAAAACATTGAAGTTTGATTAATTAATTTAAAAATAATTCCCATTGTCAAAAAATAAAGTGAGTATTTAGGAAATATTATCCATCAAAAGATCGACACATGTTTATGTTCAATTTCAAAGTGAAATTACTTACAATGAAAAAATTTGGATTAAATGGTAAAAATATAATCTAATTAAACATAAAAACCAATTATTAAGGTAATATAACCATAAAAATAAATTAGATTAAAAGGTAATTTTTAATTTAAATATAGTATTTCTTACTATTTATAAAAAATGAACATTATTAGAAAAATACCAATATTTCATCCAAAGTAAATTTTGATGTCCCGATTCTAAAGAATAATTTTATTTTTTCAAATTGAATTTGTAAAAGTGTAAAATATTGGATTTAAAAAGGGTTCTCCATTAAAAGGTGGTAAATTTGCAATTTTTTTGAAAAATACAATTTTTTTCTAAAAAGTTGAATTTATTATTATAATATGTCTAATAAACACATAATATATAAGTTAAAATTATATGGTGTATAAAAAAATTCAAAATACAGTTAATACTATTCATAACGGTTTTTTTGAACGGCTAGTGTGGTATGTCATCGTGTGCTCAAACTCGGTGTTGTGTGTGGTGCAAGCTATTATATTACTTTACAGTGATAACATACTATGAAATCATGGGGTGTTACATTATCCCCTACTTCAGTAAATTTTTTCACCACAATTTATGCTTAGGATTAAAAACATGGGTTTTGACATTTCAAAATATCTTAGTTGTAATCCCACATCGAAAAATGGATTAATGAGGCCTCTATTTAAAAATAATGAATGATAAGTATGAAGGTTACCGAAAATAAAAAATTTCAGGATTCCATGTTGGAAAACATGGATATGGAAAATAAATCTATCCATAATGTTTTGATAGATAGTGATCAAGAATATTATTATGAGAAAGATAATGATTTTAAAGCCATAAACTTGTGATGGGTTGAAAGGTCTTTGATTACCTAGTAGGAAAAGTAAAAGGGAAATTTTTTGTTTTAAGTTTATTTTCATTATAGTGAGGAATTTATTTATGATATTAACTAAGATCATAAGGAAGTATACTTACTTTAAAAGTATAGTTTCATCCTTTAAAAAATTTCTACCATGAAATCATCTTTTCTCCAAACGATGAGTATTCAAGATGACGTGGTCACACCTGAAGTTCCTGAATCAACTTATAGAGAATCACATAATTCAAAAAATATAAACTATATATTTCCAACGTCTTTAGACATTAAAAAATACCAAAATTATTAGTACATGAGAAGACGATCCCTAAAAGGATAATCCTTTATAGAAAGAATTACTACTTTTAATCTCCAAATTAAAAAAAACAATACCCAAAGTTCAAAAATGATTATTTAGAATGAAACAAATGACCATAAAATTCTTATAAATAATCCAAACTATGTTTGGAAACCAAAATTCATAAGGATTTGATCACATAGTCTTCCAAGATAAATCTTATCATTTATCTCTAAATGACATCAACTACTCTTAAAGTCACATACTTAAAAGTAATTAATCTAATAAAATATTCTCTATGATTGGTTTATCATTTCCATAAAGAACATAAATTGCTATAAGTATACTATAAAAAATACATTCTTCCAAAATAGAAATCCACCATTACTCCTCAACTGAAATCCCATAGTATTTTATTTTCCATAGGCATATAGTTTTACCAAAAGACCGAACATCTTCCAAAATAACAATTATCACTTAATCATCAAATCATTTTCTTATACTAAGGATAATTCATAAGTTCCAAAAATCAACACATTCTTGATCCATAAAATCATTTAAGTAAAAATAATTAGTCATAATAACTAGGGACTTCATGTAGTCCAGTGTTAGGCGAAAAATCCAAATTGCACATTGGTAGTGGGTTCGATTCACTCAGCTTTGTCCAATGTGATAGGTTGTCACATGGCCTGCATGTTTCCCTTTTTAAAATACTATTTAATTTTATAATATTCTTAAATATGAGATAAATTCCTCAAAAATAACCCTAACATATTTTAATCATAAATGTTATCTCATACCTCATATTTCTATCCAAAAAGTAATAACCCGTTGTTGAACAGCTAGTTTGAATAAAACCAAAAAGCATAGTGTGAGTCATAAAATCATTTAGAGATTCTCATGACAACTTATTTTTAATCTGAAACACCTTAGGATTAACCATGGTAATATTTTCTCATCATATATCAAAATCCTTCAATTCAGTTTTTAATGAAAATTTGAATTATCCTAAGAATATCCCCCAGGAGTGTCGCAAACAAGAGTGCATTAAGGCCGATTGCCATTTACCAGGATACCCTGGGTTAAGCCCAAAACTCCCTATCAGAGTTTTCACTCCTAAGTATAACTATGCTAGAGCCGCCTCTACCTAATCCTATCCAGACACGGATGCATTGTTTGAAAAGTAAACAAAATCTCTACATTACAAAAATTATAGGAAGTTCTTTATACGAATACTCAAAGTCTATCTTAGGGTAATGTTCTCTAATCAGAGTTTTTCTAAATCTAGTTTCCACGATTTGTACTAAACTTCCTCTTAAACCAACCCTAACACCCCGACCCCAAAATCCCAGAGCCGGTGCATTATTTTAATACATTGGCTTGATTACAAGGAATCAAGTCCCAAAAGACCGATCAGTTTAGCAGTTTTCGAAAATAGATTACATACATGAACGTTACATTACACATTATAAAATAGAACAAAACATAAATTATCCATTGAGAACTCCATTAATCCCCTATCTTAACCTTACATATCAATCAAAATACACTTCTTGGAATCCTTGGAAAATAAATAATAATAAAGGGGTGAGCTCAGATGCTCTGTAAGAGTAATAAATACAATCGAAGATAACATAAACATTAGGCATGGTGAATAATTGAAAACTCATTCCTTAAAAATAATAAAAATGATCACTTTATGGTAGGAATATGGGCTGAGTAAATAATTCCATAAGAAAAAAAGTCATGGGTATTCTACTAGTCGAATAACCACATGAAATGTCAATAACTAATCTCATAATGATAGAATTCATAATGCCAGACGTCATAATCACATATTCAAGGCCTCGTTCCAAGACTACGAATAAGATTTTGTAAAGGCCTTATTCCAAGTCACTAGTTTGTCTCATGAGACCTACCAATGAATCAAGGAGCTAGAGAGGTCTCCACCCATCACATACTAATTCCAATGCATTCCTCATATGAAAAGGATGAAACATAATCTAGACATTCATACAAAAACTAGCGTACAAAATGTCAACAATTTAACCACAAACCATAAATGGTATAAAAATTGCACATCCACAGTCAAATATAGCTCATTAAATACAATATGGAAGATTTTATTATAATAAGCTAACCTCAATAGATAATAATTAAGGATATTGACATAGATGAAAATAATCATCAAAACTATTTGAGAGAAATATACCCCTATTTCTTGAAAACATTTAAAAGTATCACTATTTATCAAGAAGCTGTTTAAAATATATTTCTGAACCAAAGTGTCCAAAAAAACATTGAATATTTTAAAAGGAGTTTTAATTTTAAAACATCAATGTCCATATAAATAAATCCTTAAAACCATTTTTAAAACATCGACATTAATGATAAATATTTAGATGAATAAATCTTTAAAACATTTAAACTGATATTTTAGTTAGAGTTACTAACCAAAATAGAGACACTATAATACAAATAATTGAGTTAAAAAACGTTATAACATCATGAGAATAAAGGTATTCATGATAGACTATGTCAAAGTACAATATATACACCATAAAAAAGTGAATTTGCGTATAACAACAAAGAAGACTCAATGGAATGTAAATTGAGAAGAAATACCTTATAAAGACCATATCCTTTGGTTAAGGATAAATTAATGACATAATAATGTGTGAGAAATATAAATACACTCAATATGATTGAATATTCCAGGTAAATCAGTCATTGGAAATTTACAGAGAATCTTGTAAATACAACACCAATGACTTGGATGTTTAACTCAATGAATGGAAATTGAGTTAAGATTAATCTTATCAAGTTCATATCAATGACTTGAAAAATTATCAATGGAGTGATTATGTTTATCAAAATTATATCCACAAAAAGGGGGGTGGAAATTACTACATAAATAATAAATATTTATTCCTGACATAATCTTGGAGTAAAATAATCTATGAAGTATGCGTAAAGCCCAATGAGTGGAAATTGAAATTTGAAATACCCTTACCGATTTGGTAACTCACGAAAAATTCATCCCATGAAAGAAGGATCATAAAAGAATTATGTAAATACCCTTATGTTAATTTATGTTAAACCATGAATACAATCAAGTGCAGTACATTCACTACAGAAAAAGAAAATAGTGGCTAATATAGCATGGATTTCACATGAATAAAAAGTTAGATGAAAAGCCCTTACCATGTTGTAATCAATCGAGTCGTGTGAAAAAAAGTTAACAACCACCAAATGAATCACATAATACCATGAATATAAATATAATCATGACAATATATATAAAATGTAAGTACAAAATACACCACATGCAATAAATAAGTAGTGAACAATGAAAATCTCACGAAATTAAGAGTGAGATAAGAAACCCCTTACCTTGTGTCCGACTTGACCCATTCGTTCATTATTATCTTGAATAAAAAACTAAATTTAATTTTAAATTTATTAAGAAAATTTTTCAAATGTATTATTTATTTTATATCACTTATTAGCACGTTATAAAAATTATGAATTCATTTAAGTTAATAATGGTCATTTTGTTGATATTTGGTACTTGAGTCAAAAGTAAACTTCTTATAATTACATGTTGTCCAAGTGGTAAAAAATAATTTATCTCCAGAATGATATTAATTATTTAGATATCATATATATATTATATATCCAGAATATATATGTATTTATAACAATACATAACATTTGGCTATAAGAAATGAAATGCACCGTTCATGGAGACAGTAAGCTGTACGTACGCATGAACGTTAATATCATTTCTAGTTCATATCTTAATTGAATGAATAATTAATGATAAATAGATATATTATAATTCTAGTATAATATAATATATAATTTTATTAACTCCATCCTTTATATGTTCCATTTATGGCATAAAAGAGTTATATCACTTTGAGTGGGCGGTAGTCCGCATATCCTCAAATGAAATTATCACATTTACCCATTATGGAAACCATAAAGTTATAATAGAAATTAAAAATACAGAATCATAAAAACAATATAAATATAATATATATCACATATAAATACAGTTCCATCTCTATGGACACCATAATAGGCGTTAGGATGTAATTGAACAATCATCGTTTTGTGAGGCAGTAGTTCGCTGTCCATAGAAACATTATGTTTTTTCCCATTAGATGGAGGTGTGTGTAAGTTTAACTCGTATACTTCTCATAAAAACAACCTACTATATTTAGGATACTGGTTTTGTTATAAAATAAATTAATAAAAAGAGTTTAGGGGGTTGGAGAATAAAATAAAATAAGAGAACTTTAGGGAAGATGTTACCTTTCCCTTTGGTTTGAACCAAAAGGATTTCTTGAAGTTTCTTCTGCATAAGGTAAGGATTATAGGTGGAAAGGAGGGATATTTAGAACTTATTTGGGAAGAGGTTGGATGAGTCAAGGGGATTTATAGGTGTGAGTAATGGGTTATAGTTGAGTGATTTTTATAAGGGGGAGGAGGGGCTCTTTAGGAAACATTGAAAATTTTATTTTATTATGTAATGATTTTCAGTTTCTAGAGGTAAAAAACTAATTATGATTGAAGATAAGATGACTATTATTCAAAATTATATCATCAAATAAGAATTGGATATTTTTTGGATATTTTTTTTCAATTTTTATAATCTTATTTATTTTAATCATCTACTAATGAGGAAAAACTGCATCATTATTGTGTCATAAATAATTTTATTTATATGATGTCTAAAAATTATAAAAAAATACAACGATTTACGACAAAAAATTACCTTTCCAAGGAATATTTAGTCTAAAAAATAACTTAAATAACCGCATGTAAAAATTAATTTACTAAAAGATATTTGTTTGTCATTTTTTCCTTTACTTTAAGTTAATTAAAATAAAGTGTCATTATCACTCTTATGTGGATCTATGGGGTCCCAAAATTGACCAAAGGATGACCATGGTATTCCATGACTCATAAAATAAGGTTAGGATATGTGTTAAGAAATTTTTGTATTATTATAATATTCTTTTTACCTTTAATTACCCTATTTACCTTTAACCATTGTAAATAAATGTCAAATGTTACTATTCACCAAAAATTATTTTCATCTTATTGAACAAAATTTTACATACTAATAACAACCATTTATGTATGATTTTAGAAATTCAATTCATTAAAGGGGTAAAATTTCAATGAAATGAAAAGGTCATATTTTTAACTACTACTTAGTGGTTTCACTACTTATCAAAAATTGAAGTTTTTTAGAAAAATACAAAAAATTCAGAATAATATATATTTGATATTATGAATTAAAAATTATTTCTATTTTACCAAATTCAAATCATATAAGATGGAATAATTAATTTAAAATTAATACCCATTTTCAAAACGAAAAGCATGTTTTTAAGAAATATTAACTATCAAAAGATTGACACTTTTTTATGTTCAATTTCAAAGTGAAATTACTTCCAATGACAAAAATTGGATTAAATGAAAAAAATGTAATCTAATTACACTTAAAAATAATTTAAAAAGAAAATATAACCTTATATATAAATTATATTAAAAGGTAGTTTTGAATTAAAATACTCTATGTCTCAATTATCATAAAAAATGAACGTTATTAGAAAAATACCAAAATTTCAACCAAAGTAAATTTTAATGTCCTGATTCTGAAGAAGAATTTTTTTTGTCAAATTTAATATGTGAATGTTTCAAATATTGTATTTAAAAAGGGTTCTCCATTAAAAGGTAGTAAAATTGCATTTTTTTTGAAAAATACATTTTTTATCTAAAAAGTTGAATTTATTCTTATAATATGTCTAAAAACACATAATATATATGTTAAAATTATATGGAGTATAAGAAATATAAAATCCAGTTAATTCTATTCATAACTTCTTTTTTTGAACGACTAGTTTGGTAAGTCATCGTGCGCTCGAACTCAGTGTTGTGTGTGGTGCAAGCTATTGAATTACTTTAAAGAGATAACGTACTATGAAATATTGGGGTCTTACAGGAAAGAACCTACCTTTGATACAAATATTTAAAGACCCAACCCAACCTAGGGATTGAGCTGAAACTACCCCAAACCCACCACCATAGGCCAATTGCTGGAAACTAACTCTAAAGGAATAACTAACTTGGGGATTACTTTTCCTAAGAACCTATACGAACACACCTGAATGGCCCAAAGCCCATAATTGTTTTATTGATTTTTGATAACCCCCCTTTCAGCGGATGAGGTGGAACACTTACAAGGCCCGTAGGCTCAAATATTACATGGCTCGTAGGCTTATGAGATTAAAGGACCCGGAGGTTTTAGGTAATTCAACCATACTATCTACAAGGAATTGTCCCTCCCCATCATCTACATCCTGATAGTAGCTCCCCAACTATGCATGACTGTCTGGATAGGCTTCCCGTGCAAGCACAGGCTGGTACCGATGGCATAGTCGAACCCTCTCATTATGTGAGGGATTAAAGGTAAATGAAGTAAAAATATTTAGTGAAACAACCATGCATGCAATCTACTATACAATACAAGAGTAAAATTGCATAAACTGAAAAGTATATTTTCAAAATAAATGTTTAACTAGAAATATGTACCAACCTAAATTTTTTTTAACTATTTAGATATTGAAACTCCAACATCCCAAGATAAATCCATAGTAGGCGGTCCATAATACCCTATATCCCTAAGCTCCTTTGAAGTCATGGTCAACCTGTCAGTCGTTTTCATAAGACACAACACTTGCGGGCAAAGCCCTTGTGGGGGTGAGTATATACATACACATTAGGAATCATATAAAGATAATTTGGGAGTGGTAAGAGATACAAGATTATATAAAGATAGTAGATACAATATACATTCAAAGAGAATAACTCAACCAAACCCAGAGTGAATGTAACCTCATCAAAGAATAAGGGGCTCAACATGGTGATTAGAGGAACTAAACATCGAGTATTTTCCATCTATAGTAGTACAATAGACTCATCCAACCATAATAAGTGAATCAAATAATGGCCATGGAATAATTTCAGGTCTTCACCTCTCTTGGAATAAGATTAACCTAGTCCTTGGTGTGGATATAGAAAAATATAGATATATGCTCAGTCCAAAGAATATCAAACAAGAGGGTAAGGGGATATCCATCTAATTTCTCAACCCGAGAAAAAGAGTAGACAATAGTATCAAAATTCCATCAATAATTCTCAGTATCCCATGTGTTTTCCCAAAAGTATCCTTCCAATTCTAACCAAGCCTCATCACCATGTCATAATGTTGAGGGGGAAAAAACTCTAGGTAGGGAACCCATTCCCCGGTACTACTAGAGGGTCACACTATGATAGTCACTAAGGAACTCCACTTCCCAGCCCCACTAGAGGTTAACACTTAAGAAGGTCACCGAGGAACCTCACTTCCCAACCCTATTTGTGGGTGACACTCAAAAAGGTCAACGAAGAACCTCATCGCCCAACCCTGGTAGAGGGTAACGTTTGGAATGTTCATTGGCGATCTTGCATGATCACTTCTATCATCCAGTGTCACCTTAGTACATTCTACACTCTAAACATTCCAAATAGACTATGGAAAGCTACATCTGAGGGAACCATCGTGTTATTTGTGAAAGAATACTAAGAATTGGAAACTCACATGCCAAAATATGAGTTCAAATGAAGGAGATACAAAATCATGAATTTTCCTAAAATGAATAAAAGGGGAACACAATATGTGAGGATACCCACACACTGTTTGGTCCCACTAAACCACCTAAACATGTCCATAAGAGGAACATATATTCTAACCATGTAAGAGTACATGCTGTGTTGATGGACTACACAGTGTTTTCAAGCTACATAGGATCAGACCATGTCCTTTTGCCCGTGTCTGTGTACCAAACCCCGTGTCTATGTCCTTACATATGGGTCCCTACCCGTGTGACCCATCACATAGGTTTTCCAATTGAAAGGGGTACACGATGTGTTGGGGAGATACATTCCATTCCATCCATAAGTTTTCTCTAAACCTTTTTCACCACACTTAATGGGTTACACGTCGTTTGTTCATCGTTGAACATGTCATGTAGTCGAGTTTTCTCCAGAAAAATATATCTGCTTCCATGATTCAGATCTGGAAATTCCATCATAGGTACCACCTCTACCCCACCCAGGATTAGTTTATTTGTCTATGATTCATAGATTCTATCAGTATCTCATCAATAATTGGCTCCAGAGGTTCGCCAGGGGTTCATCGCATGAAAAACTCATCACAGATCCTTCCACCTTTAATTCCTTGGCCTCTAATAACTAAAAATGTCCAATTCCATGAAAGTATCCAATATCTAGACATAATTCATATATATATTCCTCACTTGTGGTTCCTTTAGAATTTTAGGGGCCCAATCGGGCTCGGTACCGCCCGAAAAGGTTGAACTGGTACCGTATGGTCCAATCAGTGAAGAACACAAAGAAATGAGGTGGAAAAGAAAAAATCAAAAGGTTTAAGCATCATTGTAAAATATTTCTTGGCCAAAGATCAAGAATGGGAATCTAGTGTTAGAAAACAATTGAAAATAATTACATTTTTGTACACGGGCACATGAAATAGGTCCCAATTATCACAGATCCAAGAACAATGATGTATCTACTCAATCAGGGTAAAAAAGGGATTAAACCACCAATTAATGATTCATACTGTGATTATGAATTGTTCGTTGATGAAGAATGTGTTTACCAACAATTGAGAGATGTCATTATGTTCGATGTGTCCTGATATAATCTGATTTGACATTTCATCATCATCGGATGATATTTTCCAACAACGAAGGAAGGAAAACGTATAGAATTTTACTAAGACGCGTAGTGAAAATGAGGTGAATATGGTATCAATCACCTATAATAAAGTCAGACTCACACACAAAACCCCGACTCCTAGACCAAAAGAAAAAATGAAAAATAATGATTAATGAAAATAAAAATTAAACAATATAATAAGTATGTATCTCGAAAGTGTTGGAGAAGAAATGGTGTTGGCTCGGTTGAAAATCCATTAAGATGATGTGTTATAGATAGATATAATGAGTACCAAACTCCCCACCAGAATAGGGGGTCATGATGATGTGGAAGTGATGGAACTCCACTATGGAATAAATCTCTTTCCTATGGATCAGAGCTAGGGGAAAGATTATGAACTTTGGGCTGATGTAGATACACAAAGAATAATGAAGCGATGAAGGGAAATTTTTTTGGTGATAATAAGGTTAGGGGACGGGTAGAAAGGAATGGAAGGCTAGGCGACGGGTGTGTCATGCGGAGCATCTGAGAAGGAAAATTGGTTGGTAGTGGGAAAGAAAAAGGATCATGAAGAAAAGGCTAGTGCAACAGAACACGTGGAACTCAGGCCACACAACATCATGGTAATGGATGAGTGATAGTTGCATGGATCGTAATTGAATAAAACTAACACAAACTACAGAACCCAAAGCCACATGATTAGCACCAATCAATGGCTAAGAGTTCATGTGGGAAGAAGGTGGGATCAAACTAGTTCGGCCCACACCATCAAACCAAAATGGAAAATACAAGCCCACCAACCCAGCCCATGTGGAGGTCTACATAGAACAACAACAAAATCCTTATAATAATAGTAAAAAAAATTCTTGGAAACTTAAAATAGATTTTTTAAATTTGAAAACTAAATATAACAAAATTGATATGAGGTTTTGAGTCTAGAATATGAAATTAATTATTTATCATTGGCATATTGATTATGAATCGTTTTCATTTTATTTTGTTTTCTGTAATTTTGAATGATTTTATGTAACATAGTGTTTAAAACTAATTAATGATGAATAAAAATTAGTATCATGAGTCAATATTTAATTATAAACAATATTATTATCTGGTATGATCATTAAATCCAACCATGGGGAGCTTAGGTGAACTGCAGGTCTTGCTCAGAGGCAATAAAGCCTCACCGTTGTGTTTTTTCCCTTTAATTTAAATGAAAATAAAAACAATTATTTACTATAGTAGGGATTGTAATTATGTCAAATGATTATGAGAGTGGGATCATTTTTTTTGTAGAGCTTGGGTGTTTCTATGAATGATCTGACCTCATCCCAACAGTATTTTAATATATTTCTCTTGTATTTAATTTTAAATATTTTTTATAGTAAAAATATAATAATTATGAATGTGTATAATATAAACACAAGTAAAAAAAATGTATAAATTTTACTGATGATGAAATAGTATGACATTAAAGTCCAAATGAGAATGGAATTGAAGAAAGTGACATACGTAATCGTCCTGAATAGTCTCCAAAATATCCTTCGCATCCTTGCATATATGCCATTATTAATTAAATACAAAACATACCACATATATATCATCATCATGTTATGTGTGGGAGGGGGTGTCCCACAAAAGTATCATGGGGATGATGTATAGGGCATTATAAGAGCCTAAAAGGAGGACCCATTATGCTGTGTAGGAAATTATAAGATCCTCAAAAGAGGGCCCATAATGCTTCTCTACCCTAAAAGAGTTGGTATTGATTTATAAAAAGCATATCATACTCATCCACTAACATTATTTACATTTCAACCAAAATTTAGAAAATTCCTTGAATTTTTATTTGGATTTAGTAATTATGAATTTCAGTATTTTGATTGGGTTAATTATTATGTTTTTGGATTACATGAAAATTATGTATTGGAATTTGTCTCAAGTGGCTTATAAGAGTTTTTTGAGAAAATTATTTAAAATGATGATATTATATTGTTCAGGATAAGTAGGAACTAAGTCCGGGTCCCATTAAATTTTTCCTAGATTTCATATGAAATTATGAAATGAATCTATACACTCCAGCAAATGATCCTCAGCCCAATTGGTGAGGTATCCTTAAGTTTATCTAAGAGACAATGTTTCAAAACCAGGTAGAGGAATATTTTTGGGGTACTGTAGCAGTATTGTAGTAGGCACCGTTGCAGTACTATAGTAGAACAGTACACTGTGCGGGTGTTGTACTAGATCTATACACTGTACAAATAATGTAGAAGAAATGTACATTGTGCGGGTTTTGTAGAAAGCACTGTAGTAGTTACTGTAGCTGGTATTGTTCAGTACTGTAGCAGCTCGAACTATTCACCTTGGGCCACCAGTTTGGGATTGGAGTCTTTAAGGCTTTCGGGCCACCCAGGACATCAGGTCAGTAGGGATTTTGGGCCACCATTAAGACCTTTGGGCCACCTCAAGTCCTTCAGGCCACATGCAGTTTCCCCAGACATACTCTACAAAAAAAGAGCAGCCCTAGAAGAGGATTCAGAGCAGGTGTACTCACTAGGGTAGAGCCAAATTGAGTTTTCTGAATTAGAGGTTATGGATATGTCATTAGGACCAGCCTATGCTTAGACGGAAAGCTTAGCCAGATAGCCAAGCAAAGGTGAAGAGCTACTATCATGATGAAAATGCTGGGGAGGGGAATTTCCTTGTAGACAGTCTGGTTGAATTCCCTAAGACATTCAGGTCATGTAATCTCTTTAGCCTATGGGCCATATAATCTCTGAGCCTATGGGCCTTGTAAGGGTTCCCCCTCATCCCTTGAAAGGGGGGTTATCAAAAATCAATAAAAATGAATCCCTTTGGGCCATTCGGTCTAAATGTATATACTCAAGCACAAATATTTTTTGAATTCAATAATTAATATCACTATGATATATTTTCCCATTTTAATTTCATAATTAAAAAAAAAATATTTTATCAATGTTGTGAAATTAATTAATTTAATGTATAAAATTGAAATCATTCTTCAAATAATAGTATTGATTCTATAAATTTGTATTTAAATAAAATGATAGATTTTAATATTAGTCATTTGTTAAAAATTCTTCATAAATATTATGATTTTAAAAATCATTATAGGTAAAAGGGATTAAAAACCGCAACCACAGACATCAAGACAACTTATTGGGTCAAGAATCATCCTATCACACAAAAATGAAATAAATAACTAATTTTATTACATATTAATGGTCTGAATTCAATGTTTCCCAAGGACCATTACATTGACAAAATTCCCAACTAATTGTGCCCTAAAAGATCATCATGCATCAAACCAAGTCCCTAATATATTATCAAACTCCCCTCTCCATCAACAATAATCACACTGCATCACCAATATGAAGATCATCCTATCCATTTCTAAGAAGGCAGAACACCCCTCCACCCACAATAGAAATCTATTTGAGAGGAGGACAGATTGATGGGTTTTAGCACACTAATTACTATTTTTTGGTTGTTTTCCCAACAATGCCTACATATTGCCTCACTGAACCACCTGCCAAGTCATGTCATGTCATGTGACTAGTTGTGCTATGTTTATTATCATATATAAGGTCACTCCATCCCTCTTTGGAAGTATGGGTGGGTAATGATTGAATTGATAGATTCCAATTCATATATTGCTCTTTTGAGCATCCCTCTTGTTAACATGTGCATTTTTTCTGGTTTCACCTTTTGTCTTTCACATTGTGGTGTTTATCTCATCCCACCATGCTTCATCATACTTTCTTATGTGCAAGGGAATGATGTGTCACATAATTATTTCTATAAATGAGATGATAACACCAATCAACTACTATAGATCATTTGATATTTATCACTATCTAATGACATTGATAAATGAGGTACATTTATCAGTGATAACAAAAATTGATGATAAAGGGTACCTCTATTGGTGAAAAAAAACGTTTGTAGAAAAATGTGACGCTCTATTAGTGATTTTTTAGCACTAATAAATTACACCCTTATTAGTGTTTTTTAGTTCTCATAAAGGACCTTTATTACCATCCACATTTTAGTGATGATAAATGGTATATTTCATAAAAATTTATATATCATTAAAAAGATTATATTAATATATAAATATAAATATATTGATATAAATATAATATATTTTATTAAATATTTTTAATATAATACTAAATAAACATTTATATTTAATATATAAGAAATTTAGGGACAAATGGCATGTAAAATAATTAGAAATCAATATTAATTAATAATTTTTTAATTTTTATTGAGTAAAAGTAATTTAAGAAAATTTGGATGATATAAGTATTCAATAAATTATTCAATGATCTAGGATGAGTTGAAAACATTACATGAATTTCAATGGGTCATAACTTTTGATTTCGGTGTCCGTTTGGGCACTAACACATATCAAATCGAAACTTGTGGAAAGATCCATGACACTGTGATTGAGGAAAACTTGATACATCCTTTGTTTTAATGTCAAAAGGCATACAATTCCTAATAAACTATGTTTTTTATCAGGATAACCTGATTTTTTAAAATTTGATGTAATTTTAACTTCATTTAAGGGGGTCTTCTTGTCTAATTTTAGTGGTGGTTGTATTAATTACTAAAGTTTATTTTCATGTGGATATTATGGTGTTCGATTTTTTTCATTTTTTATATTTTAGTGTTATCCAGAATTAAATATATAAAAAACACACACAGATATATATATACACATACATATTTATATATATTAACATATGAAAATTTAATTTTCTAAATAAATATTTAATAATATTTACATGTAAAATATATTTATAATTTAAATATATAAGAATTATGTTAAAAAAATTATTATGCATTATATATATACACATAATTTTTTTGATAAAAAAATAAAAATAAAAATAAATACATCATATATATATTTAATCATTTATAATTTCATTCATTCTTCTGTAACTATTAATAATTATATGTATATATAAATATATAAACATGTTTTTATAAATGTGAGAATGTTGTGTATATACATATAAATGTATTTATATAAATATATCTTTAAATATATAATATACATGTATATAATGATATTATCAATTAATGTATTTATCCATATTATAGAAACATATTACATAAATGCATTTCAAATAAATTTTACTTTTATAAATACATGATAATAGATTTATATGTAAATATACAATTACATGTATATATATAAATTTATATGTAAATATATAAACATATTTAATAAATTTATTTAAAAGTAATTATATAATTATATATAAAACAATAATATAAATATTCCATTTAACAGCACGCAAAAAGGATTTTATTTGTGCTAAAAACGTGTTGTTATCTTTATTATTGATAGGGGGTCTCCCTTATCAGCTCTAGTTTATAATTTACAAAGGCCTCAATTTTTAGCACTATTTCTTGTACTGATAAACTCCCCCTTTATCAGTGCTAGAAATAGCACTGATAAAGTCTCAACCTACAGTAGTGTGATATTTGTATAACAGTACACATAGAAAAACCATGTAACCCTTGTATGAAAAATATATAATTTAATTGAAATAAATTTAACATCAAGAATGAGAATATACTATTATATAAATTACAAATGATGTTTGGTATAACTACATCTACAAATATCCACAAACATTTAAAAAAATTAATGTTTCATCGGCTTTGGTGCTCGTGACTCCCTCTTAAAAAAGCCCACCTATGGTATCAGTTGACGAAAAAATCACCTAAACAAAAGAAAAAGAATCTACCTATATAAAAAATGATATTATGTTATTAATAGTATAAGGAAATAAATTAAACATTAATATAATTGAATACATTAATAAAATGTCAATTTTAAATAAAAGGACACACTTGGAGTTATACTAGTCGAACCGTGCGTCGTATTTTGGTGACGTTGATTCCTACATGTAAAAAATGAGTTATGGAATGTTTTACTAAATCACCAAAACAATCCAAATGTGTTTTCATAGTTTTGAGTATTTCACTTATTCTTTTTACTACAATTAATATAAATTTTAAATAATGACACACTTGGAGTTATACCAGTCACACCATGTGTCACATTAAGGTGTGGCTAATTAATAACCATCAAAAATTACATATGGATTATTTTCATAAAGTATCAAAATAATCTGAATGAATTTTCTTGGTTTTCAGCAAGTCACTTAGTTTTTTACAAAAATTTTATCTCAAACTAAAAACAAACACTTTGAGTCCTACCAGTCGCATCGTGTGTCAGTAACACACAAGACTACTTCCTATATGTCATAAATAACTTATGAATCAATTTACTCAATTATACAAACAATATTAGTGTGTTTGATTGGTTTTGAGTGAGTGACACATGTTTTGAAGTAAAATTTAATTTTAAACTAATAATAGACACTTTGAGCCTTACCGATCACACCGTGCGCCAGATTGAGATTTTTTTGATCCTTACACGTAAAAAATGACTCCTGGATCATGTAAAGTATCAAAATAATGACAATGAATTTTATTTTTTTTAGTATGTCACTTATACTTTTTACTAAAATTAATGTCAGTTTTAAATAAAAATACACACTTGAAGTCATATCGGTCACACCGTGCATTGGATTGAGGCACGGTTTATTCCTAAATGTCACATATAAGTTATGGATTTTTTTACAAAATTATCAAAATAATGTGAATGAATTTTCTTGGTTTTCAGTATGTCACTTATTTGTTTCACTAAAATTAATGACAATTTCAAATAAAAATAAACACTTTGTGTTATATTGGTCACACCGTTCATCATATTGAGGTGAATTTTATTCCTATTGATCCCAAATTACTTATGGATAATTTTATTAAAGTATAACATTATTCTAATGTGTTTTCTCAGTTCATAGTATGCCACTTGTTCTTTTTACTAAAATTATTGTCAATTTTAACTAAAAAGACACACTTAGAGTTATAACAGTCTCACATGAATTTTATTGACATAGGACTGATTCCTATAGGTTATTAATGACTTATGGATCATTTTAGTGAAGTATCAAAACAATCTGAATGTGTTTGATCAGTTTTCAGTATCTCACTTGTTCTTTTTACTAAAAGTAATGTCAATTTTAAATAAATTGAAAAACATGGAATTATATTGATCACACCATGCATCAGATTGAGGTGTAACTGATTCTCAAATATCAAAATTGACTTGTGGATAATTTTTATAATGTATCAAATTAATCTTAATTATTTTGATCAATTTTCATTGTGTCACTTGTTTTTTTATAAAAATTTCAATTGAAACTGGAAACATGCACTTTGAGTATGACAACCCTTCTCATTAGTACACATTAGTTCTTGATTCATTACCTATATGTATACATAATACAACCCATTGGATTGATAAGTCAAAAATATTTGGAAATTAGACACATTAAATTAAAATTTAATAAAAAATAAATTCATCATCTTTATTGAAAACTTCCTTAACGTGTTAGTTTGTAAAACTACGTTGGATAACCTGGAGACATACATAAGAATGGGGTGATCTACAAATCCCAATATTGGAATAAACATAGCATAACATGAATAATTTAACATGTGTTAGACAATAGGAATATTTATGGGAGATAAAAGGGGTTAGAATCTTAAACATGAACTGTGAGGCATGATATAGCATGATAAAATAAAAGTAACATGGGAAATGTGGAAGCATCTTAAAACATTGTATCATAAACATAGGCCAAGGATAACTTCCAAATGATAATAATAGAAAAATTACCATAAAGGAATCAGGTTCACTCCCTTAACCAACATGACATATCATGATACTAAACATTACCCAATGTATTGGAGTGCTATATAATTTTGGGCACACCCATCACATTCATTTCATTCTCATTATTAAGTGTGCCACATAGATCATACAACATAGATTCATTCTTCATCATATTTTATTACAATATCGAGAGTATATAAGAAATAAATTCAAGTACCCAATAAAAGAAAAAAACATTCATAAAGGTGAACACCCTTGATATGAAATGGGTACGATTGTTCACCACACAACACTTTTGGAATTGAAAATTTCGGTGAAACTTTGGCAGCATACATTGTCATTTAAAGATTCATAAAATGGGTTGATGATAGAGAATGGGGTCTCCAATCATTTAAAAATAAAATGGAAGGTAAGAGGGATATATAATAACATATACCAACAAGAACACAAGAAAATTGACAGATATAAAATGAAATAGGTGCTTTAATGGAAATGAGAAGAGAGAATTTACTTAAAAAATTACAGCAAGGTAACTATAGCACCCCAAACTTTAATGGTATGTTTCTTCATAAATAATTTCAATTCACTAGATAGCCTATATTGTATACAATATTGAGTGACTATGAAATAAAACTATGTTATTATAATTATGTAAACAAGATAGTTATAACCGAGCCATTAAGCTTAATTTTTCCACTTTTGTGAATTGAATTTAAAAAAAAACGTACTCGATTGTGATCAGTATGATATTTTGAGTTTGATAGGATCAACATAATTTTTTTTGAATTGTAACTTACCCTTTTGAATGGTAATGTTACCCTTATGAATAGTGATATGATATTTATGAATAATTAATTGTCTAAATGAATAGTAACCTCACCCACAAGTTTATGAATAAAATTTATACCTCTTATAAATGAAAGTATGATATAATAATATTTGTTTAAATTTTTTTTAATAATTATGAGTTAGTATTTTTATGGGTAATAAATATTTAATTATAATTTTATAGATAAAAAATTTATTTAAAAGATAACTCATTTTCATAAAATTTATTCATAAATCAATATTTTTTTATCCTATTATTTTAGGATATTTTAGCGAGACCTTATTTAATTTTGCAGGGTATTATAAAATCAGTTATAATTTTAAAAATTGTATTTTTTGAGTAAATGGTGATTTTAATTGAAAACTAAATTTATCTTAGTTAGAAAATTATTTTCATAAAATGGAGTTAATTTTTGTATTCTACACATCAAAAATGGGTTGGGATTTTTTTTTGATTTTTCTGAAATAGTTGAATTTTTGGTGAATAGTAAAATATTGTAATTGACAATATAAATACACTATTACTTGAGTCATTAATGGTGTAAGAAACCATTAGTTAGAAATAAAATGCCTTATTTACTATATTTAGTCACAATAATCCAAAAAATTTCTTGTCTTGAGAAAAATAATAAAATAATTAATAAAATATTGAGAAATTACCCCTCTCCTCTAGTATAAATAATCCCCCCCTTCCTTTCGAAAATCACTCATTACACCCTTTCCAATGACTAATATATACCACAATAATCTCTATAATCCACTTAGAATAAATAGGTATTTCCAGAAGCTCTTGGTATTTCCAAAAGACCCTAAACCATTTCCCTAAGGAGGTTCTCGGGGAGGATAAATCAAGAGGTAAATACTTTTCCTTTTTCTTTTAGTTTCATTTCAATCTATTTTTATTTTCTTATCCTCTCCTCACCTACCCTGTAACACCCCCAGATTTCATATTGTGTTATTTCTTCAAAATAATTCAATAACTTTCACTACACGCAACGCCGAGTTCAAGTGCACCATGACTTACCAAACAATCCATTCAAAAGAGGTTATGAATAGTATTAACTAAATTTTAAAATTTATATAATCCTTATAATTTTAGAATCCAAATTATGAGTTTCTTAGACATAATGTAAGAACAAATTCATTTTCAGTATTGCACTTTTACGAACTTCTAATAGTGAACCCTTTTAAAATACAATATTTGAAACTTTTTGACTAAATGAGGACATCAAAAATTTAAAATGAATCATCCCAAGCTTCCACGATACGCTTTCCATTGAATAATATAGTAGCGTGTGTTGTACGCAACTTCGAGTTCTAACACACACCACAACCAATCAAACTAGCCATTATGAATTGTAATACATAATTTTTGAAATTATATATATTTTATAATTCAAAATGGACTTCATTTTTGGATTCGGAATATTGAATTTATCCTAGGGTGAAATTTTGGAACTTTTCAGATAACACTTATATTTTGATGAATAGTGAAAATTACTAAATTTTATTTAAAAACATCTTTTTTAATAGAAATAATTTATATTCATAAATTATGAATTTGAGTGGTTTTAAAGTATATTTAGAATAAATTTTAATCATTTAATACAATGTTTGTCATTAGACATAATTTCAAAATTAAACAGAACATAAACAAGTATCAATCTTTTGATAGTTATTATATCTTAAAAACACGCTTTTTGTTTTGACAGCGGGAATTAATTTTAAATTAATTTCTGCCACTTCTGTGTTTTGAATTTGGAAAAATGGATTCCATATTTTGAATCAGGATGTTCAAATTTTGTAAATAGGTAACTTTTATTTTTAGACATTTTGAATAATTACTTCAGTAAATATTTTATTTACCATGGTTAAAGGGTAAATCCAGTAAATAAGGGTTAAAAAATAATATTATAATAATAAACAATTACCCTAAAACGTGTCATAACCTTATTGGTTGATACAAGTTCTACCATAGTCATCTTTGGGTCGATTTTGGGACCCCATGGTGCCACTTGTAAGTTATAGATTCACTTTATTTTACTTAAGATAAAATGAATACAAAAATGAGACAAGAATATATCTTTTAGTAAAACAATTTTTACATAGTATTATATATGTTGGATTTTAGACTATAAATATTCATTAGAAAGTGAAAAATAGTTCCTAAATAATGGTATTTTATTTATAATTTTTAGACCTTAAATAATTTAACTTATTTAGGACACAATGATGATGTAGTAATTACCATAATAGTGAAAAATTAACATAATTGATATTATAAATACCCAAATAAATATAATTTGAGGCTTTTAATTAATTAAACTAATTTTCTAGGATAATATGACATATTAGTATTGATTTAATGGACTTTTTTTGAAGGAATCATTCTGTTATGAGTTTCACAAAAATCAACTATTGAATAGTGTCAAAATTGACATAAAAGAGTTTTTAAAACAAATATTATTTTATTAATTGATATTAAATTCATAAAAATCTAAGGTTTGGCCAAGAGACTTATATCATGATAGTTGTATCATTAATGGACCACATGGGGTTGCATGGATGTATATAGTATGTTTATTAACTATATAATATAAAAATACAAAGTGACATGGTAAATGTCAAACTAATTAACTAAGAGTTTAAACTAAACAATATGTTTAATATAGTAACACAAACCAGTCTAAATTCTATTTGTTGAGTGGTTTTAGACCTTTACCCACCTTAAACTTTAAATAATCAACTTTGTATCCATTAGAAACCGAATATTAATTTATTATAAATTAATATTTATAGCTTTTCCAAAGGTTCCCCTCACCCCTCTTATAAAAGGGCACTCCTCCTTCTCATTACTTCACACCTTCAAAGCCTTTTGGTTCGGCCAAAATCTTCCCACATACTCTCCAAACGTCCCTCACTACAACCTAGAGGTATTAGTTTGATCATAAATCCAACCAATGGATCCCTTTTGATCAAATCAAAAGGATGAACCCGAAGAAGAGGTAATGATTTCACCACCCTTTTTCAAGTTCTTTTCTTCTTCCACTTATTCATTCTTTGTTTTTACCATTCTAAAATAATAAATACATTATCATATATATACTATGATGTTATTATAATTATGGTACAACCATATTCATTACTCTATCCACCCTTTGAATAACATGTCACCATACGTGCATACGTACGGCTTACCGTCTCCACGTCGTGGTGTAATTGTTATTAAATATATTATTATTTAATGGGTATAATAATGATTTTTAATTCATGTAAATAATGAATATAACATGATAATTATTCTGTATATATGATATACCTTCCAATTATATATTATTTTAATATCAAAATAATGATATTTTCGCTCGGGCGTACGTACGGACTACCGTCTCCACGAACGCGATGAGATTCATTATCCATCATATCCATTCAAATATAATTATCATTTGATGATTTAAAAATAATGTTTAAGGACATGATATCATTATAGATATGAAAAATATACAACCTAACCATTACAATCATGTCTTACGTAACAAAACATATAAAAGAAAACGAGTAAGTTAACACCCGAAACGACGATAATACTAAGATATTATTAACAAAGAAATGTTAAAAGATCATATATGATATCTTATAAATATATATGATTCATGTATAATTTAATAACAATTATTTCACCATTATACAGGAGGTTAACCTACCCTCAACCAAGGAAAAGTACAAGGTAAGGGTTTATTTCACAATCTCTTCATTATCCGAGGTTGTTTATACGCAATTATCTACTGGGATCTCTTTATCAGCCACATCCATGTTCCATAAAAATGTATTTAAAAACATCTTTACTATTTACTAGAAAATGGGTTAATGTAATTTATACCCTTATGTGTTTTGAAAGGAATCTTTCCGTTGTTTTCCAAACAAGTCACTTTTAACCTTTTCGACAAATTTAAGGTAAGAATGTTTTTTTAACTTATACGGCGGGTGCGGCTATTTACCGCCGTTATAAAATCGTCGAAGATTCCATTAGAAGATTATAAGAATATTTTCAAAGTAAATGTTTTATTTTATACTTTTAAATGATTTCAAAATGAATATTTTAATAATTTGTGAAAGGTACTCTTTAGCAATATCATAATTTTAAATGTTTTAAAGATTTATCTTTCTAAATCATTTTAATTAATGTACATGTTTTCAAAATTATTTTATGGATTTATTTATATGGACATGAATGTTTTGAAATGACATTTCTTTTCAAATGTTTCAAAGTGGTATGGGACACTTTGATTCAAAAACATCTTTTAAATTACTTCCTTTATAAATGTGTGACTTTTCAATGATTTCGAGAAAATATATATATCTCTCAAATAGTTTTTATTTTCATCTATGTCAACATCTTTTGATGGATTTTAAGATTATTTGAAGTTGATTTATTATGATACAAACTTTTGTATTGTATTGAAGGTTTTGTTATATGTTTTATTGTGGATGTGTTATTTTTATACCATTCATGGTTTATGGAGAATGTGTTGACATTTCATATGCTAGTTTTAATACGAATGTTTATGTTACGTTTAAACCTTTTTCATATGGGAATACATTGGACTTAGTAAGTTACAGGTGGATCCTGCTTTAGCTCCTTGATGCATCGGTAGGTCACATGAGACAAATTAGTGTCTTGGAACAGGGCCCTGGAAAAATCTTATTTGTAGTCTTGGAACGAGGCCTTGGCTATGTGGTTATGATAGTCTGGAATTATGCATTCCATCCTTATGAAAGTGGTTATTGAAATTTCATGTGATTATTTGATTAGTAGAATATCCACGTGAATAAGTAAATGACATTATTTCATTTTATTTTTTCCATACTATGTTGAAGTTCAAGTTTAAAAGGCTTTTTTTTAGTTATACATTACCTTAAATGTTTATTCTTATTTATGAATGTTTCGGCTATATTGTTATCCTTTCTGGGCATTTGAGCTCACCCCTTTTCTATGTTTTATTTTTCCCAGGATGTGAAGAAGAAAATTAGAAATGACCTGCAGAGATATTATGAGGGGATAATAGTGTGGACTATGGAGACAATATGTTCTTGTAGTAGTTTTTCATTTTATGATGTAATGTAAAACATTATGAATATATCTAGTGTTTCCAAGGCTACTAAACCAATCGGTCTTTCGAGATTTGATCTTTCTTCTGATCAAGCCAATGTTATGTAACAGTGCACCGAATATGGATAACTGGGGTCGGGGAGTTATAGTTCGTATCAAAGGAAGTTTAGTACAAACCTTGGAAGATAGATTTAGATAAACTCTGATTGGAGCACGTAGACCTAATATGAACTTTGAGGATCAGTATAGAAGAACTTCCTAGAATTTTGGTATTGTAGAGATTTTGTGAGTTTTCTGAGCAATATATCCGTGTCTGGATAGGAGTAGGTAGAGGCGGCTCTGGCACACAGATGTACCTAGGGGTAAAACCCAAAAACACCACTTTGAGCTAGAATCGAACGAGAACTGGTGCATGACAACGGGCCTTACTGCACTCTTAGTTACGACACTCCTGTGGGATATGCTTAAGATAATTCTCATTTTTCTTTATAAACCATTATGAGGGGTTTATGAGTATATACTTCCTCAAAGGAGAAATTTTTATGATTATGGATTATATCCATAAACTATTTAATTTATGTTATGTGTCTTACAAGTTTGGGATTAGGTATTGTTATTCATAAACTAATCTAATGTATGCCATTGTTTAGAAATGGCACCCAGTAGAAGGAATGAGAACTCCAGCAATGCACATGATCCAAAGAGAAAGAAGGATCATATCTTTCATGGTCTTAAGCCAGAATTTATAAGAGAAATAGTCTCCCATGTATTATCATCATGTGAATAAATAATATCATTTGTTGATAAGATAAGTAAAGATTCTACTGAGTCCTATGGATTTGAAGGGAAGAAAGAGATGAAAAGTATGGAAGAGAGAAAGATGGATAAAGGGAAGGGGGAAAAGAAAAATTTTCATACATGTGATAACTATGGGAAGAAACACCCTAGAACTCTCCTGAAAGTAATGGGAGTTTGTTATAAGTGTGGAGGAAAAGGGAACAAAGTATGTGACTGCAAGGGCAAGAAAATGGTTTCAAATGTACAATGATTCATTTTCAAGGAGTTTGGACACTACGCTAACCTATGTCCTAGTCATCAGACTATGCCACAAATGATGCTATTGGATAATAATCATGTTATGATACTACCACAAATAAAGAGGAATTATTAGATTTCTTGTGTTGATTATGTCATTTGAGTGTTGTATCAACAATTTACTTGTTATAATAATTATGGAGTATATAAGGATTGTACTTCAGTAATATTTCATTAAGGACTTGAGATTGTGTGGAAAAAAGAAAAGTGACTCAATAGGAGGATAAATTTTTGGAAAATATATGGTTGAGAGAATGATAAACCATAAAATAGTTCTGATACTGAGGTCATGATTTTGGAATAATACATGATTGATTTGGATAAATTATATTGGATATTCTTGACTACCTTGAAACTGATTAATGATTTGTATATTCCATCATTGTTGGGGTTTGAAACATTTTTGCATTGAAGGAGTATATCTATCATTCTTTAAGGAATAAGGGATCATGAATGTAATCAATAAGGTTTTATGGTAATTCAGGATGTTGCAGTGTTTTAAAAGAATACATGATGAAGATTTTAACATGTTATTAGGCGGAAAAAGGATCTTTATTGTGTTTACCTTCCATATAAATTTTGGACTGAAGTATTTTGGATAGTTCTAGTTTGGATTATTTTGGATTTCCATAAAAGGATAACCCGGAGGTCGGGCAGCAACATGTCACGTCCGGCAAGGCCGTGAGACTTGAACCCAAAACCAAAGGGCGACAAGGGTGTATCACCTACCACTGACCCACGTGATTTCCAGGATTAAATAATGTAGTTTTTTTAAATATCTGGTAGATGAATTATAAATTCATTTTTTTGGAACCCTATATAAATAGGATAAATATAATATATTTTTTCGTTCTATTATCTTTTAGAGTGAAAGATGAGTTTTTGGTAGAAATTAGTTAAAGGATGGAACTCTACTTGTCAAGAATATATTTTTCTTCTTCTCTTATTCTATGAAGAAATTAATTCTTATACTTTATTTAAGGAATCCTAAAACCAAAAATGTGTTATCCTAATACCCTATGTTTTGTTGAACCGATGATACTTCAAATCATCATAGATTGATGAATTTAAGGACCTCAATTTTACACTTATTTGTGATAGATGACCTCAATCACTACCTATAAATATTTATGTTTTTCCTCCAATTATATGTCTCTAATTGCCACCAATGTTCTTCCTAATCAAGATCATAATTTCGTGGTGACCCTTTCATTTCTCTTTTCCTAATATTAAGACTAAATTTTAGTAACCCAATTTTCGATATGGGTTTTCCCATAAAGATATTTTCTATTTTCAACCTTTTATTTTCGAAGAACAATTTCAAATTGCGAGGACGCAATTTATTGAAGGAGGGGAGAATGTAACACCCCAAGATTTCATAGTGTGTTATTTCTTCAAAATAATTCTATAACTTGCACTACACGCAACACCGAGTTCAAGCGCACCATGACTTACCAAACAAGCCGTTCAAAAGAGGTTATGAATAATATTAACTAAATTTTAAACTTTATATAATTCTTATAATTTTAGATTCCATATTATGAGTTTCTTAGACATAATGTACGAACAAATTCATTTTCAGTATTGCACTTTTACCAACATTTAATAGTGAACCCTTTTCAAATACAATATTTTAAACATTTTAACAAAATGAGGACATCAAAAATTTTAAATGAAACATCCCAAGATTCCATGGTATGATTTCCTTTAAATAATACAGTAGCATGTGTCGTACGCAACTTCGAGTTCTAGCACACACCACAACCAATCAAACCAGCCGTTATGAATAGTAATAACTGCTTTTTGAAATTATATATATTTTATATTTCAAAATGGACTTCATTTTTGGATTAGGAATATCGAATATATCCTAGGGTGAAATTTTGGAACTTTTCGGATAACACTTAAATTTTGATGAATAGTGAAAATTACTACATTTTAATTAAAACAACTTTTTTAATCAAAATAATTTATATTGATAAATTATAAATTTGAGTGGTTTTAAAGTATATTTAGAATATATTTTTATCATTTAATAAAAGTTTGGTCATTGGACATAATTTCACAGTTAAACCGAACATAAACAAGTATCAATCTTTGGACAGTTATTATATCTTAAAAACACGCTTTTTGTTTTGACAGCGGGAATTAATTTTAAATTAATTTCCGCCACTTCTGTGTTTTGAATTTGGAAAAATTGATTCTATATTTGGAATCAGTATGTTAAAATTTTGTAAATAGGTAACTTTTATTTTTAGACATTTTGAATAATTACTTCGGTAAATATTTTATTTACCATGGTTAAAGGGTAAATCCGGTAAATAAGGGTTAAAAAATAATATTATAATAATGCAAAATTACCCTAAAACGTGTTCTAACCTTATTGGTTGATACAAGTTCGACCATAGGGATCTTTGTGTCGATTTTGGGACCCCATGGTGCCACATGTAAGTGATAGGGACACTTTATTTTAATTAAGTTAAAATGAATACAAAAATGACACACGCATATATCCTGTAGAAAAACAATTTTTACATAGGGTTATATATGTTTTATTTTATACTATAAATATTCATTATAAATATAAAAAGATATATTACATCATGTTATTTTATTTATAATTTTTAGACATTAAATAAGTTAATTTATTTATGACAATATGATGATGTAGTAATTACCATAATAGTGAAAAATTTAAATAATTGATATTATAAATACCCAAATAAATATAATTTTAGACTTTTAATGAATTAATATAATTTTCTAGGATAATATTACATATTAGGAATGATTTAATTGACTTTTTTTGAAGTAATCATTCTGTTATGAGTTTCAAAAAAATCAACTATTGAATAGTGTCAAAATTGACATAAAAGAGTTTTTAAAACAAATATTATATTATTAATTGATATTAAATTCCTAAAAATCTAAGGTTCGGCCAAGAGACTTATATCATGATAGGTGTATCATTAATGGACCACTTGGGGTTGCATGGATGTATATAGTAAGTTTATTAACTATATAATTTAAAAATACAAAGTGACATGGTAAATGTCAAACTAATTAACTAAGAGTTAAAACAAAGAGATAAGGTTAATATAGTAACACAAACCTGTCTAAATTCTATTGGTTTAGTGGTTTTAGACCTATACCCAACTTTAACTTTAAATAATAAACTTTGGAGAAATTTGAAACCGAATATGAATTTATTATAAATCAATATTTCTAGCTTTTCCAAAGGTCCCCTCACCACTCTTATAAATGGGCACTTCTCCTTCTCATTACTTCAAACATTAAAAGCCTTTTTGTTAAGCCAAACTATTCCTAAATACTCTCCAAACTTCCATCACTACAACATAGAGGTCTTAGTTTGATTAGAAAGCCAACCTAAGGAGCCCTTTTGATCAAATCAAAAGGAAGAACCCGGAGAAGATGTAATGATTTCGCCACCCTTTTTCAAGTTCTTCTCTTCTTCCACTTCTTCATTCTTTGTTGTTACCATTATAAAATAATAACACCAGTATATTATATATAATTTGATGTTATTATAATTATGGTACATCCATATTCAATATTCTATCCACTCTTTGAATTACATATCACCATACGTGCTTACGCACGACTTACCGTCTCCACGTCGTGGTGTAATTGTTATTAAATATATTATTATTTGAATGGGTATAATAATGATTTGTAATTCATGTAAATAATAAATATAACATGATAATTATTCTATATATATGATATACCATCAAATTATATATTATTTTAATATCAAAAGAATTATATTTTCGCTCGTGCGTACGTACGGACTACCGTCTCCACGAACGCGATGAGATTCATTCTCCATCCTATCCATTCGAGTATAATTATCATTTTATTATTTAAAAATAATGTTTAAGGACTTGATATCATTCTGGATATGAAAAAGATACAACCTATCCATTACAAATTTGGCTTACGTAACAAAACAAATAAAATAAAACGAGTAAGTTAACACCCGAAATGACGATAATACTAAGATATTATTAACAAAGAAATGTTAAAAGATCATATATGATATCATATTAATATATATTATTCTTTTATAATTTAGTAACAATTATTTCACCATTATAAAGGAGGTTAACCTACCCTCAACAAAGTAAAAGTACAAGGTAAGGGTTTATTTCACAATCTCTTCATTATCCGAGGTTGTTTATACGTAATTATCTAATGGGGTCTCTTTATCATCCACATCCATGTTCCGTAAAAATGTATTTAAAAAAATATTTACTATTTAATAGAAAATAGGTTAAAGTCATTTATACCCTTATTTTTTTTTGAAAGGAATCATTCCGTCGTTTTCCAAACAATGCACTTTTAACCTTTTTGACAAATTTAAGGTAAGAATGTTTTCTTTAACTTATACGGCGGGTGCGACTATTTACTGCCGATATAAAATCGTCAAAGATTCCCTTAGAAGCATATACAAATAGTTTCAAAGTAAATTTTTTATTTTATACTTTTAAATGATTTCAAAATGAATATTTTAATAATTTCTGAAAGGTACTCTTTATCAAGATCGTAATTTTAAATGTTTTAAATATTTATCCTTCTAAATCTTTTTAATTAATGTCCATGTATTCAAAATGATTTTAAGGATTTATTTATATGGACATGAATTTTTTGAAATGATATTTCTTTTCAAAAGTTTCAAAGTGGTATGGGACACATTGATTCAAAATCCTCTTTTAAATTACTTCATTTATAAATGTGTGACTTTTCAATGATTTCGAGAAAAGAGATATTTCTCTCAAATAGTTTTGATTTTCATCAATGTCAACATCCTTTGATGGATTTTAAGCTTATTTTATGATTATTTATTATGATACAAAATTGTGTATTGTATTGAAGGGTTTGTGATATGTTTTACTGTGGATGTGTTATTTTTATACCATTCATGGTTTATGGAGAATGTATTGACATTTTGTATACTAGTTTTAATACAAATTTTTATGTTACATTTAAACCTTTTCATATGGGAATGCATTGGACTTAGTAAGTGACGGGTGGAGCCTGCTATAGCTCCTCGATGCATCGGTAGGTCTCGTGAGACAAATTAGTGTCTTGGAACAAGGCTTTGGGAAAATCTTATTTGTAGTCTTGGCACGAGGCCTTGGCTATGTGGTTATGATAGTCTGGCATTATGCATTCCATCATTATGAAAGTGGTTATTGATATTTCATGTGATTATTCGATTAGTAGAATATCCATGTGAATAAGTAAATGGAATTATTTCATTTTATTTTTTTCATATTATGTTGAAGTTCAAGTTTAAAAGGCTTTTGTTTTAGTTATACATTGCCTTAAATATTTATTCTAATTTATGAATGTTTTCACTATATTGTTATCCTTACTGGTCATTTGAGCTCACCCCTTTTCTATGTTTTCTTTTTCCCATGATGTGAAGAAGTAAATTATAAATGACTTGCAAGGCTATTATGAGGGGATAATAGTGTGGACTATGAAGACAATATGTTGTTTTAGTAGTTTTTCATTTTATGATGTAATGTAAAACTTTATGAATATATCTAGTGTTTCCAAGGCTACTAAACCAATCGGTCTTTCGATATTTGATCTTTTTTGTGATCATGCCAATGTTATGTAATAATGCACTGACTCTGGGTAACTGGGGTCGGGGAGTTACATACCCTATCCAAATGATCTTTCTAAATCCAATATCATCTATATAATGTAATTATATCATGTTAATGGAAGATATATCATCAATCTCCTTACTCTCTCTCAGTTATTTTAAAAACTTAATCACCGTTAGGGAGGTGCCGAATTACAACCTTGATGGACGAACAACTTTCATTCTTTTAGTAATCCTTCACGTTTGGTTATAAAACCATGTTTATGGTTGAAATACATTATCAATTAGGTATTAGATAATATATATGGTTCTAGAACCACTATATAAACATTTTGTTATATAATTAAACACAATTAGTTCATGATGATCGAAAAAACGCCAAAATAATCTATGAAATTGTCACTAAAATTTTATCTAATGTTTCATCCTCATAACATATAACCAACTGATATATATAAACATTCTGTCACGACCCACCTTCACCAAAATGAGGGAAGGGTCAGCAGATTGCCAGGCCCTTCCTTCTTTAAGTTGAAGGAGAGATAATGACCCCCAAAACCCGCCTTCAATAGGTCCCGGAGTGGCGACTAGCACCAAGGGTATAGGAAATTCTCGCAAATGGAAGGCATTACCCTTTTTATTTTATAGGATCAAAAGATAAGGCGGAGAAAACCCAACAACACCAAGGTAGAAAGAAAAGTAAAGCCAAAAGTAAACCATTCCCACATGCATGTTTCAAAAGTGAAAGCCACAAAGTGCAAAAAGGTGTCTACAAGGTAAGTACCAAAAGAAAAGGGGAAACAACTGCAACTGCTCCAAAAGTCCGAGCTAGTAAGGTCCTGCGTGATCCCCGAAGTCCTCCTGGAAACCTGAAAGCAGTTTTATGTACGTAGGGTGAGCATACAAGTACACTCAGTAGGGAAAACCAAGACTCTCGTGCACAAGTGGGGGAACGTACTAAAGTCCCGTGAGAAAAGAGTAAACCAAACACCTAACAAGGCAAACTATCCATCCCAGACCTCACCAAGGCTCACTCCCCAAATAACGCAAGTCAAGTAATATATATATAAGAGCACATCGATGTTTGGGTACCCCGCGCCACTTTCCCACTGGTTATTGAGACATCCTACGCATCGGACCAATCCCTCCATTCTCACCGCAGTCCCACTGTCGAATCCCGCCCGCACACACCTGGGCCACAACCACACGCAGTCCCACTGCCGAATCCCGCCCGCACACACCTGGGCCACAACCGTCACATGTAACCATGCCTGCAAACACCTAGGCCAGAACAACCACCGCTACGCCCGAAGACACCTGGGCTAAAGGATCCACTGCCACGCCCGAAGACACCTGGGCCTCATCCCGAAGACACTTGGGAAACCACCTGCCGCACACACCTGGCCAACCACCACAACACCCTGCCCGATGATTCTTGGGATAATAATGGACTTCGGGCCATCACAGCCTGCCCGAAGGTACTTCGGCTATCCGGGAAAGGGAGAAGAAAAGGAGCTAATAACCAGCCACTAAGTATAGTGTTGGGAAAAACACCCTTCCCCCATAAATGGGGGTGTTCGGCACTAAGTGCTCAACTTGGGTGGGGCGCGAATAAGAAACACAAAGCTACAAGTATAGATATAGGTAACAAACACTCACCCAAAACTTAGGTTTTCCTAGCCAACCTACAGAACACAACACCACTGCGTCCCAGTCACAATTCACGACCCTTGCCCACAAAACCATTTGTACCATTCTTGTTTCACATTCAGTCAAAATGTTCGATTAATTTTAAGCACTACTGGGCAACTACCATAAGCATAACCAAGGAAAGCGTCAAAGCATAGATCAACCAAAACACTCACACCTGGTTCCGCCAACAGAGGATCTCTCCCCAATTTGTGATAAAAACTCACAACCACTGAAACCATACCAACAGGAGATCCCATCCCCCAAATTCACACAGCCACCGAGAGTATAAAAAGAACAGGGGATCCCGTCCCCTCCCACATTTCCAGCAAACGACCCGAAGGGAAAACAACCACCAACCACTACCAACACAAGTTAGGGATTTTCAGATTTAAAAGATTTAACACACTCCATGATTTCAAATTCCTTGTGTTCTAACCGGGAGTTATCACAGAAGGGCCGATCCTGGTGCTTTCAATTATTCAGCCGGATATACGTGGTTAACCAATTTCACAGCAGGAGTTCACAATTTCAGCAACCCATTTAAAACACCACGAGGGGATTCAAGTGCACACACACGACCACCAACGGCCTCAATTTTCAGAAAACATAAACCAGTACAACAAAAGGGATGATCAAAGGATAAAGAATAAACAACGATCACAACCCCTTCCCCTTCTTTCTTTAGAACTCTGTTTATTATCTTCATTTAGGTTTGGTTCAACCCATCCCATAAGGACAAGAATAACGCCCGCCCCGCATGATACACAAAAGTGAGAGACGAAAGAAATTCCCTACCTGCTGATAGATGATCGACGTTTAGGCCGGGGGCGCGGAACTTTACTGATAACGATGCGGCGGTCCCGATGCACCAGAAGAGCCACGATCGAAGAAGGGGGGAAACCACGGCTTAACCCTTAATTTATAAGAGCCGGGAACGGTTGAGATAAAAACACCGAACCGCGTAAGACGTGGAAGTCGTGGGTTGACCACGCTGCTTGACTCATCATTAAAGGCGCTGGGGGGTTTAAACCGACCCATGAATTAATGAAGCATTTAATTAAGACCTTTGTGCGCGTTTCGGATTTCCAAGATATTTTTAACAAGGCAGAATAGGGTTTAAAAACCTATTTGCGAAAATGGAACGTTACTGGAACAACTTGGCAAGGCCGGGCGACGTCGGCCGGTTCCGCTGATCAGTCACACCGATCGGTCTCACCGATCGGTCACACCGATCGGTCTCACCGATCGGTCACACCGATCGGTCTCACCGATCAGTCGTACCGATCGGTCCCACCGATCGGTCACACCGATCGGTCTCACCGATCGGTCTCACTGATCGGTACCCTTCAAGGATCCGGATTTTGGCAAAGGAAGGGACTAAGGGGGGGTCTGGGTCATCACATTAGATACCTCTTAAACGATTCTCGTCCTCGAGAATCAAAACAAACCAGAAGGAAGGAGAGGGTCCGAACAACCATCTTCGAAAGATACCTCTTAGGAGTGAACCTCCGCTAACTAAAAACACTCCCCTGTCATGAACTAAGCAACATACCATGCCAAACCGCCCGGTCATGTGGGTTTGGGGAGTTCCCCTCCCCCTTGTCAAGATATTATCCTCTTTGGGCGGCACTGACTTGCCCGCACGGTTTTAATCGCATCCACCTTAATGCGTCTTGATTAGGGGTTGGGTTCCCTCTTCCCTTTAGCCGGGGCTTTTCACACAAAACAGTGGAAAGGGACTAGTACATTTCATAGCCAAAAAGGTCAAACGTTCTGTCACAATAGGCACCAAAGGTTCAAAGCTCAGAACAACTCGGGGTATTGGGCACGCATCTGTGCTTCCCTCTCCCACGTACTCTCTTCGAGGCCGCCATGTCTCCACAACACACGAACCAAGCCGATGGTTCGTCCGCGGAGCACTTTATCCTTGCGATCCTCGATTCTGACTGGTCGTTCCTTGAAGGTTGCGTCTCCTCCCACATCTAGCTCTCCCCAGTTGATGACATGAGAGTCATCACGTAAGTACTGACGAAGCTGGGAGACATGGAAGACATCATGGACCCTTTCCAACTGAGGTGGTAGGGCCAGCTGATATGCCACCTCGCCAACTCGCCTCAGCACCTCGAAAGGTCCGATGAACCTAGGGGAGTGCTTACTCCCCCTTCCGAACCTCCACTGCCCCTGTCGAGGGGAAACCTTCAAGAACACATGATCTCCCACCTCGAACTCCAAGGGCCTCCTCCGACGATCAGCATAAGATTTCTGCCGATCCTGTGCTGCTTTCATCCTCTCCCGCACTAGCTGGACTTTCTCCGTGGTGCTCTGCACTACTTCTGGTCCAAGAGTACCAGTCTCACCAACCTCTGCCCAGCATAAGGGTGAACGACATGGTCTTCCATACAAAGCCTCAAAAGGATCCATGCCGATAGTAGAGTGAAAACTGTTGTTGTAGGCAAACTCTACTAAAGGCAAGTGTCGTACCCATGATCCTCCGAAATCCAGAACACATGCTCGCAACATGTCCTCCAATGTCTGGATAGTCCGCTCTGTCTGTCCATCAGTTTAAGGGTGAAAAGCAGTGCTAAGGCGTAGCTGGGTGCCAAAAGCATGCTGTAACCCCTTCCAGACTCGTGAGGTGAACCGAGTGTCCCGATCTGAGACGATGGTCTTCGGAACTCCATGAAAACGCACCACCTCATCCACGTACCTCTGTGCTAAGGTACTCACGGGTCCTGGCTCCTTGATAGCCAAGAAGTGAGCAGATTTTGTCAATCGATCCACCACTACCCAAATAGCATCATGCCCGCCCTGAGCTCTGGGTAGTCCCGTGACGAAGTCCATCGAGACGTCATCCCACTTCCACTCGGGAACATCTAGAGGATGCAACAGACCACCAGGAACACGGTGTTAAGCCTTCACCTGCTGACACACCAGGCATTTAGCCACGAACTCTGCCACTGCCCGTTTCACCCCGGGCCACCAAAACTGTCCCCTCAGGCCTTGGTACATTTTCGAAACACCCGGATGTATTGCCAAGGCTGAGCTATGGAACTCACGAAGGACTTCATCATGCATCACCTCTGGAACAAACAACCTCCCATGAAAGAGCATCCGATGTCGGCTATCCTCTGACCATCCTTCCGGAGCGTTCCCCTGATCGACACGATCCCGCAACACTTCAACCTCAGGATCTCCCCACTGAGACTCTTCCACTTGCAGCAACAAAGAGGACTGTACCGTCATCTGAAACAAGCAGCCTCTAGTACCTTCCACCCTTGCATCCAAGTGCAAGGCAGCCAACTCCTCCACCACCTTCCAGGAAATTGCCGACTCTCGGACCGCATCCTTCTGCATCCTCCTGCTCAAGGCATCGGCCACCACGTTTACCTTACCTTCAGTGTATGAGATCTCAAAGTCGTAGTCCTGGAGAAACTCGACCCACCTCCGCTGTCGCAAGTTCAAGTCATGCTGGGAGAAGATATAGCGCAAGCTTTTGTGATCGGTGAAGACCACAAAGCGCTCCCCAAAGAGGTAATGTCGCCACATCTTCAATGCGAACACTACCTCTGCAAGCTCCAAATCATGGGTGGCATAGTTCCGCTCATGGGGGCGTAGCTGCCTGGACCTGTAAGAGATCACCCCTTGTTGCTGCATCAACACGCATCCCAGGCCCTGTCCTGAAGCATCACAAAATACCTCATAGGCCATCCCTTCTTCTGGTAATCTCAACACTGGGGCACTAACCAGCTTTTCTTTTAGGTAGCTGATGGAAAACTCACATGGCTCACTCCACACGAAAACCTGGTCCTTCATGGTCAAAGCCGTCAAAGGGGCTGCTACCCGGGAGAAGTTGGGTACGAATCTCCGGTAGTAGCCTGCCAGTCCGAGGAAACTCCGCACTTCCACCACATTCTTGGGTGCTGCCCAAGAAACAATTGCCTCAACCTTTGATGGGTCGACTGCTACTCCCCGCTCAGACACTACATGTCCGAGGAAGTGCACTTCTCGTGCCCAGAACTTGCACTTTGACAACTTCCCATAGAGCTGGTGCTGTCGGAGGACCTCCAAAACTGTCCTCAGGTGCTCTGCATGGTCCTCTTCTGACTTTGAATAGATCAGGATATCGTCGATGAACACCACCACAAATCGATCCAGGTACTCCCGAAAGATGGAGTTCATAAGCCCCATGAACACGGCCGGGGCGTTCGTAACACCAAAGGGCATGACCACGAACTCGAAGTGCCCATACCTGCACCTAAACGCCGTCTTCGGGACGTCGCTATCCTTCACCCTCAGCTGGTGGTACCCGGATCGCAGGTCGATCTTCGAGAACCATCCTGCCCCCTTCAGCTGGTCGAAAAGATCATCTATCCTCGGAAGAGGGTAGCGGTTCTTGATTGTTACCTGATTCAGCCTCCTGTAATCGATGCACAACCTGAGGCCACCATCTGCCTTCTTTGCGAACAAGACTGGGGCACCCCACGGTGATGCACTTGGATGAACATAACCCCTCTTCATCAGATCATCAATCTGTATCCGCAACTCCTGTAGCTCCGAAGGTGCCATCCGGTAAGGAGCCATCGAGATTGGTCGAGAGCCAGGCTGCAGGTCTATCCTGAACTCGATATCACGTCGAGGGGGTAGAGTCGTCACCTACTCAGGAAAGACGTCCATAAATTCACGAACGATATCTGGTACTTCCACCATTTCCGCATCTACTGATTCTATCGTCAGTTCGGTCAACAAGGAGAGGAGAGGTCCCTCCCTCCTGTTTCCCTTCGGACAGCTCTGCTCGCCGGTGAAAGTAACACGCTGGCCATCCAAACCGGAGAACACCACCCTTCCTTGGAAACAATCAATGACGGCGCACACAGAATATAGCCAGTCGATGCCTAGGATGACATCGTACGGCTGAATCTGTAGTAGAAGGAGATCCCTAACCGACTGATGTGGCCCTAACATCAGTCTACATCCCCGACAAACGAACAGCAAGTCGGTCTGACCTCCAACTGGTGTGCTCAACACCAGGGGCGCTGGAAGTCTCTCGGCATCTAGACCCAAGGCGCGGGCTAGACTGGGCACAACAAAGGAGGGAGAAGCTCCGGTATCGAACAAAGCATAAGCAAGAGTGCTAAACACACTGATCGTACCTCGAACAACCTCTGGCCCTGCTGGAACTGTTGCTTCTGCTGCGTGTAACTGTCCACGCCCAGCTCCCCTGCCCCTCGGCTGTCGGCCACCTCCCCGACCACGCCCTGGTCGAGGTCCCTGGGGAGCGCCCTGAGGTCGGCCTCCCCCTCCTATGGCTGCCTGCGGAGGAGTGGGAGCTCGCTGTCCCTGCTGCTGCTGCTGGAAGGGCCTGACTGGAAACTGCTGCTGCAGCGGACGCTGGGGATGACTGCCACTGCTGTACTGCACCCGATCAGGGCACTGGCTCCGAAGATGCCCAGGGCTCCCGCAGATGAAGCACCGTGGTCCCGAGCCTGAAGGAAAAGAACGTGGGCCAGGGGATCGAGACTGAAACTGCTGCGGCCTGCTCCCTACGGGTCGGAACCTGGAGGGTCCCGATGCTGGAGGCCTGGTGCTGACGGCCTTCCCCTTCGATGGTCCCAGCTGGATCCCTTCTCGTGACAGTCCGCCTAGAGCGTGCATCCTTTCCACCACTTCGGCCTTCTTCTAAACCTCTAAGTATGTCAGAAGGGTAAAGGGGGTAACAGCATACTGGAGGGAGGGTCGGAGCGCCTCCTCCAAACGTCTTGCCTGAGACTCCTCATCGGGAAAGAGGTCCGGAGAAAAACGCAGGAGGTCCTTGAACTTGATTCCAAGTTCCCTCACGGACATGCTCCCCTGCTGGAGGGAGAGTAGATCCTTCCTCTTCTCCGCCTTCATTGTCGGGGAGAGGAACTCCGCCCGGAACTCCTTCTCGAAATCCGCCCAGGCAACCTCAGACTCTTTCCTATTCCCCAGGTGAAGCATCCACCACTGACGTGCCGCTCCTCACATCTGGCTAATAGCCAGAGGAACCCAGTACTCGGTCGGGGCCCGAATCAGGCCGAAGGCTATGACTAGCTCCTTTAGCCAGCCTTCCGTCTCCATATCGGAGGTGCTGCCCTCATATTTCTCGAGGGCCTATCGCTGGAAGGCTCGAAGAGTCTTCTTCCACTGGTCGTCCTCTTCCTCCCGATCATCTCTCTGCCGATTGGCCAAAGTAGTCTCAGGAGTCTCGATCGCCTGTACCACACGTGGTCGCCTTCCAGGTGCCATAGCTGCAAGGTAAACAAGGAATGCCTAAGCCCAGTAGTGCAAAGAAAACCGTTCTCGAAACTTATTAAGATTTAATTTATTCTTAATTTCCCAAGACATCCCAGAAACACAAGAACACAAGTCATTTATGATGCATGTACCTTTCCGAGGGTCTCTACCCTGCAATCAGTGTGGCCTCACTTGGTCGTTCGGTAGGTCCAGAGTCCTTGCATCGGATCACGGGGGGCCCTAAAATCCCGTGTCCTAGCCGGTCTTCCCTGGCCTAATTCACGCTCCAAGGTCACCCAACATAGTTGCCTTACCACCCCATGCAATCCTCAATGTGCCTAACTCCAGACTCCGTCCTATCTCTCAACCATCAGCCTCTGATACCATTCTGTCACGACCCGCCTTCACCAAAAGGAGGGAAGGGTCAGCAGATTGCCAGGCCCTTCCTTCTTTAAGTTGAAGGAGATATAATGACCCCTGAAACCCGCCTTCAATAGGTCCCGGAGTGGCGACTAGCACCAAGTGTATAGGAAATTCTCGCAAATGGAAGGCATTACCCTTTTTATTTTATAGGATCGAAAGATAAGGAGGAGAAAACCCAACAACACCAAGGTAGAAAGAAAAGTAAAGCCAAAAGTAAACCATTCCCACATGCATGTTTCAAAAGTGAAATCCACAAAGTGCAAAAAGGTGTCTACAAGGTATGTACCAAAAGAAAAGGGGAAACAACTGCAACTGCTCCAAAAGTCCGAGCTAGTAAGGTCCTGCATGATCCCCGAAGTCCTCCTGGAAACCTGAAAGCAGTTTTATGTACGTAGGGTGAGCATACAAGTACACTCAGTAGGGAAAACCAAGACTCTCGTGCACAAGTGGGGGAACGTACTAAAGTCCCGTGAGAAAAGAGTAAACCAAACACCTAACAAGGCAAAATATCCATCCCAGACCTCACCAAGGATCACTCCCCAAATAACGCAAGTCAAGTAATATATATATAAGAGCACATCGATGTTTGGGTACCCCGCGCCACTTTCCCACTGGTTATTGAGACATCCTACGCATCGGACCAATCCCGCCATTCTCACCGCAGTCCCACTGCCACAGCCGCCCGCACACACCTGGGCCATAACCACACGCAGTCCCACTGCCGAATCCCGCCCGCACACACCTGGGACACAACCACATGCAGTCCCACTACCGAATCCCGCTCGCACACACCTGGGCCACAACAGTCACATGTAACCATGCCTGCAAACACCTAGGCCAGAACAACCACCGCTACGCCCGAAGACACCTGGGCTAAAGGATCCACTGCCACGCCCGAAGACACCTGGGCCTCATCCCGAAGACACTTGGGAAACCACCTGTCGCACACACCTGGCCAACCACCACAACACCCTGCCCGATGATTCTTGGGCTAATAATGGACTTCGGGCCATCACAGCCTGCCCGAAGGTACTTGGGCGATCTGGGAAAGGGAGCAGAAAAGGAGCTAATAACAAGCCACTAAGTATAGTGTTGGGGAAAACACCCTTCCCCCATAAATGGGGGTGTTCGGCACTAAGTGCTCAACTTGGGTGGGGTGCGAATAAGAAACACAAAGCTATAAGTATAGATATAGGTAACAAACACTCACCCAAAACTTAGGTTTTCCTAGCCAAACTACAGAACACAACACCACTGCGTCCGAGTCAGAATTCACGACCCTTGCCCACAAAACCATTTGTCCCATTCTTGTTTCACATTCAGTCAAAATGTTCGATTAATTTTAAGCACTACTGGGCAACTACCATAAGCATAACCAAGGAAAGCGTCAAAGCATAGATCTACCAAAACACTCACACCTGGTTCCGCCAACAGAGGATCTCTCCCCAATTTGTGATAAAAACTCACAACCACTGAAACCATACCAACAGGAGATCCCATCCCCCAAATTCACACAGCCACCGAGAGTATAAAAAGAACAGGGGATCCCGTCCCCTCCCACATTTCCAGCAAACGGCCCGAAGGGAAAACAACCACCAACCACTACCAACACAAGTCAGGGATTTTCAGATTTAAAATATTTAACACAATCCATGATTTCAAATTCCGTGTGTTCTAACCGGGAGTTATCACAGAAGGGCCAATCCTGGTTCTTTCAATTATTCAGCCGGATATACGTGGTTAACCAATTTCACAGCAGGAGTTCACAATTTCAGCAACCCATTTAAAACATCACGAGGGGATTCAAGTGCACACACACAACCACCAACGACCTCAATTTTCAGAAAACATAAACCAGTACAACAAAAGGGATGATCACAGGATAAAGCATAAACAACGATCACAACCCCTTCCCCTTCTTTCTTTAGAACTCCGTTTATTATCTTCATTTAGGTTTGGTTCAACCCATCCCATAAGGACAAGAATAACGCCCGCCCCGCATGATACACAGAAGTGAGAGATGAAATAAATTCCCTACCTGCTGATAGATGATCGACGTTTAGGCCGGGGGCGCGGAACTTTACAGATAACGATGCGGCGGTCCCGATGCACCAGAAGAGCCACGATCGAAGAAGGGGGGAAACCACGGCTTAACCCTTAATTTATAAGAGCCGGGAACGGTTGAGATAAAAACGCCGAACCGCGTAAGACGTGGAAGTCGTGGGTTGACCACGCTGCTTGACTCATCATTAAAGGAGATGGGGGGTTTAAACCGACCCATGAATTAATGAAGCGTTTAATTAAGACCTTTGTGCGCGTTTCAGATTTCCAAGATATTTTAACAAGGCAGAATAGGGTTTAAAACCGTATTTGCAAAAAAGGAACGTTACTGGAACAACTTGGCAAGGCCGGGTGACGTCGGCCGGTTCCGCTGATCAGTCACACCGATCGGTCGCACCGATCCGTCTCACCGATCGGTCCCACCGTTCGGTCGCACCGATCCGTCTCACCGATCGGTCTCACCGATCGGTCTCACCGATCGGTCTCACCGATCGTTACCCTTCAAGGATCCAGATTTTGGCAAAGGAAGGGACTAAGGGGGGGTCTGGGTCATCACACATTCAATCTTCAGTATTATCATTAATTTCATATAATTCCAATTCTATAAAATTATTCCCATTTTACACAAACATTATTACATGTATACAAGTAAATTGATCATGGAAACCAAGGAAATGAACCACCTCGAACGATAAAATTGTAAAAATCATAAAAAAGAACATAAATGAAATTGATAAAATTATAGTAAATAAAATAAATATATATAAGTTTCTGAATTAATTAATTAATGGATTTAATATGATTATCTAGTACATTAAGATCAAGTGTAGAACACATTCAGACATAAGGTAAGGGGTTTCTCATCTCAATTTTATTTCTGTCAGATTTTCATTAAATGACACTTAATTTTTTTATGTGGTGAATGTATACTAAAATTTGATATATAATATCCTAAAAATCATTATATTTATGGTATTCAATGATTAATTTTATGGTTACTAATTTTTGGTCATACGATTCTGTTGAATACATATTGGTAAGGGACTTCATCTCAATTTCCATTTCATTGAGAATTACCAGGTATTGTGAACCCAATCATTATCATGTGGTGTATATACTGACCCTTTGAGATCAATTTTCATTTGAAATTATATTTAAATTAAATATCCATTTTCTAACATCATGGATATTATTATTGTCTTTTCTGTATTCCATTTTACATACGGTGTTTATTTTGAATGTTATTTTAACTATAGAAATATTGATGAATTTGTATCCTAACCTCAATATGAATATTAAAAATTCATATTATTATTGTATGCAATGTATTAATAAAGAATTATTTTTACTTTCAGTAATGGGTGGGGATCTCTATAGCCTCTCTATGCATTGAGAGGAATCACGATACAAAATAGTTGGCGACTAACCCTTTGAGTTTGCTTCCAAAACAGCATTCTCTTTATTCAGTATTCATTTTTTTACTTTCCATGCGGTTTTCACTATGATAAAATCTATGGATTCGTTTTCATTCTTAGTTTATTGATGGAATGTGTTTTTTAATTATTCACTATTCCATATTTATTATGTTAAATTGATTATGATTAAATTATTATTGATTCATGCATCTTCTATATGTACCCATTACCAAGCATTTTATCTCACCCTTTCATTTTTTTACTTCCCCATGTTGTGAAGAAGAGATCAATTAATGATTTTCACAGTTGCAATTTATTAAATTTTGTTGTCTATTATATTTATTTTCTTTTCCCAAAATAAAATGGGTTCCATGTATGTATCTAGTTTCTTCATGACTTCTAAATTGATTGGTCCTTTGGGATTTTTCTATGTAATCATTCCAATTTAATAAAATATTGCATCGGCTCCAAGCTTCTAGGGTCAGGGAGTTGTAGTTTTCATAAAAGGAAGTTTAGTAGAAACCTTAAAAACATGATTTAGAAAATGTAGATTAGGGAAAAAACCTAAAAAAGCATTTGAGGATAAGAATACAAGAATATCCTATTATTTTGGTAAATTATTGATTATGTTGATCTTACTAAAAATAAATCCTTGATTGGATACTAGATGTGGACATTGTTCTGGAACAGATGTACCTTGGAGTAACAACTTCGACAAGGTGTTCTAGGCCCGACTCAGGGTAACCTGGTACATGATAATGGGACTTACTACACACCTGGGTTGACAGTCATGGGGGGATTTTTTTAAGGATATTTCAATATTATTTAAAAAACATTATGAAGGATTTAAAATGAAATAGAGACCATGTTTATTATTATGATATTAGTTATGTATAAATTATCAATCTATGTTAAGTTTTTTGATAGTTCAGAATTACACATTATGATTCATAACCTAATTTAGTGTATTCCATTATTTAGTGATGGTTCCTAAAGAAATAAATGGAATAAATACTCCTGGAAAATTTATGGATTTCCCCACTAATGAAGTAAACATAGTTAGTGTTGGAGATGAGCAGATCAAGACCATATTAAAAAAAATTACTCAGGCTATGATGAATAACTATACTACACCTATTTTGGATCATTTAATTTAGCAGAATCCCCAATAATTTAGTTGGATTAATAATCCAATGGTTACTGATCAGTGGATCACTTCTCTTGAAAAGATATTTATATCATTAAGATGTAATGAAAATGAAAAGGTAGTACTGGTAGTATATTTCCTCAAGGGAGATGTTGATCAATGGTGGTTGTTGATCCAAAATACTAATGGGGAAGATGAAACAAAATACATATATTGGAGAAAATTTAAAGAAAAATTCTTTGAAAAATACTTATATCATGAAAAATGAACTGAAATGAAGTAAAAATTCCTTAGCTTAATGAAAAATGAAGAAGATAGTGTTTCAGAGTATGCGAATACATTAAAAGAACTGGCCAGCTATGTTATAGATTACATATGTGATTCATAAAGGATGATTGATAATTTATTTTTAGGTCTTAATCCAATTATTATAAGGGTACTGGCTTCTCAAACATTTTCATTATATGATGAAATAGTATTATATTAAATCAAAACAGGGAAGGAATTTTCTAGATCTAATTTTTTCAAGGGAAATCAAGAGAAGAAGAGGTCTACTGATAACCATGGAGAAGGTGAATCTCCAAAGAAGAATAGAGGAATGAATAAATTCCCATTACATGAGAACTATGGAAAGAAACATCATGGAAAATTCATGAAAGGCATGTTAGATTGTTATAAGTGTGTAGAAAAGGGTTATTGATCTAATGAATGCAAGGGGAAGGGACAAATCAATGACATTCAATGCTACGATTATAGAGAGATGGGACACTATACAAATTATTTACCTATGAGTCAAGGAAAACATCTATATAAATGGTAATGGGTAGCAAGGACAAGCTTATAAGATCACAACCGTGGAGGTTGAAGTTCATAATGATGTGGTGGAAGGTATGTTAATCTTTTATTCAAACTTATCCCATGCTTTATTTGATTTTGAATCATAACGTTATTTTATATCTTCATAGTTTTGCAAGAAAATTAGACATTTAAATTTTGATTTAATCATGGATTTATCAATAAAAACTCTTAAGGGAATAATAATTTTAGTAATGATATGTCAGTTAACCCCCTTTATAACACATAAACATGCATTAGTTTAAAACCTTATTGTCATACCTATGGTTTATTTTGATATAATACTTGGTATGGACTAACTTTCAAAATACGATGAAAAACATATTGTAAAAAGAAGGTAGTTACAATTTTTGAGGAAGATATATAATACCTTATGTTTAAATCAAAGACGTCGTTATATGGTTCTCATCCATAGCCATCTCCAGTAGCTCTAAAAAATTAGATTCTTTGTATGGAATATAAAACAATATCTAGGGATGAGAGAAGTAATCTTAAAAATGAGGATGTAATAATTTTGTAAGAATATATTGAGGTATTTCTAGATGATTTACCTTTAAATCCCCAAGAGTGGGATTTTGAGTTTTATATTGATTTAATTCATGGTGCATGACCTATATCATAGACTCCAATGGCTACTATTGAATTAGTGGATCTGAAGAATCAATGAGAGAAATTGAGTTACAAGGGATTTATTCATCCTAGTGTTTCTCCTTGGGGAACCCCTGTTATTGTTTCCAAGAAAAAAGATGAATCCATGGGGATGTGAATTTATTATAAATATATCAATTCTATTACAATAAATGTATTGTCTACCTCAAATTGATGATTTATTTGATCAACTTTAGGGTGTTCAATAAATTTTTATGATTAAACTTCAATCTAGACATCGTCAATTGCATGTGGGGAAGGAAGATATTCCAAATACCACATTTAAAAGCAGGTATAGACATTATAAGATTATAGTAATGGCATTTGGACTGAATAATGAACCCTTTGTTTTCATGTATATATTGAAAATATTTTTCAAGGAATATCCTTACAATTTTTTTTGGTATTTATTGATAAAATTTTGATATAGTCCAAAAGTTATGATGACCATGAGAACAAATTTTTAGTTGTTCTAGAGACTCATAGAAGAATAGAGTTATATGTGAGGTTTATTAAAACTTAATTATGGCTTCAAAATATTTCTTTTCTTGCCCATATTTTCTCTAAGGGTGGAATATCAGTAGATCATATTAAAGAAAATGAAATCCATGAACGGAATATGCCAACCAACATAACCAATGTATGTAGTTTTATTGGATTAGCCTGTTAATAGGAGCGTTTCAAAAAAAAATTTCTTATTGCATAACCCCCTAACCAAGATCATAGATAAAGTGGTTAAATTCATATGGAAAAAAGAATTTAGATAATTTTTTAGTGAATTGAAATGAAGATTGACCATTGCCTTGATTTTGACTCTTCCATATGGAAATGAGGGGTATGTGATATATAGTGATGCATCAAAGAATGGAATGGGTTGTATCCTTATAAAAAATGATAAATTTATTTCTTATGAATCAAGGAAAACCAAGACACATGAACAATATTATCCAACTCATGATCGTGAGATAGCAGCTGCAATATTTGCTTTGAAAATTAAGAGACACTATCTCTATGGTGAAAGATGTGAGATATATATGGATCACAATAGTTTGAAATATATTTTTACACAATAAGAACACAACATTAGGTAAAGGAGATGGTGTGATTTATTGACATATTATGATCGTTCAATACACTACCACCCATGAAAGGAAAATAAGGTAGTTGATAGATTAATCAAAAAAGATCATGGCCTTTTGGCCTAAATGAGGATTGAGAGAGATCCTATGTTCATGGATCTAGTAAAGATGGATATGAGAATTGTTAAGGAAGGGGAAATATAATTACTTTTTTAAATGATTGAAGAACCATCATTACTGTAGAAGATAAAAATCTCTTAATCTGATGATGAGAACCTTCAAAAGAAAATTAAATCTATTAAGTATGGAGGATTGGTAGACTTTGTGTATGAGTATGAATATCTAATATTTGGAAAGAGGATATGTGTTTCATCAATACCTGAGCTAAAAAGGGAACTATTGGATGATTCTCATAGAATAAATTTCTATATAGACCCCGATATCAACAAGATTAATAGGGATCTGAAGGCACATTTTTGGTGGGATAACATGAAGCAGTAAATTGTACACTATGTGTTATGGTGTCTAGTTTGTTAATAAGTGAAGTCTAAGAGATACCATCCTTGAGGAGTCATTAAACCTCTACATATTACTAAAGGTAAGTGGGATAAAACTATTATGTAGTTTTTTATAGGACTACAATAGAAACCTATAAGGAATGATAAAATATGGCTAATTTTTTATCTTGTTACAAAATCGACACATTTACTTGCTATAAGAGAAGATTTACCAGTTGACTACCTAAAAAGAATCCATATTAATGAAGTTTTCAAACTTCATGGTACACCTCTATCGATTGTGTCTGATAGTGATCTCTGATTTACACCAAATTCAGGACGATTCTTCTAAAGGATTTGGATACTGAGCTCCACATGAGTACTGCTTATCACCCCCAAAAAATGGAAAATACAAAAGCACTATTAAAATTATAGAAGATATGTTGAGATCATGGTCACTTTACTTTCATGGTATGTGGGATCAGAACATACCCTTGGCGGAATTTTACTATAATAATAACTTCCATTCTAGTATTCAAATGGAGCCATATGAAGCATTATATGGAAAGAGGTTTCAGACTCCAACTTTTTGGGAAGACATTAGTGAGAGTAAACTTATTGGCCCAGAACTTATTGAAGAGACACCAACAAAGGGAAATAAAATTCATGTCCTTATTAATTAATCCCCATGTTGGAAAAAGAGTTATACTAACAACCAAAATAAGGATTTGGAATTTAATGTGGTAGATCATGTATTTCTAAAATTATGTCCATGGAAGGGGTTCTTAAGGTGTGGTAAGAAAGGGAAACCAAGACCTAGGTACATTAGACCATTTGAAATTCTAGAAATAATTATAGTTGTAGCTTACAATTTAGTGATGCCATCAAGTCTCTCCAAATTTCATCATGTGTTCCACATGTCATTGTTAAAGAAGTACATGGCAGACCCATTGCATGTACTCACCTATGAAGAAATAGAACTGGAACATAATTTGTATTACTGTGAAGTGCCTATCTAGATTCACGACACAAGAGAGAAACTATTGAGAAATATGATGACTTTACTGTTAAAGGTTCTTTGAAGGAACTATAAAATAGAGGAAGAAACATCATAACGAGATGATGTTATGCAGATGAACCACCCAAAACTTTTTAAAGAGAAATATACATGAAAAATTTCAAGTATGAAATTTACAAAGGAGGGAATAATATAACACCACAAAATTTTATGGTATGTTTCTTCATAAATAATTTCAATTTAGTAGATAGATTATATTAAACACAAAAATGAGTTAGTGTGTAACAAAACACTGTTATTTAATTTTGTAAACATGATAGTTATTTCCAAGAAATTAAACTTATTTTTCCCTCTTTTTTTAATTGAATTTTAAAAAATGGATATGCATGGTTGTGATCCATATGATATTTATAGTCTGATAAGATCAAATTAATTTTTAGTAAATAGTGACTTACACTTTTGAATATTATTGTGACCCTTATGAATAATAATATGACCCTTATGAGTAGTAAATTATCCAAACGAGTAGTAACCGCATCCATGATTTTATTAATAAAATTTATACATCTCATAAATTATAGTATGATATAAATATATTTAAAAAATAATAATTAAGTGTTCATAATTTTCTGGGTAATAAATATTTAATTAAAATATTATAATTAATAAATTGATTTAAAATATAATTCATTTTCATAAAATATATTCATAAATAAATATTTTCTTGTCCTATTATTTTAGGATATTTTAACGAGACCTTAGTTAATTTTTTAGGGTATTATAAAATCTGTTATAAGTTTTAAAATTGTATTTTTTGAGTAAATGGTGATTTTAATTAAAAATTAAATCAATCATAATTATAAAATTATTTTCATAAAATGGAGTTCATTTTTGTATTATACATATTAGAAATTTGTTAGGGATAATTTTTGGAAATTTTATGAAATACATGAATTTTGGTGAATAGTAAAATATGGTAATTTACGGTATAAATACGATATAAGATAAATACTCTATTTCATGAGACATGAATGATGTAAGAAACCATTAGTTCAAAATAGAATTATATAATTACTGTATTTAGTCACAAGAATCCACACTATTTATTTTCTTGATAAAAATAATAAAATAATGAATAAAATATTGAGAAATTACTCCTCTCCTTAAGTATAAATAACCCCTCCCCCTTCCTTTAAAAAACCACTCATTACACCCTTTACAATGCCAAATCTCTACCAAAATCCTCAATATTAATCCTCTTATAATACCTAGGTTAATATAGTATCTATTTTTCTTTCTAAAATACCATAACCCCATTACCTAATGAGGTTCTCAAGGAGGATAATTTAAGAGGTAAATCCTCTTCTTTTTTATTTTAATTCCATCCCAATTTATTTTTATTTTCTTAATATATCCTAACCTCATCTATAAAAATGATAATTATAAATACAGTATAATATATATATATATATTCTATAATTATATCAAGGTAATGGAATATACATCGTCAATATCTATACTCTCTCTCTTTTATTATAAATGTGAAATCACCATCTTGGACGTGTCAAATTACATCCTTTGTGGACAAAAAACTTTCATTCTTCAATTTATCCTTCAATAATGGTCATGAAACCATTTTTTGTGGTTAAACCAAATCATTAAATATGTATTAAATTCTATGTAATATTATTTAATAACTATACACATTGTATTAATTAATTAAATTAAACTTGTGTGTGATGATCGAAAAAAACCAAAACAATCTATGAAATTATCACTAAAATTTTATCTAATGATTTATCCGCATACTATATAACAAAATTATATATATAACCATTTAAAATTATTAATTATGATTATATTCATATAATTCCAATTATAGGGAATTATACCTATTTTACAAAAACATCGTTAAATGTATAAAAGTAAAATGACCATGAAAACTAAGGAAATGAACGATCTTGAGAATGAAAATTATAAGACTGATTAAAAATACAATAACTTAACATAATATTATTATAATAAAAAAAATACATGTATATAAGGTTATTAATTAATTAATTAATTGATTTAATCTGAATATCCAGGACATTAAGAAAAGTACAGAAAACATTCAGACATATGGAAAGGGGTTTCACTTCTCAAATTTATTTCCATGAGATTTCCATTATTCAAAACTTATTTATTGTATCTGGTGTATGTATACTTCAATTTTATATATAATATAATGAATCTATTTATCATTATTGTATTTAATGATTCATTTTTTGGTTATTAATTTTTGGTCATACGATTCGATTGATTAGAAAGTGGTAAGGGACTTCATCTCAATTTTCATTTCATTGAGACTTACATGGTATTGTGCACTTAATAATTCTCATATGGTGTATCTACTACCCCATTTAGATATTTTTTCATGTGAAATTATATTTATTTTAAATATAAATATTCATGTATCATGGATTATTTTGTCGTATACCATTTTACATGCAATATTTATTTTGAATGTCGTTTTATCGGAGGAAATATTGGTGAATTTGTATCCTCTACTAAATACAGATATTAAAAAGGAATATTTTTCATTTATTGAATCTATTTATAAAGAATTATTTGTATTTTAATTGACATACATGACCCTCTATATCCCCAAGATGCATCGAAAAGTAACATGATACTCAATAATTGACGATAAACCCTTCGATTTTGTTTCCAAAACATAATCAGATGAGTATCTACCCATAGAATTAAACCTTCTCGATGGTATAATAGTTCATGTTCTAGATACACGATGTATAAATAATAATCAATACAGTTTTTTAGTATTTATTAATTTCCATGAGTTTCACTGTGAAAAAAATCTATGGATTCATTTTCATTCTTAGTTTATTGTCGGTGTGTGTTTTTCAATTATTCACCACACCATATTGATTGTGTCAAAATGATTATGATTCAACTATTACTTATTCATTCTTGAACTATATGTATCCCAAACTAATAATTTCATCTCACCCTTTTATTTGTTTTCCTTCCCCAGGTTATGAAGAAGAGATCAATTATTGAGTTTTCAAGGATGCAATTTATTAGCTTTTGTTATGTATTATAGTTTGTTTTTATTTTCCCAATGTAAAATGGGTTCCATTTATTTATCTAGTTTCTCTAAGACTGCTAAAATGATCATTCCTTCTGGATTTTTTCCTTTTAATAATGCCAATGTAATAAAATAATGCACTGGCTTCCGACTCCTAGGGTCAGGGCACTATAGTAATAGTTTTACGTAAAGGACCGTGGGGGGATTAATAAGAGTGAAAGTGCATATAATAATTTATACATAAAATTTTACGTATGGGGAATATTTAAACTATAACCCAACATAATCAAATGGAACCTAAAATCATAACATAAAATAATTTCTTGATAAATAGAGGGGAGTGGAAGATCCTTTAGGAAATTTTGGCATAGTGAAAACATAGGAAAATGTAAAAAAATGAGATGATAAATGATTTATCATTAAATAAAATTCAATTTTAAATTATGGAAATGATTAAAAATGAATTAATATATAAGAAATTGAAATTAATAAGACGAATTTCAAATAATGTTCTTGAATTGGAAGGAGGAGAAGAAGGTCCCCTACGAGATTTTAACATAGTAATGACTTAGGAAACGACCAAAATGAGAGATGATAAATGATCTATCATTCAAATAAAAAATATGGAAAGTAATGTAATGATCCTAAATGAATGTTAGCATAAAAAATTGAAATTATAAAGAGTAATTTCAAAGAAGGTTCTTGAATTGAAAGGAGGACTGGAAGGCCCCTTACGAAATTCCGGCATAGTAACCGCTTACGTAATGGTAAAAATGAGAGATAATAAACGATTTCTAATTAAAATAATTTTTTTATAGTAAGTTAATTTTAATATATAAATGATAATATAACCAATTTAAATTAAAAAGAGTAATTTCAAAGAAGGATCTTGAATTGAAAGGTTGAGAGGAGGGACCTTACCATGAGTGTGTTACTTCAAATGCTTGGGAGGAGCTTATTGAGAGATTGGATGCACCTTGGGAGGACTATAGGGAGGGGAGGGAATATTAAGGTCATGATCAAATTATTTTTAGTGAAATGAAATGGAGTATTGGGAGGTTTTATATAGGAAACGAGTAGGGAATTCATTATATTTTCTCAAAGTTGGGTTTGAGACTGTATATAATAAAATAACCGAAACCACATACCTTACCATAGTTTTTACCCATGTTTTCAGCCAAATGAGAGTGTTTGAAATTATTTTATAAGTAAAATGTCCTAAATTAATAAAAATATTAATCTTATTGATGTGGAGGTGAGTCAAAATATTAAATAAATGATTATAAACCTTTAAAATATATTTATAGTATTGGATGATTAATTAAGGCATTATAATATTAATAAGATAAAATTAAAAGAACATTATTTTGAAGGGAAAACATAGATTTGTTTTTGGACACCATATATAGTAGTTACTACATCACTTTTGAGTCATTATGATGTCATAAAACACACCATATATTTATATAGTATTTTATTTTTACCCAAAAATTATCCTCTCTTGGAAAATTATGAAAAATTTACTATTGGATAATTTGGACATTATGATTACAAAAATAATATAAATTTTATCAAAATAATTTTATAAATATGTTAATTTTCACTTTTAAAATAACAATCGACATTTATTGGGGAATGTTTGGTTTTTTTAACAATAATAGTTTTAAAAAATTTATAAAAAATATATTTGAAATCAAAAAAATTATATAATAATTTTTATTCAATGAATATTATTTAATAATAAAATTTCATTAAAATATTTTTAGTTTCAAAAATACATTAATTCATCAAATTTAATTCATTAATTTAATATTTCCAAAAATTAAACTTTTTGTTTTATTATATCAAAATTATAGTCATTTATAATGTTCAAATAAGATAAAAATATATTCATTATTCCATATAATATACACAATAATGTTATTAGTGTATTAATACATATCTATTTAATACACTAGGTAATGCCCTAATAGTACGGTGCACGATAATTAGACTTTCATTGGGTGGTTCGACAAACATGGTTTGGGGAGTGATTTCAATGAGCTCAAACTTATCCCATAAACAAGGTTTCCTGAGGTGGGGTACGTGGTTTTTCCGGTGGCATGTTGGCATCGTTGATCGAGGTTGCGTGGCTCGAGGATGGATATCATGGGATCGCCTGATGATGGGCACGTTGTGTTGATTGAACTTTTGGTTTTATTTCTGAATTATGAATGTCTCTGAAATATGTATGAGTTTGGAATGGTTTGAACAGTTTTAGTGGTTTCCGGTTTCCTTAAACCGGTTTGGGGTACCGGAACCCATAAACCGACTTCTGATAGTGGAAAAAAAATGATTTGCAGCAGCATGTTTAAGTGGTTTGATATCATATTGGCCATGGTGAATGGAAAATCCAATTGATTCTATTTCCCATGGAAGCTCCAATAAATGGGCTTTATAGGGTATGATCTTACTTGTTGAGGGAATCAATTCCTTTTCCTGTCTCAAATGAATTTTTTAAAACCCTATATTTATACTAATCATATGATCACTATCCATAAACTATATTATAAATGGTATTGATACTTAGTGGTATTTCAAATCCAAATGAACATAATAAAACCCAATAACTGAATGTGTTTTCTATTACCACATTACAAAATAAGGAATTTAATTAAATCATAAGGGAAGTTTTACTTATAATAGTTCGGGTTGTTACATTGAGTCATACCAGCCACATAATGTGTTGGTTTGACATGAGACTAATTCTTTCACATAAAAAATAACTTATGATTTTCTTTCCTAAATTATCAAGATAATTTGAAAAAAATTTGTTGATTTTCAGCGAGATACACATTTTGATCTAAAATGTGAATTTTAAACTGATAACAAACACTTCGATTCATACTGGGGATATCATGTATTATAATGAGGTACATATTATTACTAAACCAAAAATAATTCTTATGGACAATTTTTATGAAGTATCAAAACAATCAGAATGTTTTTTCTCATATTTGAGTATGTGAGTTTCCTTTTTTATTTGAATTATTGTCAATTTTAAATAAAAAGATACACATTGAGTAATACTGGTAACACTATATACCGTATTTTGGTTTGGACGATTTATACACATCCAAAATGACTTGGGGATCATTTTCCTAATTTTTCAAATCAATATAAATGTGTTTTATTGATTTTGAGTATGTCACTTATCTTTTTACTAAAATGTCATTTTAAACTGGAATCACAATCATTGAGTCATACCGGTCACATAATGTGTTGGTTTTACATGAAAATTATTCCTATATGTCAAAATTACTTATGATTAACTTTCATAAATTATCAAGATAATTCAAGCATGTTTTATTGATTTTATGTGATGAAAAGTTTTGAACTAACATATGAATTTTAAACTAATAACGGCAACTTTGAGTCATTCAAGGAACATCATGTGTCAAATTGAGGTGATTTTGATTAATACACATAAAAAATTACTCATTCATAATATTCCTAAATTATAAAAATAATAATTATGTGTTTTCTTAGTTTTGAGTATGTTAGTTGTCTTTTTTACTAAAGTTGATGTCAATTTTAAACAAAAAGATTCACTTGGAGTCATACCACTCACACCATGTGTTATATTAAAGATAGAATTATTATTACATGTCTCAAATGAATTATGTACCATTTTAATAAATCATAAAACAATCTGAATTTGTATTCTTGGTTTTCATTATGTCAGTTGTATTTTTCACTAAAAGTCATTTTAAACTGGAAACACACAGTCTGAGTCATATCAATCATATTGTGTGTCATTTTGACGTGATAATGATTATTACATGTCAAAAATGAATTATAAATAATTTTTATAAATTATCAAGGCAATCCGAAGTAATTTTCTCAATTTTCAGTGAGTGGCACTTTTTGAACTAAAATGTAAATTTTAAATTAATAACAAAGACCTAGAGTCATACCAGAAACATTGTGTATCATATTGATGTGAGGTTTATTCTTATACATAAAAAATGACTAAGGAATACTTTTATTAACGTATCAAAAAAATACGAATGCATTTTAGCAGTTTTGAGTTTGTTAGTTGTCTTTTTTACTAAAATTAATGTCAATTTTAAAAATAAAGATGCACTTGGAGTCATACATGATACATCAAGGGATGGATTGAGTTAATGTTGATTCCTAAATGTCTTAAATGACGTATGGATCATTTTCATAATGTATAAAAATAATATGAATGCATTTTTTTGGTTTTGAGTATGTCATTTGTCTTTTTTTCTAATATTAATGTCAATATTAAATGAAAAGGTGCACCTAGCGTCATACTAGTGAAACCATGCATCCGAATAAGGTGTGTCTTATTTCTAAATGTCCCAAATTACTTCGAGTTCACTTCCATAATGTGTCAAAACAATCATAACTTAAAATTTTACCATTATTTCCATTTTATTTGTGTAACATCCATCAATACAAATCTAGTTGGTGTTCTTATCTGAAAAAACTTCCTATTCTCTTCTATTTTTCATAAACATGCTAGGTTTTTCAGCTATTAACGTCCAATAAATATTTAGTTTTTGAATATTGGTGAATAAAAGTAATTAAAATTATTCTATTATTGGCATAAATGAACATGATATCTCTTTTGTGGCTTATTGCTTATAGTTGAAAGAAAAATATGAATTCCCAAAAGATCTGTGAAAAAAAATAAATAAGTATCCAATAAAAATTATAATGAAATTTACTTACAAATAATAGAGAAAATGACGAGAAAACTAATTAAATAGGTATAAAGAAATCACCTTTTTATGATAGTTATATACATTCTTGAACAATTTCCTTATTATCATTTTCTCAGTTGCATCCTCAATGTCCTTTATATCATGAGCAGGAGTAGCTTCAAACAAACCACCCCAACTAGAAAAAAAGAATACACCCATATAAGAGAAAAATTATCATTTGAGTAATATTAAAAATAAATAAATTAAACATAAATACGAAACAATCCATTACTTTTATGGAATTCACATCTTCTTTTTATATGTGTAAATTCTACCATCAGGTATGTTTTCCATTTGTTTCTAAACAACACTATGTCATCTTGTGAATATTGAAATTATCTATAGTCATATTAGTAATGGAAAAATATAAATACACAAAGTGTTAATAAATATATTAAATAGAAATATAATTATCTTCAAAAAACCACTTCATGAATTTTAGTTAGTTGATAAAATATGATCTATCTCATAAATTTACAATCATAAAAAAAATCTTTTCCATCTCTTTGTTTTGGAAACTACATAAACATTGACAAAAATAATTAATTATTTTTTATATGTGGTTGGATTGTAAAATATTGCTATATATATCTTGATACAAGTCCTTTTGTAAAACTTGTTTGGTTCCTTGTGCTCATAGGATGTCCTAATACCATGAATTTCATGATATTTAAACATATCCCTATCATAAAACATTCTCATTAAAATATAATATAAAATATATAACATGATGTATTGTTCTATAAAGTTGGATTTAGTGTATTAAAAATTGAGAAATTCCATTATGTGTGGTTAGTTTATTGGGTATTTATGTATTGAATCTTGGAAATAAATCCTTGGAGCATCCAAATTGACAGTAATGAGCATCCAATGTTTCATAAAATCAAAAAAAATGAATAACTAATGAAATAAATTAAAATATATTTTATATGATAAATTTTTAGTTCTTTACCCTTGCATTTTTGGTTTTAAGAAGAGTCTATCATTAAATAGTTTTCTTTCAAATGATCTGTCTAGTTTTTCCACTATTTCAATAATTTCATTTGAATCTATATCTTTTTGTTCTAGAAAAGTGACATGAGGAATATTGAGTTCAAATTTATGTTCATGGGGTAATCTCTTTAATTGGGATTTATATATACACATTACGTAAATATGAAAGGTATTTAGTCATAACTAAAATAGTATACCAGCTTTTGAAAAATATTCATGAAATCATACCACAAGTATACATTTAAAACCGAGCCTTCTAGCCATTCATAGTTGAAGATTAAATTTAAATTTTCAAGATCAATGTAATCTATACTTCCCTCTCTATACATTTTTATTAAAAATCTACAATGTGATTACTACCATTTTGTAACATTGTATCTATATAAACCTTTAATGTTAGTAAATCTAGATATTTAATGGGTGGGTAAAGGTCCTTTCAAAAGATATTTTTGACTGGTTGTTCGATACATTAGATTACTTTGATTTAAACATTCATTTAACATTATTCCCTTTGTCTATATAAAATAAAAATCATCAGTTCAGATCTTTTTCTAATAATTTTTAAATGTTTTGGATGAAAATTGAATTGGAAAAGAATTACTCCTTTTTGAAATATTTTTTATAAGATGTAATGGACATGCTACAAATGTTCCAATAGCTTCATCGACTGTATGAATATCTATGTCATCAAATGGAATAGGTAGTTTGACACTCGTCTCATGATCTACGATAATTTCCACTCTCACATGACCTGTTGGAATTGGTCTACTCTGTAGAGTGTCTTCATGGATATTGAACATGATATCCCTCATAATAAGGTGATGGGTGGGAGTTGATATATATAAAATGTAATTATTATCACCTTGTAGAATATCAAAACATGAAATATATTACTATTTTCCTTATTCACATTTCAAAAAAACAATTATTAGAATATTGATCGCCTTAACTATGGCACCTCTTTGAGGGAAATTTCTTGCCTCAATGATGGTGGGGGGGGGGGAGGGAGAGTTATTCATGCAATGATTGTTCTTGAGTTGTTTCTTCTCTTCGATTCCCCCTATAAAATTTTCTAGAAACTCAGTCTACCAATGACTTTTTTCTTCAAGGGCAGTTAATTTTACTCTCATCTCTTCCATTTATTTTATATTTATTCTCATGTTATTTTTTTCTAAAAATAATTTTTGCGTGGCACCACAAAACCCACACATCTGATGTCATCATTCTGTTCTAGCTACTTAAAGGACACCCATAGTAGGTGTTCATATCATATAGGCATTGATGATTCCTACATCTATGTTAGATAGAAAATATTAGAAAAATAATTAATCATTAGTATGTAATAGAAATTTAAAGATTTTTTTTTATTATTATAGAATACATAAAAATGTTTCCCACTATTTTTCTGTGTCTTCATATATCAGTGTCCCATATTTATTTACATGTTCCCCCTTCCATAGAATATGATGTGGGAAGGAAGTGGATTCATATTTGGATTCATCAATTAGTATATAAATAGAGGAATATAATTATGTTGTTGTTTTATGTCACATAAAAGTATTACAGTTGATTTAACATATGTACCATTTTTTTTAAAGTTAAGCACACCCCATCCTAGATTTACAGTAGGGGTACATTGGTTTTTCTACCCATTCCTTATTTTTTACAGTCACTTACTATTTAATAAATAAACAATTATCAATCAAAGTGATGAATAAATGTATTTTCAAATAATGTATTTCCAACAAAAATCTACCTGAAAAGGAATCTCTACATGACGACCAATAAATGCATCCCACACTTCTTGGATTATTAGGTGTGCATACATAAGTGGTGGGTGTGGGTTTATTTTTTTCTTTCAATATCATTAAGATGAAATCTTGTAAGAATTGTGTGAAAGACTATGTGAATCCTCCTAGAAATAGTTAATTAATATTTATTGTTTGATCCATATACTATAAATTATGTTTTTAATGGATGATGAAGAGTAGTTAAATGTTTCATTATTTTATTTTTTAGTAAAATAAAGAAAGGATATCATAATTTTATTATTATATCTTCCCAAACCAGTTCCTTAACCTTGGGCACAACATGGTGTAAAAAATATAAAAGAATCAGATAATGTTGTAAAGTGATGATACCAATGTTACTACAAATCATGGAATTGTTGTGGTAAACATGTTGGAAGCATTCATTCTATACGACCTCAATTTGATGCCTTTGATTCCTGCCTTAATAATGTTTACTAACACCGTCATGCTATAGTGATCCTATTATTACTGCAGCATTGGATAATCATGGCCAACCATTTACTTGGATTCAATATCTTTAATATGATGTTCCTATAGATTAGTAGCATCAACATGTGTAGAGTCTCATTGTCCCTCCACACTGGGAGCAGTAGCAGGCTGGGAAAACTATTGTTCCTCTAAACTGTGAGTAGTAATAGGTTGAGAAACCTATTGTTCCTAAGTGTTGGGAGAATCAACATATGTAGAAGTCATTATCTTTAGAAGTGGTCGATCATTTAATTTATATTATATAATTGCAATAGTTAATAGACAATAACATGAAGTAACATAATATATAATTCAAAAAATATATAACCTAATGATTGAACTCTATCTTTTTTAAAGGATGATGGTATTTGACCCCTCTATCGTTTATCCAAATATTTTAGTTTTTTCTCCTCTGACCTAAAAAAAATCATCTACATTGAAAAAACTATGAAATGATTGGGAATTCCTAATAAAGGGACATCCTTAGTTGAATTTTCATCTGACCTTTCAATGATTTTGGTTGATAATAGAACAATTGATGGCTTTTAGTTTGCAGGATCTAAAACATAAAATACATTCACTACCTATGATTCCATTATAAATAGATAATCTTCGTACTCCTCCTTAACGAAATACACTTTCACAAATACCAATTAATCTATTTTAACATCTCTCTTATTATCAACCAAATTTCATTGAAAAACAGCAATTGTAATGTTGTTTAGTCTAACTACAATATTTTTTTTGATGACTCTAAAGTATGACATATTCACATAAATTGGATTTCTTTCCATATTACCAAACACATACATCACTTTAGCCACAAGTGTTACTCCACTATTTATTATGGTACTACCATCATCATGTTAATTTGAATATAACATATAACAATTAATTACATAAACCTTTTAAGATAATACATACACACCTAGTCCTCTGGATAGCCATCAAATTCATTCTGAAATTGAATCCGAATTTTCATCTGACTCCTTAAAAATATAGTCTACAAACCATCCTATAATCAGTTGATTATGGGTATTTGATATCCATATTTTATCCCTTGATGGATCTAAATTTCTAAAAATCTCTTTGTTGGTTTCAAAATATTTGGAAAACATAAATTTCTATGCAAAACGTAAAGGTGGTTCTGCTCTTAATTTGTAATATTGACAGTGACAACATCTCATCCAAAAATTCCCCCACCCACAAGCCTCTTAGTGTGATGAAATTTTGGTAGACCAATGCTTTCTAGATGGGATAAGTAGTATGTACAAAATTCAAAAACTTCCTTAATAATATATCACACCATAATACAAACCTCTAGACGACATCAGTTTTTGACATGCCCTTTCAAAATATTAATATACAATTCAATGGGGGTGCATAAAATTATAATATACAGGACCACATGATTGAATCTCTCTGACCAAGTGATCCATCATGTGAGCCAACATATCAAATAATGATGGAGGGAAAAATATTTTCTAGTTCACGTAATACGATGGAAATTTTATTTTCCATATTTGGGAAATTTAATGGGTCTATAACTATTCTTAATATATATTTGAAAAATAAACAGTGTTTGGTTAATGTATGATGGAAATTCATTGAAAAAATGAAACATAAATATATAGAAATTAGATATTTCATCAAAACATGGATGTCATGTGATTTCACACCGGTTAAAATTAAATCAGTCATTGAAATGATAATATTAATATTTGATGAAGCCCCCTTTGGATCCTTTACATCATTCAAGATGTTTCAAAATAGAAATCTCTCCTTCCTAGAAAGAGTGTAATATACTGGAGGAAGAAAATTTCATTTTTCACCCTTCACTAGTGTCAAATATTTCTATATCCCAATGTAAACCATGTCCAACCTATCCTTAATTCCATCCTTTTTTTATCCAGGTGAATATAGTAATGTGTCAATGAAACTATCACATGTATTTTTTTCAACATGCATAACATCCAGAAAATTTATGATGTACATAAAATTTCAGTTTGGTAATTCAAAAAAGCTGATCTCATTTTCTAGCTGGTTTTTGTATGGTTTTTTGAAAATTGTTTACCAAAAGCAATTTCTACATCTTTAAATTTCTCAAATAGTGGATCACTTGTTAGTGTAGACGGTGTTTTATGTTATTTTAAACTTCCATCAAATGATTTCATCCAATATAGGTACTTATGTTATCAGGGTATAAATATTGAATGTTCAAGAAACAAAATCATCGATGAATGTTTTAACATAATTTACTGTGTACCTTGATCATAAATAAGACACCCAAGAGTTCCTTTGATGCTATATCAAAAAAATTTCCATCAGTAGGAAAGTAATTTATCCTCCAATAAAACATGGCTCTCACTGTTAAATTTTCATTTCTATAATCATCATAAAATGTAACACCTGAATCCCACAATAATTTCAATTATTCTCTCAATGGAACCAAATAAACATCGACATAATTACCTAATTATTTTGGTCCTGATATAAGCATAGATTACAGGATGTATTTTAATTTCATAGATAATCAAAGTAGAAAGTTATAATTTACCAACATAATTGGCCATGTAATATGAGTAATTATTTCAAAACCTTAAGGATTCACACCATATGCAGATAATGAAAGGAAAAGATTTCTCGGATCATTTCTAAATTCAGGATACTCATGATAAATTCTATTCCATCGAGGAGTGTTTTTAGGAGATGATATTTCCCATATTTATTTATTTTATCTGCATGCCATGTAAATTTCATTGAAATCTCATTACTTCTATATAGGTTCCTAAACCTTGGAATGATTTGAAAGTATCGTACAATTTCATAGGACCCGATTCGTCATTCTTATATCGAGAAGAAACACACATTGGGTATTCATTAAGTGATTTTTGGTCCTTAGTGTAGAATATACAATCATTTAGATATTCATGTATTCTTCTCAAGATCACCCTCGTCGAACGTAGCATTTGTTTAGAATCATATGATTGGCTAGGGATCTTATTATCTTATGGGATATTATAATTAAAGAGAGAAATTAGTATTGTAAAACTGGTGTAACTCTAGCAGTTTCCTACTTTCAAAATATACTACTTTAGTAAACCTGATAATGCTTTATATTTTGTGAAAGCAACATACAGTGGTATCTTTGCACAACTGTTAAACTTTTTAGACAATTTTTGAGGATCATGATGTTCATCTTTAAATATCATTTTCATTCCTAAATACTATATTCATTATCATTCACACTTTTAATAACATCCTTGATATGATCTTCTTTATTTTCCAAATTTTAATCATATCCTATGGTCCATAAAATGAAGTTTTATACCATTCACTAGATACATTAAAATTTTCCCCATGTTTATTCCAAAAATTATAAATTCAATCAATTTCAGTACAATTAAAGTGTTTTTCCAACTTCTATGGTCTAATTAGTCTTTAATAACAATAGCATAAACATGGAAAAATGATTCGAGAAGGGTTATATGCAACATCTTTTGCAAACTTTATGAACACTTTCACCACATATTCATTCTCTTTTGACATACGATTGGAATCCTACCATTATCTAATCATATTCATCCTATTTGACTTAGTAATATTAATATTTTACCAAATAAATACACAAAATATGTTCAATTGAAGGTGTTTCTCATGAATTGATTGAATTAAAATGGAAAGATTGAGAAATGGTTTATCATCCAACATGATAAAAAACATATTGATGGATATTTATATGGGTATAAATGAAGTATAAAATCAAATTTTGAAAATTTTCAATTATTGCATGAGTTTTGACACTGAAGGGTGAGAAATTCTAGAAATTCAGTGACTTAACCAAATGAATTGCAGAGTTGTGGGGCATTGATGAGTGGAGTATGACTTCTATGGGAAGAGTATTCTATCATGTTGTCTTTCCCTTAGATGATTGTAAGCGTCGTGCATGGATCATGGGATAAATTACTCTGAAACGAGGTTTCTTATGCATACAAGAATATGATAGAAACATCGATCCCACAGATGATTGGAACACACAGGCATATATTTGGGTACATATATAAAAGCTTATTTTGTAATATTTTAATCCAAGGATCTTATGGGATATTGCTTCCTTTATGGGGAACCCAACTAGATTGGATAAAGAAATGGAAAATCCAAAGTTTGTACATTATGATAGAGTTTTGGTGGAGGTTGATATGTCTTCCACATTTGTTGAAGATGTTTTTTTTGACTACAAGAGATGATAGCATGAGGTTACATATTTACTATGAGTGGAAGCCCAAGTTCTTCTCAGGTTGTAGGTACTTTGGACATCATCTTGCAGATTGCAACAAGGAAAAAGAATGAAATTTTATCTAAGAAAAAGGGCATGAAAATGATATATGTTGAAGGAGGAATGGAAAAGATATCACACATGTGTCCATGAAGGATAATTCTGCATATGGTCATCTTGGGAAGAGGGCAGAGGTGCAAGATTCTTCTTTGAGGAAGTTTGAACAATATGTTGATGTTGGGGGATTTTGTGAAATTTTGTGTACTGAAGAGACCAAGGAGTTCCCTAACCAATTCCATATTTTAATTCTTGGATCAGAACTAATCCAAGGAATCCCTCATCCTACTAAATTTTGTTCTAGGGAGACTGATCCATACCTGCCTCATCATGTGATGCTGAAGGTGGGTGATCTTGGCCCTAGTTATGTGCATGGGGAGGATTGTGCACCACTTGAGGAGCTTGCTGTCAACCCCTTGACTGCTGGATATGAGACTGCTCAACCTGCAGTGATCAGTCTGGTTATGTCAACTGAGAATGTCCGAAATAAAAAGGCGTCTGTTTCTAATTTTTCACAGATCAAACCCCCTTCCCTTGGTGTTGTTCAAGGGAAGGATAGATGTTCTTAAGGCCCCTTTTGGTGGGTTCCTCTTACTAAGGCCTCCTGGAAGGTTTCCCTAGCCAAGTACTCTTCTGATCACCCACATTACAATAATAAGTTTACCCCCCTTGGTGATACTTTTTGGTCAGATGAACCTGATGATGCCCACATCACTAAACAAATAAGTAAGGAGTAGGGTCAGATTTTTCTTGAACTATTTGAACCTACCAAGTTGGCTGCTCTAGCTATGAATGAGGGCACGAAAAGATTAGGGAAAAATAATGGAAAATGCAAGAAAGGTAAGGGACCCAGTTATGTGTCACAAGGTGGGGGACCATGGACACAGATCAAACCTCCACACCAATAAATAATTTCTACTGGAATTGTCAAGGGCTTGGAAACCACTGAATGGCCAGAGCCCTCAAACATTTTCTTATGGCCCAAAAACGGATTTTTATTGGCATTACAGAGCCTAATATGCTCTTGAGTAGTTGTAAAGGCTTTAAATGGTCCTCTCTTGGATACATTTTGATTTCTAACAACCTTCATGACACAAAAATGGACTATCTTTGGGTTTTCATAAATAATGGCTTTTTCATCTCTTCAGTTAGTGCCAATCATCAATGCATATCAGTCTCCCTTGATATCCAAGGTTTTAGTCCCCTGGTTACTTTTTTTATGTGATGAATTCTTACATAAAGAGAATGTAGTTATGGAACGAGCTTATGGATATCTATGGGTCACTTTGCTATAAATGGATTTTCTTGGGGGATATTAATGTTGTTTTGAGGCATGAGGGGAAAACTGGAGTGAGCTTCTACCACATTGCCTCCACTGATTTCTCTTCTATTATTTACCAATGTAATCATGTTGAGGTGCCTATTATAGGTTCATCCCTCACATGGAGTAGATACACATTGAATGGGAGACAAGCTATCAAGCTTGATAGCTAATTTATTCACATGGATGATATGAATGATCACACTAGCATTTCAGGTCATACTTTTCACAAACACCATTCTGACAATAATCTGATAATTCTAGCAATTTCCAGCCCAACTTCAATGTCAGCTCCATTACCCTATCACTTCAATAATGGATGGCTCACCACTCCAGTGTGCAGGGATATTATTATACAGTTCTGGAGAATGGATTATAATGGAAACCCACTTCATATATTTTCAAAGATACTGTGAAATGTCAAAATGATTCTAAAAGACTAGAGCATGAGATATTTTTATAACCTAGATTGTGAGATTTAGATTTCCGAAGAAAGACTTTCAAGACTCCAAATTAGTAATCATCACATTGATATCCCTTCCAGGGGTGAAATTTAGGCACTTTCAAGGCTTTATGACCTGCTAAATTTCAAAGAGAGGCTTCACCGCAATAAATTAAATGTGTGATGGTTAAAGGAAGGTGATAGAAACTCAATGTTCTTTCATAGATTGTTTAAGGAAAAGAATTTTCGGGCTGGGATTACATCCAATAGTTTTAATGGGTTTCTTCATAGTTCTCAAAGTGAAATTTCTATTGTAGTGGTTCTCTAATTTGAGAATTTATATTCTTATGATGGGATTGACAACACTTATAAAATGGTTGACTATATTGACCCTTGTATTGATGAGCATCAAAATTGTCTCCTCACAATGGTTCCTTAAAAGGATGGGATTAGGGAGGCTTTGTTCTCACTCAACATGGAGAGTGCTGCTGAACCAGACGGGTTCCCCAACAAGTTTTTCATGTTTTACTGGGATCTTCTTTAGGATGAAATGGTTGCTACAATTACAGAGTTTATTAGAAATATCTCTCTCCCTCATGGATGAAACTAGAGTTTTATAGTAATTATACCTATGAAAGACAATATAGTTGATATTAGGGATTTTAGGCCAATTTATATTTGGAACACCATTCCCAAAGTTATTAGTAAGATTTTGGTGAACAGATTAGGTCAGATTATTAATTTTCATATTACTCCTAACCAGTTTGAGTTTGTTCTTGGTCAAAGCATACAAAATTGATTAGTTACTTTTTCTAAAGGTATCATTTCTTTGAAAAGAACCTTGCAGAAAGGGAGATTTTCCCTCAATATTGATATATATAACGCTTTTGACATAGTCAAATGGAGTTTTCTTTATGAAGTCTTTACGAGGTATGGTTTTTCCAGTTACATTATTACGTTTATTTCAACCATTCTCAATTCTACGTGGTTTTCCGTTCTTGTTAATGGTTCATCAAGGGGCTACTTCCCATGAACATGGGGTGTTCGTAAATGGGATCCCCTCTCAATCCTACAGTTTTCTCTAGTGGAGGAATATATGAGTAGATACTTCATTGAGCTTACTCATCATGGAATTTATAAACAAGTGAAAGCTGGTCGGAATAATCTCATTCCCTCTCACTTTCTTTATGGGGACGATATTCTCTTGTTTGGGAAGCCCTCCAAGAACTGTATTGGTGCCATAAAATATTTATTTAATCAATATGAGGATGTTGTGGGACATGCCATCAGTTGGGGTAAGTCCTTTATCATTTTGGTAAATGGTCTTAGTATTGGGAATAAAAATAGAATTGCTAGAACCCTTAGCGTGTGTATGGGATCTGTCCCATTTAATTTTCTTTTGGGTCACCTTATTATGGGGAAATGGGAAATTCCACTACCTAGAGAATATTTATTCTTGAGTCATCAGTCAGCTTGCTATCTGGAAGGGCAAGACCATGTCACAGGTTAGGAGGATTTTCATCATCAACTCAGTCATTACTTCTAAGCTTGGGTATTTATTTTCTCTTTATCGATGGCCCATCAATATGTCGAATGATCTTCAACACATGGTCAGAAACATCTAATGGGAAGGATCAGTGCATGAGAGGAAACTCATAATGGTTGCTTGGAAGGACTGTGTCAAGCATTTTGAGATGGGAGGCCTGGGACTTAAAGAAAACAAATCATTCAATGATAGCTTGATTAACAAGTTTACATGGAACATATTGTATTTTGATGAGTCTTTAGATGCTTTTATGTCCTATAGGTTCAAGTAGTGTCTGTTTAGTGGATACCCGCACTATCTTATTTCCTCTGTATGCCCCTCTCTTCGGCACTCCTTTCTTGAAATTATACAGCACTCGAAGTGGCTGGTTAGTAATGAATCCATGCTTAATTGCTAGAAAATCTCATAGACGGACAACCGTATTTATATCAATACTATCCCCTCCTCCATGGCTTTGATGACTATGGCTAACACCATGAACCAAGCTCATGCTCTTACCGATATTCTTTCCAATCAAGCTGCATAGGAAATCCAAATTTATTTTTGCTTGGATAAGGATACATTGATCTAGAAGCCCAACTCACGTGGTTGTTTCAACACCAATGAGTATTATGCTATGAACCTGGTGGACTCACAAAGACCACCCAGGTGGATACTTCAATTTAATGCCCTGTTTGTTCAACCATATAGAATGGTCTTTCTTTGGAGGGTCTGGAGGTACCGACTCCCTACACATGATCAGCTGTAGAATGTGGGGCACCATCTTGCATCTGCCACTCTCCTATGTATTCTGGCTCAGGAATCTGTCCAACACCTCTTCCTGGACTATTTTTATGCAAAGGAGATATGGAAATATATTGGTTCTTTATTTTGTTTTGATTTCTATCATTGCAGGAATCTTGAGGAGCTCATGTCATGACTCTATGATGACATAAAGAGTGCAAAAATACACAATTTTCTCATTGTGGCTACTGCATCAGCAATTAATGTTATCTAGTATGCACGTAACCAGGTGATCTTTGGGAGTCACCATGCTTGTCTCTATACGGACTCTATTTCCAAACATCGGGATATTCATGCTACTGCTGCTGTACAACCTAGAACGATTAATAATTCCATTGAGGACCTGCAAACTCTGCGGTTTCTTGGTGTGGGAGGGAAGCTGAAGCTACCTCTTGGTTTCAGGTTCATCAGATGGATTCTACCAATCCCTCTTGGTATTAACGTTAACATTGATGGTGCTACTTCTGTCTCACCTAGACATTCAGGATGTGGGGGTGTGTTCTATACTTTTCATGGTTTTATCAAAGGCTTCTTTCACCATTTTATTGGCCAAGTTATTACATATGAAGAAGAACTTTGGGTTGTGATTTATGCAATCAAATATTCCCCTTATCAAATCTCGTCACCTCTATGGATTGAATCAGACTCTCAAATTTCTATTAAGGCCTTTGGAACTCATACTAGATATTTTCGTTGGTGCCTCCATTCTCATTGGATCTCTTATCTTACTCAAGCAAGTCACTTTCAGATATTCGTATCACATGTTTTTAGGGAGGTGTATCAGATTGCTGATGCCCTCTCAAAAAGGGCCATTGCAGTCATGAGTACCACGTGGTCGTTTAGAGTCCCTAACATTTGCGTTAGCATGGTGGATGATGATATGCGGGGCATGACATACTCTCGTTCTTATACTTCCCCTTGCAAGACCTAATTTTGTGTACTTTACATTTTTATTTAATAATGTTAGGTCGAGCTTCCTCGGACCCTGGATCATTGTGGTATAATTCTATATAAAATTATATATATATATGTTATAAAAGAATACATGATTTATAGAAGTATATAATTTTACATATTTATAAAATAAATTTTATGAAATTATAAAAGTATAAACTTATTCATTTTTAGTACATTAACAACCTCAACATAAAATATGGTTCAATGTGACACATTTTTCGACTATTGGGTTCTATGAATCAGGTGTTATAAATACAGAAGACAGAGTAATGCATAACCATTCTTGAAATAGTAGGTGGTGATCATGCATCTTGGACAACTCATAGGAAAGATTTTTTCCTGTAAATTAGAATAAAACTTATTATCCAACTAGAGTTAGTTTCCAAAATTAAATATCAAAATGAATGTAATAATAAATATTACATAAATGAATACAATTTCCACTGAGTGTAGGCACCCCAAAATTCAAAAAATCTCCCAAGACCCCATATATAATTACCCAAAACACAAAATAGATCAAATACACCTTAAAGGCTCTCCAAAACTCCCAAACCACTGAAGTGAGAATCACCAAATTAAATAAACAATTTTGGAACAAAATATTCAGTAATTTCTACCCCACAGAACAAGATTATTACAACACATATACTATAAACCGATATAATCATAAATATATGGAGGATAATGATTAAATAAACCCTAATCCAAATAGAATCACCATAGGGTTTACCTCTTCCACTTCAGCGGTGGTGCGATCGTGAAAGTGAGTGGCCTAAAATCAATCGTTGTTTGGGAGGTTCAGGGTTTGAATCATATGGGTCTGATTTTGGGGAAAGACTCTCCCCATCCACCAGTCTTTCCGGGTAACCTGGTCCTCAACTAGGTGGGTGTGATGTACGACCCACCTATGCTGATGGATTGGTGTGTCGAACCATTTCTGCTCAGTCCATAAACCTTGAGGATGCTCTGTTATCTTGTCTGACGTCACCTCCTTCCCAGCTTGGGCCTCTCTTGAGTGATCCATTTGTGGGGAGTGGGTTTCCTGGTGTAGAGGGTTTGAAAATTCCACAATTGGAAAATTCCTTTTTTAAGAAAAAAACCCTATGGTTTACCTCTAAAGATAGACCTTCCATCATTTTTTACAACATTTCTTGGAGAAAAAATTTAAAAAACATGAAACATGAAATCAAATAGTTCATGTCCCACAGATCAAAATAAATAGCCCTACCCTAAAAAAGGAAACAATTAAAAATAAATAATCATCAAAGCATGTAACACCATCACACATCACAAAAACATATTTTCATTGTAATCAATGAACACTATTAAAGGATTCAAAATCCATTTTACGAAAAATCACACACCTGAAATAAAATTAAAAATAAATTCCTATGTGAATTTAAAAATGAATGAAATATGTTCACACTTTATTACACCTTCATAATTGATGTTACTATTCTATTTTTTGGATCACTATTCATAATGATCATGTTACTATTCCAATGGTCAAGTTACTATTCCATCGGTATAAGTTACTTAATTTCTATAAATATCACACATTTCATTCATAATTTATGAGAATAATGTTTTTATTGGGATATCCATGTGATGCATGTGTTTTATGATATAATTATAATAAGTATTATTCCCTTAATAAATTTTTTGGTTATTACATCTATAATCTCAACCATAACCACAACATCATCATCAGCACATACCACTTTCCACATCACATTTTCATCGAAACCACACATCACACACACACACACACACACACAGACACACACACATATATCATATTTGGGTATCATGAACCTGAAAGAAATCATCTAGGTTCCCTCATAATTCCATGCAAGACACCCACTATGTATCGCATCCTCTATACCATCACTATCACATCACAATAATACAATCCAACTTTTATATATTTTATATCATGAATATCTACTTAGTCCATCACAATTGATACCCCATCTAAAGCGAGATGATGGAAGTTGGAGTATCCAACCATATATTCCCTCACCAACTTGGATATTCGGGAAAGCACTTAGAACACAAAACATTTGGTCATTGGTTAGGTTATAAAACTAAATTAGGGTTTTTAGGAAATAAAAAGAAAAATAAATCATATATATATCAAAATACAACAACAAACAAAGGGTTTCATACCAAAAAAAGAAAATTATAGCGAATTACTATCACTTTATCATCACCACCTATCAAAAACACATTTGTTTCAATTCTATAACCCAACCAGTAACACATACCCTCACAAAACAGCAACACCAACATTCATGATTCCACATTTAATCATACAAAAATCCATTTACAAAAATATCTTTTACCAACAAAAATAAAGTAATCATGTCATTAAATTACATATTTAATGTCAAACTATTCATTGCACACCAACTACATTAATCAAAACCATTACCAATTCATTTCAATCATTATAATTCATTCACAAAAATCACTTATTAATTTTTTTCACATTCCCATTACAATATTCGTTGTTAGAAACCACATTCCATACCACTTTTAGACTAATACAGAACTCTTAAACAACCAACCAATCTATGTGACAACCACCGCAAAAAACATAAAAATAAAAACACTATCAATACATAACAACTTCAATTCCCACACAATTAGTCATTTATCCATTACAAACCACACAACAACCAAAAATCCTTTTCTACATCAAAAAACACTTATACTATTTCAACCTGAGAAAAAACATCAAAAAATACCCCAAATAATAAAATTCCTACCACATAAAGGGTATAAAAAATAGTAATATATATCCATATAAAACATAGTATAAAAAACAAAATAAATCTATTTCCTTCATTACTTATATATGAATAAAATGTATTTTATATAAATATATTTATTATATCTTCATTATTTCGAAAAAAACATTATAGCCAACATAATTAAATAATTTTCCTTTTATGAGCAGTGATTATACAATTTAAATCACAATAACTGACATGTACTATAGTATCAAGTTTCCCTTTCATCCAAAATATCAAAGATCTAATAAACACATGAAATAACACAGAATCATATAAATAAAGGCATAGGGTAAAATAGGGTTCTATGGAAGGATAAATTTTTAACCAAAGGAACAAAATTCCATATTTCTAAAAATCATAAAAAAAAGCATTCAACATGGTTTGGAATCAACCAGAACTACCATAATAAACTCATCTAAGGCATGATCTAATATAATAGCATTCAAAATATAATATGTCCCTTTATCCTCACTTGGTTGTTTTAACCTTATAAAACATGTATTTATAATACCATTATAAGTTGGTACTCAACAAATATGTGATGACCTCAACCATGACTACTATTGACTATCCACCATGACATAGAGAAATTACCCACACCATTTGAAATATACCACAACTCTAACCATGGTGTAGTTGAAAGACACTATTCATTTTGAAACATGCTTGTAAAACTTGACCACAACTAAAAAACAACACCACCATATCTCCTAAAACAATAATTTAGACCTTATCTTTCTCCCATTTATAAAGACTATAGACACCAGTATAAAAAACCATCTCCATGGAATTATGATCCTTGTATGCTAAAATTGAATAATTACAATGTTATGATACTTAAGATTATTGAATCTTCCAAAAATATTAAATTAAAAGGAGATTGAAATGGGAATTTTGAACCTCCATGTTTCAAACCATACCCCTCAATTGCATATAGCCCAACCCATTGCACTCCCTGGATAAAAACATTATAAATATTTCATGGACTTTACAAAATGACCACCTTTCAGGACCATGGTTTGGCACATTCCATGATGGTCCGCCAAGTAACCACCGTGAGTTTCATTGAAGAAATACTACATTATGATGATATCCACACACCAAAACATAAGACATAATAAATTAAATTTCTATAAACTTATGAAATTTTCATACTACCATATAGTGAGATGTAATTATAACTCAAAAAAGATTTAATTTTTATCCCAAAAAACCCTAACACTATGATACAACACCTCCACACTTAGCGATAAGAGCATGAACCCTCCCCCTATTTCACACAGGTGGACCACACATTCTGACCCTAGCACCATGACAACTAAAAAAACTCCACCATGGTTTGGAGAACCACTATACTAAGGAATCTCAAAAAATGTATATTTAGAACCCAAATTTTTAATCCTTTTATATGGCTGATATATCACACTCACGGTACCACAATGGCCTCCAACCCACCCTACAAAATGGGAATTTCATACCCCATATGGACAAACCTCACCCTATCTCTTCATACCCACTTAAAAGTTCCTATCTACAACCAAAAATCCCATGAAATTTCTAATTAAATATTTAGGATAACCTAGGGAATTATAGAGTGCCAACCCCTTTTCCAAACCGATCTATATAAGGGATATGTACCCTAGACCCATGAGTGTTTACTAAATCCATTATTCCCATGTGTGACCAAAACCCTATCATTAGAATGTTAACAGGGTTGGACCAACGTCGCACCTACTTGGAATGTATTTCACAAACCACTAAATTTCCTCTTTGAATTTATGGTCATAAACAACAAAAACTCATTATAAAATGTTTCTGAGGAAATAGAAGACTAGATAATCATTATTTACCAAAAAACTTATATTAGAGGGGATATTTATTTATATAGTTATAAATTATAGGTGAGAAGATATGGAAAACACCCAATGTAATATATTACATGAAATTTACTATGATGTATAAGGCATGTATGTCCCGATAAAAATTTGGGCATATACTAACACCATCTAATCATGTGGGGTCAGACTAGATGACATCTGTGTAGGAAGGTACATGATGTGTTGAACTCATGGTTTGTTGATTATATATCCTAGATACACTAATTTATGTAAACTACTTATACATGTTGTTATATCCATAAAAAAATGGGTATGAGGCATTATTGACTGTCAGAATGTCTGGTCGAGTCTTGGACCATGATTACATGGTCATAAAAGGCATGTATCCTAGACCATATTCCATATGTGGCCATGTGGATATCTAGGTGTGTTTGTTAGTGCACCTCATGTCTTGTAATGGAGATATAAATATTTTGTTCTTCCAAGGTACACACCATGTGATATATAACATGGCCACTTGACTCTAGTGTCTAACCAAAATAGAGACACAATTATGTACTTAAAACTAACACACTCTATGAAATTTATTATCAATAAAAAATCCTAGTTGTTTAATATAAATGGGACATGACATGTGGGTAAATCATTACATGCTTTGAGATTAGAAATTTCAAATCCAAAACCCTTATCTTCCCATTTATATTTCCACCACCATCATCGTATCCTCCAATATTGGTTGTTCCTCCACTATCATATGAACCTAAAACTATTGGAGGTCACCATATCTACTTTCTAGAGCTCCATCACCATCATACAACCATTATATCATTGTTTCTAAATTGATAATACACACATATCCATACTAGGATAAAACACTTGACTTCGTCATTTCCATAGTTGACGTACACCTTATCATCCAAGGATAACAACCATCAAAACCTTCCTAGTCATGCTAGTCCATCATTATTCTCATTATTAACACGGATCTGACCCCCCAACATAGTTTCTAATGTTTAAACAACAACTATTTAAAACAATGGAGTTGATTTCTTATCATTATAAGTTTAAGGGGAAGGATAGGATGTCTAAGAATCATTGTATGGGGTATTTCATGCTAACCAAGAATTGTTTTATAGTATGTTACTCATGAATGTTAAAAAATGAGATAGCACTATGATATTCATGATAATAAGAATAAGGTATTTTAAACATTATTAACTGTGATAACCCAAAACAGTAGTCAAAAAATAATCATTGAGTTCTTGAATGGAACTAAAAATGAAATTAAAACGGAGAACGAAGAAAAAAATCATTATAAAAATCCCTACATCATGTAGATTATGTCAATGCTTCCAATCATAGCTTCAATGTCTAATAAAATTTCCATCATCACCACCAAGATATTCTTACACTTGCCAAAGAATGATCGATAACACTCCATCTCCCTTAATGGTGTAATAGCTAATATAGTTGGACCATCCTAGATAATAGAAGTTAAACTTGAATTTTTAAAGGTGGATTAGGTTAATTAGGTAACCATTTTGTTGACCCAAAACATACTTGTTTAGGTTCTATACCCCAAACAATCAAATTATACCTATCATGTGAAAAAACCCATTTTAGAGACAAACTTATTATTAGAATATCCATTTGATACTTTATTTAATAAATATTATTTCAAGAATATATGGAATAAATATTTATATATTAAATATATATTAATATCCTTTAAAACTCAAAAATATATAAAATGACCAAAATTAATAATAAGGGTAAAAATCATGTCTCGAGACCAATGGAATAATTATTATATTTTTCAAAGATCAACTATTATGTTGAATCTATTATTCCCATTCTAAGGAATAATGAACTAAAATTCAATTAATGAGATATGTACCATACATGTAAAATTATAGTCCCAATGCACCGCATTAATTTATTTTGTAAATGTAAATCAAATGGTCACTTGTCTTGGACTTGGGATAAGAATGAAAGTTTTATTTTTTCATACATCTTTCATGAGTCCTTTTGAAAACGTTAATTGATTTTTATGGGTTAACACATAAATAACAAGAATATAATTTCATTATCATATCATATTTATGTTTGTAGTATTGTTTTTTATGTAAATAATTTTATTATACTTCAATATGAATGAATTTTAATTCAATGATCCCTTAATAATCACAGTTAAGAAATCAAATTAGTAATAAAATAATGGATTGATTTATCAAATGGAACAAAATATTTTATAATCTGAAACTTATTTGGAATCTAAGACAAAATTTTTTGTTTTACAAACTATAATAATGTTTATTTTCTTAGAGGGTTTCATATTAATTTTTTTTATTTAAATACATTCAGTTATGAAATTATTTATTATAAAAACATTTTTTAGTTAATTTCACACAACCATTATGTATTTTTTTTCATAATATGTTTTGTAAAAATTCACTACTCCATTTAAAAAAATTCTTTTAAAAGTATTGAACACATTTTTATAATAATATCTTAAGGGTGAGAGTGTGTTTTAAAATAATCACATATTTTAACAAAATTAATTTTAAATTTGTCTTGATTATGAATTGAGTACCGAATTGGTGTTTGGACCAACCTCAAAGATCGGTAAATGAAAATTTTCATTTTTTGTATTAGATATAGAAAAGGTTTTTGAATCAATTTTTCCTTTTTAAGGAAGTCGTTATGATGGCACATTATCATGGTTCTTTATCATGTCACGCCTTATTGTTTGCATAAATTATTACTATTATGATATGCATAATAACTCATTTGGATTGATAATATGGTTTGTATTAATATATTTAATATAAAATCTAGTTTTTATATTTTTAATAATAATATACCGTAGTATGCGATTCTTAATATTTTATCATGAAATATTCAATGTGTATTTTTTTTGATATTTGAAATTTTCCTTCATGATCTTCTTTTTTATATTATTGTATTTGAAATATTATATGTATAATTGATTATAATTCTATTTTTAGTTCTTCATTTCAAATATTTATCTAGTTTTTTTAATTCCATGATGGAATATTACTATCATGTTATAATTCCCTCATTATTGAGGTTGATAGGGGTGTTTGGGTACTCAATCATTCTTCCCTTCTAAGTGGGATGATTGGGGTGTTTCATCACTCAGTACCTCTTCCCTCGTTATTTAGGACTATGGGGTTGATTCAACACTCGATAAATTATTAAAATTTGTTATAATGGCTAGAGTCATTTAAAACAATTCCATTTTCCCCAATATTATTTTTTCACCATAACACATTATATTCATCTTACACAGATCCAGAGATACTCTCAAATCAAGTGTGTATAAGTATAGACCCTTTAAATATTAAGAGTTATTTTATAGGGTTTTTATATTTTTATAAGTTTTTATTCATTAATTTATGATTATTTTTTTAAAAAAATATGTTTTTTATTAATATAAAAGTGTATACAAGTTTATTCATATATATTATTATTCCTGATGTGAGTTGAGAAACTTTTATGGTTCTTTACTGATAGTTTTTTCTCACACCCTAAATAGTAATCCTAGTGGATATGTAGTTTCAATTTCTTTATTTATTGTGTGTATAAGTTTACTATAATTTGTAAAATTTAGATGTATTTACTAAGAATGGGTTCCTTATGAGAAAATTAAACCTCCACTATGTTGTTGGAGTAGGTAGGATGTTGGTCAGAGTATAATTTTGGAATATCCTCTATTAATTTTAGTTTTCAATGTCATAGGATTTGTTTTTCTGAATATTTTTTATGTAATGATATGTAAATATTGTAAAAATAACATGAATATTACTATTTTTATTCATATAGAGTGACGTTTCACATATTTTTCTATTATACTAGTTAACATCAGTATACATGTCACTCTATATAGAGAAAAATTGTATGGTTATTTTTTAGAATGCACAACTTATAAATGTATCATGATTGTTTTTGTAATAAAATAGTCATTACTTTTTATTTTTTTCATTGAATAGAAATATTACCCTATTATATATTGAGACATATAGTATTAGTCACCAAGCCTTCTAGATCAGAGAGTTCCCTTGGATATAGTGAAATCTTAGTCCAAGCATCATTTGAATATCCATGAAAATGCCATCAAATGTAATATCGAAGATGTTTTGGGTTTTTTATGATATTTTATTCTTAAAAGAAAAATGTTTGTGTTTTTGGGACTTGAAATGAAACTAGTAAACTTTCCTGATCAGCCTCTTTGTGGTGGAAGTCCATGTTATGAGGGGATTTATGGGTATTGAGTTGGGACCATAGGTTTTTTTGGGGATTTATTTGATCATCAAGAGTATGATATGATGAAATACATGAAGTGTGATGTTTATCAATTGGGAACCAAATTTTAATTTGGTTTAGGGATAATATATCTAGTGGATCATTAGGTTTTCTTCTTTTTATTTATATGGTTTGAATATTATATGTTATTAACATTAATTTCATATTATAAAATAATAATGTAATTAGTTCTATTTTTAATACCATATTAGTTGTGAAAAAATTAAATAATGTTATTAATTTAAACTTTTTAAATTATTTATGATTCATATTCTAACTAGTAATATATTTTTAATGATAATTTTTCACTATTATTTTAGATATTATTATTCATGATATATTTTCTATTCAATGATGTACTATTGAGAATGTTTTCTAATGATTATTCCTGAAATTATGTGTAATGTATATATTGAATTTAAAAAGAGGATAACATATTTTCATATGGATGTGTTTAAAAAAATGGAATCATATTTTTAAAGATATCTAAAATTAGAATGTTTTTGTTTAAAAATGGATTTCATATCATTTGGATTTATAAATAACACAGATTTTTATAGTACAATTTTATTTTCAATATAAATAAAACCAAACATATTGAAAAATAATTTTATAACCCTACATTTTATAGGTAAGAAGGTTTTGAAAATAAATTTGACTGTTTCTTCTTTTACTAAAATTTAATAATCATTCATTCAATAATATTTATTGTTTCTAAAAATGTGTTTTAAAAATATATTTGAAATTATATTTGATATTATGTAAACCTATTTTAATAAGTTAAAAACATTTATAAAATTTAATTTGAGTGGTAGGACTATAATAATAAAACCCTGTGTAATTCATATTTTTTGGAGTACCATAAGATGTGATTTTATATATTTTTAGTTATTTTTTGATCTTATATATTTTAACGTACAACATGGAAATTTGAATCATATTTTATTTAATGAATTTTATTGGTTTTCAGAGTCATTCATCAAGATATTGGTGGAATTAAGAATATAAATTTGTTTTTCTATAACGATTTCATTATATGGAGACATAGAGGATTTCAAATGAAAATAGGTTTATATTTTCAAGGATGAATAGTTTTATAGGGGGGAGGTTGAAGCAATGAATGTAATAATTATATGTATTAAGGTATTGTTAAAGATTTTATATTTCTATTTGAACTGGGAATAAACATTCTCATTTTAATTTTCAGATATGGGGTATGGGATATTTTTCATTTAGTGATTTTATCTTGAATTTTGATGTTTGAGCATGAAATTCTATGAGTTTATGTATATGGATTTAGGTTTTGAGTAGTTTTGTGATTTTATACCCCAAACATCACAATTTTAATAGAAATAACATATTTTATGTGTTATTTTATGAATTTTATAATTTTATAACAAAATTAGAGGATTTTTTAAATTGAGTCTTTATGTAGTTATATTTTTTGGTTTATTCTATTAGTTTTTCACATGGGTTTGTATTGGATTTAGTTGTTCATGGTTTTAGAGTTTTTTTATTTAGAATTAATTGGAATGGATATTTTTTTATTTTCTATTAGATTATTCTTAGTTTTTGTTATAAATGACAATGTTCAAAAGTGGTTTTGGGATGTTTCCTTGACCCTAACTGAATTAACATGTTTTTCAGGAACATACCTTCAAATTTTTTTCTAGATTAACAATAATGCACTCACATCTATTATGTGATTCATGAAAACAATTATTTTTAATTATATTCTCATATAACGTGTCTTTGTTTTAAAAAAAAATATTATATTTTATTAAAAACATTTTTTGTAATACACTTGAGCTATTTTATAATTTTATTTCAAACCTTTTGAAAATTTGATTCATCTAAAGTCAATATAATTTTTTTAATTTTGATTTTAATAAATAAATTCTAATTTTTTTATAATTTTTTTGTTTTTATTATATAGTTCCCTTTTTAAAAATAATTTTTCATTTTCATAAACTAATATTTTTCCTTCAACAAATTTTCACCATTAGATAAACATTTTATCTTTATTTTGTAAAGCCTATGTGGGTTTTATTTTTATTTTAATATTTTAAATTCCATAAATATAGAATGTGACCTTATGATATAAAATTTCTTACAGATTTTCATTTTTTTTATGTTTTATGTTCCAGAGTATATTAGTGACCCTAATAGTTCGACAATCGAAATAAGGATGAAATTTATATTAGAGTGGGTGATAAAAAGGATTATATTTTTAGAAAGTAACAGGAAAGTTCCCTTGTCTTGGAATTGGGATAAAAAAGGAATGATATATTTTTTACATTATTATTTCATGGTATCATGAATCTACATGAAAACTTGCATTTTTTTTAAGAAAAATAAATAAATTTTAAGACAATACTTTATTATTCCTTCCCTTATGAGTTATATTAGCCACATTTCATAAGTAAACCATCGCATTACACATCAAAATGAATGAATTAAAAGTCAAATATGATGGTTATAAGATTTTATTTTTGATTTTATAATGACAAGGTTGGGTAGGGAGAAAGGAATTTTTTATGTTCTCGTTATAATGTTGTAGAATGTGGATATGTCTACATGATGAGGTATAAGTTGGATTATTTTGAAAAATTCAAGGATTAGAAAATTGATTTTCAGAACAATCATGGTAAGAATATTAAGAAACTAGACTCAGATGGTGGCGTAGAATATATTAATCAAGCCAACAATAATTATTTATGGGAGTTTGGTATACTATCTCAACTCAAACCTCCTTATACGATTAAGGGGAACAATGTACTTGAAAGGAGGAACTACACCTTGTTGGATATGATGAGATCAATGATGAGTCATGTGAGTCTTACATTATCCTATTGGGAATACATGTTACAAACAATGAAATTCATACTAAAATGAGTTCCAAATAAAGTGACACATGATATACTATTTCAAGTATGGATTGGAAAGAAAACATTGTTATCTTAATTACATGTGTGGGGTTGAAAATATGTTTAAGGCCTCTATAGGTGACAAGATTTCACCATGGGGAAAATGTTTACCTTTATAGGATATCCCAAAGAAATAAATGGATATTATATATACAATCCTTCAGAAAAAAGGTTTTTGATGATAGACATCCCATGTTTCTATTGGTCCCATGTGTAGTGGAAGCGTTTGAATTTGAAAGATATTATAAAATTTATTTGAATAATTATTTCTTAAAACCATGAGTTAGAATCTTGAAAATCAAATTTATAATTAATTTGTTTAATATTAGAAGAAATAAATACCTGGTCTAAGGTAATATCTTTTTTGGTGAATATTGATAATCCAAAAGACCCTTTTGGATTACCTTTGTTGCGCTGTGAGGATTGAAGGATAAAATACCTCCAGAAGTGATCCACACATTCTCCTATGATCTGTGAGAAACACCATGCAATATCTTTGTGCTAGCATAGTGAGTCAAATGTCTTGAATTTTTCATTCATGATTGCTAATTCTTCGGTCTTGAAGAAATATCTCTTGCACTTGTTGTTATTGAGAGAGAGATATGAGGAGGAGTTGAGAGAGAATTTGTTGTGGGAATCAATTTTCGATTATAAATTTCTTGGATACTATACACAATAGACACATGCATCTATTTATAGAGTTGGGATTTAGGTAAAAATATTATTTAATTTCACACCATCCATTAAATAACATTTTTTACATTTAATAAACTCCATTCCACATAATAATAATTATATAATTATTATTTTCTTACGCACACAAACTTTCCAAATAAAAAATATCTTGTAATGGTCTTCTTAATTAATATTATTCACTAGACATGATCTTGGTTCTATTAGAACTACTATAGAATTTATTGAAGAATCGAATAAATATTTTATTTATAAATTAAAATTTTATTCCCAATCTAGAGAAAAAATATTTTTTAAAATATTCAATAAATAAAATAAATATTTTATTCACAAGCCAAAGAATAAATATTTATTTAATTTTTGGGTGATCAATGTTACTTGAATAAAATTATTCCTTAGACTCGATAATAATGCTTAGTCTCTTAATTAAACTCAAACAAAATTTAATGGAGATGAATGTAAACACTTAGCATGTGATCCTATAGTATTTTTTCTCATTGGCATTGGAAGAGCATTCCAAAAGTCCAAGATTATTGTATATCATTGGATCATGGAACCCAAGGGAAAGAACTTAATGTCGCAACATTGAGAAATAGAAAATAACAATCACTGTGTGATATAATATCTTTAACAAAATATGTCATCAAGCGGGTTGCACATTTGTGTCACTAACCTATATGCTCGATATGAATTTCAATGACTATCTGAAATGAAAAAAATCATCACACCATGTCAATAGAATTTAATTCCATAGTTCTATTCTAAACAAAGGGCTATGATATCAAATTCCATAAACATGGAAGGGAAATATCCTTCCTTTAGTTATTCATTAATGACATGTCAGTCTTGATGCACCCAACATTTCCAACATTTCTATGAACTTTAATTTTCATGGTTTATAAAATACATATAATTACATGATTTTTAATTTTCATTAATAATTATATTAAATTATAAGTACCATCACACATGCTCATACATAGGAATAACTAATGGAACCAAAACATGCAGAATTTCTACTAGAGCCAACTTTCTATGACCTTCAGTCTGTCAGACCATACATGATAGTCATGTTTCTCCTGAGTCAAAGAATTAGTCAAGGGGTCCTCTTTTCTATCTTCTATAGAAACACTATTCACTAAAACGTCACCTCTCTGAGAAAAATCAATCAAGAGATCATAATTTCAAATTATGTGCTTCGTCTGTTGACAAAACCTTTTCTATTTTCATGAGCCACCACTAAATTATTATCACAATAGATTCTGATAGTATATTTACTGTTATATACCACATCATTCTCTTGTACTATGTTTTATATCCATTCTTCTTCTTTAGCTACCTCAGAAGTTGTAATATACTTAGAAACTATTCTAGAAGTGTAAATTAAAACTTTTTTTGAGATCTTCCTTCTCATAACCCCTCAATTCAAAGTGAATATGTATGCTATTCTGACATCATTTCATTTTGAACAGTTTGGAAACTACCATATACATATCCTTAGATGACTAGATCCTCATATCCTACATAAACTAGGAACATATCCTTAGTAGGCCTTAGATACATAAGGATAGTATTTAATTCTATAAAATGATGGTCACCTGGAACAACATAATAGATTAATAACGTACATAATTCATAGGAGAGATTTATCCTAGTACATAGCATAACATAAATGACTGACCCAATCACTAATTATTATGGAATCCTTATCATTCTATTTCATTCCTCATGCGTCTGAGGACATATTTTCTTATATAGATGAATTTCATATGACACTGGATATAATCCCATCTTAGATTGTTCCATACTGAATCTCATTAGTATCTTGTCAATGTATTTACTTTGACTTAGGCTGACCAACCTCTTGGATCTATCATGATGGATCCTAATCCCATGAATATATGATAACTCTCCAATTTTTTTATAGAGAATAATTTATTCATCCATGTCTAATCAACTTGTATGACTGATATTTCATTTATAATGAGTAAATTTCACCAACATATAATATAAGTAAAATGACAACACTCCCACTAAAACATTTATAGACACATATCATGCATTCATTATTTATGAAACCAAATTCCATTGAGGCCCCATCATAATGAATGTTCCATGAAATTGATTCTTACATCAATCCATAATTTTATCTCTGCATCATGTGTACGTTGATGGAATCCTCTGAAGTCATAACCCCTTTGGGCTACGTCATATTGACATCTTCCTGAAGGATCCCATTATGGAAGGCTATTTAGACTTACATTTTCCAAATATCATAATCATGGAAAGTTACAATGTCTAGTAGAATTATAATGAATTTTAGCATTTCAACTGGTGAAATGGTTTTATAATAGTCAATGCCTAGAATCTGTTTAAACTCGTTTGCTTCCAGTCATGCTTTATAGTTACTGAATTATCTTTTTGTAATGTCTTAGATTTTCCATGTATTAATTTTTTTAAAATATTATATGGAATTATTACATGACCATGCGTGGAGACAGTACATCATTCTGCGGCCTAGAGAGCCCAGAATGGTGGTTTGAACTTTTTTAGTTATGTGAGTCGGCATATATGCGTGGTTGTGGCAGTATCTGAATGGATTCCCAGATTAAAAATACATAGGCACTATTGCGTACGAAAGGGAGACTTTACCTTAAAATGGGTCTATCCTCGACTGGCGTGTGTCAAGGGAAAAAGTTAATTTTTGGAAATTTTTAGTAAAATAAAATATCTAATTCGCAATGTTTATTTTATTTGGAATCATTCATTGTAGAGAAATGACGGGGAAACTATTTCAATAATTAATGTCATGCCATGATCACTTTGAAACAAAAACGTTGACTCATTAATGTCACAATGTAACAACAACAACTCAGTGTAACAGAATACTGAATCACATTCCCTCATTTAAATGGGTTAATCAAACATTGCTCATTGGTGGAAGGTAGAGAGAAACTCTAGAGAATCCGTGGAGCTTTGGGTAAAACTCTCTAAGAAGAACAATGGTGAATCAATGATGTAAATCACTACAGCAACGAATTTGAATGATCTCAGCGATGATGGAAGCATGACCCCTTCTTCAGCAATTGATCCCTTCGTGAGGTAGGGGTTGTTATTTTCAATTCTTATTTTCCACGTTTTGGATTAAATGATGAACACAACAAACCCAAAAACAGGTTAATCTGTAGATTCATGTGTTCTTGTGGGAGGGTTTTTATTGGGTTGATCTTGGGGAATTCATCTATGTTAGACTATTGTTTTTATTCGACTTTGTTTGATCCTATTAACGGGAGAAGATCAATTCCAGGAAGAACGACGACATAGGTTCATTCCTAAATTTTCTTTTGGATTTCTTTCCCAAATATTTTTCTTGTGCGTTCTACACATTCTATGTGGGGTGATGAACAAAAGATGATTGAGCATATGTTTTGAAACACAACTATCCCAAATTGGAGATCCAACATTGTGGAGACCTAGTTGAGGTGCGACAATGATGGTGCATGATGAATCGACACGGTTTAGGAATAATCATTCCTCAACCATTCTTCTTGAGGACGATCAAAACACATTTCAGGGCCGACCAGAGGCCCAAAATTGACAGAATAAGCTTCATGATCATCAGGCTACATCATCCCCTTAGGTTCGTGGCGATAAGATGACCAAATCAAAGATCAGAGCTACAATCGAGGTGCGATGGCGGAGGTTTGCATTTCTGGAAATTTCCAGAACACACTCTGTGTATTTAGATGAACGCGCTTTGTGGTACCAGTGGAGATGACTAGAGTTTCAGGAGTCAGATAGGTATCACATGTCATGCGAACCTAGTTACATGGCTTGATGGACCTTCCCTATAGCTCAGCTTGTATTCTGAGAAGTACACAAACATGGGATGGACTACACGGCTTCAGAACATGGCGTGTATGCCCTAAATGGCATGGAAGTGGCGACTACACGGGACTCGGTGTGTATCCAGGGGATACACAGACATGAAGTGGAGTATATGGCCATGTAATCCACCATGTGGCATTGAGAGGCCAGTAACATGGGTCACCCCATGTTCCAGTTACACGGGATGGCGTACATTGATTAATGATGTGTACGGGCACACATATGCGTACACGGAGCCATCACTGGTTAATCAAACACAGTGTGTGATATATACTACACGCCATGTATTGACTTTTCTACATGACTGGTCTTACAACAAGGGAATTTGTACACGGGTAGTACTTGGGGTCCGAAGACACGGCAAGAGGCATTTGTACACACCATGTTCATTTCAAAACATGGCTTGGTCTACTTGTCCACCGTGTCTTGGACATGTTTCATTTGGGTTAGTGCCCCTTTTTATCATTCCCCTAAAGGTCAGATATCGTTTCCTTCTATAGGATTACTATCCTTTATGTAGGACTTTCCGAGACAGAGTTAGGTATCCTTCCTAGAGGTCCAGAGTGAGATCTTATATACATTCTTGACCCTAGGTAGAGTCAGGTTTTGACGTGACTATCTCCACAGGGCACCGATCCTCTATCTAGATGTTTAATTTAGATGAGTCACGGTATATTCCAAGGACTTGGTAGTGATCCTCATCTATGTATCATGATCCTTCCACACTCAGGAGTGTGTTCTCTGGAAATGAGTGTATCTATCTCTCGTATGTTTTCCCAATGAACAATATTTCTCGGATGGACATCAGCAGAGCTACCAGACTCATAGAGTGAGTTCTCCTGGATGAGTGCTTCGTGGAATCTTCGAACTGAATCCTTCTTGGGGTTATGTGATTGTGTGACTTGTCTCTAGTATGCGGTTCTCAGTTTTAAGTATGTCTATATCATGTTCTACTATTATATGTTCAGTAGACATATATTCTGTAGAGATGATTGTACATTTCATTTGTGTATTGATTTTTGGTTTTCGGGGTCCTCTACTAAGTATTGTTATACTCACCCATAAATGGTCTTTTCCCGCACGTGTTGTGTCTTGTGTATACAAGCAGCCTTTTGACAGAGTCCAGGGAAGACCAGGACAGGACCGATCTTTCTGATTTCCCAACAGGCCAAGGTGTTCCTACAGATACAAGCAGTAGTCTCAATTCCTTTATGTGTTTATAGGTTTGACTTTTAGTTTGCATACTCTTGTTTTTGGTGGTCTTATATTTTGGAATAGTTTCTTTTTTGTACTTCACTTTCCATCGTACTCTTTTGGTTGGGTTTAGTAATATGCATGCATTTTGTTCCATAGTGGTTTTTACATTTCAGCATTTGTGGGCATGGATATATGTGGGTGTGTGTGTACAAGTACTTAGGAAATGCCTCCCATGTTAGTAATATGCCTACTCAGGGCCAGTCACTAGGCCCTGGCCTCTTAGAGGTGGTATTGGGGAGTTGTGGTATGGGCCCCACTGAGACGGGTCATGACAGAGTGGTATCAGAGGAGGCTGGTTCTACCTTAGCACCAAGAGTCTATGATATTGGTATGGGGCAATAGTGTTAAGTGTTTCGAGCTCGTCTTTCGGGACAGAGACTCCAATGTTGGTATAAGGAACTGGCCTTATTATATACATAATCTTGAATTTAGTCAATAAAAAACATCCTTTTACATTGATTATATTTTCAAGTTTAGATCATTATAGAATTAAGACAATACATTCATAACATTACTCATTATTACAAAGTGGATAACATAAAAATAGTTTCCATTTTTTTTAAAATATAAAACATTGAAACATAAAACAAAACTCCTTGGAAATTCTTCAACATTTAACATGTCTTCCTTAGTTGTATTACCCATCCATTGACCAATGAAAAATCATTAAAAAACTTGGGATGATCACAAAAGCTCAGCAATGGATGTAAAAGAAGGAAAGATCACATTAGTCGATCAATAATCATAACATATGGAAACATTTTCGAAAGACATTCTTGTCACCCATATATACTTACTTTGTGTAACTTGAGATTTACACAGGATCCACACAAAAAATGAGAACATAAATATAATCATAAAGGTGTCATGGGGCATTAATTACATAATCTTGTAACCATTATTGGCTACCTTATAATTTGTAACCCTCATGACTACCTTACTTTGTGTAACCATCGTAGTCAAACTTGAAGTAACCATAAGGGCAACCTCCAACTTACTCATACCTAATGAATTGGAGGGAGATATAGGTCCCACCATTTTTCATAAATAATTCCCAAGAACCAAAACATAATCAAACAACATGAATGATTCCATAAAAACATTGCTTTGGAATTTCGTAAAACCGAATTTTAAAAACGGATTTTTAAAGAAAAACCCCTTATAAATGTCATACAATTGAAGAGAGATGTAATAGAGTGAATGGAGTATGTATATATACTGTAAATACACTTAATAAAACATATTATAAAAAGAACCCATCACACAAACAATTTAAATAGCACATAAATAATGAAGTATAAGGTTAACCTAAAGAATGGTAATCGGGTTAAGAATTCCCTTACCTCGGGTTTTTATTAATTTAAACTTCTTTAAACATCCTTTATAATGGTTAAAAGAGTGTAATTAATATTTTAAAGAATCATGACCATGTTTATAACATCTTATATGATGATTTCATAACATCATTTCACCCTTAATTGTTAGCATTTTTCCCATTGCATTGTTTTTGGGTGAGTTCTTAATATGATTTGTATGATTTGTTCATGATTGAAATTCTTGTCGATTGGAAGTGAAAATCCATAATTAGAATGGAGTAGTATTTACATATATCCAGAAACATAAATTATCCCATTCAACATTTTTAATTATTACATGAGGACGATTCATGAGTTTTAACATTAATGATGTTTGTTTAGATCATTTTAGTGGTAATTTGATAATAACAAGCCCATTTTATCTTATAAATTAGAACCATGAGTACAATAGAGTTCCATAAACATGGGTGAGTCATATAACATTTATTATAGCATGTTTTAACTATATTAATGGTTTTAGGACTAGACTTGAAAGAATTAATGGAAATTGAAATCAAATCATCAAAGATGTTGATAATTCGACACAAACAGACAATGTTTTTATTCTTTAAATAAGTTGGAGAGGAGAAGAATAAAGATGAGTAATTTAACATAAAAATGATACAATATAGAATATAAATGATTTTTGGAGATTTTATGCTTCTTGGGTAAGGAGATATGGAGAATGAATAAGGAAATAACTCAAAATAAAAGAATAATTGTGAAATCACATACAAAAATTAGGCAGCCTAACCGCCACACAATATGATTTTAGAAAATATTAAAAAGAGAGAGGAAAAGGGTCACCCATCCAGAAATGAATCATAATATAGATTAGATCAAGAATAAGAATGAAATAAGAACATGTTATGGAAGCTTGAAAATTATACCACATAAAAGAGAACATGGAAGGAAAAATAAAGAAATTGATAATTTTCTTACTTTGTAGAGTAACCCTTATAATATGATGTTTGGGACCTTGGGGGCTTGAGGAAACCATGGGAATACTACTATAAAGGTGAAGTGGCTAGAGAATTGTTGTGGGATAATTGGGAATGAATTAAATGAAGGTAAGAGTTTGTGTTTATAGGAGAGGTGAGGTATTATTTTATTAATTTTCAAGGGACACCTCATGAGTGGTATTTACAAAACCATGGGCTTGCCCATTGTATTTTCCCATGGTATTAGCCACTTTGGACACCTAAAATATTATTTAACTATACAAAAGTCGACCAGATGTATGACATCATTATTATATCATCAATGATGTCATTAATACACCGAAACTAAAATCTGTTCCAATATTTTCCAAGATTTCAAACGGACCGATGAACCATCGACATAGGTTTCATTTGTTACTGAAACACATAACACTTTTCCAAGTAGATGTTTTAAGGAATACATGGTCACTTACCTCAAAATATAATTCTTTCCTTATTTTATCAGCATAACTTTTATGCCTACTCTGAGATGTCCTCATGTGATACTGGATCATCCTCACTTTCTTAGGCACATCTTCTACTAATTCTGGCCACATTAAATTTGTTTCACCAACTTTATCCCAAAATACTGGAGTCTGACACCGCTTCCCATACAAGGTCTCAAAAGGTGTCGTCTTAATACTTGAATAAAAACTATTTTTATAAGAAAACTCAACTAAAGAAAGATATTTATCCCAACTTCTCTGATAGTCCATTGAAAAGGTTCGAAGCATATCCTCCAAAGTTTGAATCGTTCATTCTGACTGCCCATCTAATTGAGGATGAAAATCTATACTCAAATTTAAATCTATGCCCAACGACTTCTGAATTCCCTTCCAAAAGTAAAAAGTGAACCTGGGATCTTGGTCAGACGCTATGGAATGAGGAACTCCAGGTAACGTGACAAACTCTTTGAGGTATAATCGAGAAATCTTATCCAAAGAAATTATATATCGAATTGATAGAAAATGTGCATAATTTGTTTGCCGATAAAAAATAACCCAACTAGCATTGTTACCTTGAGAAGTCTTTTGTAGTCCCACTACAATGTCCATGGATATATTCTCCCATTTCCACTCTAGAACTGAAAAAGGATGAAGCATCCCCTTCGGTAACTTCCGCTCTGCTTTAAATTGTTTACATGTCAAACATTTCATAATAAAATAAGAAATATCTCTTTTCATTCCATCCCACCAATAATACTCCCAAAGGCCTCTGTACATCTTAGTACTGCGAGGATGAATAGAAAATGGAGAACTATGAGCTTCCCACAAAAAATCATTCTTCAACTGAGAAACACTAGGCACACACCAACTTTTTCCAAATCATAAAACACAATCATTATCAAGATTAAATTCTGGAAACTTACCCATTTTAAACAATTCTACCTTTTTCTGGAGCTCATAATCTTCATTTTGGGCCTACATAATTCTATCTGATAATGAATACTGCACTAAAATATGAAACAAAATAGATGTATTCCCTACACCAACAACTTCTAAGTCAAAATTTATCAAATCATTAATCAAGGGATCATGTTCTAAATGTAGCATGGTTAAAGATGCATTATGTTTCCGACATAAGGCATCTTCTACATTGTTTTCTTTTACCTAATGGTAATTGATCGTGCAGTCATAATCCATTATCAGTTCTAGCCATCTTCTCTGCCTCATTTTTAATTACTTTCAAGTGAATATATACTTTAGACTTTTATGGTCAGTATATATTTGGCATTTGGTTCCGTATAGATGATGCCTCCATATTTTCAAAGAAAAAACCACAGGATCCAATTCCATATCATGTGTGGGATAATTTTTCTCATGAGGTTTATGTTGTATCGAAGCATAGGAAATTACCTGATCTTCTTGCATCAAAACACAACCATGACCCTTCAAAGAAGCATCATTATAGATGAAAAAGTCACTATTTTGGGTAGGTAAGGCCAAAACAGAAGCATTCATCAATCTCTTCTTCAGTTTCTGAAAACAAACATCACATTATTCTGTCCATACAAATTTTACCCCTTTCCATGTTAACTTCGATATTGGACTAGATAACCGTGCAATGTTCTTAAAAAACCGTTAGTAATAACTTGCTAAGCCCAGAAAAGTACAAATCTCTATAACATTTGTGGGTCTTGGACATTCATCAACTACTTTTGTTTTGGTAGGATCTACTATAATTCCATCCTTATTTACAATGTTCCAATGAAAAGAAATCTGTTGCAACAAAATATAACACTTGATGAATTTTCCATATATTTTCTTTTCATTTAATGTTTTTAAAACAACCATTAAAAGTTTTTAATGCTCCTCTTTATTTTAAGAAAATACCAGAATGTCATCAATAAATACAACCACACTCTTATCAAAAATATCATGAAATACTCTATTCATAAGATTCATGAATAAAACAGGTGCATTAGATAATTCAAATGTAATAACAACAAATTCATAATTCCCATATCTAGTATGAATGGTTTTTTTTCGGGATGTCATCTTCTTTCACCTTAAGCTGATGGTATCCGGATCTCACGTCAATCTTGGAAAAGTACTGAGCTCCTTGGAGCTGATCAAACAAGTCATCACTATGAGGTAAAGGATACTCGTTTTTAACAATTATGTTATTCAAAGCTCTATAATCAATTCAAAGTCTCATGAAACCATCTTTCTTTTTAACAAAAAAACATGGGCTCTCCATGGTGAAGTGTTAGGATGAATGAAGCATTTGTTAAGAAAATCCTTGAAATGATTTTTCAATTCAAGAAGTTATATTGCAGCCATACGATATGAGGGTTTTAAAAAAGGCTTAGCATCAAGAACTAAGTCTATTGTGAATTTGACTTCTCGATCATGTATGACACCGGGTAACTCATCAGGAAAAATATCATGGTATTTATTTACCACTGGCACATAATTAATTTGAATTGTTCCCTTGTTTTCAACAATACGTGCAAGATAACTTTCATTTCCATCTATCAATAGTTTCACATCTTCTTGATTTGTTATCAATTTTATGGGTTCATTATTGTATAAAAACTAAAAATATTTCTAAAAAAACTTATTTATCTCTACAGTCAATCTTAGCATGATAATAAGAAATCCAGTCCATCCCTAGAATAACATCAAACTCACCTAAGGGAAAAACAATATAGTCTGTAGGTAAAGTCATTCTACAGACAACAATTGAATGATTCTTATCATTCCACTTTACTATAACATTTTCCCCCTGGTGTTTTGACTACAAGATCGGTACTCATTTTTTGAGGTGATATTTCCAATTTACCAAAAAAATTCAGAGATGATGGAATGTGTAGACCTCATATGAGACAAAACATTAGCAAAATCCGAGTTAAAAAACTATGTACCTGATACAACTTCATTGGATGGCCCAACATCAGCTGATGTAGTTGCAAAGGATCTCACTACACCTTTCTACTTTTAGTATGGCTTATTTTCATCATTCAGATCTCTCTTTGGGTAGACATTTGCATAATGACCCATTTCACCACATTTAAAAAACATTACTATTTTATTATCATAATTATTCTTATGATAATTTTCATTTCAATCTCAGAACATATGTTCAAAAATTCCACATCTAATACACTTACCAGTGTTGATAAGACATTCCCCTGGGTGTTTCTTTCCACACTTATCACAAACTGGAAATTGGATTTTCTTACCATCAGATTTATTTGGTTGATTCTTCCCCATTTCTTTCCAATTAGACCTCTTCTTGTCTTTGTTTCCAAAATTCACATGATAATATGCAAACTCCATCTATAACCTCTCGGCACATCAGAAGAGTTTCTCATAACTTTTGAATTCACGGGATTCTAATGCCCTTTGATACCTTGGATTCAGTCCAGAGTAAAAGCGGTCGATTTTTCTCTCAATATCGAGAATAATATTTGGTGCATACCTCACCCGTCGGGTGTAGTTCTCTATATACACAGTCACTGAATCATCCTCCTTCTGTTTCAATTCAATGAATTTCTTCTCCATTCTATGTTTTTCCACCTTAGGAAATTATTTTTCAAGGAAAAGACTTTAAAATTCATCCCACTCTAAGGCATCAAAATCCTCTGTACACCTGATATTTATTACCATTTAAAACCACTGATCAGGTTCCTCTTCAAAATGAAAAGTGGGAAGACTTACCTTTTGATTTTACGAACATCCCATAACATCGAATATCTTTTCAAGGGATTTGATCAATCCTTCACCTGCTACTAGGTCAGAAGACCCATCGAATGCAAGAGGATGTTGTCTCATAAAATGATCCACTACTATCATGTTCTGTTGTGGTACCTCTATTGGTACTCTTGCATTGATTCCACCACCATTTTTTGTCTGCATTAGCGGAGTCGTTACTATCACAAACTTCTCTGTTACAATCCCTACTATTCCGAGCTGTAGTTTTAGAAGGATGTCATTCGATCGGTGCCTATCCTCTTCAGCATCCCTATTCCTTCTATGGAAAACCATTCTGAAAAAACAAGTATTAGATAAAGAAACCTGGTAATATTTAAATTCTATAATTATTAGGACCCTTTAACAACCCGATATTTTATGATAAGTATTCCTTTTAATTTATTTGATGTCATTTGTTTTATGCTACAACAAGATTATCTTGTGCTATAGGCCACACTGTATTAGCTTGAAGTATATGCAACACTATTCTTAGATTGTGTTACACACAATTTCAAGTTCATTTTATAATAGTCATTGTAACACACGAGACTTTTATGTTATATAAATCATAAAAGGAATCATTTTCTACACACAACACTTGCTTGGCTTGCTTTACACGAAATTTCAACCTTCCTCGATAGCTTGCATCGTACGCAATACCGAGTTTCACTAAACAATGATATGCTAATAAAATATTATTAAAACTAGCCGTTATGAATAGTAATAACAACGTTTTGAAATTTTATAAATTTTATTCTTAAAATGGACTTCATTTTTGGATTCAGAATATCGAAATTATCGTAGGGTGAAATTTTGGTATTTTTCTGAAAACTTTCAATTTTTGATGAATAGTGAAACCACTAAGTGGTAGTCAAAAAACCGAATTTTTCATAAAACGTAATTTTACCGCTTCTGTGAGTGTAATTTGTAAAATCTGAGAGACACGGTTGATGTTAGTGAGTAAAATGTGGTTCAATGAGATGAAAATAATTTTTTGGTGAATAGTAACTTTTTACTTTCTTTACCACAGTTAAAAGTAAATAGGGTAATTAAGGGTAAAAATGATATTATTATTACCCTAACACATGTCCTAATTCTATAGGACAAGTGTAATTCGACCAAAAACAACCTTAGGAATAAAATATGACCATTTAGGCCCACATGGATTAGATTAGGACATTTATTGTTAACTTATTTAAAGAAGGGTTAAAATAGTTAAAATCAATGTTTAATAAGTAAATCATTTTTAATATGGGGTTATAAAGAAGATAAATTCGACTGTACAAATTCATTAGAAAGATAAAAAGATTTCCTACATAATGGTATTTTATTTGTAATTTTTAGACATTAAATAATTTAATTTATTTATGATACAAAGATGATGCAGTAATTATCTTATTAATGAAATATTGACATAATTGATGTTATAAACACCAAAATAAATGTAATTTGACACTTTTTATGAATTCCACTAATTTTATAGATTAATATGATATGTTAATATTGATTTAATTAACTTTTTTAGAACTAATCATTCTTTTATGATTTTCACAAAAATTAATTACTAAATAGTGTCAAAATTGACATTAAATAGTTTTTAAAACAAATATTACATTAGTAATTGTTATTTTATTCCTAAAAATATAAGGTTCAGCCAAATGACTTAGATAAGGTTATATATATTAATAATAAACAACTTGGAGTTCTTTTGTCTGCTTATAGGAAGTTTATTAACCTTATAGTATAAGAACACAAGAAGAGACGGTAAAAGTAAAATTAATTAATTTAATGTTAAATATAAATGATAAGGTTAAAATAGGAACCTAAACTTGTCTAAATTCTATTGGATGAGAGGATTTAGACCCATACCAACCTTAGATTCGAAATAAATCAATTTGGAGCTATTTAAAACCGAACTTTACTTTATAATAAATTAATATTTTTAGTTTTTCCAAAGGAGCCCCTCTCCTCCCTTATAAAAGGGAACCTCCTCCCCCTCTTCCTCACACCACTTTGAGCCTTCAAGCTTGGCAAAACCCTGCCAATTTCCTCTCTCCACTTCCCTAGATACATCTTAGAGGTTCTGGTATTCTTAAAAGGACTATTTTAGTGCCCTAAAAGGAGGTCTCAAAGAAGCACTTCAAAGAAGAGGTAATGTCTGTTACCGATTCTTTCATATTTATTTCTTCTTCCACTTCTTCTTCTTTAGTAGTTTCATTATGAAGTAATAAAATCAGTATAACTCATATACTGATATGTTATTATAAGTATGAAACAACCCTATTTCACCATCTATCAATCCTACGGAAAAATAAATCACCACATGTGCGTACGTACGGAATACCGTCTCCACGCCGTGGTGTAATCTATTTTACACCACCACCTTAATTGGATGGGTATAATGGTGTAAATAATGACTATATATGACTATTATAAAGTGATACTGATTCTGAAATAGTATACATACACTCCAATACAATTCCACGATCATAGGAACGATATCATCACTCGTGCGTACGTACGGAATACCGTCTCCACGATGTGATGCGACTCGTTCTAAATGATCTTCATTTCATAATGATTATATAAATGAATTGAATGAATGAATATGATATATATTACACTAATAAAATTCTGGAAATTAGGTATCTATAACCTAAAGAGAAGAATAAGAATTTATTCGACAAAACACGCATAAGAACAAAAAGTTATCAACACCCGAATAACAAGTAGCAAGGAAATATTACTACGAAGAAGCTAGAAATATGACCAAATATGATATCATAAAAATATGTATAATTCTGGAATAAGTCAATAACATTATTTAAATCATTATACAAGAGGTTCAGACATGTACAAAGCATATCATACCTAAGGTAAGGGAAATATCACAATCTCATTTTCATCCGAGATTGTTTATACTTTGGTATTTACTGGGGTGTATTTTATCATCAACATCCATGTTTCCTCAATATGTAATATTATTTCCATCCACCTACAATTATTTAAATCCAATTTTACCATTCGGTGAGTTTTTAGTAAAGGATATGAAAGGAATCTTTTGTCGTTTTTCGTACGAGGTACTTTTTGACTTTTCTGACAAAAGTACGAAGAATGTTTTTTTTAACTTATACGACATGAATGGATTTTTAAAAAATTATTTCCAAAAATAATACTTTAAAAGTTTTCAAGGTTATTTTTAATCGACTTCTTTTAGTTTAAAACCGTATGACATGTTAAGAAAGGAAAAGTATTTTTGAAGAAGAAAGGATATTTTCCTCAAGAATGGAGTTTAAGTGTTTTATGAAAATTATTTTCCAACTAAGATAATAAAGGGTTCTGTTTATATCTCTATTATTACATAGATTTGATTATTTTGTGGTGGAAATATTTTTTTTATAAATTCCTTTATCTTATATGAATTGTTTTATGATGTCATGTTGTTTAAGAATCCCATTTTTACTACATGGGTTATGCAATGATGTATGATTTATGATTTTGTGGCACACATAAGAATGGTATTATTTTGAGATGGGTGGGAACTATATCTACCTCCAATGCATTGGGTAAAGATTTTATATCTCAGGAGATATACATGGCTGGAACGGTAGGTTATACCGGTTCAGTAAAACCGGACTGAAACGAGGAGTGAACTCGGTTCAGAAAGGGACTTTGTCCACTAATATAGTCTTAGAAATGAGTCTTGACTAATAAGAAATGATTCTCTATGATTATGTGTGTATCCCAAAAAGTTTCATGTTTTAAGTTATGATTATTGGGATTACATTTCACTACTATGATTTATCCCATGTTATGAAATTAAAATCTCATTTGCAGGTTAAGATTTCCCAAAGTTATGTGCTTATGTATATGATGTGATTGATATTTCGTTTGTTTACCCTTACTGGGAATTTGAGCTCACCCTTTTGTATGTTTTATTTCCCCACATCAGGAAGAAGGCTATTAAGTAGAATATGCCAAAAAGGGACTCTAGATATGATGAAATAAATGGGAGGCAAAGTAGATGCTTTATGAACCAGTTGTTTATGTTTCCCAGTTTCTAAAGACACTATACCTATACAGTCTTTTCTTGGTTTTGTTATATGTTGTAATAAGTGTGCTTCAATTCTGAAGTAATGACAATGTATGTAAAGTATGGGTCGTTACAGTTGGTATCAGAGGAAAGGTATAGACAACCTTTGGAAACTAGGATGTGAAAATCTTAGTAAGAACCCTAAGGATATGTCTAAGCATAGAAAACAATCTTAGTGTTTTAGAAATGGCCATGAATAACCTAGGATAAGACCTTAAGTGTGAAATTTTATTCCTGATTATGTGGTTTTCCTATTATAATTAGTGTTGCTCACACTATTCTTCTTGGTTTTAGTCAATGGCTGGAACCCGAAGAAATCGTGTTAATGCAGAATGCAACGGGCAATGCAATGATTGTCCCCCCTGAGAAACCAAATGTTATGGGAGCTGGAATGAAAAATCTTGTAGCCATGCTCACACAAATTTCTCAAGCTATGAGTCATGCAAGACTTCCAAACTAGGAAAGGAAGGAGCGACATTCTGTTGAATCCTTCATGAGACAGCGTCCACCTTCATTCAGCGGGTCTACTGATTGATTAGTTACTGAACAATGGATTAGTACTACTGAAAAGTTATTTTCAGTTCTTCAATGTTCTGAGCATGATAAAGTCATCTTAGCAGTGTATCGTTTGGAAGATGATTCTGATTAATTGTGGAATCTTATTAAGAATACGAGGCAAAGGGATGAAATTGAGTCCATGGAATGGGACGAGTTAAAGAACTTATTTTTCAATAAGTACTTCCCTCGTATTCTCCGAACAAATAAGGAGAAAGAGTTTCTTGAACTGAAGCAAAAGGATGATGAATCTGTTGGTACCTATGAAGCAAATTTTACAAGACTTGGAAGGTACGCTTATGGTATTATTATCTAACCTGAGAGTAGGATCGATCAATTCTTTAGTGGCTTAAAACCAAGTCTTCGAAGGGCCTTAGCCATAAGGGACTTCAATAGCTAGGTGGAAATCGTTCGATGTGCTCTCAATGTTGAGATAGAGATTGCAGTAACCCATCAGTCATATGGGTTTGATAAGGAGAGGAAAATTGAATTCAATGGAAAATCTAAAGAGCACAGTGAAAAGAAGATTTGCTTTCCATTATGCTCAAAGTGTGGAAAGAAACATGGACGAAGTTGTCTTAATGGGACAAGTAAATGTTTCAAATAGGGAAAAGAAGGTCATTGGGCATTTGAATGCCGCGATGATGGGAAAAAGATGTCTAATGATGCAAACAAAGGAAGGGATACACAGAATGAACCTACTACACTTCAATGTTTCAAGTGCAAGGAGATGGGACATTATGCCAATAAATGACCTAATCCAAGGGTTGATGATGATGGTCGGCGTCAATAAACTCTTAAGGCTAAAGAAAAAGGAATGTCACATGCAATTTCTATCAGTGATGTGGAGTACGATAACGATGTGGTGAAAGGTACACTTACTATCCACTCTAAAGTAGAAAGTGTTTTATTTGATTTTGGATCCACCCACTCCGTTATTTCTAAAGAATTTTCTAAGGGAATCACCATATTACCTCAACAATTAGATGTTGTGTTAGCTATGACAACACCTAATGGCACAACAGTCGCATCAAAAGTTTATAATTCTTCTCCGATTGAAGTTTGTGGGTAAGTGCTTCCTGCAAATCTTGTGATCCTTCCTATAATGGAATTTGATGTGATTCTTATCATGGATTGGCTTTCTCTACATGGAGCTCATATCAATTGCCAAATATGGGAAGTCACATTTTATATTCCAGATCAATCTATGATCATCTATCGATGCAAGGATGAACATAACCTTCCAGTGGAAATTTCTTCCATTTTTTGGGTATTGATTCCACTAAATGTAGGTTATTTATCTCAAATGGTTGGTGAGAAACTCACGATTAAGAATATGCCCATTGTACAAGAGTTTGATGATGTCTTTCCAGAGGAATTACCGGGTCTTCCACCGAATCGTGAAGTTGAGTTTTCAATATAACTCATACCTGGTGCTTTGCCTATTTCAAAGACACCTTATAGAATGATCCCAATTGAGTTGCAGGAATTGAAGAAGCAACTCCAAGAGAATCTTGATAAGGGGTTCATATGCCCTAGTGCGTCACCTTGGGGAGCACCTATTCTATTTGTTAAGAAGAAAGATGGATCAATGAGACTCTGCATTGGTTATCGAGAACATAACAAGATCACTATCAGGAAAAAATATCCTCTCCCGCGCATTGATGACCTATTTGACCAACTACGCAGAGCTCAATACTTTTCCAAGATTGATCTTCGTTCAGGGTATCATCAATTAAGGGTCAAAAGGGAGGATATACCAAAGACGGCTTTCCGTACAAGTTATGGACACTATGAATTTATAGTGATGCCATTTGGACTTACTAATGCCCCTACTATCTTCATGGATCTAATGAATAGAGTCTTTAGAGACTATATTGATCAGTTTGTGGTAGTCTTTATAGATGATATTCTTGTCTATTCAAAGAGAAAGGAAGAACATGAAGATCACTTGAGAATTATATTGAAGACCCTGAGAAAGGAGAAGCATTATTCCAAATTTACCAAGTGTGAATTTTGGCTTCAAAACGTTTCATTTTTGGGTCACATAATCACAAAAGAGGGGATATCTGTGGATCCAGCAAAAATAGAGGTTATCGAAAGATGGTCGAGACCAACAACAGTAACCGAGATCTGAATTTTTCTTGGTTTGGATGGATATTATCGACGTTTTGTGAAATATTTTTCATGATTATCTAATCCACTCACCAAGTTGACTCAGAAAGGAGTTAAGTTAGTTTGGACGAAGGAATGTGAAGAGAATTTCAAGGAGTTGAAAAGATGGTTATCCAATGCACTTGTTCTCACATTGCCTTGTAGTGGAGAAAGGTTTGTGATCTACAGTGATGCATCCAAGAAGGGATTGGGGTGTGTTCTTATGCAAAATGACATGGTGATAGCTTCTGCCTCATGACAGTTGAAAATACATGAGAAAATTTACCCAACTCATGATTTGGAGTTAGATGTGGTAATCTTTGCATTAAAGATTTGTAGGCAATATCGTTATGGTGAAAGGTGTGATATTTATACTGATCATAAAATTTTAAAGTATATTTTCACACAAAAGGAGCTGAATATGGGCCAAAGAAGATGGTTGGAGCTGATTAAGGATTACGACTGCTCAATCCATTACCACCCTGGGAAAGCAAACAAGGTGGAAGATGCATTAAGTCGACAAGACCATGCTAGTTTATCCATGATGAGGATAAAAAAAGATCCAATATTTATGGATTTACAAAGGATGGATCTTGGAATTATAATGAAAGGGGAAAATAGTATCTTTCTCAAATGAATGTTCAACCATCTATACATGTGAAGATTAAAGAGGCACAGAAAGAAGATGTCGAGTTACAAAAGAAAGTGAGAAATGTTCCTGAATTCAACCTTGATTATGATGGGATAATAAAGTTCAAGAATCGGGTTTGTGTTCCTCCCATCCCCGAATTAAAGAAGGATCTGCTGGATGAGGCTCATAGTTCTTCATTCTCTATTCATCCTGGAAGCACGAAGATGTATAGGGACCTGAAAGAATACTTCTGGTGGGATGGCATGAAAAGAGATGTGGCTGAATATGTCTCTCGATGCTTGGTTTGTCAACAAGTTAAAGCTGAGAGATAGAAGTCTAAGGGGATGTTACAACCATTACCTATACCTGAATGGAAATGGGAAAACATCACTATGGACATTGTCATAGGACTTCCTAAAACATCCAAAGGCAATAATGCTATTGGGTCATAGTTGATCGTCTTACAAAGTCTGCACACTTCATTGCTATTAGAGATGATTTCTCTCTGGATCATCTTGCCAGGATATATGTAAAAGAAGTGGTAAGATTTCATGGAGTACCACTTTCTATTATATCTGATCGGGATCCGATATTTACCTCGAAGATCTGGCGAAGTCTTTATCATACTCTGGATACAGAGTTGAGTTTCAGCACTACTTATCATCCTCAGACAGACGGTCAGTCTGAGAGAACAATTCAAACTCTAGAAGATATGTTGAGATCTTGCTCTATGGATTTCAAAGGTGGTTGGGATCAACACCTACCTTTGGTGGAATTTTATTATAATAATAGATTTCACTTCAGTATTCGGATGGCTCCTTATGAAGCTCTCTATGGAAAGAAATGCAGGACTCCAACTTGCTGGGATGAAGTTGGGGAAAGAAAGCTATTAGGACCCGATCTCGTTGATGAAATGGCAGAAAAGGTCAGATCTATTCAACAACACATAAGAGCATCTCAGGGTCGACAGAAAAGTTATTCCGACAACTGAAGAAAAGACCTAGAGTTTGAAGTGGGTGATAATGTGTTCTTACAAATATCTCCCTGGAAGAGGGTTATGAGATTTGGAAAGAAGGGGAAGTTGAGCACTAGATATATCGTTTCTTTTGAAATACTGGATCGTGTTGGGAAGGTAGCTTACTGATTGGCGCTTCCACCGAATCTCTCTCAAGTTCACGATGTGTTCCATGTAGCTCTCCTGAGAAAGTACATACTTGATCCTTCACATGTACTCAGCTCAGAAGTTGTACCGCTGGAGCAAGATCTTTCTAATGAAGAACAACCGATAGAGATTCTGGATCATAGCGAAAAAGTCATACGAAACAAGACCACTCGATTGGTGAAAGTTTTATGGAGGAACCACCAATTAGAAGAAGATACATGGGAGCTTGAGGATATGATGAGGGAGAGGTATCCTCATCTGTTACAAAGTTACGAATTTCGAGGGCAAAATTCATTTTAAGGGGGGTAGAATGTAACACCCGAGACTTTTATGTTATATAAATCATCAAAGGAATATTTTTCTACACACAACACTTGTTTGGATTTCTTTACACGAAATTGCAACCTTCCTCAATAGCTTGCGTCGTACGCAATACCGAGTTTTACTAAACAATGATATGCTAATAAAATATTATTAAAAATAGCTGTTATGAATAGTAATAACAAATTTTTGAAATTTTATAAATTTTATTTTTAAAATGGACTTCATTTTTGGATTCGGAATATCAAAATTATCCTAGGGTAAAATTTTGTGAGTGGAATTTTGAAAATCTGAGAGACATGGTTGATTTCAGTAAGTAAAATGTGGTTCAATGAGATGAAAATATTTTTTTGGTGAATAGTAACTTTTTACTTTTTTTACCACGGTTAAAAGTAAATAGAGTAATTAAGGGTAAAAATGATATTATTATTACCCTAACACATGTCCTAATTCTATTGGACAAATGTAATTCGACCAGAAACAACCTTAGGAATAAAATATTACAATTTAGGCCCACTTGGATTAGATTAGGACATTTATTATTAATTTATTTAAAGAAGAGTTAAAATAGATAAAATCAAAGTGTAATAAGTAAAGCATCCTAAATATGGGGTTATACATAAGATAAATTCGACTATAAATATTCATTAGAAATCTAAAAATATTTCCTACATAATAGTATTTTATTTGTAATTTTTAGACATTAAATAATTTAATTTATATATGACACAAAGATGATGCAGTAATTATCTTATTAGTCAAATATTGACATAATTGATGTTATAAACACCAAAATAAATGTAATTTGACACTTTTTATGAATTCCACTAATTTTATAGATTACTATGACATGTTATTATTGATTTAATTAACTTCTTTTGAACTAATCATTCTGTTATGATTTTCAGAAATATTAATTACTAAATAGTGTCAAAATTGACATAAAATAGTTTTTAAAAAAAATATTATATTAGTAATTGTTATTTTATTCCTAAAAATATAAGGATTGGGAAAATGACTTAGATAAGGTTATATATATTAATAATAAACAACTTGGGGTTCGTTTGGCAACTAATAGTATGTTTATTAACCTTATAGTATAAGAACACAAGAAGACACGGTAAAAGTAAAATTATTTAACTTAATGTTAAATCTAAATGATAAGGTTCAAATATGAACCTAAACTTGTCTAAATTCAATTGGATGAGAGGATTTCGACCCATACCCACCTTAGATTCGAAATAAATCAATTTGGAGCTATTTAATACCAAACATGACTTCATAATAAAATAATATTTTTAGTTTTTCCAAAGGAGCCCCTCTCCTCCCTTATAAAAGGGAACCTCCTCCCCCTTTTCCTCACACCACATTGAGCCTTAAAGATCGGCCAACTCCTGCCAATTTCTTCTCTCAACTTCCCTAGAAACATCCTAGATGTTCTGGTCTTCTTCAAAGACCTATTTTAGTGCCCTAAAAGGATGTCTCAAAGAAGAACTTCAAAGAAGAGGTAATGTCTGTTACCGATTATTTCATCTTTATTTCTTCTTACACTTCTTCTTCATTAGTTGTTTAATTATTAAGTAATAACACCAGTATCACTCATATACTGATATGTTATTATAATTATGAAACAACCCTATTTCACCATCTATCCATTCTACGGAAAAAGAAATCAGCGCACGTGCGTACGTACAGAATACCGTCTCCACGTCGTGGTGTAATCTATTTTCCACCACCACCTTACTTGGATGGGTATAATGGTGTAAATAATCACTACATATTACTATTATAAAGTGATACTAATTATGAAATAGTATACATACACTCCAATAGAATTCCACGATCATAGGAACGATATCGTCACTCGTGCGTACGTACGGAATACCGTCTCCACGATGTGATGCGACTCGTTCTTCATGATCTTCATTTCATAATGATTATATAAATGAATTTAATGAGTTAATATGATATATATTACACTAATACAATTCTGTAAATGAGGTATCTATAACCTAAAGAGAAGAATAAGAATTTATTCGACAAAACACGCATAAGAACAAAAATTTATCAACACCCGAATAACAAGTAGCAATGAAATATTACTCTTAAGAAGCTAAGAATATGACCAAATAAGATATCATAAAAATATGTATGATTCTGGAATAAGTCAATAACATTATTTAAATCATTATACAAGAGTTTCAGGCACGTGCAAATCATATCGGACCTAAGGTAAGCAAAATATCACAATCTCATTTTTATCCGAGATTGTTTATACTTTGGTATTTACTGGGGTGTATTTTATCATCCACATCCATGTTTCCTCAATATGTAATATTATTTCCATCCACCTACACTTATTTAAATCCAATTTTACCCTTTGGTGAGTTTTTTAGTAAAGGATATGAAAGGAATCTTTTGTCGTTTTTCGTACGATGTACTTTTTGAATTTTCTGACAAAAGTACGAAAAATGTTTTTTTAACTTATACGACATGAATAGATTTTTAAAACATTATTTCCAAGAATCTTCCTTTACAAGTTTTCAAGATTATTTTTAATCAAATTCTTTTAGTTTAAAACGGTATGACATGTTAAGAAAGGAAAAGTATTTTTGAAGTAGAAAGGATATTTTCCTCAAGAATGGAGTTCAAGTGTTTTATCAAAATTATTTTCCAACTAAGATAATAAAGGGTTATATTTATATCCCTATTATTACATGGATTTGATTATGGTGTGATGGAAATATTTTTTTATAAATTCCTTTATCTTATATGAATTGTTTTATGATGTCATGTTGTTTAAGAATCCCATTTTTACTACATGGGTTATGCAATGATGTATGATTTATGATTTTGTGGAACACATAAGAATGGTATCATTCTGAGATGGGTGGGACCTATATCTTCGTCCAATTTATTGGGTAAAGATTTCATATCTCATGAGATAGACATGGATGGAACGGTAGGTTATACCGGTTCAGTAAAACAGGACTGAAATGAGGAGTGAACTCTGTTCAGAAAGGGACTTTGTCCACTAAGATAGTCTTGGCAATGAGTCTTGACTAATAAGAAATGATTCTCTATGATTATGTGTGTATGCCACAAAGTTTCATGTTTTAAGTTATGATTATTGGGATTAAATTTCACTACTATGATTTATCCCATGTTATGAAATTATGATCTCTTTTGAAGGTTAATATTTCCAAAAGTTATGTGCTTATGTATATGATGTGATTGATATTTCTTTTGTTTACCCTTACTGATCATTTGAGCTCACCCTTTTGTATGTTTTATTTCCCCAGGTCAGTAAGAAGGTTATTAAGTAGAATATGACAAAAAGTGACTCTAGATATGATGAAATAAATGGGAGGCAAAGTAGATGCTTTATGAACCAGTTGTTTATGTTTCCCAGTTTCTAAAGACACTATACCTATATGGTCCTTTCTTGGTTTTGTTATATGTTGTAATAAGTGTGCTTCAATTCTGAAGTAATAACAATGTATGTAAATTATGGGTCATTATAGTCATTCTATGAAACATTGAGTGTATATATATATATATTCAATGTATAAATGAAATATGGTTGGATTCTGTTATAGGAATCAAAGAAGGATTCTTGCACAACACGCAACCCTGACATGTCTTTCATTACACGCAATCGTGAACTTCCTTGATAGTGTGTGTTGTACGCAATAAAATCCTTCTTTGAAAATAGGATATAAAAAGTTACTTTTGATAAATTTTTGATATTTTTCTGATAACTTTCACATTTTGATGAATAGTAAAAATACTCTACTTTTTAATTAAAAACAACTTTTTTCATTGAGATAATTTATATGGTTAAATAATAATATTGAATGGAATTAAAGTATAAATAGAATATATTTTTACCATTTAATATAATACATGTCAGTATCAATAATTTCACATTGAATTCATAGGTAAAAACATTTCAATCTTTGGCAATGTTTTAACTTCTAAAACCTGTTTTATTAACAAAGGGATTAATATTAAATTAATTAATGAAAGTTATGTGTTTTGAATTTTGAAAAATTGATTCCATATTTGGAATCAGTGGGTCCAAATTATTTTAATAGACTACTTTTTATTTTTCGGCATTATGGATAGTAACTACGGTAAATTTTATTTACCATAGCTAAAGGTAAATCAGGTAATTAAGGGTAAATATAAGTTTATAAAATTACCATAACACCTGAAAAAATCCTATTGGATGACTAAAAGTCGACCCACATCACCTAAGGGTCGTATTAGATTCATTTAATGGAATTATTTCCATGAAAATGATTTATTTATTTTCAAAACCAAAGAAAGTTACAACATGTCACTTTCTTAAATCTTATAAGTATAATAATTTTAATTTAGTGATAATCTTAATGAAACATCGGATATAAATAGTATCCAGAAATCTAATAAAATTATCTACATCATATAAATTTATTTAGAATTTTTAGGGATTAAATAATTATCATTAATGGTTACATAATAGTGATGTTGAAATTATTTTATTAAGAGAAATATCAAATAAATGGTTTTAAAAATATTAAAATAAATATTATATGAACAATTTAATGTGATCCACTAATTTTCAAGATAAATATAACATGTTATTAATCTATTAAATCTTTAAGTTCGAACATATATTATGTATATTGTTTATTTAAATTCAAGTAAATTAATAATGTCAAAATAGACAATATTGTTATTTTATAAAAATAACATATTATAAAATAGTTTAAAAATCAAAAAAATATTTAAAAACTATAAATTAAAATTTTTATAATCGTAAATGTCATAAAGTTTAAAATTATGGGAAATTCACAACACATATGTAATTATTTATAATAATTTAAAATATAGAATATTATTACCACAAATAAAATTAAATTGATAATTAAGGATAAATCAAGTTGATAATGTTTAAAATAAATTCCTAACATGTATAAATTTTATTGGTTGATGATATTGCAAAATTATCTCATCTAATATTCATATATGAGTCATTTTGGAAGTTTTTATGTGGGTTTGAGATTTAATATAAACTAATATTGTTTATATTTCCAAAGGTGCCCCTCTCCTCCCTTATAAAAGGGAACCTCCTCCCTCTCTTCCTCACACCACTTTGAACATTAAAGCTCAGCCAACCCCTGCCAAATTCTATTCTCCACTTCCCTAGAAACATTCTAGAGGCCCAAGTATTCTTAAAATACCAATTTTAGTTCCCTAAAACAAAGTTTAAAGGGGGAACTTCGAGAAAGAGGTAATACCTTCTACCGTTTTCTTCAAGTTCCATTATTCTTATACTCCCTCTTATTTAGTTGTTTCATTATGAAGTAATAAGATAAGTATACCTAATATAATTACATGTTACTATAGATAATAAACAACCCTATTTCACCTTCTATCCATCTTACGGAAAACAAAATCACCGCGCGTGCGTACATATGAAATACCGTCTCCACGCTGTGGTGTAATCTGTTTTTCCACCAACACCTTACATGGATGGGTATAATGGTGTAAAAAATAAATATATATGGTTATTATTACATCATAATTATTCTGTTATATTATACCATCGACTCCAATTCTATTCAATAATTATGGGAACAATATCATCGCTCGTGCGTACGTACGGATTACCGTCTCCAAGACACGATAAGATTCTTTCTCCATGTTAACCATACATGAATGATTATAAGGTTTATATAATGAATAATTATGAAATATATGAAATAATAATGCTACTTTATTTATGTATATATATATGTATATCATCTATTTGGTTTCATTCAATTCAACAATGAAACGAAAACAGCGTTCATGCATACGTACGGCCAACCGTCTCCATGAACTGTGTATTTCATTCCTTTTATCGATCTATAATATATGTGTATATGATAAATATATATTATAGATAAATCATGTTTTACATTATGGAGTTATTTAAATCAGGATATAAGTAATAATATGATGAACGAAAAGTTGAAACACATACGATAAATGAAATGATTTTACCCAAAATTCTGCTTTAACATGGAATTTACAAATGAACGGGTAATATAAAGTCATAAGTGAAACATATATGATATCATAACAATAAATATGATTATGTAATAAGTCAATTACATTATTTAAATCAATATACTGGAGATTCGGATCCATACGAAGCATATCAAACCTAAGGTTAGAGATAATTTTGCAAATCTCTTTTTTATCCGAGATTTCTTATTTGTAAGTATTTACTAGGGTCATTTCTATCATCCATGTAAATGTTTTATAAAAGTGTTTTAATGTATGTTTAATTCCCTTTTTAACCATTTTTTACTTTTACTACATGGTATTTAAGGAATCTTTTTTACCATACGAGGTACTTTTTGACTTTTCTGACAAAAGTACAAGGAGAATGTTATTTTTAACTTATACAGCGTGAGCGGATTTTTACAGTTTCATAATTCCACATTTTTATGAAGCTTACTCTACATGATTTTATGACTATTTTCAACAAAATACTTATATTTTAAATGTTCATGGAATTTTTTGAAAAAAATGATTTTGACGAAGAAAGGATATTTTCCTCAAGAATTCTTTTTAAGTGTTTTATCAAAACCATTTTTCATCTAAGATGACATTATTTCATATGTGTATGTTTCAAGTATCATGTCTCTATGATTTAAATGGTTTCACTTTTCTTATTATGAAATTATATCCATTTCTTTTATATGGATTATGTGATGATGGGATGATGTTTATGAAACCAATTTTATTTATTGGTTTATTATGAATGATGTATGTTTATTTTGTTGCACAAGTAAGAATGATTTCAATATGAGATGGGTGGGACCTATATCTCCAAGAAATTCATTGGGTAAAGATTTATATCTCATGAGATAGACATGGCAGGAATAGTAAGTTAATCTAGATCAGTGTTACAGGACTGAAATGAGGAGTGAACTCAATTCAGAAAGGGACTTTGTCCACTAAGATGGTCTTGGAAGCAATTCCTTGGATACTATGGAAATCATAACAAGTGATGAATGATTTCCAAAATTATATGTTTTATTCCCATGCTATTTTATCATGATTGATGTTCCTTTATGATAAATTCCTTACGTACTTCCAAGATTTATGTCTTTGCTCAAGGTTTTAATGTTTAGATTTCATATTCATGTTTTTTCTTTCAAATATTTATGGATTGTTTTATGTTCTCTATGTTTTCCCTTACTAAGCATTTGAGATCACCCTTTTTATGTTTTATTTTCCCCAAGAAATAAAGAAAGGTTTCAGGTAAGGAAACAAAAAGGGGAAGATTGTTATGGGAGATGTTGAAGATCGTTCAATATGATTAGATGTTTATATTCCAAGTTTCCAAAGACACTAAACTATTACGGTCCTTGAGTGTCTATTTTTGTTATGTATTATGTATTCTGCAAAAGTAATGTAATGTTCATGTACATCAAGTTTTGGGTCTCTACAGTTTGTATCAGTGGAAAGGTTTAGTCATCCTTTGGAAACTAGGATGCGAAAACTATAGTGAGATCCCTAGATATATTTCTAAGGTACGTCTAGGGATGTCCCTAAGGTTAAGTATAAGTATAGGTTTAGTCTTAGAATTATGGTAAAGTTGTTAGAATTAAACCTAATATGTTAGATGTCGAAGGTTCTCCCCCTTGATTATGTTATTTTCCTTGTATAATTTTTTCCTCTCACAGAATTCTTTTTGTGTTTTAGTAAATGGAGGGAACCAGAAGGAATTCAGTTAACATTGAATCCAATGGAAAAATTGGTGACTATGAGAAACAAAATTGCGTACTGCCTAGAGAGAAATATATAGTGATTATGCCGAGTCATTCATCGCGATATATGATTAACGAGATGAAATTTAGTGGTATGCCTAATTCACCAAATAAGAGGAAGATAAACTTTTATGCATGTTCGCATGTTAAGGAGCATAAAGAAAGGACGATTGAGATTTCTAAAGAAGGGTAGAAGAACCTTGAGGAATTCCTCAAATGGAGGGAAATATGTTATCTGTGTGGAGAAAAGGGTCATAGGGTGACAGACTCTTATGGAGTTCAATGTCTTATTTATGGAGAACATGGGAATTACCCAACTCAATTCCCTGACCTAAAAAGTTACTTCTAAATCAAGGAAGGATATATTCCATGAAAATCATTTAAGAGGATTAATTTATGTGTTTATGTATTGGTATTAAAGAATAATGTTGTTGAGGTACTTTTATGGTGTATTAGAATATTTTTGTATTAGTCTATTGTGGTTTTCAATAATTTTATAGTACCGGTAACCATGAAAAGTGATTCAAATATTTTGGAAAGCAGGTGATATGGGAAAATTAATGGATAAGGAGAAAATGAAATGTTTGGAAGTATTCATGAGCCATGATTGATATAAGGACAAAGTGATATCATGGTTTCAGTATATAGATTTTTTGGGAATTTGGTATATGGAAAGAGTTAACTTTTGACAGCATTCATGTTTTCACTAAGGTTAAATGGGTTTTTATTTTTTTCAAGAGAATACAGGATTAAGGTATTCACATGTTTGTAATTTGACCAACAAGATATATCTTATGATATATTGGGGATAAATTATGGCATTCACGTGATTGTTATGTGACATTTCAAGTAATAATTTTCTTTATACTATGAGCTTGGACTAAAATATTTTAGGTAAGACTAATGATTGGAATGGATTATGTTGGACACAAGTTAGTATTGTTTATGGATAGAACTTTTTTTCAATATTATTTATGGGATGTTATAGTAATGTAGTTTTAGAAAAAGGACAACCTGTAGGATAGGCGACAACCCTTCACGTCGGACAAGGCTGTGGGAATCAAACCCACAACCGATGTGTGAAAAGCCTTTATCGCCTACCAATGGCCTACAGGATGTCCCTGGTATGTATAAATTAGTTTTAATTTTTTTTAAGTGGTATGAGATATGAAGTATAAGTCCATTTTAGGAACCATATACGATTAATCGACATTTGTATATTTAATAACTTTTTCTAACCTTTTGTTTGAGACAGATGGAATGACCCACCATTCTATCACATTATCTTCTAACACTTCTCGAATAAAAAATTCAACTTCATTTCTTTATGAGATGAAGTGGAAATTGTTCAAGGCCTGAAAAATAGTGAGATTGAACCAAAATCATGTAAGTATTTCATTTAATTCATCAAATTTTGGGAAATGATCTTCAAAACCAAAATTGTTGTCCTAGTTCCCTCATATCCGATGAATTAGATGGTACCTTAGATCATCACAAATCTATGGCTTTGTGATTGTTGGCTTTTTCATATCCATTTTATCTACCACTCTCCATCAGAACATGATGTTTATATTTTCTTCCATATACATATTTTCACCTATGTTCTCCTACGTGGAAACCCAGTGATGAGTTAATTTGGGTAACCGTTATGTTTCATACATTAGTTTTTTAAACTTAAGTTTTTGGTATTTCATTTAACGATGTGTGTTGCAATTAAAAAACATTTAAGTAGAAAACCATGTATAACCTCGATGAATTTCGAGGGTGAAATTCATTTTAAGGGAGTTGAATTTAACAACCCGATATTTTAAGATAAGTATTCTTTTTAATTTGTTTGGTTTCATGTGTTTTATGCTACAACAATATGATCTTGTGCTATATGCCACACTGTATTAGCTTGAAGTATATGAAACCCTATTCTTAGATTGGGTTACACACAATTTCAAGTTCATTTTGTAATAGTCATTCTACGCAAAATTGAGTGTATATATATGTATATATTCATTGTATAAATGAAATATGGTTGGATTATGTTATAAGAAACAACTACGGATTCTTTAACAACACACAACCCTGAATTGGCTTGCATTGCATGCAATCGTGACCTTCCTCGATAGCGTGTGTTGTACGCAATACCAGGTTTCACTAAACAACGATATATGGTTATAATATTTTCATGAACTATCCATTATGAATATTATTAACTAAATTTTTAATTTTATAACATTATTATTCATCTTACACATATTCTAGAACATGGTAAGAGAACAAAATAAAATTTTCGGGTAAAATAAGTATTTTTAAAAAAATGTAGATTTTCCGCCTTTTGATGGCGCACCCACATTAAATCTAGTTTTTTACTTGTTTATAAGTTCAATTTGAAAAAATATAATTCTTCTTTGGAATTAGGATATAAAAATTTACTTTGTATATATTTTTGATATTTTTCTGATAACTTTCATAATTTGATGAATAGTAAAAATACGCTAATTTTTAATTAAAAACAACTTTTTTCATTGAGATAAATTATATGGTTAAATTATAATATTGAATGGTTTTAAAGTATAAATAGAATATATTTTTCCATTTAATATAATATATGTCAATATCATTAATTTCACATTGAATTCATAGTTAAAAACATTTCAATCTTTGGCAATGTTTTATCTTCTAAAATCAATTTTCTTAACAACGGGATTAATTTTAAATTAATTAATGCAACTTATTTGTTTTGAATTTTGAAAAAATGGATTCCATATTTGGAATCAGTGGGTCCAAATTATGTTAAAAGAATATTTTTTATTTTTGGGCATTATGAATAGTAACTACGGTAAATTTTATTTACCATAGTTAAAGGAAAATCAGGTAATTAAGGGTAAATATAAGATTATAAAATTACATTAACACCTTCTAAAATACTATTGGATGACTAAAAGTGGACCCATAACAGATAAGGGTCGGATTAGATTCATTTAATGAACTTTGGTCCACGAAAATAATTTAATTATTATTAAAATCAAAGAAAGTGACAACATGCCACTTTCTTAAATCTTATAAGTATAATAATTTTAATTTAGTGATAAACATAATGAAACTTCAGATATATATAGTCTACAGAATTATATTACAATTATAGACATAATATTAATTTATTTAGAATTTTTAGGGATTAAATAATTATCATTAAAGGTGACATAATAGTGATGTTGAAATTATTTTATTAAGAGAAATATAAAATAAATGGTTTTAAAAATATTAAAATAAATATTATATGAACTATTTAATGTGATCCACTAAATATCTAGATAAATATGACATGTTATGAATCTATTAATTATTTTATTTTTAACATATCTTATATATATATATAGTTTATTTAAATTCAAATAAATGAATAATGTCAAAATTGACACTATTGTTATTTCATAAAAATAACAAATTATAAAATTGATTAAAAATCACATAAATATTTAAAAATTATAAATTAAAATTTATATGGTCCAAAATGTCATAAAGTGTCAAATTATATAAAATTCACAACACATATGTAATTATTTATAATAATTTAATATTTAGAATATTATTACCACAAATAAAATGAAATTGATAAATAAGAATAAATCAAGTTGATAATGTTTAAAATAAATTCCTAACATGTCTAAATTTTATTGGTTGATGCGATTACAACCCTATATCATCTAATCTTCGGATAGGTGTCATTTTGGAAGTTTTTATGTGGGTTTGGGATTTAATATAAACTAATATTTTTTATATTTCCAAAGGTGCCCCTCTCCTCCCTTATAAAGGGGCACATCCTCCCTCTCTTCCTCACACCACTTTGAGCCTTCGACTCGACCAACCCCTACCAAATTGTCTTCTACACTTCCATAGAAACATCCTAAAGGTCCTGGTCTTCTTCGAAGACCAATTTTACTTCCCTAAGAGAATGTTTAAAGGAGACACTTTGAGAAAGAGGTAATACCTTCTACCGTTTTATTCAAGTTCCATTCTTCTTCTACTCCCTCTTCTTTAGTTGTTTCATTATGAAGTAACAAAATAAGTATCCCTAATATACTTACATGTTATTATAAATAAGAAACAACCATATTGCAACTTCTATCCATCCTACGGAAAACAAAATCACAGCGCATGTGTACGTACGGAATACCGTCTCCACGCCGTGGTGTAATTCATTTTTCCACAAACACCTTACATGGATGGGTATAATGGTGTAAAGAATAACTATATATGGTTATTATAACATCATACTGATTATGATATATTATACCATCCACTCCAATTCTATTAAAAAAGCATGGGAATGATATCATCGCTCGTGCGTACGTACGGATTACCGTCTCGACGACGCGATGAGATTCATTCTCCATGTTAACCATACATGAATGATTATAAAGTTTATATAATGAATAATAATGAAATATATGAAATAATAATACTATTTTATTTATGTATATATATATGTATTTCATCTATTTAGTTTCATTCAATTCAATAAGGAAACAAAAACATCATTCATGCATATGTACGACCTACCGTGTCCATGAAATGTGTATTTCATTCCTTTTATCAATCTATAATACATGTGTATATAATGAATATATATTATATATAAATCATGTTTTACATTCTGTAATTATGTAAATCAGGATATATGTAATAATATCATGAACGAAAATTCAAAACACATACGATAAATGAAATGATTTTACCCAAAACGCTGCTTTAACATCGAATTTACAAAAGAACGGGTAATATAAAGTCATAAGTGAAACATATATGATATCATAACAATGAATATGATTATGTAATAAGTCAATGACATTATTTAAATCAATATACAGGAGGTTCAGATCCATAAAAAGCATATCGTACCTAAGGTAAGGGATAATTTGGCAAATCTAATTTTTATTCGAGATTGCTTATTCGTAAGTATTTACTGGGGTCATTTCTATCGTCATTGTCCATATTTTATAAAAGTGTTTTCATGTATGTTTAATGTCCTTTTTTACCATTTTTGACTTTAACTACATGGTATGTAAGGAATCTTTTTTACCATACGAGGTACTTTTTGACTTTTTCGAAAAAAGTACGAGGAGAATGTTATTTTTAACTTATACGGCGTGAACGGATTTTTACGGTTTCATAATGCCTCATTTTCAGGAAGCTTAATCTACATGATTTTATGACTATTTTCAACAATATAATTTTATTTTAAAAGTGAATGTACTTTTTTGATAAGAAAATGATTTTGACGAAGAAAGGATATTTTCCTCAAGAATTCATTTCAAGTGTTTTATCAAAACCATTTTTCATCTAAGATGAAATTATTTCATATGTGTATGTTTCAAGTATCATGTCTCTATGATTTACATGGTTTCACATTTCTTTTTATGAAATGATATCCATTTCTTTTATATGGAATATGTGATGATGGAAAGATGTTTATGAAACCCATTTTAATTATTTGGTTATTATGAATGATCTATGTTTATTTTTTGGCACAAGTAAGAATGATTTCATTATGAGATGGGTGGGACCTATATCTCCCTCCAATGCATTGGGTAAAGATTTATATCTCATGAGATAGACATGGATGAAATGATAAGTTAATCTAGTTCAGTGTTATAGGATTGAAACTAGGAGTGAACTCGATTCAGAAAGGGACTTTTTCCACCAAGATGGTCTTGGCAGCAATGCCTTGGCTACTATGGAAATCATAACAAGTGCTAAATGGTTTACACAATTACATGTTTCATTCCCATTCTATTTTATCGTGATTGAAGTTTTTTTATGATAAATGCCTTACGTACTTCCAAGAGTTATGTCTTTGCTTAAGGTTTTAATGTTTAGATTTCATGTTCACATTTTTGCTTTAAAATGATTAGGGATTGTTTTATGTTCTCTATGTTTTCCCTTACTGAGCTTCTAAGCTCAACCTTTTATTTTTTATTTTCCTTGGGAAATAAAGAAAGGTTTTAGGTAAGGAAACAAAAAGGGGAAGATTGTTATAGGAGATGATGAAGATCTTTCAACATGATTAGATGTTTATATTCCAAGTTTCCAAAGACACTAAACTATTACGATCCTTGTGTGTCTGTTTTTGTTATGTATTAAGTATTCTGAAAAAGTGATTTAATGTCCATGTATGTCAAGTTTCGGGTCTCTACAGAACCGACCTTAAACATTACTTATTTTTGAATTAAATTAATAATTCACATTGAGGATCTTTTCAGGTTTAGAGTTTTAGAGAATTAGGACATAACCATTACATCAAAAAGGTTACAAAGTAGACACATCTACTCATCTTCCATTTTATTCACAAAAATAAAAACTCTTGAACAAAATATTCATGTCTAGTTCCTTGTTTTAGACAGCCTGACATTTCCTTGATTCCATCCTTGACCCTATTCAACTTTATGTCCTGTGAAAAACATTTCAAAAAACATGGGATAAGCATAAAAAGATACGTATGGGTTATTACTATACGAAAAGAAAACATTAGTCCATTTATACATAAGAATCAATAAAATCATTCTTTACTCATAAAGCATAAGGAATTTAACATACCTCATTAAATCATAAGATTTATGAATAACTCATAGAAATCATAATACATAAAGGTAACTTGAGGAATTCATAACATTATTACATAGGGAGTAACCCTCATGGATATGTTTGAAATACCCATCATAGTATATTCCCTAAATCGCTTTGGAGAAACCTTATAGTTTAACCCCTTCGTGTTACCCAATGCATTAGAGAGCTATATCGGGCTCACCCGCCCTTAGTTTATCACGGAACCACCCGTCTTCATAGACAATGCCCAAGAACCATAACATAGTCATATCATATAAAACATGCATAAAACAAACATAAAATTTCGACATTGAAATCACAATATATCATTTTAATATATTGACATAATCAATGATTTATCAAATTATCTTCAAAACCATTCAAAACATTTAATAAAGAGATTTTTGAATCAAAGTGTCCCATACCACTTTGAGGATTCTAACATTTTAATACATTAATATCCATATAAATAAATCCTTAAAACTATTTTTAAATCATGTATATTAATGAAAAATATTTATAAGAATAAATCATTAAAACATTTAAAACGATATTTTAGTTAAAGGGATTTTAACAAATTGAGCGACACTTGAATAACATAATTGAGGAATAAAATTTAATCATAACTTTATAATATCATTAGAATAAAGGGATTAATGATATAATATTCCAAAGGATATAATATACACCATATAATAGTGAATTGGTGCATAACAACAATGAAGTCTCAATAGAAAAGTAAAATGAGATGATATCCCTTATAAAGAAGGTATCCATAAATTAAGGATAAATCAATCTCATAATTATGTGTGAGAAGTATAAATACACCCAATATAATTGTATAGTAATTGGAAAACAACCATAGGTCATTCACACATATTCATAGGGTTTCATATTCAATAACTGCAAGTTGAACCCAAAGAAATCGAAATTGGGTTAAGAAGTTCCCTTGGTAAAATTCGACATCCTAACAGCGTCACTTTAAAATTCATAAAATTAGTTGATGAGAGGGGAAATGGTATCTCATCACTTGGACATAAAATTTACTTCAATAAGGATATATAAGAACATATCCCAACATAAAAATATGTAAATTAAAATACATAACAAAATAAGTCTTTTAAAAAAAGGAGTGTGAAACGTTCCCTTACCGATTTGGGCAACATTCAAAACGTACACCCCATGGAAGAAGGGTCATAAAATGAAGATGTAAATACCCATAAATGAGAGTATATTATACAAATATTAAAATAATGGGCATTACATACACCATGAAAAAGGAAATAGTGGCCAATGTAGCATGAATCTCACGGGAATAAAAAGTGAGATGAAAATCCCCTTATAAAAATTCGGCATCCTAAGGTCGCCACATAAAACATCCAAAAATGTATTTATGAGATAAAATAGTGTCTCTAATCATATTAACAAAAACGTTACAGAAATAGGAATATAAAATAACATCCTCCAACATAAGAACATGGAGCATAAATGAAATGACATAAAAGAGGGTACTTGAGAAGAAAGAGAGAGGTCAGATCCCTTACCTCAAGTCTGACTTGTCTTGTTTGATTCTTTATATTCATGAATAATAAAATTTGGTCAATTTATAATTTCTTAAGGTCATACTTTAAATATTATTATTCAGTTCATATCACATGTTATAATGTTATAATAATTGGTAGTGTGAGTTCATATCTGACATTTTTGTCGATGTTTGGTACATGAGTCAAAAATGAACTTGTTTGAAAATGATTTCCATGTAGTTATAATTAAATCATCTCTCTAATAGTATTAATGATTTAAATATCATATATATCCATTATATATTCATTTTATACTATTCCATAACATTTGGAGATAAAAATAAATGAAATTAACCGTTCATGGAGATGGTAGGCCGTACGTACGCATGAATGCTACTTTCATTTCTTTGACATATTAATAGAATTAAAAAGAATTGAGGGATATATGTATTATAACTACAGCATAATATATATGTTTTATAGGTTACATAAGTTAATTAATATCATTATTTATACATTTCATGTATTTCATGAACAAGTCACATCACTTGAGGGGGCGGTAGTCCACACATCCTCGTATGAAATTATCGCATTTTCACAACATGCAAAGCATAAAGATATGATTTAAATATAAAATACAGAATCATAAGGAAAACAAAAATACCATATATATCATTTATAAAATAATGTTACATAATAATGGACACCATGAAAGGTGTTAAGAGAAGATTGAACAATCATCGTTTCATGAGGCAGTAATTCGCCATCCATAGAAACAATATGTTTATTAACCATTAGACGGAGGTGTGTGTATGTGTAGCTAGAATAATTCACATAAAAACATCCTATTATGTTGAAGATACTGTTTTTGTTAAAAAATAAAGGAATAAAAAGAGTTTAGGGGGTTGGAGATGAAAAATATTACAAAAGAACACAAGTGAAGACATTACCTTTAAATCGGGTAACTCCTCTTGGTTTGAACCAAAAGGGTTTTTTGAAGAGCATTATACCAAAGGAGAGGCTTCAATGATGAAGAGAGGTATATGTAGTGATGATATAGGCAGGGGTTGGCCGAGCCAAAGTCTTGATAGGTGTGGTTAAGGTGGTAGAGGTGGGGGCCTTTTATAAGAGAAGAGGAGGGGCAGTCTTTGAAAGTTATAAAATGCTTTTCGGATTTTAAAGATCCCAAAAGGATATATTTCGAGGTTAAGGTGATAAGGTTTTTAAATCCATCCATACAATAGGTTTGTGAAAAGTTTAGGTCTTATATTTCACCCTATCTTCTCATTTTATTTAAATTGTTCATTTACGAGGTAATCACTGCAACATCACGGTGTCATAAATAAAATAATTTATTTAATGTCTAAAAATATAAAAATAAAATATCATGATGTATGAAATCTTCTTATCTTTCTAATTAATATTTATAGTCAAAAATATGACTTGTATAACCCCATGTAATTTTTTTTAGTAAAACAATTCATGTTTGTGACATTTTCATTTTAACTTTAAATAAATAGTTATTAATGTCATTCTCCAACCAAAGTGGCTCAATGGGGTCCCCAAGTTGACCCATGGATTTTCATGGTCGTCCATGACTCATCCAATAAGGGTATGACATGTTTCAAGGTCATTTAATAATATTATAACCTTATCTTTACCTTAAATTACACTAATTACCTCTAATCGCGATTAATAAAACTTAAAAGTTACTATTCACCAAAAAAATTATTTTAATCTCATTGAACCAAATAAAACTTCCTAATGACAACCATGTATGTCGGATTTTTTAAAATAAAATTATAGACATGGTAAAGTTTCATTTAAATGAAAAATCAGTTTCTTTAACTACCACTTAGTGGTTTTACTATTCATCAAAAATTGATGTTTCTCAGAAAAATACCAAAACTTCACCCTATCCTCTATTTGATATTCAAAATTCAAAAATGATTCCTATTTTAAAAAATAAAAAATATATATGTTTCATTAATTAATTTAATAATTCATTCCTGTTTTCAATAAAAATTTCGTGTTTTTAAGAAACAATATCTATTAAAAGATTGACACTAGTTTAAGTCCAATTTCAAAGTGAAATTAATTCCAATGACCACAATTGGATTAAATGGTAAAAATATATTTTAAATACACTTTAATCTCAATTAAAAAGATAATCTATCCATAAAAGTAAATCAGATTAGAAGGAGGTTTTGAATTAAAATGCATCATTTTCACTAAAAATGATCTTTATCGGAAAAATAACAAAAATATACACAAAGTAAATTTTGATGTCCAGATTCTAAAGAAGGATTTTATTTTGTCAAATATAACATATAAAATTGTCAAATGTATATTTAAAAAGGGTTCTCCATCAAAAGGCGGTAAATCGACCTTTTAAAGAATATTAGAAGATTTATGCTTAAAATTGGATTCATTTGCATTTTATGCCTCAAAAATTTATTGGATAAATGTAAAAATATTTAACAAACATATGTAATCATTTAGTAGTTATTTTTGTTCATTCCTTCAATTAAAATGGCTAGGCGTTAAATATTATAATATTATTATATTATTAGTGTGCAACGCAAGATTTCAAAGAAACTCGTTGTTGCGTATTGGGTACACCATCGAGTATAGCATTCCCTTTAAAGTAGTATTAACATTTTATTCACAAATATTGATAAACATTAGAATGTAATATTATTTATTTACCTAGGATGTTACATCCTTCCCCCTCTTGGGAATTGCGTCCTCGCAATTTCAAAATTGGGCTTGGAAACTTCATTGGAAGTCCCACATCGGAACAGGAGTTAGTAAAACTATCACTTTAAAAGAAAGGTAGGGAAGTACAAATGCCACTAGAGTTAACCCATACTAGGATTCCAAGTAATAAAATATGGATATGGAGGAGAAAAAATGGTCATGTTCTTCAGGAGAGTGATAGTAAACATGTCATGGAGAAAGTTAACCACAAGAAAATCACAAACATCTGATGGGTTAAACGGTATTCGATTCCCCAGTAGTAAAAGTTAACAGAGAACATTTTTATTTTATGTTACTCTTCATTGAGGAATTCATTTTTGAACTTAACTAAATCATAATGAAACATACTTACTTATCACATATACTTTCAACTTTTACTAGATTCCTTAATCAATCTCATATTTTCTCTAAAAGATGAGTATTTAGGAAGACATGTTCACATTAAGAGTACTATAATAAACATCATTAGATCCACCTAATCCAAAAAATAGAACTATATATTTCCCATGTCTTTAGATCTCAAACAAAACCAAACAAAAAAGTTTAGTATGAGATCAGACAATAAACCAAAAAAAATATTTTTTACAAAAATAAAAACTACTCCTAATCTCCAAAATTTGTCAAACAAAACCCAATGTTCAACTAAGACCATTCGACAAACAATTTGTCCATAATTTTTTTAAATTTAAACCCAACTATGATTGAAACCAAAATATTTTAAGGATTTAATCACATAGTCTCCCAAGGTACAAATTAACATTTATCTCCAAATAACATCAGTTGCTCTTAAAGTCTCATACTGAAAATTAATTAACCTAATCACATATCCTCCATGACATGTTAATAATTTCCATAGACAACCCGAAATAAACTTACTGTTGAGTAATAAAATTATATAACTAAAAATAATTAGTCAAACTAACCAGGGACTTCACGTAGTCCAGTGGTAGAAGATAAATACCTATCGCACATTGGTTGTGGGTTCGATTCCCGCAGCTTTCTCTGACGTGATGGGTTGTCACACGGTCTGCATGTTGTCCTTTTTCCAAAACTATATAATTCTTAAAACATTACCCAAAACGAGATAAAATCTTCAAAAATAACCCTAACATAATTTAATCTCAAGTTTATCTCATGTTGTTCATATTCCATCATAACGTATAGTAACCCATAATTACCTCAAAAGTAAGGATCATATAAACCCTAATGGTTACCTTTATAATTATTACCTGAACTTCCATGTCGAGTTGGTTCTCTCGTACATGATGCATTAGAGGACTCACCAAGGTTCAAGTGTTTGATCATGACTCATGGTAGTTGGTTTAGAATAACTGCAAGATTTCTCATCGAACCCCCCATTTCATCCAGTCTCTTAATCAGAGAACCACAACAGTTTCCTTCAAACCCATTTTCACTTTGGTGCCTGCTAGATCCATCCATTTACTAAAACCAGAAATGTCAGTGTGAGTATATCAACAAATTCATTATGTACTAAAGAGGAAGATAAACACTAAGATATACTTATCCAAGTTATCTAAAAATCATTCCAACCTTCAAAAATAGCAGTGAAACTATCTAATATAATAACCATTGTGGTTATATACAACTTGTCACTTAACAATCTAACATCTAAAGTTATCTAAACCGTCCTTTGATACCAACTATAAGGACCCAGCCTTAAACATTACTTATTATTGAATTAAATGAATAATTCACATTGATGATCTTTTCAGGTTTAGAGTTTTAGAGAATTAGGACATAACTGTTACATCTCAAAGGTTACAAAATTGACACATCTTTTAAGATTCCATTTTTTCACAAAAATATAAACTCTTGAACAACAGAGTCATGTCTAGTTCCATGTTTTAGACATCCTGACATTTCCTTGATCCCATCAATGACCCTATTCAACGTTATGTCCTGTGAAATACATTTAAGAAAACATGGGATGATCATAAAAAGCTCAGTAAGGGTTATAACAATATGGAAAGAAAACATTTTTCCATGTATACATAAGAATGAATGAAATCATACTTTACTCATAAAGAATAATCAATTTAACATACCTCATGAAATCATAAAATTTATGAATAACTCATAGAAATCATAAGACATAAAGGTTACATGATGAATTCATAACATTCTTACATAGGGAGTAACCCTCATGGTTACGTTTGGAATACCAATCATAGTATATTCCCTAAATCTCTTCGAAAAAACCATAGCGTTTAACCCCTTCGCGTTACACAATTCATTGGAGATCTATATCGGGCTCACCCGCCCTTACTTTATCACAGAACCACCCATCTTCATAGAAAATGCCCAAGAACCATAACATAGTCATATCACATAAAAAATGCATAAAATAAACATAAAATTTCCACATTGCAATCACAATATATCATTTTAATATATTGACATAATCAATGCTTTATCAAACCATTATCAAAACCATTTAAAACATTTAATAAAGAGATTTTTGAATTAAAGTGTCCCATACCACTTCTAATCTTTTAAAATTTTAAACCATTAATATCCATATAAATAAATCCTTGTAACCATTTTAAAAACATGGATATTAATGGGAAATATTTATAAGAATAAATCATTAAAACATTTCAAATGATATTTTAGTTAAAGGGGTTTTAATAAAGTGAGTGACACTTGAATACAATAATTGAGGAATAACATTTAATAAGAACATTATAATATCATGAGAATAAAGAGATTCATGATATAATATTCCAAAGGATAGTATATACACCATATAAGAGTGAATTGGTTCATAATAACAATGAAGTCTCAATAGAATTGTAAAATGAGATGAAATCCCTTATAAAGAAGGTATCCTTAAATTAAGGACAAATCAGTCTCATAATTATGTTTGACAAGTATAAATACACCCAATATAAGTGTATATTATGTTTAAAACAACCAGTGTTCATTCACACATATTCATAGGGTGACATATTCAATAACTACAAGTTGAACCCAAAGAAATCGAAATTGGGATAAAAAGTTCCCTTGTTAAAATTTGACAGCCTAACGACGTCACTTTAAAATTCATAAAATTAGTTGATGAGAGAGAAAATTGTATCTAATAACTTAGACATAAAATTTACATCAATAAGGACATATAATAACATATCCCAACATAAAAATATGTTAATTAAAATACATAACAAAATAAGTCTTTTAAAAAGAGGAGTGTGAAAGGTTCCCTTACCGATTTGGAAAACTTTCGAAACATACACCCCATGAAAGAAGGGTCATACAATGAAGATGTAAATCCCCATAAATGAGAGTATATTGTAAAAATAGTAAAATAAATGGCATTACATACACCGCACAAAATAAAATAGTGTCCAATGTAGCATGAATCTCACGGGAATAAAAAGTGAGATGAAAATCCCCTTATGAAAATTTGGCAGCCTAAGGACGCCACATAAAACTTCCAAAAATGTATTTTTGAGATAAGATAGGGTCTCTCATAATATAAACATAAAATTTAAAGCAAGATTAATATAAAATAACATCCTACAACAAAATAATATGGAGCATAAATGATATGACATAAAAGAGGGCACTTGAAAAGAAAGAGAGAGGTTAGATCCCTTACCTCAAGGCCGACTTGTCTTGTTCGTTTCGTTATATTCCTGAATAATAAACTTTGGTAAATTTATAATTTATTAAGTTCATCCTATAAATATTATTATTCATTTCATATCATATATTATAATTTTATAATAATTGGTTATGTGAGTTCATATCAGACGTTTTTTTCAATATTTCGTACGTGTGTCAAAAATGAACTTGTTTGAAAATGATTGTCCATGTAGTTATAAGTTAATAGTATCCAGAATAGTATTAATAATTTAAATATCATATATATCCAGTAAATATTAATTTTATAATATTCCATAACATTTGGAGAAAAAAAGAAATGAAATGCACGGTTCATGGAGACGGTAGGCCGTACGTACGCATGAACGCAACTTTCATTTCTTTGACATATTATTGGAAGTAAAAATAATTGATATATATATATATTAATTCCAGTACAATATATATGTTTTATAGGTAAAATAAGTTCATTAATTGTATTCTTTATACATTCCATGTATTGCATGAACCAATCACATCACTTGAGGGGGCGGTAGTCCACACTTCCTCATATGAAATTATCACATTTGCACAACATGAAAATAATAAAGGTATGTTTTAAATATAAAATACAGAAGAATATAAAAAAATAAATAACCTAAATATCATATATAAAATATAGTGACATCATAATGGCCACCATGAAAGGTGTTAAGAGAAGATTGAACAATCATCCTTTCGTGAGGCAGTAATTCGCCATCCACAGAAATAGTACGTTCTTTAACCATTAGACAGAGGTGTGTGTAAGTGTAGCTCAAATACATCACATAAAAAAATCCTAGTATATTGAAGATAATGTTTTTGTTATAAAATAAAGGAATAAAAAGAGTTTAGGGGTTTGAAGAAGAAAAATAATACCAAAGAACACAAGTGAATACATTACCTTTAAATCGGGTAACTCCTCATGATTTGAACCAAAAGGGTTTCTTGAAGAGTATTCTACCAAAGGTGAGGCTTCAGTGATTAATAGAGAGATGTGTAGAGATGAAATAGGTAGGTTTTGGCCAAGCCAATGGCTTGAGAGGTGTGGGTAAGGTGGTAGAGGTGGGTGCCTTTTATAAGAGAAAAGGAGGGGAACTCTTGGAATGTTATAAAATATTACTTTATTATAAAATGCTTTTTGGATTTTAAAGGTCCCAAAAAGAGATATTTCGATTCTAAGTTGAAAAGGTATCAAAATACACCCATCCAATAATTTTTTAAAAGTTTAAGACTTATATTTCAACCTATATTCTCATTTTATTTAAATCGTTCATTTATGAGGTAATCACTGCATCATCACGGTGTCAAAAATAAAATAATTTATTTAATGTCTAAAAATTATAAAAAATTTCATGATGTAGTAAATCTTTTTAGCTTTCCAATTAATATTTTTAGTAAAAAATATGACTCGTATTACCCCATGTAAAAATTGTTTTAGTAAAACAATACATGTTTGTGACATTTTAATTTTAACTTTAAATAAAAAGTTATTAAGGTCATTTCCCAACCAAAGTGGCTCCATGGGGTCCCCAAGTTGACCCATGGATTTTATTGATCGTCCATGACTAATCCAATAAGTGTAGGACATGTTTCAAGGTCATTTCATATTATTATAACATTATCTTTACCTTAAATTACACTCATTACCTCTAATCACGATTAATAAAAATTAAAAGTTACTATTCACCAAAAAATTATTTTAATCCCATTGAACCACATTTTACTTCCTAATGAAAACCATGTATGTCGGATTTTTGCAAATCAAATCACAGAAGTGGTAAGGTTTCATTTAAACGAAAAATCAGTTTCCTTAACTACCACTTAGTGGTTTCATTATTTATGAAAAATTTATGTTTTTCAGAAAAATACCAAAAAATCACCCTAAGATATATTTGATATTCTGAATTGAAAAATGATTTATATTTTAAAAAATTCAAAATATATAAGTTTTATAAATTAATTTATCAATTCATTCCCGTTGTCAAAACAAATAGCTTGTTTATAAGAAACAATATCTATTAAAAGATTTATAGTAGTTTAAATCCAATTTCAAAGTGAAATTAATTCCAATGACCAACATAGGATTAAATGGTAAAAATATATTTTAAATACAGATAATCTCAATTCAAAAGATAATCTATCCATATAAATAAATCAGATTAAAATGAGGTTTTGAATTAAAATGCAACATTTTCACTAAAAATGATCTTTATCGGAAAAATAACAAAAATTTACACAAAGAAAATTTTGATGTCCATATTCTAATGTAGGATTTTATTTTGACAAATAAAATATATACAATTGTCAAAAGTATATTTAAAAAGGGTTCTCCATCAAAAGGTGGTTAATCGTCCTTTTAAAGAATATTAGAAGATTTATGATTAAAATTGGATTCATTTGCATTTTAAGCCTCTAACATTTATTGGATAAATGTAAAAATATGTAACAAACATATGTAATAAATTTTTAGTTATTTATATTCATTCCCTCCATTAAAATGGCTAGGCATTAACTATTATAATATTATTATATTATTAGTGTGGAACGTAAGACTTCAAAGAAACTTGTTGTGGCGTATTGGGTACGCCATCGAGTATAGAATTCCCTTTAAAGTAGTACTAACATTTTATTCACAAATATTTATAAACATTTGAATGTAATATTATTTATTTAACTGGGATGTTACAATAACAAATTAAACATAGAGTGAAAATCATTTATGGTATTGTATTAACATCACCTTAAACCCTAAAGTTATCTAAACCATACTCTAATACCAACTATAAGGACCCGACCTTATTACATACATAATCATGAATTTAGTGAAGAAAACACTTCCTTTTACATTGATGATATTTTCAATTTTATAGAATTAGATAATTAGGAAAATACATTCAAAGAATTACACATTTTTATGGAGTGGATACCATAAAAATAGTTTCCATTTTTTTCAAAATATAATACATTAAAACATAAAACAAGACCCCTTAAAAATTATTCAACATTTATCATTTCTTACTTCCTTGTATTAACCATCCATTAACCCGTGAAAAATAATTTCAAAACTTGGGATGAGCACAAAATATCAGTAAGGTATGGAAAATTTGGACAGATCATATTAGTCCATGAATACTCATAACATATGAAAGCATTTTCAAAAGGCATTACTATCACCCATATACACTTACTTTGTGTAACATGAGATTTACATAGGATCCACACAAAACATGAGAACATAAATATAATCATAAAGTTAACTTTGGGCTTTATGTACATTATCCTGTAACCATTCTTGGCTACCTTATAATTTTTTACCCTCACGACAACCTTAATTTGTGTAACCATCGCAGTAACACTTGGAGTAACCATAAAACATACTTCCAACATACTCATACCCAATGAATTTTAGGGAGATATAGGTCCCACTCTTCTTCATAAATAATTACCAAGAACCAAAACATAATAAAACAACATGAATTATTCTATAAATACAATTCTTTGGAATTTCGTAAAACCGAATTTTAAAAGAGGATTTTTAAAGAAAACCCCATATAAATATCATAAAATTGAAGAGAGAATGAATAGAGTGAATGGAGTATGTACATATATACTATAAATACACATAATAAAACATAATATAAACAGAACCCATCACAAAAAAAATTTAAATAGCACATAAATAATGAAGTAGAAGGTTAACCCAAAGAATGGTAATCAGGTTAAGAATTCACTTACCTCAGGTTTTTCTTACTTAAAACTTGTTTAAAAATCCAGTATAATTGTTAAAAGAGTGTTATTAATATTTTAAAGAAACATGAACATGTTTATAAAATCTTATATGATCATTTCATACCATCATTTTACTATTAATTGTTAGTATTTTTCCCTTTTCACTGTTTTAGGGTGAGTTCTTAACATGATTTCCAAGATTGGTTCACGATGGACATTCTTGTCGATTGGAAGTGAAAATCCAGAAATGGAATGGAGTAGTATTTACATATATAGAGTATCATAAATTATTCCATTCATCATTTTTAATTCTCATATGAGGATGATTCATATGTTAGAACATTAATGATGTATGTTTAGATCATTTTAGAGGTTATTTGATAATAACAACCTCGTTTGGTCTTATAAACTAGAACCATGAGTACAAAAGAGTTCCAGAAACATGGGTGAGTCATAAAACATTTATAATAACCTGGTTCAACCATATAAATGGTTTCATTACCAGAATTGAAAGAATCAATGTAAATTAAAATCACATCATCCACGATGTTGATAATTCGACACAAACAGAGAATGTTTTTATTCTTTAAATAAGTTCGAGAGGAGAAGAATAATAATGTGTAATTTTCAATAAACATGATAACATATATAATATAAATTATTTATGGATATTTAATGCCTCTTGGGTAATGAGATATGAAGAAAGAATAAGGAAAAAACTCAAAATGAATAAATAATTGTGAAATCACTTACAAAAATTTCGCAGCCTAAAGGCTACGCAACATGGTTTTAGAAAATATTAAAAAGATAGGGGACAAGGTAAACCCATAAATAAATTAATAATAATATATATAATATCAATAATAATAAATAAATAAGATCATGTTATGGAAACTTGAAAATTATAAAACATAAAAGAGAACTTGAAAGGAAAAAGAAAGAAATTGAGAATTTTCTTACATTGTAGAGTAACCCTTAGAACATGAAGGTTGGGACTTTGGGGGCTTGAGAAAACCTTCGGGGGACTAATATGATGGTAAGGAGGCCATATATTCGTTGAGGAATAATTTTTAATGAATTAAATGAAGGGAAGAGTTGGTATTTATAGGAAAAGTGAGGGATTATTTTAATAATTTTCAAGGGATACCTAATGAGTGGTCTTTACAAAACCATGGGCTTGCCCCTGGTATTTTCCCATGGTTAGGCCAATTAGGAAACCTCACATATTATTTAACTATATAGAAGTCTACCAGATTTATGACATCATTATTATATCATTAATGATGTCATTAATACACCGAAACAAGAAACTGTATTTTTTACTATTCACCGAAAAATCAATTGTTTCAGAAAAATTCCCAAAATTCACCCTAACCATTTATTGATGTGTAGATTTCAAAAACAAAGTCCATTTTTTGAAAATAATTTTCTAAATATTATTAATTTAATTTTTAAATAAAATCATACTTAATTCAAAAATTAACAGTTCTAATTCTACAACTACTTCTTTATCACAATGAAAAATTAACCCAAATGTTATTATCTTCTTGACTTTAGAAAATAAAAGAATAATAATATTTACTATTCATTAGTGTCATATTACTATTCATATTACTATTCATTAAGGTATGTTACTATTTAACAAAAAACAAGTTGGTTATAATAGACTCCAAATAATAAACTGAACACAATTGTAGATGACAGTTTCTGGAAATTCAAATCCTAGAAGTGGAAATAATTATGTTAAAAAAATATTTATAAATATATAATTAAAACAAAGTTCCATGAAATTCAATTTATTTTTAGAAAAACTTGGGGTATTACAGTTGGTGTGGGCAGTCGGCGTATCCACACACCAGGACTCTGATAACCTTCTTTTCTACTCGGTATATGAAAACACTAGTTGTGGGGAAGTAAAATAATTGTACATGAATCATATATGATTGGGTTATGTTTTCCATGTCCTTTGTGTCAGCTATAAAGATATACACATTGACCATGGTACATCTTGTTTCCTTACATGATGCCGCCATTACGTATACCCACTAGGATTCAGCTGTGCGGTCATGAGGATGACCCCCTTAGTGACGAGGCATCGACACATGGACTAGTTCCCCCGATGTTTCCACCAGGTGGAGCACCTGTTATGCCACCACTAGTGGATCAGCTAGTGGTACCTGCAGTACCGATTGACAAGGGGTGCAGACTTAGCGTGCTCCATGAGTTCTAGAGAGGGAGAACCAAAAATTTCAGTGGTGAGACCGAACCTTAAGCGGCTGAGGACTGGATTGAGGCGGTGACTATAGTTTTCCGCCTAGTGAGGATACCAGCGGAGCAGATGGTGATCCTATGAGCGAGCCTTCTTTAGAGTTCGGTGGGATGATGGTGGAGTCTGACGACACATGCTCATGATGAGGTGACTCTTTCATAGATGTGGTTTGAGTAACACTTTAGGGATGAGTTCTCTCTTGTTACACTGAGAGGAGTGCACATCCCGGAGCTTCTTCAGCTCCAGTAGGGCAGTTTTCCTATAACTGACTATTCATCGAGGTTCACCAACCTCTCCAGGTACTTGATGGATATGGTCTGGGATCAATAATTCAGAGATCGGTCCATCGAACAAGGTCTATGATGAGACATCCTGTAACACCCGATATTTTTATGAGAACTATTTTTGTTTTTATAAATCATAAAAGGAATCTTTCACTACACACAACACTAGCTTGGTTTTCTTTACAAGCAATCGCTACCTTCCTCGATAGCTTGCGTCATACGCAATACTGAGTATCACTAAACAATGACATGCTATTAAAATATTATAAAAACTAGCCATTATGAATAGTAATAACAAATTTTTGAAATTTTATAAATTTTATTTTTCAAAATGGACTTCATGTTTAGATTTGGAATATTGAAATTAGCCTAGGGTGAAATTTTGGTATTTTTCTGAAAACTTTCAATTTTTGATGAATAGTGAAACCACTAAGTGGTAGTTAAAAAAACTGAATTTTTCATAAAACATAATTTTACCACTTATGTGAGAGGAATTTCAAAAATTTGAGAGACACTGTTGATGTCAGTAAGTAAAATGTGGTTCAATGAGATGAAAATAATTTTTGGTGAATAGTAACTTTTTACTTTTATTTACCACGGTTAAAAGTAAATAGGGTAAATAAGGGTTAAAATGATATTATTATTACCCTAACACAAGTCCTAATTCTATTGGATAAGTTTAATTCAACCAAAAACAAACTCAGGAATACAATATGACCATTTAGGCCTACTTGGATTAGATTAGGACATTTATTATTAATTTATTTAAAGAAGGGTTAAAATAGTTAAAATCAATGTTTAATAAGTAAATAATTTTTAATATAAGGTTATACATAAGATAAATTGGAATATAAATATTCATTAAAAATATAAAAAGATTCACTACATAATGGTATTTTATTTGTAATTTTTAGACATTAAATAATTTAATTTATGTATGACACAAATATGATGCAGTAATTATCTTATTAATGAAATATTGACATAATTGATGTTATAAATACCAAAATAAATGTAATTTGAAATTTTTTATGAATTAAACTAATTTTATAGATTAATATGACATGTTATTAATGATTTAATTAACTTTTTTATAACTAATCATTCTGCTATGAGTTTCACAAAAATCAATTACTAAATAGTGTCAAAATTGACATAAAATAGTTTTTAAAACAAATATTTTATTATTAATTTTTATTTTATTACTAAAAATATAAGGTTCAGAAAAATGACTTAGATAATGTTATATATATTTATAATAAACAACTTGGGGTTCTTTTGGCTACTTATTGTATGTTTATTAATCTTATAGTATAAGAACACAAGAAGACACGGTAAAAGTAAAATTATTTAACTTAATGTTAAATCAAAATGATAAGGTTAACATAGGAACCTAAACTTGTCTAAATTCTATTCTATGAGAGTATTTCGACCCATTTCCACCTTAGCTTCGAAATAAATCAATTTGGAGCTATTTAAAACCGAACATTACTTTATAATAAAATAATATTTTTAGTTTTTCCAAAGGAGCCCCTCTCCTCCTTTATAAAAGGGAACCTCCTCACCCTCTTCCTCACACCACTTTGAGCCTTCAAGCTCGGCCAACCCCTGGCACTTTATCCTCTCAACTTCCCTAGAGACATCCTAGAGGTCCTGTTCTTCTTCAAAGACCAATTTTAGTGCCCTAAAAGGAGGTCTGATAGAAGCACTTCAAAGTAGAGGTAATGTCCATTACCGATTCTTTCATCTTTATTTCTTCTTCCACTTCTTCTCCTTTAGTTGTTTCATTCTGAAGTAATAACATAAGTATGACTCATATAGTGATATGTTATTATAAGTATGAAACAACCCTATTTCATCATCTATCCATCATACAGAAAATGAAATCACCGCGTGTGCGTACGTACGGAATATTGTCTCCACGCCGTGGTGTAATCTATTTTTCACCACCACCTTACTTGGATGGGTATAATGGTGTAAATAATGACTATATATGATTATTTTAAATTGATATTAATTATTAAATAGTATAAATACACTCAAATACAATTCCATGATCATGGGAACGATATCATCGCTCGTGCATACGTACAAAATACCGTCTCCACGACGTGATGCGACTCGTTCTACCTGATCTTCATTGCATAATGATTATATAAACGAATTGAATGAATTAATATGATATATATTACACTAATAACATTCTGGAAATGAGGTATCTATAATATAAAGAGAAGAATAAGAATTTAGTCGACAAAACACGCATAAGAACAAAAAGTAATAAACACCCGAATAACAAGTTGTAATGAAATATTACTAATAAAAAGCTAAGAATATGACCATATGTGATATCATAACAATGATTATAATTCTTTAATAAGTCAAATACATTATTTAAATCATTATACAGGAGGTTCGGACATGTACAAAGCATATCAAACCTAAGGTAAGGGAAATATCACAGTATCATTTTTATCCAAGATTGTTTATACTTTGGAATTTACTAGGGTGTATTTTATCATCCACATCCATGTTTCATCAATATGTAATATTATTTCCATCCACCTACATTTGTTTGAATCCAATTTACCCTTCGGTGAGTTTTTATTAAAAGATATGAAAGGAATCTTTTGTCGTTTTTCGTACGAGGTACTTTTTGACTTTTCCTACAATAGTACAAGAAGAATGTTTTTTTTAACTTATACAGAATGAATGGATTTTTAAAACATTATTTCCAAGAGGCATCCATTAAATGTTTTCATGTTTATTTTTAATCAACTTTTATTATTTTATAATTGTATGACATGTTAAGAAAGGAAAAGTTTTTTTGAAGTAGAAAGGATATTTTCATCAAAAATGGAGTTCAAGAGTTTTATCAAAATTATTTTCCATCTAAGATAATATAGGGTTCTGTTTCTATCCCTATAATTACATTGATTTGATTAAGTTATGATGTAATTATTTTTATGAATTCTTTTTTCTTATATGAATTGTTTTATGATGTCATGATATTTAAGAATCCCATTTTTATTACATGGGTTATGCAATGATGTGTGATTTATGATTTTGTGGCACACATAAGAATGGTATCATTATGTGATGGGTGGGAACTATATCTCCCTCCAATTAATTGGGTAAAGATTTTATATCTCATGAGATAGACATGGCTGTAATGACAGGTTAAACTAGTTCAGTGAAACAGGACTGAAACGAGGTGTGAACTCGGTTCAGAAATGGAATTTGTCCACTAAGATAGTCTTGGAAATGATTCTTGACTAATAAGAAATGATTCTCTATGATTATGTGTGTATTCCACAAAGTTTCATGTTTTAAGTTATGATTATTGGGATTACATTTCACTACTATGATTTATCCCCTATTATGAAATTATTATTTCTTTTGCAGGTTAAGATTTCCAAAAGTTATGTTCTTATGTATATGATGTGATTGATATTTCATTTGTTTACCCTTACTAAGCATTTTAGCTCACCCTTCTGTATGTTTTCTTTCCCCAGGCTATGAAGAAGGTTATTAAGTAAGATATGTCAAAAGGGACTATAGATATGATGAAATAAATGGGAGATAGTGTACACGCTTTATGAACCAGTTGTTTATGTTTCCCAGTTTCTAAAGACACTATACCTATACGGTCATTTCATGGTTTTGTTATATGTTGTAATAAGTGTTATTCAATTCTGACGTAATAACAATGTATGTAAAGTATGGGTCGCTACAGTTGGTATCCGAGGAAAGGTATAGTCAACCTTTGGAAACTAGGATGTGAAAGCCTTAGTAAGAATCCTAAGGATAATTCTAAACATAGAACACAGTCTTAGTGTTTTAGAAATGGCCATGAATAACCTAGGATAAGACCTTAAGTGTGAAATTTTATTCTTGATTATGTGGTTTTCCTATTATAATTAGTGTTTCTCACACTATTCTTCTTGGTTTTAGTCAATGAATGGAACCCGAAGGAACCGTGTTAATGCGGAATGCGACGGGAAATGCAATGATTGTCCCCCTGAGAAATCAAACGTTATGGGAGCTGGAATGAAAAATCTTGTATCCATGCTCACACAACTTTCTCAAGCTATGAATCATGCAGGACTTCCAAACGAGCAAAGGAAGGAGCAACATTCTGTTGAATCCTTAATGAGACAGCATCCACCATTATTCAGCGGGTCTACTAATCTATTAGTTGCTGATCAATGAATTAGTACTACTGAAAAGATATTTTTAGTTCTTCAATGTTCTGAATATGATAAAGTCATCTTATCAGTGTATCGTTTGGAAGGTGATTCTGATCAATGGTGGAATCTTATTAAGAATATGAGGCAAAGGGATGAAATTGAGTCCATGGAATGGGACGAGTTCAGGAACTTATTTTTCAATAAGTACTTCCCTCTTATTCTCCGAACAAAGATGGAGAAAGAGTTTCTTGAACTGAAGCAAAAGGATGATGAATCTGTTGGTACCTATGAAGTAAATTTTACAGGACTTGCAAGGTACGCTTATGGTATTATTATCTAACCTGAGAGTAAGATTGATCGACTCTTTAGTGGCTTAAAACTAAGTATTCGAAGGGTGTTAGCCATAATGGACTTCAATAGCTACAAGGAAATCGTTCGATGTGATCTCAAAGTCGAGATGGAGATTGGAGTAACCCATCAGTCACATGGGTTTGATAAGAAGAGGAAAATGGAATTCAAAGGAAAACCTAAAGAGCACACTAAAAAGAAGACCAGATTTCCCTTATGCTCAATCTGTGGAAAGAAACATGGTGGGAGTTGTCTTAAAGGGACAAGTAAATGTTTCAAATGTGGAAAGGAAGGTCATAGGGCATTTGAATGCCACAATGATGGGAAGAAGACGTCTAATGATGTAACAAAAGGAAGGGATACACAGAATGAACCTACTACACTTCAATGATTCAAGTGCAAGGAGATGGGGAATTATTACAATCAATGACCAAATCCAAGGGTTGATGATGATGGTCGACGTCAACAAACTCTTAAGGATAAAGACAAAGGAAAGTCACATGCAATTTCTATGCAAGATAGATCCCTTTAAGATCTATGGAGAAATGATCAATACAAACATCCCAATACAATCGATTCTCTATGCTAGGACCGAGAGATTGATTGACATTTCTTGGAGGTTAAATGAGTGTGTGGGGATCACTACTAGAGGGATTCTATACTTGTATCCTCATAATGAAACATATGAAATCTCAAAGGGTTATTTTTGAATGATCCATATCTACATTGAAGAAATATTTTAAGACAAAGTATTTATTTTTTTTATATTAAATAAATTATTTATTAAGTTGACTTCTAAGATCCTTGCTCGAGGTTTTGAGAAACTAAATATTAAAATATATTTTAATACATCACCGACCCCAAAATTCAGACGCTACTCCCTGAACCAACAAAATAAACATAAATTAAATATTTTACTTAATTATTTTTGTGAATATCCAATAGGACCATGGAACATATTGATATTGTTTAGGAAAATATGGAAGAGGTGGAGGGTGGGGGCCTCCTATTTGGGGGGTCAGTGATGAGGGAATGAAGAAAGAAGCTGGAAATGATTTACTACCTTAAAATTTTCCTTCTTAAACACTCAATATTGGTTTTTTTCAATAACAAACTATTGAAAGGTTAAGAACAATAAAAATACCACAACCTTTATCAATACTAAAAAAGTATAGATAATGGTCTCTTTTATTAATGCTAAAAAAAGTGATGATAAAACTCTAAAAAAATGATATGTTCTGCCTCCACACACCACTACAACTCAACCCCCCCATTTATCAGTGCTTTTTGTGCCGCAACCATTTATCGGTGCTTTATAACCCCATTTAGTAGTTGTATGCATCATGCTCACCCACCTACACTAGAATGGAATCGAACACCAAACCTCCTTTTCCAAATGGACATCCCTTACCACTGCACCATCCTATGTTTTACTAGATTTTAGTTTATTTATTTATTTATATTTCTACACATGTTTATTATAAATGTATTTATTTACATAATTATATATATAATTATTTAAAAATACATTTATATTGTTATTAATTTATTTAAATATATATATTTACATATAATTTATATTTATTTATTTATAATTTTATATTTACATATATTTTTTATAATGTATTTATAATATGATTATTTAATTTTATTAAGTTTATCTAATATATTTCTATGATATGTTTAAAAAAATTAATTTCATGTATGTTTATATACATATATGTACATTTATATTATATATTTAAGAATATATTAATATTAATATATTTATATAATGTATTTACATAATATTATCACACACATACACATGATATATATATTTATCTATAAATATAATTAAAAATAATTATTAAAAAATAAATGAAATTTTAAATTCTTAAATATATATTGTATTTATATAAATATATAAAAATATTTACTTAATAAAAATTAATTGTAAGTATAAAAATATATATATTATATTTCATTAGGTGATTGGGGGTACAATTACATCGAACACGAACACACCGGCTTGAAAGGTAGGTTATATCCCCTCCCAAGGGATTACCCACCCAACCACCAACCTTATTAAATTATATATATTTGTCTCAAAGACCCAGTGGGAATGTTACCCCTTACGTGACCTATAGGCCGGAAATTATGGTCCAAGTCCCATTCTATGAATATTACTACAACAATACTGTAACAACCCGAGATTTTATGAAAAATATTCTTTTTAATTTTATTAATGTCTTGTGTTGTACATTACACCAAAAGGAGCTTGCATAACACGCATCCTTGACTTTCCTTGCATTACACGCAATCACAACCTTCCTCGATAGCGTGCATAGTACGCAATACTGAGTTTCACAAAACAACGATATGCTATTAAAATATTATTAAAACTAGCCGTTATAAACAGTAATAACCACTTTTTGAAATTTTATAAATTTTATCTTTCAAAATGGACTTCATTTTTGGATTCGGAATACCGAAATTAGCCTAGGGTGAAATTTTGGTATTTTTCTGAAAACTTTCAATTTTTGATGAATAGTGAAACCACTAAGTGGTAGGTTAAAAACTGAATTTTGCATAAAACATAATTTTACCACTTCTGTGAATGGAATTTCGAAAATCTGACAGACACGGTTGATATCAATAAGTAAAATGTGGTTAAATGAGATAAAAATAATTTTTTGGTGAATAGTAACTTTTTACTTTTATTTACCACAGTTAAAAGTAAATAGGGTAATTAAGGGTAAAAATGATATTATTATTACCCTAACACATGTCCTAATTCTATTGGACAAGTGTAATTCGACCAAAAACAAGCTTATGAATAAAATATGACCATTTAGGCCCACTTGGATTAGATTAGGACATTTATTATTATTTAATTCAAAGAAGAGTTAAAAGAGTTAAAATCAAAGGTTATTTACTAAAACGTTTTTAATATAGTGTTGTGCATAAGATGAATTCGATTGTAAATATTCATTAGAAATCTAAAAAGATTTCCTACATTATGGTATTTTATTTGTAATTTTTAGACATCATATAATTTAATTTATTTATGACACAATGATGATGCAGTAATTATCTTATTAATGAAATATTGACATAATTGATATTATAAATACGAAAATAAATGTAATTTAAGTCTTTTTATGAATTACACTTATTTTCTAGGTTACTATGATATATTAGTGTTGATTTAATCAACTTTGTTCGAACATATAATTCTGTTATGACTTTTACAAAAATCATATATCAAATAGTGTCAAAATTGACACAAAATAGTTTTTAAATCAAATATTATATTATTAATAGTTATTTTATTCCTAAAAATCTAAGGTTCGGCAAAATGACTTAGATACAGATATATGTATTAATAATATACAATTTGGGGTTCTTTTGGCATGTTATAGTATGTGTATTAACCATATAGTGAAAGAAAACAGAAAGACACGGTAAAAGATAAATTATTTAACTTAGAGTAAAATCTAATTGATAAGGTTAAAATAATACCCTAAACTTGTCTAAATCCTATTGGATGTTAGTATTTCGACCCATACCCACTTTAGCTTCGAAATAAGACCCTTTGGAACCATTATAAACCGATTTTGAATTTAATATAAAATAATATTTTGAGATATTCCTAAGGTGCCCCTCTCCTCCCTTATAAAAGGGCACCTCCTCCCCCTCCTCCTCACACCAATTTGAGCACTCAAGCTCGGCCAAACTCTTCAAAAATCCCTTCTCCACTTCCCTAGAATAATACTAGAGGTCCTGGTCTTCTTCAAAGACCAATCATAGTACCCTAAGTGGATGATTCAAAGAGGCGTTTCAAAGAAGAGGTAATATCCATTACCGATCTTTTAAATTTTTCTTCTTCTTCAACTTATTATTCTTTAGTTTTTTCATGATAAAGTAATAACATCATTATTACTTACATACTGATGTGTAATTATAAATATGAAACAACTCTAATTAACCTTCTATTCATCCTGTGGAAAAAGGAAATCACCGCGCGTGCGTACGTACGGAATACCGTCTCCACACCGTGGTGTAATCTATTTTCCACAACCACCTTAATTGGATGGGTATAATGGTTTAATGAGTAACTATATATGATTATTATAAGGTGATATTGATACTGAAATAGTTTACATACACTTCAACACAATTCCACGACCATGGGAATGATATCATCGCTCGTGCGTACGTACGGACTACCGTCTCCACGACGCGATGAGATTCATTCTCAATGATTAACCATTCATGAATGATTATAAAGTATATATAATAAGTACTAATGAAATATATGACATAATAATGATACTGGAATTATTTATATGTATGTCATCTACTTAAATCCATTCAATTCAATAAGGAAACGAAAACAGCATTCATACGTACGTACGGACTACCGTCTCCATGAACGGTGTATTTCTTTCCATTTACTGATTTATTATATATGTATATTCTGAATATATATATATATAAATCATGTTTTATATTCTGTAATTAAGTAATCATGATCTATGTAATCATATGAATAATTACAAGTTAAAAACACGAACGACAAATGAGACAATTTTACCAAAAATGCTACTTTAACATGAATTTACAAAAGAACGGGTAATATAAAGTCATAAGTGGACCATATATGATATAATAACAGTGAATATGATTCTGGAATAAGTCAATAACATGATTTAAATCATTATACAGGATGTTTGGACACTTACAAAGCATGTTAGACCTAAGGTAAGGGAAATATCACAATCTCATTTTTATCCGAGATTGTTTATTCGTAAGTATTTACTGGGGTGTATTTTATCATCCACATCCATGTTTCATAAATATGTAATATTATTTCCATCCACCTACAATTGTTTAAATCCATTTTTACCCTTCGGTGAGTTTTTAGTAAAAGAAATGAAAGGAATCTTTTGTTGTTTTTCGTACGAGGTACTTTTTGACTTTTCCGACAAAAGTACGAACAGAATGTTTTTTTAACTTATACAGCATGAATGGATTTTTAAAACATTATTTCCAAGAAGATTCCTTCACAAGTATTCAAGTTTATTTTTAATCAACTTATTTTAGTTTAAAATTGTATGACATGTTAAGAAAGGAAAAGTGTTTTTGAAGTAGAAATGATATTTTCCTCAAGAATAGAGTTCAAGTATTTTATCAAAATTATTTTCCATCTAAGATAATAAAAAGGGTTCTGTGTTTATCCCTATTATTACATGGATTTGATTATGTTGTGATGGAAATATTTTTATGAATTCCTTTATCTTATATGAATTGTTTTATGATGTCATATTGTTTAAGAATCCCATTTTTATTACGTGGGTTATGCAATGATGTATGATTTATGATTTTGTGGCACACATAAGAATGGTATCATTATGAGATGGGTGGGACCTATATCTCCCTCCAATGCATTGGGTAAAGATTTTATATCTCATGAGATAGACATGGCTGGAACGGTAGGTTATACCGGTTTAGTGAAACAGGACTGAAACGAGGGTTACTCGATTCAGAAAGGGACTTTGTTCACTAAGATAGTCTTGGAAATGAGTCTTGACTAACAAGAAATGATTCTCTATGATTATGTGTTAATGCCACGGAGTTTCATGTTTTATGTTATGATTATTCTGATTACATTTCACTGCCATGATTTATCCCATGTTATGAAATTATGATCTCTTTTGCAGGTTAAGATTTCCAAAAGTTATGTGCTTGTGTATACAATGTGATTGATATTTCTTTTGTTTACCCTTACTGAGCATTTGAGATCACCCTTTTATGTTTTCTTTTCCCTAGGATATAAATAATGGTTTTAGGTAAAAAAAAAGGGAAGATCTTTATGGGAGATATTAAAGATCTTTCACCACGATTAGAAGATTACGTTCCGAGTTTCCAAAGACACTAAAAAATTACGATCCTTGTGTGTGTTTTTGTTATATAACAAGTATTCTGCAAAAGTAATGTAATGTCCATGTACGTCATGCTTCGGGTCTCTACAGTTGGTATCAAAGGGAAGGTTTAGTCAACCTTTGGAATCTAGGATGCGAAAACATTAGTGAGATCCCTAGAGATATTTCTACGGCATGTCTAGGGATGTCCCTAAGGTTAAGTATACGTATAGGTTATAGTACTAGAATTGCGCTAACGATCTTAGAATTTAACCTAAGAAGTTAGATATTGAGGATACTCCCCCTTTATAATGTTGTTTTCCCTAGCGTGATTTTTTCCTCTCACACTATTCTTTTTGGGTTTTAGACGATGGCTGGAACCCGAAGGAACCGTGTTGATCAATGCAATAGACAATGCAATGATTGTCCTCCTGAGCAAACAAATGTTATGGGAGATGGACTGTAAAATATTATTGCTATACTTACACAAGCTATGAATCATTCTGGACTTCCAAATGATCAGAGAAGGGAACAATATTCTATTGAGTCCTTCATGAGGCAACATCCACCTTCTTTCAATGGGTCTTCCGATCCACTTGTTACTGAACAGTGGATCAGTACCACTGAAAAGATATTTTCAGTTCTTCAATGTTCTGAACATGATAAAGTCATCTTAGCAGTATATTGTTTGGAAGGTGAAGCTGTTCAATGGTGGAATCTTATCAAGAATACGAGGCCAAGAGATGAAATTGAGTCCATGGAATGGGACGAGTTCAAGAACTTGTTTTTCAGTAAGTACTTCCCTCGTATTCTTCGAACAAAGATGGAAAAGGAGTTTCTTGAGCTGAAGCAGAAGGATGATGAATCTGTTGGTATATACGAAGCAAATTTTACAAGACTTGCAAGGTATGCATCTAGCATTATCATCCAACCTGAAAGTAAAGTTGATTGATTTTTCAGTGGCTTAAAACCAAGTCTTAGAAGGCCATTAGCTATAAGAGACTTTAGTAGCTATGATGAAATTGTGCGTTGTGCTATCAAGGTAGAAATGGAAGTTGGTGTTACATATCCATCTCATGGTTTTGACAAGAAACAAAATATGGAGTTCAAGGAGAAATCTCAGAATAATGGTGAAAAGAAGATGAATGTTTCCTTATGCACAAAGTGTGGAAAGAAGCATGGTGGAGATTGTCTTAAAGGGACTAGAAAATGTTTTAAGTGTGGAAAAGAAGGTCATCGAGCATCTGAGTGTAGAAGTAATGGAAAAAGGGTTTCTAATGATGTGAATAAAGCGAACACAGCAGAGAACGCACCACCAACACTTCAATGTTTCAAGTTCAAGGAAATGGGGGCATTATGCTAATAAATTCCCTAATCCAAGGGTTAGTGATGATTGGCATGAGCAACCACTTAAGGAAAAGGACAAAGGGAAGTCACATGCGATCACTATTGGCGATGTTGAATATGACAACGATGTGGTGGAATGATTAAGTGTTTATGTAATGGGATTTCAAAATAATGTTGTATCATGGAGTACTGGAATATTTATGTATTGGTCTAATGTGGTATTCAAAGTTATTGAGATATTTTTGGAAATAATATGATATTCGCATAATGACGGGAAAACGAGAAAACGAAATGTTTAACAGTATTCATGAGCCCATGATTGATATAAGGACTAAGTGATATCATGGTTTGAGTATATAGAATTTTGAGGATTTTGGTATGTGAAATGTGTTAACTTTTAACTGCATTCATGTTTTCACTAAGGTATTCAAGAGAATACATGATTAAGGATTTTGAATGTTTGGAATGTGACCAACAAAACATATCTTATGATATATGGGGATCGACGATGGTGTTAAATCTCTGGTAATCGTTTTCACTATGAGAGTGGACTGCAGTATTATGGATAAGCCTAAAGATTGGAGTGGATTATGTTGGACATAAGTTAGTATTGTTTAAGGATAGAAGTTTTTCGATATTATTGATGGGATGTTATAGTAATGTAGTTTTAGAAAAAGGACAACCTGCAGGACGGGAGACAGCCCATCGCGTCGGACAAGGCTGTGGGAATCGAACCCACAACCGAAGTGCGAATGGCCTTTATCACCTACCACTGGCCTACAGGAAGTCCCTGTTTAGTAGAAACTAGTTTTATTATATTAAGAAGTATGATATATGAAGTATAAGTCCATTTTAGGAACCATATATGGTTAATCTCACTATAGATCAACTTATGTATATAATTTTTGCTAACCATTTGTTTGAGACAGATGGAATGACCCGTCATTCTATCACATGATCTGCTAACACTTCACGAATAAGAAATTCAACTTCATTTATTTAAGAGATGAAGTGGAAATTGTTCAAGGCACGAACAACAGTGAGATTGTTCCAAAATAAAGTAAGTATTTATTCTAATGCAAATTTTCAACTTTAGGGAAATGATCTTGAAAACCAAAAATGTTGTCCTAGTGATCTTATACCTGATGAATCAGATGGTACCTTATATCATCACAAATCTATGGATTTGTAATTACTGGCTTTTCCATAGCCATGTTCTCTACCACTCTCCATCAGAACATGATGGTTAGATTTCTCTTCCATATCCATATTTTCACCTATGTGGAAACCCAGTGATTAGTTTATTTGGGTAACCGTTACGTTTCATACTTTTGATTTTAAATATTGGGTTTGATATTCCTTTTTACGATGTGGGTTTCTATTAAAGAAACTTTCAAATAGTAAACCATTTAAAACCCCGACGAATTTCGAGGGCGAAATTCATTTTAAGGGGGGTAGAATGTAACAGCCCGAGATTTTATGAAAAATATTCTTTTTAATTTTATTAATGTCTTGTGTTGTACATTACACCAAAAGGAGCTTGCACAACATGCATCCTTGACTTGCCTTGCATTACACGCAATCAAAACCTTCCTCGATAGCGTGCGTAGTACGCAATACTGAGTTTCACAAAACAACGATATGCTATTAAAATATTATTAAAACTAGCCGTTATGAATAGTAATAACCACTTTTTGAAATTTTATAAATTTTATCTTTCAAAATGGACTTCATTTTTGGATTCAGAATACCGAAATTAGCCTACGGTGAAATTTTGGTATTTTTCTGAAAACTTTCAATTTTTGATGAATAGTGAAACCACTAAGTGGTAGGTTAAAAACTGAATTTTGCATAAAACTTAATTTTACCACTTCTGTGAATGGAATTTCGAAAGTCCGACAGACACGGTTGATATCAGTAAGTAAAATGTGGTTCAATGAGATAAAAATAATTTTTTGGTGAATAGTAACTTTTTACTTTTATTTACCACGGTTAAAAGTAAATAGGGTAATTAAGGGAAAAAAATGATATTATTATTACCCTAACACATGTCCTAATTCTATTGGAAAAGTGTAATTAGACCAAAAACAATCTTAGGAATAAAATATGACCATTTAGGCCCACTTGGATTAGATTAGGACATTTATTATTATTTAATTCAAAGAAGAGTTAAAAGAGTTAAAATCAAAGGTTATTTACTAAAACATTTTTAATATAGTGTTGTACATAAGATTAATTCGATTGTAAATATTCATTAGAAAGATAAAACGATTTCCTACATTATGGTATTTTATTTGTAATTTTTGGACATCATATAATTTAATTTATTTATGACACAATGATGATGCAGTAATTATCTTATTAATGAAATATTGACATAATTGATATTATAAATACGAAAATAAATGTAATTTAAGTCTTTTTATAAATTCCAAAAATTTTCTAGGTTACTATGATATATTAGTGTTGATTTAATTAACTTTGTTCGAACATATAATTCTGTTATGACTTTTACAAAAATCATATATCAAATAGTGTCAAAATTGACACAAAATAGTTTTTAAATTAAATATTATATTATTAACTGTTATTTTATTCCTAAAAATCTAAGGTTCGGACAAATGACTTAGATAAGGATATATGTATTAATAATATACAATTTGGGGTTTTTTTGGCATGTTATAGTAAGTGTATTAACCATATAGTGAAAGAAAACAAAAAGACACGGTAAAAGTTAAATTGTTTAACTTAGAGTAAAATCTAATTGATAATGTTAAAATAATACCCTAAACTTGTCTAAATCCTATTGGATGTTAGGATTTCAACCCATCCCCACTTTAGCTTCGAAATAAGACCCTTTGGAACCCTTATAAACCGATTTTGACTTTAATATAAAATAATATTTTGAGATATTCCTAAGGTGCCCCTCTCCTCCCTTATAAAAGTGAACCTCCTCCCCCTCCTCCTCACACCAATTTGAGCACTCAAGCTCGGCCAACCTCTGACAAAATCCCTTCTCCACTTCCCTAGAATAATACTAGAGGTCCTGGTCTTCTTCAAAGACCAATCTTAGTTCCATAAGTGGAGGATTCAAAGAGGCGTTTCAAAGAAGAGGTTATATCCATTACCGATCTTTTCAATTTTTCTTTTTCTTCAACTTCTTATTCTTTAGTTGTTTCATGATAAAGTAATAACATAATTATTAATTACATACTGATATGTAATTATAAATATGAAACAACTCTAATTAACCTTCTATTCATCCTGCGGAAAAAGGAAATCACCGCACATGCGTACGTACGGAATACCGTCTCCACGCCGTGGTGTAATCTATTTTCCGCAAACACCTTAATTGGATGGGTATAATGGTTTAATGAGTAACTATATATGATTATTATAACGTGATATTGATACTGAAATAGTATACATACACTTCAACACAATTCCACGACCATGGGAATGATATCATTGCTCGTGCGTACGTACGGACTACCGTCTCCATGACGTGATGAGATTCATTCTCAATGATTAACCATTCATGAATGATTATAAAGTATATATAATAATTACTAATGAAATATATGACATAATAATGATACTGGAATTATTTATATGTATGTCATCTACTAAAATCCATTCAATTCAATAAGGAAACGAAAACAGCGTTCATGCGTACGTACGGACTACCGTCTCCATGAACGGTGTATTTCTTTCCATTTACTGATTTATTATATATTTATATTCTGAATATATATATATAAATCATATTTTATATTCTGGAATTATGTAATCATGATCTAATTAATCATATGAATAATTACAAGTTAAAAACACGAACGACAAATGAGACGATTTTACCCAAAATGCTACTTTAACATGAATTTACAAAAGAACGACTAATATAAAGTCATAAGTGGACCATATATGATATAATAACAATGAATATGATTCTGGAATAAGTAAATAACATGATTTAAATCATTATACAGGAGGTTAAGACACTTACAAAGCAAGTCAGACCTAAGGTAAGGGAAATATCACAATCTCATTTTTATCTGAGATTGTTTATTCGTAAGTATTTACTGGGGTGTATTTTATCATCCACATCCATGTTTCATAAATATGTAATATTATTTCCATCGACCTACAATTTTTTAAATCCATTTTTACCCTTCGGTGAGTTTTTAGTAAATGAAATGAAATGAATCTTTTGTCGTTTTTCGTACGAGGTACTTTTTGACTTTTCTGACAAAAGTACGAAAATAATGTTTTTTTAACTTATACAGCATGAATGGATTTTTAAAACATTATTTACAAGAAGCTTCCTTCACAAGTATTCAAGTTTATTTTTAATCAACTTCTTTTAGTTTAAAATTGTATGACATGTTAAGAAAGGAAAAGTGTTTTTGAAGTAGAAATGATATTTTTCTCAAGAATAGAGTTCAAGTATTTTATCAAAATTATTTTCCATCTAAGATAATAAAAAGGGTTCTCTTTTTATCCCTATTATTACATGGATTTGATTATGTTGTGATGGGAATATTTTTATGAATTCCTTTATCTTATATGAATTGTTTTATGATGTCATATTGTTTAAGAATCCCATTTTTATTACGTGGGTTATGCAATGATGTATGATTTATGATTTTGTGCCACACATAAGAATGGTATCATTATGAGATTGTTGGGACCTATATCTCCCTCCAATGCATTGGGTAAAGATTTTATATCTCATGAGATAGACATGGCTGGAACGGTAGGTTATACCGGTTCAGTGAAACAGGACTGAAACGAGGGTTACTCGATTCAGAAAGGGACTTTGTGCACTAAGAAAGTCTCGGCAATGAGTCTTGACTAACAAGAAATGATTCTCTATGATTATGTCTTAATGCCACAAAGTTTCATGTTTTAAGTTATGATTATCGTGATTACATTTCACTACCATGATTTATCCCATGTTATGAAATTATGATCTCTTTTGCAGGTTAAGATTTCCAAAAGTTATGTGTTTGTGTATACGATGTGATTGATATTTCTTTTGTTTACCATTACTGAGCATTTGAGCTCACCCTTTTAAGTTTTCTTTTCCCTAGGATATAAAGAATGGTTTTAGGTAAAAAAAAGGAAGATCTTTATGGGAGATATTGAGGATCTTTCACCACGATTAGAAGATTACGTTCCGAGTTTCCAAAGACACTAAACTATTACGATCCTTGTGTGTGTTTTTGTTATGTACCAAGTATTCCGCAAAAGAAATGTAATGTCCATGTACGTCAAGCTTTGGGTCTCTACAAATACCCCATTTTATACAGTACCGTACAGTACTGCTGCTGCTAAAGTGCTCTCTGCTGCTACTACTACAGTGCCCACTGCCACTATTGTTTCACCATTTCTATAGTGCCTCCATTTCTATAGTACTTGTAACACCCCGAGATTTTATAAGATATATTATTTTTAATTTCTTTGATCATCTATTGTAAACTACACCAAGATTAGCTTCTACTATACACAACACCGCATTATCTTGCAGTATACGCAACACTATTCTTGGCTTGCATTACACGCAATCGCAACCTACCTCGATAGCGTGTGTAGTACGTAATACCGGGTTTCACTAAACAACGATATATGATTATAATATTATTATGGACTAGCCGTTATGAATAGTATCAACTATATTTTGAATATCATAACATTATTATTCATCTTACACATTTTCTAGAACATGGAATGAGAACACAATCAATTTGTCGAGTAAAATAAGTATTTTTAAAAAAAATGTAGTGTTGCGGCCTTTTGATGGAGCGCCCACTTTAAATCTTGTTTTTAACATGTCTATAAGTTAAATTTGACAAAATAAAATACTTTTTTGAAATCAAGATATAAAAATTTACTTTGGATAAAATTTTCATATTATTCTGATAACTTTCATATTTTAATGAATAGTAAAACACGCTATATTTTAAATAAAAACATCTTTTTTCATCGCAATAATTTATATGGTTAGGTTATATTTTTAATTCTTTTTAAAGTGTAATTAGAATATATTTATACCATTAAATCCTATGTTGGCCATTGGAATTAATTTCACTTAGAAATTGTATATAAACAAGTATCAATCTTTTGATAGTTATAGTTTCTTAAAACACACGCTATTTGTTTTGATAACGAGAATTAATTTTAAAATTAATTCATTCCACTTATATGATTCAAATTTGGAAAAATATTCATCAATTTTGAATTCGGAATATCAAATAATTCTTAGGCTGAATTTTTGGTATTTTTCGGAAAAACTGTAATTTTTGATGAATAGTGAAACCACTTAGTGGTAGTTAAAAAAACTGAATTTTTCATTTAAATGAAATTTTACCTCTTATGTGAATTGAATTTGGAAAATCTGAGAGACACGACTAATATCAATGACTAAAATGTGGTTCAATGAGATGAAAATAATTTTTGCTGAATAGTAACTTTTTTCAATTTTTGGCCACGGTTAAAAGTAAATAGGGTAATTAAAGGTAAAAAAGATAATATTATTACCATAACACTTGTTCTAATTCTATTTTATAAGTGAAATTCGACCAAAACAATCTTATAAATAAAATATGACCATTTAGGCCCACTTGGATTAGATTAGGACATTTATAATTAATTTATATAAAGAAGGGTTAAAATAGTTAAAATCAACGTTTAATAACTAAATAATTTTTAATATAAGGTTATACAGAAGATAAATTCGACTACAAATATTCATTAGAAATTTAAAAATATTTCCAACATAATTGTTTTCTGTTGGTAAATTTTGGACATTAAATAATTTAATTTATGTATGACACAATGATGATGCAGTAATTGTCTTATTAACGAAATATTGACATAGTTGATGTTATAAATACTCAAATAACTGAAATTTGAGACTTTTCATGAATTACACTAATTTTCTAGGATAATATGACATGTTAGTATTGATTTAATTAACTTTTTCGACTAATCATTCTCTTTTGATTTTTACAAAAATCAATTACTATATAGTGTCAAAATTGACATAAAATAGTTTTTAAAACAAATATTATATTATTAATTGTTATTTTATTCTTCAAAAACTATGATTCTGAAAAATGTCTTAGATAAGATTATATATATTAATAATAAACAACTTAGGGTTGTTTTGGCTTTTTATAGTAAGTTTATTAACCTTATTGTGTAAGAAAACAAGAAGACACTGTAAAAGTAAAATTATTTAACTTAAGGTTAAATCTAAATGATAAGGTTAAAATAGGAACCTAAATTTGTCTAAATTATATTGGATGAAAGGATTTCAACCCATCCCCACCTTATCTTCGAAATAAATCAATTTGGAGGTATTTAAAACCGAATATGACTTTATAATAAAATAATATTTTTCGTTATTCCAAAGGTGCCCCTCTCCTCCCTTATAAAAAGGCACCTCCTCCCTCTCTTCCTCACACAACACTGAGCCTTCAAGCTCGGAAAAACCATGCCAAATTCTCTTCTCCACATCCCTAGAAACATCCTAGAGGTCTTGGTCTTCTTCAAAGACCAATTGTAATGCCCTAAGAGGAGGTCTCAAAGAGGCGCTTCAAAGAAGAGGTAATGTCCGTTACTGATTCTTTCAACTTTATTTCTTCTTCCACTTCTTCTTCATTAGTTGTTTCATTATGAAGTATTAAAATCTGTATAACTCATATACTGATATGTTTTTATATGTATGAAACAACCATATTTCACCATCTATCCATCCTACAGAAAATGCAATCTCCACGCGTGCATACGTACGGAATACTGTCTCTACGCGGTGGTGTAATCTATTTTCCACCACCACCTTACATGGATGGGTATAATGGTGTAAATAATGACTATATATGATTTTGGTAAAGTGATATTGATTCTAAAATAGTATACATAAACTATTATACAATTCCATGATCATGGGAATGATATCATTGCTCATGTGTACGTACGGACTACCGTCTCCACGAATGCGATAAGATTCATTTTCCATGATTAACCATTCAAGAATGATTATAAAGTATATATAATAAATAAGTATGTAATATATGAAATAATAATGATACTGTATTTTTTAATATCTATATGTATTTCATCAATTTAATTTTATTCAATTCCCCAAGGAAACGAAAACAACGTTCATGCGTACGTACGACCTACCGTCTCCATGAACAGTGTATTTCATTCCTTTTATTGATATAAAATATATATATATGATGAATATATATTACATATAAATAATGTTTTAAATTCCGGAATTATGTAAAAAAGGATATAAGTAATAATATCAAGAATGAAAAGTCGAAACACATACGATAAATGAAATGATATTACCCAAAACACTTCTTTTACATGGAATTTACAAAAGAACGGGTAATATTAAGTTATAAGTGAAACATATATGATATCAGTACAATCAATACGATTATTTAATAAGTCAATGACATTATTTAAATCATTATACAGGAGGTTCGGATCCATACGAAGCATATCAGACCTAAGGTAATGGATAATTTTGCAAATCACCATTTTATCTGATATTTATTATACGTAAATATTTACTGGGGTTATTGTTATCATCCATGTACATGTTTTCTAAAAGTTTTTTTATGTATTTTTAATGTACTTTTAACCCATTTATTACTTTTACTAGATGGTATGTATGGAATCTTTCTTTTATGAGGTACTTTTTGACTATCCTGCAAAAGTACGAGAAGAATGTTTTCTTTAACTTATACGGAAAGAATAGATTTTTAAGGTTTTATAAAGCCTTATTTTCATGAAGCTTCCTCCAAAATATTTCATGACTATTTTTAACAAACTCCTTTTCTTTTAAAATTTCATCACATTTTGATAAAAGAAAATGATTTTGAATAAGAAAGGATATTTTCCTCAAGAATTCATTTCAAGTGTTTTATCAAAACAATTTTTCATCTAAGTTGACATTATTTCATATGTGTATGTTTCATGTATAATGTATTTATGATTTACATGGTTTCACTTTTCTTATTATGAAATGATATCCATTTCTTTTATATGGATTATTTGATGATGGGATGATGTTTATGAAACCCATTTTATTCATTGGGTTATTATGAATGATGTATGTTTATTTTATGGCACATGTAAGATTGATTTCATTATGATATGGGTGGGACCTATATCTCCCTTAAATGCATTGGGTAAATATTTATATCTCATGAGATAGACATGGCTAGAACGGTAAGTTAATACGGTTCAGTATTATAGGACTAGAACGAGGAGTGAACTGGATTCAGAAAGGGACTGTTTCCACTAATATTGTCTTGGAAGCAATACCATGGCTACTATGGAAATCATTACTTGTGCTTAATGGATACTGCAATTACATGTTTTATTACCATGCTATTTTATCATTATTTATGTTCCATTATTTTCTATGCCTTATGTACTTCCATTTTTTTTGTCGTTGCTCAAGATTTTGATGTTTAAACATTATGTTCATGTTTTAAAGTTAAAATGTATATGGTAAGTTTTATTTTATCCATGCTTACCCTTACAGAGAATTTGAGCTCAACCTTTTTATGTTTTATTTTCCCCTAGGATTAAAATAAAGGTTTTAGATAAGGAAACAAAAAGTGGATGATCTTTATGGAAGATATTGAAGATCTTTCACCACGATTAGAAGATTACGTCCCACGATTCTCAAAGACACTAAACTATTATATTCCCTGTGTGTCTGTTATGTTATGTATTAAGTATTCCAGAAAAGTAATGAAAATTACATGTACATCAAGATTCATGTCTCTACATTTGGTATTAGAGGAAACCTTTAGTAAACCTTTAAAAACTAGGATGCGAAACCATTAGTGATATCCCTATAGATATTTCTAAGGTATGTCTATGGATGTCCCTAAGGTTAAGTATAAGTATAGGTTATAGTCCTAGAATTTTGGTAACGATATTAGATTAGACCTAAGATGTTAGATATTGAAGTTACTCCCCCTTTAATATGATTTTTGTCTCTCACACTATTCTTTTTGGGTGTTCGAAAATGGCTGGAAAAAAGATGATTCACTATAATGGAGGATATGATGGAAAATGTAATGATATTCTTCATGAGCAACCAAATGAAATAGGATTTGGAAGTCCAAACATCATTATTATTCCGAATCAGCAATCTCATAATATGATCAATAAACTCAAATTCGGTAAGTTTCCTGACTCGCCTAATATAAGAAAGATAGAGTTTCATGATGATCATAGAGGAAAGAAGGTTCAATTTCCCTTATGTAGATCATGTGGGAAGAGGCATCAAGGAGAATGTTTCAAAGGAACTGGAAGATGCTTTGGGTGTGGAAAGAAGGACACAATGCCAGTTAATGCAAAGGAAAACGTTCAGTTAACACCATGGATGAGGATAATGGTATTTCTACGACATCAACAATGGTTAAATGTTTTAAATGTGGAATGTGCGAGCATTATAAAAACCAATGACCTAAGGGAAATCCTCATGAAGAGAATCAGTATGGTCGTATGGGTAGTATATATGTTAATGATGATGAAGAGACTACAAATGATATGTGAGATGAAAGAATTGTTGAAGCTCGGTCAATGGTTTAAAAAGGTAGTGGAATGATAACATGTTTATCAAGTGTAATGGTGTATAAGTAATATCATGGTACTATTTAATAAAGAGACATATAAGGATTGTTTCACTGTTGTCTTTCCTTACGTTTTGAAAGTATATGATGAATGGTACCAGTGACCATGATAGGTTATTCAGATATTTTTGGAAAGTAGAAGATATTCACATAATGAAGTGATAAGGATAAAATTAAATGTTTGATAGTATTCCTGAGCTCATTTCTGGTATAAGGAGAAGGTCATATCATGGTTTGAGTATATAGAATTTTGAGGATTTTGGTTTGTGGAAATTGTTAACTTTTAAATTCATTCATGTCTTCACTAGGGTTCAATGGGTATTCATTTTTTTCAAGAGAATACATGATCAAGGCCTTTGAATCTTTGGAATGTGACCAAAAAGGCATATCTTATGATATACGGGGATCAACAATGGTATTAACATGCTTGTTATATGAAGTCTTTGGTATTCGTTTTCACTATAATATGAGATTAGACAGCTGTATTTTGGATAATCCTAATGACTGGAATGGATTATGTTGGACATAAGTTAGTATTGTTTAAGTCTTGAACTTTATCGATATTATTGATGAAAAGTTATAATAATATATTTTTGGAAAAAATAGGACAACCTACAGGATGGGTGACAACCCATCGCGTCGGACAAGGCTTTGGGAATCGAACCCACAACCGAAGTGCGACTGGCCTTTATCGCCTACCACTGGACTACAATAAGTCCCTGTTTAGTAGAAACTTGTTTTATTATATTATGCAGTATGATATATGAAGTATAAGTCCATTTAGGTACCCTATATGATTAATCTCACTATAGATGGACTTATGTATTTTTTATAACATTTATATCCTTTTGTTTGAGACAGATGGAATGACCCGTCATTCTATCGCATGATCTGCTAACACTTCACGAATGACAAATTCAATTGCATTTCTTTAAGGGATGAAGTGGAAATTGTCCATATAACGACCAACGGTGAGACTGTACCAAAATCACGAAAGTATTTATTCTAATTCCAATTTCATCAACTTTAGGGAAATGATCTTGAAAACCAAAAATGATGTCTAGCACCCTTATATCAGATGAATCATATGGTACCTTAGATCATCACAAATCTATGGCTTTGTGATTGATGGATTTTTCATAGCCATGTTCTCTACCACTCTCCATCAGAACATGATGGTTAGATTTTTCTTCCATATCCATATTTTCACCCATGTTTTCCTAAATGGAATCCTAGTGATGAGTTACATTGGGTAATCGTTAAATTTCATACTTTAGTTTTTAAAATTAAGTTTAGTATTCTTTTTTACAATTTGGGTTTCTATAAATTGAAAATGACTTATAAACCCGACGAATTTCGTGGACGAAATTCATATTAAGGGGGGTAGAATTTAACACCCTGAGATTTTATAAGATATATTATTTTTAATATCTTTGATCTTCTATTATACACCACACCAAGATTAGCCTTAACTATACGCAACACCGCATTATCTTGAAGTCTATGCAACACTATTCTTGGCTTGCATTACATGCAATCACGACCTACCTCGATAGCGTGGGTAGTACGCAATACCATATTTCACTAAACAACGATATATGGTTATAATATTATTATGGACTAGCTATTATGAATAGTAGCAACTAGATTTTGAATTTTATAACATTATTATTCATCTTACAAATTTTATAGAACACGGTATGAGAACAAAATCAATTTTTCGAGTAAAATAAGTATTTTTCAAAAATGTAGTTTTGCTGCCTTTTGATGGCACACCCAAAATAAATCATGTTTTTAACATGTCTACAAGATCAATTTGACAAAATAAAATTCTTCTTTGGAATCAGTATATATAAACATTCTTTCGATAAATTTTTCATATTATTCTGATAACTTTCATATTTTAGTGAATAGTAAAAACACGCTATATTTTAATTAAAAACAACTTTTTTCATCACAATAATTTATATGGTTAGATTATATATTTAATTGGGTTTAAAGTGTAATTAGAATATATTTTTACCATTTAATCCAATTTTGGTCATTGGAATTAATTTCACTTTGAAATTGGTTATAAACAAGTATCAATATTTTGATAGTTATTGTTTCTTAAAAAACTCGCAATTTGTTTTGATAACGGGAATTAATTTTAATATTAATTAATTCCACTTATATTTTTCAAATTTTAAAAAATAGATATCAATTTTGAATTTGGAATATCAAATAATGCTTAGGCTGAAAATTTGGTATTTTTCCTGAAAAGCTACAATTTTCGATGAATAGTGAAACCATTTAGTGGTAGTTTAAAAAGCTGGCTTTTTCATTTAAATGAAATTTTACCACTTCAGCAAATTGAATTTCGAAAATCTGAGAGACAAGGTTAATATAAAGGACTAAAATGTGGTTCAATGAGATTAAAATAATTTTTGGTGAATAGTAAATTTTTTCTTTTTTTTACCACGGTTAAAAGTAAATAGGGTAATTAAGGGTAAAAATGATACTATTATTACCCTAAAACATGTTCCAATTCTATTGGATAAGTGTAGTTCGACAAAAAACGACCTTAGGAATAAAATATGACCATTTAGGCCTACTTGGATTAGATTAGGACATTTATTATTAAATTATTTAAAGAAGGGTTAAAATTGATAAAATCAAAGTTTAATTAGTAACTATTTTTTAATATATGGTTATACAGAAGATAAATTTGACTATAATTATTAATTAGAAAGCTACAAATATTTTCTACATAATCCTATTTTATTTGTAATTTTTAGACATTAAAAAATTTAATTAATTTATGACACAATGATGATGCAGTAATTATCTTATTAATGAAATATTGACATAATTGATGTTATAAATACCCAAATAAATGTAATTTGAGACTTTTTATGAATTACAATAATTTTCTAGGTTAATATGACATGTTAGTATTAATTTAATTTACTTTTTGAGAACTAATAATTCTGTTATGATTTTCATAAAAATCAATTACCAAATAGTGTCAAACTTGACATAAAATAGTTTTTAAAAAATATATTATATTATTAATTGTTCTTTTATTCCTAAAAATCAAAGGTTAGTCCATACGACTTATATAAGGTTATATATATTAATAATAAACAACTTGGTGTTCGTTTGTCTTGTTATAGTAAGTTTATTAACCTTATAGTGTAAAAAAACAAGAAGACACGGTAAAAGTAAAATTATTTAAGATAAGGATAAATCAAAATGATAAGGTTAAAATAGAAACATAAACTTGTCTAAATTATATTTAATGAGAGTATTTAGACCCATCCACACTTTAGATTCTAAATAACTCAATTTGGAGCTATTAAAAACTGAATATGACTTTATAATAAAATAATGTTTTTTGTTATTCCAAAGGTGCCCCTCTCCTCCCTTATAAAAGGGTACCTCCTCCCTCTCTTCCTCACACCACATTGAGCCTTCACGCTCGGCCAACCCCTGCCAATTTCTCTTCTACACATTCCTAGAAACATCCTAGAGGTCTTGGTATTCATCAAAGTCCAATTTTAGTGCCCTAAGAGGAGGTCTCAAAGAGGCGCTTCAAAGAAGTGGTAATGTCCGTTACCGATTCATTCAACTTTATTTCGTCTTCCACTTCTTCTCTTTTAGTTGTTTCATTATGAAGTAATAACATCAGTATAACTCATATATCGATATGTTATTATAAGTATGAAACAACACTATTTCACCATCTATCCATCCTATGGAAAACGAAATCACCACGCGTGCGTACGTACGGAATACCGTCTCCACGCCGTGGTGTAATCTATTTTACACCACCACCTTACTTGGATGGGTATAATGGTGTAAATATTGACTATATATGATTTCTGTAATGTAATATTGATTCTGAAATAGTATACACACACTCCAATACAATTACATGATCATGTGAATGATATCATCGCTCGTGCGTACGTACGGACTACCGTCTCCACGAACGCGATGAGATTCATTTTCCATGATTAACCATTCAAGAATGATTATAAATTATATATAATGAATAATAAAAAAATATATGACATAATAATGCTACTGTATTTATGTACATATATATGTATGTCATCTATTTATTTTCATTCAATTCAATAAGGAAACGAAAACAACATTCATGCGTACGTACGACCTACCATCTCCATGAACGGTGTGATTCATTCCTTTTATCGATATATAATATATATTTATATGATGAATATATATTATATATAAATCATGTTTTATATTCTGGAATTATGTAAATCACGATATAAGTAATAATATCAAGAACAACAAGTCGAAACACATACGATAAAAGAAATGATTTTACCCAAAACGCTGCTTTTACATGTAATTTACAAAAGAACGGGTAATATAAAGATATAAGTGAAACATATATGATATCATAACAATGAATATGATTATTTAATAAGTCAATAAAATCATTTAAATCATTATACATGAGGCCCGGATCCATACTAAGCGTATCCGACCTAACGTAAGGTATAATTTTTCAAATCTCATTTTTATCCAAGATTGGTTATACGTAAGTATTTACAGGGGTTATTGTTATCATCCATTACATGTTTTCTAAAAGTGTTGTTATGTATGTTTAGTATCCTTTTTACTAATTTTTTACTTTTATTACATGGTATGTATGGAATCTTTCTTTTACGAGGCACTATTTTACTTTTCCGACAAAAGTATGAGAGGAATGTCTTTTAACTTATACAGCATGAACAGATTTTTTAGGTTTTATAAAGCCTTAATTTCATGAAGATTCCTCCAAAATATTTCATGAATATTTTCAAAAAAATCCTTTTCTTTCAAAATTGCGTCACATTTTGTGAAAAGAAAATGATTTTGAATAAGAAATGATATTTTCCTCAAGAATTCATTTCAAGTGTTTTATCAAAACCATTTTTCATCTAAGTTGACATTATTTCATAACTGTCTGTTTCAAGTATAATGTCTTTATTATTTTCATGGTTTCACTTTTCTTATTATGAAATGGTATCCATTTCTTTTATATGGATTATTTGATGATGGGATGATGTTTATGAAACCCATTTTATTCGTTGGGTTATTATGAATGATGTATGTTTATTTTGTGGCACAAGTAAGAATGATTTCATTATAAGATGGGTGGTACCTATATCTCCCTCCAATGCATTGGGTAAATATTTATATCTCATGAGATAGACATGGCTAGAACCGTAAGTTAATCTGGTTCAGTATTATAAGACTGGAATGAGTAGTGAACTTGATTTAGAAAGGGACTTTGTCCACTAAGATGGTCTTGGCAGTAATGCCTTGGCTACTATGGAAATCATCACATGTGCTTAATGGATGCCACAATTACAAGTTTTATTACAATGCTATTTTATCATGATTTATGTTCTATTATGATCTATGCCTTATGTACTTCCATGTTTTATGTTGTTTCTCAAGATTTTATTGTTTAAACATTATGTTCACGTTTTTAAGTTCAAATGTATATGGTATGTTTTATTTTATCCATTCTTACCCTTACTGAGAATTTGAGCTCACCCTTTTTTATGATTTATTTTCCCCCAGGAATAAAAGAATGATTTTAGGTAAGGAACGAAAAGTGGAAGATCTTTATGGGAGATGTCAAAGATCTTTCACCACGATTAGAAGATTACATTCCATGTTTCCAAAGACACTAAACTATTACGGTCTTTGTGTGTTTGTTATGTTATGGATTATGTATTCCACAAAAGTAATGTAATATCTATGTACGTCAAGATTCGCGTCTCTACAGTACCGCTATAGTATCTACTCCCAATGGGTTTCAAACCCCCATTTTTCAAGTAGGATTGTGGGGTTCTTACTAGTAAGACAAACCCTAATACTATATATATATATAATGGATAAAAAATTCTTTTCCCCATATGGTTTATATATTTACTTTAAACTATATTGTACCTGTAAATATGATTAAATATTTTTTTATATAATTAAAATTTTATATTTAAATGTATAAAAATATATATATATTTAATTATAAATAACACTACAATATGAAAAATGATTAAATATGGACACCATAATATCTATATTAAATGAATATCTAGTAATAAGTTTAGCCTATACCAATAAAGAAGAATAAGGCCACCTTAAACAAGCCTAAATTTCCATTGAATTTTAAAAAATATGGGTATCCTGAAAAAAAAACCCAATTTCAGATGCCTTTCAGACCTTTTAACCTAAAAAAATCACTCATTGAGGTCCCTTCAGGTCTTTGTTTTGTAGATCCTTTTGCAAGCTTCGATTTGATATGTGATAAAGAAAAAAAGGACAACGTTCCTGACCAAAACTTATGACCATTTGAATTTCAACTAATTTCTTCAACTTATCTAAAAATGTACATTAATTTATTTAAATTTTATTTCATTACGTTGTTATTAAATGACTAATTTTCAATAATAATTATAAAATTATTAATTAATATTAATTTGAATTAATTTATAAGCCATTTTTTTGTAAATTTATTTTATATTAAATGTAAATGTATATTTAGTAATATGTAATCATATGTAATAAAATATATTATATTTAGATCAATATATTTATATATACATGTTAATATATAAATATATAAATATATATGTTAATATATTATTTTAAATGATGTATAATTTTTATAAATGAAATATTAATTTTTTCAGCATTAAATTTACACTGATAATAGTCACCATTTATTAGTGCTAAAAACACTAACAAATGCATCCTTCATTATAATTAAAAACACTAATAAAGGGGTTATTTTGTCATTGTTTTTTAAAGATAATAACAGTATCATATATAAGTGATTTTATTTAGGAATGATAAAGGGTATCCCATAATATTGCATGATATATCACGATCTGACCCATGTCGGGGCTCGAGCAGCAACTACCCTAATCCCACCTCTATAAGAAAAGGGATAGAGAACAGTACCAAAGGTATAATAATGTTTAGGAGGCCTTTTCCTAAGAAACCATATGCATGCACAAGACCATCATGATGATATTTTTAGAGGGAGTAAAAGTAAATGAAGAAAAAAATCTAAGAGAAACAACCATGCATGAAATCCCATAGACTTTACAAAGTAAACTGTAGTACAAACTAAAAAAGTAAAGGGGAAAATAGACTCCCAACTAGAAACATTTCCCTACCATGGAAAAATAGAAATGTTAACTGATGAGAGAGTTTATATCCTGAATCCCAAGCTACGATCACTGTACGTGGTCCACAATAACTAGTTTCCATAAGCTCATCATAAATCCTAGATAAACTATATGTCATATGTATAAGACATGACATAGTCTAGAAAATCCCATGTAGGGGTGAGTATATACATATCCATAAGGGTTCGCAAAATCATATGGGGGGGGGGTAAGAGATACAATAGGAAAGTAAGATATTAAATACAATATACAGTCAAAGAGAACAGCTTAACTGAACCAATAGTGAAAGTAACCTTCTCCAATTACAATAAAATAAACACGATGAGTATATGAACTACATGTCGAGTCTTCACCACTTATAGTAGGAGGGTAGACTCATCGAACCATGAGAAGATAAAAAAATAAAGCATGTGGCATGACCTACGCATCTTCGCCTCTCTAGGAAAGAGAGAAACCAATTCCATGGTGTGGATATATAATAATATTGATATATGATCAGTTGAAATAATCCTAAATGAGAGAGTGAAGGGATATCCATCTCACTGATCAGTGAAAGAATAAGAGTATCCAATAGTTCTGAAATTCCATCAATAATTCCCACATACAACGTGTTTTCTCAAAAGTATTCATCTAATTCTACACACATGTTTTCACTGTTCCACACATTCAAGAGTGTGAAAACCCAATGAAGTAAACTCATGCCCTAGTGCAATAGGAGGGCCCCACTCTGATAGTCAGTAAGGAACTCCACTGCCCAGCCTAGATGGAGGTTAACAATTTGGAAGGTCATCAAGGTACCTTACTACCCATCCCTGTTTCATGGAAACAATCAGAAATTTTATCGAGGATCATCACCAACCATCCATACTAGAGGGTAATTCCTAGAAAGGGTCATCAAGGAACATCCGTACCCAGCCCTACTAGAGGGTAACACTCCTAAAGGTCATTGGTGGTCATGTGTGATCACTGTCATCATCAGGAATAACCTCAGTACATTCCCCACCAAAAAATATTCCACACAATATCTTGAAAGTTACCACCGAGGGAACCATCATGTTCTACATGAAAAAACACTCAAGATAGGATACTCCTAAGCCGAAATTTGAGTTCAAATAGAGATACAAAAATGTGAAGTTTCTTGAAAAGGAACCAAGGGGAACATGATGTGTGAGGGGACCCACATGGTATCTAGTCCCACTACACTACCTAGGTATATACCAGGTAGGCACATAGATCTTGACCATGGAGGAGGACACAATATTTATGTAGACTACATGGCATGTCCATGATACCCATGACCAGGCCATGTACTTCTGGATGTGTCTGTGTACCAGACCCTATGTATGCATACATCTACATAGGTCCCTGTCTGTGTGACCCATCACATGGGTTGTCCAACTAGGAAGGGGTAAAAAACATGTTAGGGAGCTATTTCCATTCTATCATTAAAATTTCATGAAACCCTAGCCACCACACTTATTGGGATACACGCTATGTGTTCATTTTTAAACATGACCTATAGCTGGACTTTTGAAAGAAACATTGATCTGATTATAAGCATCATATCTATGCATTCTATGATTTAACCTTCCTCTAATCTACCCGGGATGGGCGGATCTGGCTATGATTCATGGATTCTATGTTTGTATCTTCGATAATCAGCTCTAGAGGTTCGTTGGGGGTTCGATGCATAAATAGTTCACTACAGATCCTTTCGATTTTCATTCCTTAACATCTAATCACAAAAAAACCCTTCACCTTTTAAAAATACCAAATATGACCATAATTCTTCGATTCATGCATATCCCATGATTCATTCATGGTTTCGGGGGCACGATCCAGCTCAGTACCACTCGAAAAAGTCAAACCAGGATTGCGGGGTCCAATCGGTGAAGAACCCGAAGGAACAAGGGGGAAAGAAAAAAAATGAAAGGTTTAAACATCATTGGCCATTCATTCCTATCCAAAGATCAAGAATGGGAATCCATGGTTAAAAAAATTAAAAAATTAGTTTTTTTTACCCATGTACTTACAATTGGCCACAATTAGAACTATCCTAAAAAAATGATGGATATACTTAATGAAATTAATCAAGGAGAGTAAATCACAAATTGATGAGTTATTCATGAATTTTGAATAATATTTTGATGAATGACTCGGTCTATAACGACCAGGAGAAGATTTTGTGTTCACTGCATCCTGATTTGATATGATCTAGTTTTTTGTTGTCATCCGATGAGATTTTCCAATGAATAAGGAAGAAAGAGCTATGGAATTCACCCATGGTTTATATGAATAACCTTGGAGAATTCACCCTAGACGTAACCTTATAGGCAATTTCATTATGTTTAAAATGATATAATTATTAAATTTAATAATTAATTCCTCCACTTGACGTATCGCTAATGAAAAGGAGTTTGAATGCCCTGCACTGACTCATTTTATGTCAATACAGTGGTAAAAACTTCATTCTAGACTCAAACATGGTCTTAGATTTCTGATATAAGAACCAATTTAAGAGTTATCCTATTTTATTTAAATAAACGACTGTGAAAAGTGTAAAATATATATTTAATATGTTTATAAAAAAAATTTATGTGAACACCAAGCCTTAGAATCATATGTCGTCTCAGTGCATAAATCTATAAATATATATAGAAATATTTCAAAGTCTTACAAGCCAAAAAACAGGTCTATAAACCATTCCATCTAATATTTTAATCCTTGAAAAGAAAACACTAAACAAATAACTCAGGATACTGAGACTGCAGTCGTCTCTCCCACTCCAAGGAACACTCTTGCACGTTCATGTTCTAGGACAACACATGGACCAAGGGGATGATGTAACATCCCATTACAAATCCATCATGTGTGTCTTAAACCTCATCAGGATTTTTGAATTTTCTGGTTGACTTTTTAGGGTCGGGAAGGAATTTAGAGGATACCTATAATGGTGAAGTCAATGGTTTGTTGGACTGGTAGCCTTAACCATCATTTTAGCCGAATGAAGGAGGATTTCATGACGTGTAAAATGGTTTCATGACATGTAATGGTTTCTCTATAAACTTCATGAGAGGTATCACACTGTGAAATGTTACACCTCATGAATGGTAGTTTCACATTATTAATGTTTTATGTACGAAATTTTTAATATGAGGGAATGGGTTTTTGGGGTATGTGGTATGTTGAAGTTACACATCATGAACTCAGGTTGTACATCTTGTACCAGATGGCATTTAGTTTTTAAAAAGGGGTTTTGGCTATTTTGGTTTGGTTCATTCTTTGGCCCTTTATTTCTCTCAACCCATGGATATTCCAAGGTGTTTTAGAGAGACTCTACCACTTCTAGATCGTCTCGATCAACACTCGATCTTCGTTTTGATTGTGGTTCATCTCCCTAGGTGAGTAACATTTCTTCATATTCATTACTATTGATCATGGTAACACCCTAAGGTTTTTTTATAAGATATATTGATCTAATTTGGTGTCTCCTCTTGTATTATTATAAGATCTATTGTTCGATCATTTTCTGAAGGACTTCTTTATTGGTCGCGGTGTAGCGGGATTTGGTTCTTGAGGTATGGGGATTCCTATTCTCTTTTGGCCATTTTATTTCCAAATTAAATCAATCCTAAGATGCATGGGTTAGTTTCTAGGGTCTCTACTAGGTTTTTTAGTTTCTTTGTTTGTGGATCCTGTTGATGGTTTGTGTGGCCCAAGTTTAAAAGTGGTTTGTTCCGTCTCTAGCCTATGATAATAAGATCGATTAATCTTGCTTTATAAATTGATTTATCAAATAGGCATGAAATTTTTTATGTGTTGAAAAAGGTGTTTCTAAAGAGAAATGGGTTTTCCATAGCTTTTGATAAACGAAAAAGAAATTTGTACTTTTGAATCATTGGAACGTGTTTTGGAAAATGGGAACATGGGTTGTAGCACCCCAAGGATTTAAAAATAAATTAAAATTCATGAAACACTATGAATATATGAAAAAACAATTTATTTTAAGGAGATATTTATAAACTAGCTGTTAAACATATTTTTTTTGCTTTTATGATTGGAATTTTGAAAAATGAAAATCTTTGTTTGAGATCAGGAAGTTATTTGGAGTATGATACAACCATCTTGATATTTGGTGAATATTAAAATACCCTTATGAATAGTAATATGACCCTTATCAATAGTAAATAATAATATTATTTGATTGTCTTACGTTTATAAGATAATAATATCTTCATTAATTTTTCATGTCGATATAAAATGAGTTATAGTTTTAAATTTTTTATTTTTTGAATATATTATGATTTTTTTTAAAAATTAAATTAATAATTTTTATAAAATTATTTTCAAAAAATAGAGTTTATTTTTTATATAAACACAAAGAAAATGGTTAAGGTTATTTTTTTTGGATTTTTATGAAATTCTTGAATTTTTGAGGAATAGTAAAATACAGTGATTTACCATATATATACATTATCAATTAAATACAGTATTCCTTGCATCATGGATAATGTAATAACCCTCGGTTTTAACTCAAATGCTATCTTTACTATTTTTGTAAACACTAATCAATACTATTAATAGTCTTGAGAAAAAAACATTAAACTAATGATTAAAATAATGGAAAACCCCTATTCTCCTCCACTATAAATACCACCATAACCCCATCTTCCTCTCACACCTATCAATCATTTAGATTGTTCTAAATAGTACAAAATACCCTTAAAAAGGCTCTTACACATGTCCATGAACTGTTGGTCTCACAGAAAGTCCAAAATCCTAGGCCTTAAGGAGGATCTCAAGGAGAAGAGATCAAGAGGTAAGAATCCTCTTTCATTATCATGTGTTTTTTTTTCAATTACTTTTCTTATCGCATACTCTCTTACCCTCCCCTTATCCAAGAGTCATGAATGATATGCAATATTATATATTATGGATGTTATAATGTTTATGAGAAAAATTCCTCATCCTTATTCTCCTCCTCTTTCTCAACATCTAAAAATAAAAACACCATCCGCGATGTGCAGTTTTACCAAAATTGTGGACGATGTGTTTTCAATTTACATTACATGCTTAAAAAATGGTTATAAAACAATTTTTATGGTAAAAAAATTAAAAGTATATTATATATCCTTTTTTATTTTCTATTGTTATCATATATACATAATATTATGTTATATAATGAAACTAGTTCATGATTATCAAAGAACCGCCAAAATTATCTAAACAGATAACACAAATGATTTTTTTAATGATGGATTCTCGTAACATATAAAAAAATAATTTATGGAATCATTCAATAGTCTTTAAACATATTCATTACTCTTCATTCCACTTATGTAAATTTTCTTCCATTTGAAAAGGAAATTCGATACAAACCGATTATGGAAATCATGTAAAGCACGCACTCAAGATAATGGAAATAACAAAATATTTTTAATAAATGGGAAGAATGATTTCATAAAATGATCATATTAGGTGTTATAAATGTGAATAGGTTTCTGTAAAATATTAATAAAACTCTTTTAACCATTATACTAGAGGTATAAGAATGTTTTATGTAAGGCAAACCCGTGGTAAGGGAATTCATTACCCAATATTCATTCTTTGGGTTAACATTTTGCTTCATTAATTGGGTGGTTTGATGATCATTTTTGTGATGATTTTTTATTTATATTATGTTATATAATTTCTATATATAGTTTATTTACATATTAATTTGGTACTATTTATTATCATATAAATTATATGATATTTATAATGGACTTTTCTTATAAAATTTTATTTTAAACAACTAGTTTTACAAAATTAAAAATGAATGTTTTTATGAATGTATTCTTGTTTGATGAATATGTTATGGTTATTAGGAACTGTTTATGATGAGGTTTGGGACCTATATCTTCTTCAAATTCATTGTTTATGTGTATGTTTGAGGCCGACCGTATGGTTACTCTATGTGTAACTGCAATTGTTACACCATAAGGTAGCCTTAAGGGTTACAGATTTGAAGTTAGTCATGTGGGTAAAAAATCATAAGGTAGCTGTGAGGGTTAAAAAAATATGTAATTAATTCCCCAAGGCACCTTTATGTTTTTATGTATGTTCTTTATGTTTTATGGAATTCCCATGTTTGACAATCTAAGTGTAAATGGGTGATAAGTTTGTCTTTGTGAATATGATTTCATATGTTTATATGTAATCATGAACTAATGATTTCTTTATTTATTCTTTACATACCTTAATGAGATTTATTTCCTCATCACATGTTTTTGAAATGTTTTACATAGGTTATAAGTAAGTTTAGTAGAAAGAAGGAAGTCAAGATAAATGTTATGAAGAATTTTCAATGAAATCTTGTTAAATATTGTTTTGGTTTTGTTAAAAGTTTTATGTTTTGGAAGAAATGAATAATGTTTTAGTGGTAACCACATTATATTCTTGTGGGTTGATATGTATCATTTATTACCTAAAATTCTAAAACTCCAAACCAAAAACATCTTTTGGAATGTAATAAGAGTATTCTAGTCTAATTAACTAGAATTTGTGATGTTTAAGGTCGAGTCCTTAAAGCTAGTATCAGACCACAATTTAGAGAACTTTGGAAGTTTGTATGATGTTATTAGAATACCATAAATGATTTTTACCTTATTTTGTATCTGAAATGATAGAGAATTTAAATATTACCATGTTACATAATCTAATATATGTCTGTTCATAATGATTTTTTGTAGAAGAAACAGGGAAGCTAAAGTTAGAAGGAACAGAGAGACAGATATCTTTCTAAACCCGCAATTGAGAATGGAAGAAACTAGGAATGAGAAGATTTTAAAAATAATTAATAGATGATTGAGAAAAAAATGGTGGTATCATATATGCAATAGAACAACCATATCAACTGCAATGTAACATGTCGATAGTGGAACACTTTATGAGGCAACACCCTCATTATTTCAATAGATCTTCTCACCCAATAGCGACTGAAGGATTTATTAAATCCCTTGAAAAGATATTTGATGTTATGGGATGTTCATAATATAAAAAGCTAAGTCTTTCTATTTTTCATTTTGAAGGTGATTCTAATTCGGGGTGGTCAGTGGTCAATAATATTGGGGACAGATAGAAGATTTATTCCTTGGAGTGGGATGAATTTAAAAGTATTTTCCTTGAAAAATATTTTCCAAATGTGGTTTGACATAGGATGGAGAAGAAATTAATTTAATTTAAGAAAATGGAGGAAGATTTAGTAGTTTTTTGTGAATAGAACTTCACCCGACTAGCGAGGTATGCTCTAAATATTATTCTATATCTCGGTAGAAAAATCAACCGTTTTTACTTATAATTAGAGCCAAGATATAGAAGGGAATTGGCTTCTTGAGAGTTAAAATGTTTTGAGAAACATGTCCAATGTGGTGAAATGGTAGAATTGTAGTTTTTTGATGACCATGGGCACCTTGAGATCAAACAAAAGAATAGGTCTAGATCGAAAGAGATGGATAAGAATAAATCAAAGAAATTTTATGGTAAGAAAATTAAGTTTCCAATTTATGAAAAGAGTTGTAAAAAGCACCCTATGGAATGCCTTACGAAAACTAGGAAGTGTTTTAAATGTGGTATTTTTGGACATATGACCTGATATTTTAATGAAAATGCTTCTAAAAATAATCCTGAATAGAAAACGGTAATGTTTTTTTAATAGTGGTGATATGGGACATTATAAAAATGCCTTCCCAAACAAAGATACGAATGCTGCCAAAAATCCAATCAATAAGAATAAGGGTGTAGTGAGATCCTTTACGAATACATAAGTAGATTTTATGCCATCCAATGATGTTGTTTTAGGTACCTTGTATTTTACTCAACCTTTTCTAATGTTTTGTTTGGTATGAGAAATACACAATCCTTTATTTCAGATAAATTTTCTGGTAAATTGGAAATATCACCTCAACAAGTGAGACTGAAACTTTTTTTCAAAACACCAGGGGGAAATATTAAATAAAATAGGAATTACAAGAATATTTATATTGTTTTATGTGGAAATTATTTACCTACAAGAGTTGTTATTTTTCCATTAGTATAGTTTTATGTAATTATGGGTATGTATTGGGTTTCTATTTATCATGGTAAGATTAATTGTAGAACTAAATAAGTTTTTTTAGAAAGAGTTTCTGTTTATTTATAGAAATGAACCCATAAAATTAATAACATATTAAAAATCTAAGAATCTATTGAAATATAGAAATAAATGATATCTTTCTCATATTATTGAAAACATAGGAACTGTTTGGATTAATGACGTGCTAGTGGTAAATGAATATCTTTATGTTTATTATAATGAGTTACCCTATGTTATACAGGATCGAGAATTTGGAATTTACTATTGATTTAGTTATTGAGGATAAGACAATTTCAAAACCCCCTTATCTAATTGATCAAATGGATCTTTTAGAGTTAAAAAATAAGTTGCATGAATTATTAGATAAATGCTCTATCTGACCCAACACTTCACCATGGGGTACTCCTATCTTGTTTGTTAAAAATAAAGATGGTTCAATGATAATTTTCATTAATTATAGATCCTTAAATAACATCACTATTAAAAAAATGTATCCTATGACACGTATTGATAATTTATTTTGTTTTCTCCAAGGAGCACAATATTTTTTAAAGGATCACTTCAGGTCAGGGTACCATCAGTTGAATGTAAAGGAAGCAGACATCCCGAAGACTATGTTATATACTAGATTTGGGAATTTTTAATTTCATTTTATGAAATTTGGATTAACTAATGAACCAGATATATTCATGGATTTTATGAATAGATTGTTTCATGACTTTGGATAAGTTTGTGGATGTGTTCATTAATGAAATTATTTTATATTTTAAAAGTAAAGAGGAGCTGAAAATCATCTAAGGGTTGTTTTACAAACCCTAAAAGAAAATAAAATGTATGGAAGATTCATAATGTGTGAATTTGGGTGGAACAAATTTTCCTTTCTATGGAATATTGTAAATAATGATAGAATAACCCTTGATCCTACCAAAAAAATTATTTTATAATTGGACAAGACCTAAATGTATTACAATGAATTGTAATTTTCTTGGATTAGCCAGTAATTACCAACAGTTTGTTAAAAACTTTGCACAGTTATATAGCCTATAAACAATGTTAACACAAAAGGGGTTATATTTTTTTCAATGAATAATGTGATGTTTGTTTTTATGAATAGAAGAAGAGATTTTTCAATGCTCTAGTTTTGACCCTACCTTCTAGAAATGGCG